>JARQOC010000007.1:118993751-119593751 GCA_033576535.1 Allobates femoralis
CATCTTGGTTTCGTGACTCGGCGTGAGCAGAATCGGAGCCCATCCGTCATTGGGGATTATTTGATAACCATAGCTTAAACCACCATTGTGTTCACCGCTATGTTTTATAGGGGAAAAAAAGAAGCCGATTCCGTAAAATAACAAATTTATTTTGTTCTTGTGAGCAAAGAATATCAGACCTGCAAACCGATGGAGATCAATTCATCAGACGCGGAGCTGCCGGCAAATCATGTGGAAAGGCACAGCAAGAGATCTGGAAAGCTCGAGTCCAAAATAAGGATGTCGTAAGTGTCCGGAAGGGAAGAAATGCAGAATACAATGTAACTGATCTATTATCCCAAGAACAGTACAGACCTATAGACTACAAGAGGTAAAACGGGATCAATTTCATGTGTTTATTTTGTTAATGTTGATGATTATGGCTTACAGTCAATGAAAACCCAAAGATCATTATCTCAGAAAATTAAAATAGGGAGGATGAAGGGTTAAAAACCGGCTGCCGTATTCCACCAGACTCAAAGGGTGACATATAATATTGATTTATTAGTCAACGCGTTTTAGGGCTCCCTAACACATGACAATATGATGTTGTCTGTCCTAGGAGAAGGTTAACATTTCATCCTCCCCTAATGCTTTATGCACCACGCTGGGGACTGCAGCACCGTGATCTGCTTTTATAGTGGTTGTGACTCTCACAACCACACAAGGTGAAGCCTCAGATATCTATTTAGGTCATATTTTATCTCTCAGACCCTTCATCCTCCCTACTTTAATTTCGGTATATGACTTGGTTTTCATTAATCATCAACATTAACAAATAAACACATGAAATAGATCATCTGTGTGTAATGACTCTATATAATATATGTGGTCACTTATGTATTGAAATTAATTACTTTTGATGATATTCTAATTTATTGAGATGCTCCTGTATCTTGTCCATCTGGAGAGCCCCTACTCAAATAATGATTGGCTGTCAATCAGCTGATCTCTTTAAGCGTATTGTGGTGGGTCTAGATATTGCACTCCAACCCCAAGAGCTTGCACCTTGAATGGTATGTTAAAAAAAGTCAATATAGAAATCCGGTCCCTAAAGAATATTAACCCATTCTTAGGCAGTTGTTTTTTTCTTACAATTGAACTGTTGTTGACATATTCTGACTTGGTCACTCAAGCCCTCTCTGCCTGCAAATGTTTGTCATCACCCCCCGAAGTACGTCAATAGCCGAGGCCCCGACCTGTCTGCCAGCCTCTGGTTTGGTTATGGGGTGGTGGTTGTGGGGAGGACAGTGTAGTTCTTTGTGTGGGAGGCTTAGGCTGAGGCAACTCCCCAAAGAGACTGGAGAATCCCTGTTTTTATCTGGATATGCTGCTGGATTATTTTATGGATTTTTATGTTTTTAAGCAATAAAGGTTATTGGGCTATTCACACTTCTATTGCTCTTTTGATTGTGGGATACCGGAAAAGGACCCTTTTACAGGAACCCCGCTTTATAATGTCCATAGCCTCCAGTAGGGCTTCACGGGGGTCTGGTGCTCATTAGAGTGATACAACAGAAATAAGGAGTCCTATACATGATGTTCCATGGGAATAGTTTTGTAGATTGAAAACAGGAGATGAAGGGTTAAAATCAGAATTACCAATGAACAAGATGCACAAGATGTGAAGAGGACGAGTCAGGTAAGTAGATTCCAAGTGGGGTTATTGGGTCTGCGTGTTTCGAAGTATAAACTCCTTCAGGAGTTCATTCAATCCTGAAGACGTTTGTCACTCGAAACGTGTAGACCTAATAACTCACTTGGAATATACTTACCTGGCAGGTCTTTCCTTTAGTGTCACCCGAGTTTTGTAGATTCATTTTTTTTCCAGAAGGGAGATATCAATGTCTGACTCTTTAACAAGCCCTGTAACAGAACAGGACTAAATACAGTGTTAGACTGGGGTGGTGGGGGCCACCAGTAACATTGACTCTGGGGCCACTGATCAACTACATGGAATTATTGCATTCACACATTTACCTCTGCTTCTATGTAATATTATACTGGTTAGATTGTAAAATGAATGATGAGATGATTTCTTTATCTTTACATAGTGAAACAAGTGTATTGTGCCAACTACTGATCATGTTGGGGATAAGTAACATCATACTGTAAAGGGGCCCACCGGAGGATTTCCCTGCTTTCCTGCCGGCCAGTCCGGGCCTGACTAAGGATATTAGCCAAACAGAAGAGTTTCCTATTGCAGATTCATTAAAGGGATCCTGTCACCTGATTTTAAGGCCCTACACTATCTCTAGCTGTCCCTACACCTTCCTAGCAGCTCCATATCTATCCCTTTCTTATCTAAAGTGTCCCTATGAAAGATGTGTAAAATAAGTATAAACTTACTGCAGTCCCCGAGGTTGGGGGACTGGGTAGGGTGGCCTCACTTCCTTCAGCACACCTCCTGGTTGTAATGCACGCCCCGCTGGGCGGCATTATTCTGGGTCCTCTCTGCCCCATTAATTGGAATCTCCCGCCCTTTACACCTCTTTGCACCGGCCGGGCGTCACATCCGGCGCGGTGCATTATGGGCCGTCACGTGATCGGCCCTAGTGCATTATAGGCTTGATCACGTGATCGGCCCCGGCTTCAATAAGCGCATTGCGCATGCGCGGAGTCGGGGCTGATCACGTGATCAAGCCCATAATGCACTAGGGCCAATCACGTGACGGCCCATACAAGTGTATAAATTGGATGAGTGCTAACCAATGATATTCATTGAGGCAGTGCTGATGCCAAATTTGTTTCCATAACAGAATCTGTCAATGAAAAAAAAAATGGCAGCATGGTGCAATTTCACTCTGAAATCAGATAACATGTACCTACTCAGGTTTATAGGTGTGTGAAAATCATCGGGCTGGACGTAGATGACGATTTTCACAAAGTCATTGGTCCAGCATCAAGTTTCCAGGAGAGCACAAAGGGAATTCAGAGACTCAACAGAGATATAGGCATGCAATGGTCTGGGCTCAGGTTTCCAGGAGAGCATGAAGAAGATTTAGGGTGTAAACAGAGCCGTAATCAGGTCACGGTCCAGGGGTCAAAATACCAGGAGATCACAATAAGTACAGGGAGTAGAGAAAAGGGAATTCAATCGACAGTCCAGGGTCAGACAACAGAGATCAGAACACAAGCAGGAATGCAGGCCACGCACCACTTCAAATAGAACGTATTACTGGCAGGATTCTGGGAAAGGCTGCTCAGTAAAGTAGCGGAGCAATCACAGGGAAGATGGAACACCTGAGCTACTCAGCACCTCCCAGAACCACAATGGAAGCCTGCGCTGTCAATCAAAACTGACCGCTCAACACACCATATACCAAACACAGCAATAAGTCTTATTGCATCCAAGATGCACTACACAGAGGAATCATGACAGCTAACACTTGGATCTAGTGTCAGTAGCATATTCAACCTGATTGTCTGGGATGAGATAATCTATGGTTGTGTGACCCTAGCAAAAAGATGAGCGAATCTCCAAAAGTTAATTTGGGGTAGTTTTTGCTCAAATAAATTTTGGTTAAAATGAAAGTGATCGGTGGTTGATATGCTGGCAAGGCTTTGATCAGTGGTTGATATGCTGGTTTGGCTTTGATTAGTGGTTCATATGCTGGCTTGGCTTTGATGGTGGTTGATATGCCGGTTTGGCTTTGATTGGTGGTTCATATGCGGTTTGGCTTTGATTGGTGGTTGATATGCCGGCTTGGCTTTGATCGGTGGTTGATATGCCGGTTTGGCTTTGATTGGTGGTTGATATGCCGGTTTGGCTTTGATTGGTGGCTGATATGCCGGCTTGGCTTTGATCGGTGGTTGATATGCCGGTTTGGCTTTGATTGGTGGTTCATATGCCTGGCTTGGCTTTGATTGGTGGTTGATATGCCGGTTTGGCTTTGATTGGTGGTTCATATGCCGGCTTGGCTTTGATTGGTGGTTGATATGCCGGCTTGGCTTATGATCGATGGTTGATATGCCGGTTTGGCTTTGATTGGTGGTTCATATGATGGCTTGGCTTTGATTGGTGGTTCATATGCCGGTTTGGCTTTGATTGGTGGTTCATATGCGGCTTGGCTTTGATTGGTGGTTCATATGCCGGCTTGGCTTTGATTGGTGGTTCATATGCTGGCTTGGCTTTGATTGGTGGTTCATATGCGGTTTGGCTTTGATCGGTGGTTGATATGCCGGTTTGGCTTTGATTGGTGGTTCATATGCCAGTTTGGCTTTGATTGGTGGTTCATATGCCGGCTTGGCTTTGATTGGTGGTTGATATGCCGGCTTGGCTTTGATCGGTGGTTGATATGCCGGCTTGGCTTTGATCGGTGGTTGATATGCCGGTTTGGCTTTGATTGGTGGTTCATATGCTGGTTTGGCTTTGATTGGTGGTTCATATGCTGGCTTGGCTTTGATTGGTGGTTCATATGCCGGCTTGGCTTTGATCGGTGGTTGATATGCCGGTTTGGCTTTGATCGGTGGTTGATATGCTGGCTAGGCTTTGATTGGTGGTTGATATGCCGGCTTGGCTTTGATCGGTGGTTGATATGCCGGTTTGGCTTTGGATCGGTGGTTGATATGCTGGCTAGGCTTGATTGGTGGTTGATATGCCGGCTTGGCTTTGATTGGTGGTTGATATGCCGGTTTGGCTTTGATTGGTGGTTAATATGCCGGTTTGGCTTTGATTGGTGGTTCATATGCCGGTTTGGCTTTGATTGGTGGTTCATATGCCGGCTTGGCTTTGATTGGTGGTTCATATGCTGGCTTGGCTTTGACTGGTGGTTCATATGCCGGTTTGGCTTTGATTGGTGGTTCATATGCCGGTTTGGCTTTGATTGGTGGTTCATATGCTGGCTTGGCTTTGATCGGTGGTTGATATGCCGGTTTGTCCCCATGCTGTATCCAGTATTGAGCTGTAACACTGCACACAACCTGTGGACAGGGAAGGCACTGCTTGTTGCCCTTTAACTTTGGCACAAAACAATATGCACCATTACATATGGTCCTGGCTGCTTAAGAGATAGATGGCCGCCAGGATCACATGGAGTTGCTCAGGGCTTCTCCGCACCTATGTTTCAGGCTGCAGTTTATGAAGGCGGCCAGAAGGGTCCGGCAGGTACCAGCAGACGCTTCGTCCCTCTTCTCGGCTTCTCCTCCAGTTCACCCTTTGCCTTTGACAAGAGAAGAAAAAAGGATAAAACGCTGTCATCTTATTAGAACCTTGCCATTTTATAAAAGGAAACAGCCTGTGCCGCGCACCGTCACCATGGAAACCAAGTTTCGTAACACACAAAACAAGCAGATTGCAAAGTGCTGTAATTTCTAGTATTTCTGGAATGTTCTGTCATTTCTCCTTATTATTATTAACCGCTGTTTGTGATGATTATTGGGCGTTTAAAGGGGGTTTTTCTTCAACGATTTTTCTTAGTTTGTGAGAAAGAGAAAGAATGAAGCGATATACATTAGCTGTCAACGACGTTCTAATGATACGTTACAATGTATTTATACCTTTCTACTCCTCAGTAGTGAGATGGGCAACACGGTGGCACGTTGGTGAGCGGCGTTGTATCACATCCCAAAAGGTTTGTATGGAGTTTATGTTCTTTTCTTGCGGTTGTGTAGCGGTTACTGTTAGGGAGATTATTCATAGTACAGATTGATCTCAAGATATATCGATGACTCTCTAAGGCTCAAATTCCAGCACCAGTTGATCCATCCCGGTGCCTGGTTATCCTTTTAGTCTTGGAGTTGTGCTCTTGGTCTCTTCAATAGGCTGCTCTACACAGTCATGGTCATCTCAGTAGGTATGGCGCTCTCCACAGTCATGGTCATCTCAGTAGGTATGGCGCTCTCCACAGTCATGGTCATCTCAGTAGGTTATGGCGCTCTCCACAGTCATGGTCATCTCAGTAGGTATGGCGCTCTCCACAGTCATGGTCATCTCAGTAGGTATGGCGCTCTCCACAGTCATGGTCATCTCAGTAGGTATGGCGCTCTCCACACAGTCATGGTCATCTCAGTAGGTATGGCGCTCTCCACAGTCATGGTCATCTCAGTAGGTATGGCGCTCTCCACAGTCATAGTTTCTCAGTAGGTATGGCGCTCTCCACAGTCATAGTCATCTCAGTAGGTATGGTGCTCTCCAACAAGTCATCTTATGTCCAGTCATCACTCAGTAGGTATGTGGCGCTCTTCACACAGTCATGGTCATCTCAGTAGGTATGGCGCTCTCACAGTCATAGTCATCTCAGTATGCGCCTCCATCATGGCATGTTCGCTCACGTATCACTTGCAGCCGTACAGGTAGTTCCACACCCCATTCAGTGCATAGCGGTTGTAACAGCTAGTCACTACATGTACAAGTCGAGAGACAGGATAGTCGAACATTCCAGAGTCAAGTATCAGTGGAGCACATCAAGATAGTAGGAAGGGGATAGTAAGAAGCATAGTCAGAGGGGAGAGGACCCTCCCTTGCAGGCTTACAGTCTATAGGATAATGGGGAAGGAGACAGTAGGTTGGGGGATTGCAGAAGTTCTGATGGTGTGAGATGACAGCTCCCGTGGTGGTGACATTGCAGATACAGTAGTGGTAAGGCGGCAGCATCGGTGGAGGTGAGGGAACAGCTCCAGTAGAGGTGAAAGGACAGCTCGGTAGAGGTGAGGGAACAGTGGTGAAGTGGTGAAGCAGCAGCTTCGGTGATGGTGAAACAGCAGCTCTGGTGGTGGTGAGATGAAAGCTCCAGTGCTGGTGATGTGGCAGCTCCAGTACAGGTGAGTGACAGCTCCGGTAGGTGGGGATGTGGCAGCTCTGGTGTTGGTGAAGCGGCAGCTCTGGCTGTGGTGAGGTGGCAGCTCTGGTGGTGGTGAGATGAAAGCTCCCGTGGTGGTGATGTAGTAGCTCCGGAGGAGGTGAGTGACAGCTCTGGTAGTGGTGATGTGGCAGCTCTGGTGGTGGTGAGGCGGCAGCTCCAGTGGTAGTGAGGTGGCAGCACCAGTAGTGGTGATGTGGCAGCTTTGGTGGTGGTAAGGCGGTAACTCTAGTGCTGGTAAGGCGGCAGCTCTGGTGGTAGTGAGGCGGCAGCTCAAGTAGTGGTAAGGCGGCAGCTCTGGTGATAGTGAGTCGGCATCTCCGATGGAGGTGAGTGACAGCTCCAGTGGTGGTGAGGCGGCAGCTCCAGTGGTGGTGAGGCGGCAGCTCTGGTGGTGGTGAGGCGGCAGCTCTGGTGGTAGTGAGGCGGCAGCTCTGGTGGTGGTGAGGCGTCAGCTCTGGTGGTGGTGAGGCGGCAGCTCGGGTGGTAGTGAGGCGTCAGCTCTGGTGGTGGTGAGGCGGCAGCTCTGGTGGTGGTGATGTGGCAGCTCAAGTGGTGGTGCAACAGCTCCAGTAGTGGTAAAGTGGCACCTCTAGCAATATCTTGCCCTTCTTAAAATGATCCATTATTTTGAAAGTGGACTCCAGACATAACTTAATCATGTACACGGGAAGACAAATTCAAATTGTGAGCGCTCTTATTCATTTGTGTGATAATTAGAGTAGACTGGCACATTGAAACAAACCATCAGTTGTGCGGATAGCGGACAGGGCTAGCTCTTGACTAATGATAGGAAAGTATCTTAACATAAGGCAGAGTCAAATGCTTTTGTTCATCGCGTGTAAATAAAGTACCGTATGTAAACACATTTCCGCCATCCAGGGCATTTCTTGTACATGGTGCAGGGGCGTAACTACTGTACAATAGGTGCAGGGGTTGAAATTGTACCCGGGCCCTGCAGCCTAAGGGGCCCCAAAAGTACTTTTGACCTATAGAAAAACACTAATGCTATTAAAGATTTGCAATTATTGAAGCTTTAGCATCGGGGCCCCTGAGCTTCATGTTACACCTCTGGTTATGACTAAAAGATGCGCACAAAGATTGGCATAATCTTCTAATAGGCTGCTGCAACGTCGTAAGTGCTTACGCTGCAGCATAGTGACATTGCAGGGCTTACTAGTCAGAAGAGCTGCCGAGGATGTCGGTAGGCAGTAGTAGATTGGCAGGGCTCCGGTCTGGTGGACTGCCCATGTGGCATCTTTTTGCTCAACTTCATTTGTGTCTGATATTAGATCTCAGTTGAACAACAACACAAATATAAATCCAAATTAGAAGAAAAAAGATGAGTGCACAGCGCCACTTTTGCTCAAGGCTGTGCCTGGTATTGCAACCATTCCAGTAAATAGTCTGACGCAGCCGCTGTACGGGATTGTCGCTGCTCCTGGAAATGAGTTCAGACATCCTCCAGGTATTTTGTCTTATCTGAACCCATCAATGTCAGCTTGATTCCATCATTGTGACACTGAGCGGCCATGACTGAGCGATGCCGGTGAGCGCTCGCATCAGGTGACACTTATTGGCTTAGGGTTAAATGTGTTAATATTTTACAGCAGACGCCACTGGGTATTAAACATTGATACACGGGGACGACTGAAACCGTGTCTGTGCGTCGTCGTCAGTGTGATTCCCTGATTTAACCTGTGACCTCAGTCTTTTCACTGGATACATTGTTGCAAGAGAGAATTTTCTTTGCATTTTCGGAGACGTTTGTATCTCATTGACCCAGTACTGTCTGTCATCACCCGCAGCCTGCATTATTAACGAGAGGCTGTGTACCATAGGAAATGGGGTCTAACGGGGTAACGGAGGAGGAATGCTCAATGAGATGTACGCACCGGAAAGATGTGGGATGCTGCCAAATGTTTGGCTATAAATGAAATATTAAATGAATAATATATGGAGAGATTTGTCACCTACACAGTGTGTGTCACATAAAATTCTCTTAATAGGACGTTCATGGTACCTGTACACTGGATTTTTATCTAAATAGGTCCAAAAATTAAGGCTGATATAGTACTGTTCTGACATTTAGGAATAAGCTGACAAATTAAATCTGTATGTACATGAGGAATTACATGATTTCTGGTCATTATATGACTTCTATCCTGTCTCTTCATGCTCAGACGCAGCAAGGAGAACATTATACAGGAGTACCGAGCAGTGTGGCTGTGAATCCAGCACTGAGGGGAGATAAAACATTTGCTATAAAGCTGCATTCATATGCAGACATTATATAAAAGTACTAAGCAGTGTGGCTGTGAATCCAGCACTGAGGCCAACTAAAACACTTGATAGAAAGCTGCACCTGTATGCAGAGATTATACAGGAGTACTGAGCAGTGTGGCTGTGAATCCAGCACTGAGGCCAACTAAAACACTTGATAGAAAGCTGCACCTGTATGCAGAGATTATACAGGAGTACTGAGCAGTGTGGCTGTGAATCCAGCACTGAGGGGAGATAATATACTTGTTAGAAAGCTGCAGCAGTATACATATGTTAGCTAGGAGTACTGAGCAGTGTGGCTGTGAATCAAGCAAAGCACAGAGGGGAGATAAAACACTTGCTAGAAAGCTGCAGTAGCAAAGAAGAAATTATACTGCAGAACAAAGCAGTGTAGCTGTGAATTTAGCCCTGTGGTGAGATAAAGTGCTTTCGACAAAGCAAAAGCAGTTTTTTGCGCCTTGAGTGGTGTAATAAGATTCTGTTGGGCCTCAGTGCAAAATTTTAATCTGCCCCCCCTCAGCCTATTGGTCAGATGTATGGGCCCTAGTAGTATTTAAGTCATCTAAATCATATAAATGTGTTCCCACCTTCTCTTTCATTAAGTTGTCATATTGTCACGCTGGGTGTAGGGAGACACCCAGCGCTGGATGACAACAGGGGAGGGGGGGGAGGAGTCCCTGATGCTAAGGGCAAAAAGAGGGGATGGTGACCCCTAGAACAACTAGTGCTGACACCTGGCTCCCCTAACATCCCTATACAGTTTCTGCATCTGTCGCCGCCAGTATCCCTATTCCCTGACTGTCCCTGGACTACACAGGGTTCAGAGCAGGTGATCACTAGTCAGCCCGGCAAGCAACTAGAAAACACACAAGGGAAACATACAACGAGGGAAGAGATACACTTAGCTTTAGCAGATCCAAGCAGCAAACCAGCAGGCTCCAGGAAACACTGCTCTGATCCAAGAATCAATCAGGAACACCTGAGGCTATCACCAGCAGTGCATCCTGGGAGTCAAGGGAAATATATAGGCAGCTCCAAGGTAAGGAGTCAAGTGGGTCCTAGTGACCTCCAGCCTTAACTAAAAGGGGAATGCCTCTTAAAGTGACAGAGACATTTTTTCTTTAGGATGTGGACTGTTTGGCCAAACGCTGGGACCTTCTGCGAAAGTTGAGCTGAACTTTGATGTTGTCACAAATCTGCTGAGAAACTAAAAAACAAAATAGATGAAATAAAAAACTAAAAAAACTTCTAATGCAAAAATTAATTTTTAGCCCAAAATTTATTCAGTTAAGTTTTTTTTTTTTGTTTGTTTTTTTAAGTCCTTTTTTTTCTTTAAATTGGTGCAATAGAGAATGACTGTGACTGCGGAGTTTCCCCTTCAATACAGTTGAAGTGCGCACAGCCCCATTGATCCGCCACAGCAGAGCGGGAGGAGATCTATTATCTGCTGGATAGAAAAGATGATAAAATGCAAAGTCAAAACAAAACAGGGAAAAGCTTCATCCATGAAAGTGCAAAAACGCTCCATGCCTCCTACGGCAATGTATGACAGAGAACCTGATTATGCAAATGAAAGATTTAATTATACTATAACGAGCAGAACTTTCCTGTGAACGATCAATTAAACGCTCTTGATGCGCTTGTTAAGCTAAAAGAAAACACTTCTGAGCTCGTCGTGGAGACAAAGTTGTGTCCTGCGAGTTGTCAGCAGTGTCGCAGGATACGCGAGTCACGATTCCTCCGGGCGAATTATTACTGTGTTTAGTATCTGGGGTGCTGAGGCCTCATCTGAGAGCAGAACGATGTACCTAAAGAAACCCTGAATCCAACTATGTATCACTTAAGGCCCCGTCTCACGCTTCAATGTGTCGGCGAACCGACCAACGATCCGACTTGATCTAGATTGCTAGAGCGACGTTCAATGATCGCTAGTGAGATGTCACACGTACAGATATCGTTAACGACCAGCAACTATCCCGCGACAAGCAAACGATACTTGCGGTCGTTAGCTCGCCTACGTCCTCCAGTTCTCAATAGGCGAGGTCGTTAACGACATCGTTATCGAGGTGTCACACATGCCCATGCTGAAGGTTGGACGGACGCTCATCGTTTGGTTTAAGGTCCGGTTCACAAACCTCCCATCAGCGATCTGCCCGATTATCAGTGATGTCACACTGAACGACGTTGTTACGACTGAAAACCCATGACGTACTAACGATATCGTAGTGTGAGACGGGCCTTAAGGCCGGCTTCACACCACGATTTTGAGCTGTCAGGTTCTGTCCGGTGTTTTGCAGGAAACGCCGGACAGAACCTGACAGCCCCGGACAAACAGAACCGGAGGGCAGATTGCAGGGTTCAGGAGCTGTCCCTGCTGAGATATCAGGAGCGCGGCTTGCAGGAGCTAGCCGTGGTCCTGAAATCTCTGCAGGGGACAGCTCCAGGTGCTGAAGTTCAGCAAGGCCAGAACTGAGCTTCAGCACTAGGCGTCCGGCAGCCGGATGCTTTTTTTTTTTGGGATCTGGCGCGATCTGTCGCCATAGACTCCCATGTTAGGGGGTGGCAGATCATGCCGCATCCGGGAGGATCCGACTTGTTCAGATTTTTGCCCCGGACAGAAAATCACAGAAGCTGCGATTTTTGTGTTCGGGAGAAAAACCCGCATTCTCCTGGATCCTCATGGATGCGAAATGACTGCCATCCGGCCCCATAGGGATACTATCAGAACGCAGACACATGCAAACTCAGCCAAATGAAGGTACCATGCGTTCCCATGTTAAACATAGGAACGCAGTGCGCATGCGTTTTTCTGTGTTCAGAGACGCTGCATCTCGAACGCAAATGTGAAGTCAGCCTTACAGCACAGTCCTCCATTCTGGTTCTGGAAGGTGCTGGGTTGCTCAGGTGTTCCATCTTCCCTGTGATTGCTCAACTACTTTACTGAGCAGCCGCTCCAAGATTCCTGTCAGTCGTACATTGTTTTCAAAGTGGTGTTTGCATGCATATGTCTGTTTTGTTCTTATCATGGTTATCTGATCCCGGACTGTTGCCTGATTTCTCTTTTGTCTGCTCCCTATACTTAAGGCTAGGTCTCACATAACGATATCGGTAACGATATCGTCCTATTTGTGACGTAGGAACGATATCCTTACCGATATCGTTGCGTGTGACTGATAGCAGCGATCAGGCCCCTGCTGTGAGGTCGCTGATCGTTGCACAGGGCTCCTGACCATTTTTTGGTCGTTGGCCCCCCCGCTGGTCACCACACATCGGTGTGTGTGACCGGCGGGGGCAGCGATCAGCGACCTGTCAGGATCCCCCGCCATGTCACAGCGCCGCACAGCAGCGCTGTAACATGACATCCAGGGTGACAAGCGGGCTTAGAGACCCGCTTGTTTACCATGGTTACCGGCACCCGCCCGCTTCCGGGTTGCGGGGAGCGAGCGGGTGCATCCTCTCCTATCCTGTCCCTCACTATTCTCATCTCTCCCTGCTATTTCCCTGTTCCCTACTCTATCCCCTATCCTAAACCCTAATCCTATCCCTCTCCTTGTTCTAAATAAAGAAAATCCCCCCCCCCCCCCGAGGCTCACCGGCATCAGAGGCTCCCATACCGGCATCTCTGTAATGGAGATCTCAGGGGTAAAGGACCTGTGATGAGGTCACAGTCATGTGACCTGCCTATACTGTACAGTATACAGTATAGGCGGGTCACATGACTGTGACCTCATCACAGGTCCTTTACCCCTGAGATCTCCATTACAGAGATGCCGGTATGGGAGCCTCTGATGCCGGTGAGCCTCGGGGGGGGGGGATTTTCTTTATTTAGAACAAGGAGAGGGATAGGATTAGGGTTTAGGATAGGGGATAGAGTAGGGAACAGGGAAATAGCAGGGAGAGATGAGAATAGTGAGGGACAGGATAGGAGAGGTCGGCACCCGCTCGCTCCCCGCAACCCGGAAGCGGGCGGGTTCCGGTAACCATGGTAAACAAGCGGGTCTCTAAGTGCAGGAGAGACCCGCTGTTACCATGGTTACCAGCGTCCGTCCGCTCCCAGGATGCAGGGAACGAGCGGACGCTGGGTACCAACGATCTGGCTGCCCAGAGGTCGCTGGTGAAGTCTGTCAGTGTGACAGCTCACCAGCGACCTGATAACGATGTGTCAACGATGCATCAACGATGCTGATCGTTGTCGGGTTGATGCATCGCTGACACATCGTTATGTGAGACCGGGGCTTTATTGTGAACTCCTGTTATTTTGACCCTGGACTGTGATCTGAATATGCCTCTGTTGACTCCCTGAATCCTCTTTGTGCTCTCCTGGAAATCTGACCCTGGATCATTGTATGACTGTCTCTGTCTACTACCTGAACACCATGAGCTCTTCTGGTTTCCTGACCCTGGACCGTTACATGTCTTTCTCTACATCCTGAATACTTAGAACTCTCCCGGAACCTGACCCCAGATTCTCTCTGTCTACTCCCTGAATACTAAGAGCTTTCCTGGAACCTGCTCATGGATTGTGGCATGACTATGTCTCTGTCTACCTCCTGGATACTATGAGCTCTCTTGGAACCTGACCCCGGATTACCTCACTTGTCTGCTGTCTATACTCCTATAAGTAGTGACTGTATCACACCCAAGCTATTAGTAGTGTCTAGTATCACATTTACCCTAGCTATTAGTCACAGTGTGATTGGAATGGAAAATTGACACAAATTGACCCAATTCATGAATTCAAATGACCGGATAGCCCATTTTGATATGACTGAGGTCCCATGTAGCAGCAAGCCAGTGATTGGCTGCAAAGTGGCGGTTTCATAAAATGTATCATTAGAAATTGATTGTTAATAGATTGCATATCGTTAACATCTACAACTCCTGCAGAAACGTCACGGTCATGACCGATAAGCGTGACATTTGTAATTAAATTCTACCGCTGTGAGAGAATCCTCAGAATTGTTGCACACCTGCCGTTTTATTGCAGTTTTTGAAGCAAAAACTAGGAAAGTATTTAAAATATGAGAAACAGAAACTTTCCAACATAATTCCCTTCTCTTCACTGTATTAACTCCAAAAACTGCATTAAAAAAAACAAGTGGAAACAGCAAATTGATCATATGGCTTCACAACGCATTTCGGCGATTAACGCCTAAGGTGAATCACCAGATGAAGGCGCCAATGCGTTGTGAAACCATATGATCAACAAAGAAGATTGCTGAATAACATCTATCCTGGCTTGCTGTCATCTTGCTCCCCGGAAATACAGTATTGTATATGTTTCTTCCACATCTTTAATTCCCTCTCCAGGTATGCATTGGGTGCTGCAGATTACGACTTGCTAAAAGTTCTCAAGGGCCTGCAATGACATCACACCCCAGGTGATCCGGTCAGCTGGTGCACCAGGGACCTGCGCAGTACACGCCGGAGGCTTACACCGTGGTTGTGCAGGGGTGCGCAACCACACAGGGTTAGTAACCTTCTACCTTCTATACCCTGCCCTGTCTCCTCTTAAAGATCACCGGGTACACACAGGAGCGCCTCTCTTTTCTCTCTGTTTCACAGCTTCATATCCGACCCAACTCTCTCCGGTATCGTTCTGGCTCATGAGTCTCTGCCCAAGGAATGTCACATCTTGATTTCTGTCCTGCGAGAGCAACACAGCATCCTATCCTCCCACGCTCTCTAAAAAGCTGAAGGCCCGAGAGAAATGAACATGTTTTAATTATTTTTTATTTTTCACTTTAATACATGTATTTTTGACTTAAAATATATTTTGCAGTACTTTAAAAATGTTGTACTGTTTAGCTTCTACAGTAGCTATGCATCACTGTACTGTTATGCAAGTATCAAATCACACAAACGTTCAGAGGGAAATAAAGCCTAAACCACAGCAGCCGCATCTTACTGGTTCCTGTACAGACTAGAATGTTCTTAGCCGCACAACTAGAAACTTAACAGCTCAGACCCGACTCCCTAAAAGGCCATCAAGTTGTCTCTCATTCCTCCTGAGGAACCGGAGGGGAGGTCGTTACACAATATTAACCAAATAGAGAAAGTGTACAGAGGTAGGCAGAAACCTAAAAGGTGAGTAAACAAAGCACGTGCACAGGTTGACAAAGGAGAATTAAATGCAAGCAAGGGAAAATCTCCTGAAAACTTGTCAGAAAACAGATGATATGTGTAAGGAAGACAAATGAGAAAATACACAGAGGAAATACAATACTGGTTCTGCATAAAAGCAAAATCCCTTAGCTGCAGGGCTGGATCTCCTTAGTAGAAATCCACATAGAAACATAGCCAGCAAAGAAGGCGAGTATAAATAGCCCATCTGAGATGTGATAGGACAAAGAGAAAATAAACAAAAGGGAACACCTGATGAACCAAAAACCAAAGGAGAGAAGAAAAGATACAAGAATCATCAGCATTTGTGCAGAACCCCGACCAGGCTGTGGCTCAGCAGGGAAGGAAACCGACCACGGAGCAAGAGATTACTGGATCAAGTCCTGAGACCGAGGCATGACAAGTACAAAGTAGACTATACAATGAGTTACCATTCTACCAATCAGTGAACTCATTTCAAGTGGTTTTTAACCCTTATCCCTCCTGTCCTTAATCTTTTATGCTGATTTGTACCTACATTGAATAGTTGATGAGAAATAATAGTTTGTATTTATCTAGGAAATTATATTTGTAGAAAATGTATTTGATGCAAAACAAATGTACATTATTAAGCGCGGGGTTCTCTCACCAGACCCCAGGGAATAGTAAACATAGGTTAATTGAAAAAGAATAGTGATCTGGCCGTCCCCTGTCAAGCAGCAGCGCTCCACCTTGGCCCGGTCATGAGGTTTCTGGGCTTAGTCCGCACAAGTGGTGGTGCGAGAAAACGCCAAGATGGCTCAGTGAAGACCGGCCCACAGAAGGTGAACGGACATGTCCTTTTTTTTAACCACTTCCTATATTTTCATACTCCAGCATGGCGTCCAATTGGATACACCCAAAGTGAATTGCCAAAAATTTGGATTCGGTAGAATTTGAATTACTTGGAAGATTCTTAACTAATTTCATTTGCTGATCTCATCTCAACCATGAAGTATGAGTTCCCTGATGGATCTGCTGGTAACTCATTCTGCAGTATGCTAAACCATTTAACATTTTTAATGAAACAATATTGCAAAAATACACTAGAATTTATCCAAATCCTTAAGATATTTTTCAAGGTGTAAGAGTATCAAAACATAACATCACTAAATGTTATACCTGCATAAGCTGACAAAGCTTCACAACACAGCACATCAGGAATTTGCAGATAACCTCTTATGTAAGTCACAGTTATGTTCTGGATGTTTAAGTCCTGCTCCTAGCTATAAAAAGTGTCAAAAGAGGATAAACGAAAAATGGTGTTTTACGACAGAGCACCACCCTCATCTATTGATGATGTCTGGCATTGCAGCTGGGCCCCATTCATGTAAATTTGGGTCAGCTACAATACCAGACACATCCATAGACAAGAGTGGCACTGTTTCTAGACCTTTTTGTTCTCTAAATTTACAAAACCCATTTTGAGTATCAAAAAGAGACATTAAAGTCCAGAAACCAGCCCGAAATAAACAGTCAAACTCCCAAATGGCAGTACCATAGCAGGGATTAAAGCTGCTTCTGCTATGTATTTTCTATCTCTGTGGATTGTGAAAATGTATTTCAGCTCGAGTTTAAACAGAAAATTATCATAAAGACATTTATGGAAGTTTATGAGGCCGTTCCTCAAATGAAGCATAAGTGCGTATCTTTGGTAAAACATGTTTTACGCTCCACAGCAATAAGAGAGGTTCCCTCAGCAGTCGTTCTGCAGGAGAAGTGTTCAAGGGAGCGGCCAAAATGAAAAACTCAATGTCTGATATAAAGCCCGATCTCCAGATTCCAACAGAATTCTCCAAATGTCATCTGCAAACGCAATCCACAATGTTCTAGAGAGTCGTTCACATTCTTCACTCTACCTGTCAGTACCTTATCACGAAAATATTGTCTTATGTTGTGTGAAGAATATGGGAGATTTGATGCCCTGCCCTTCATAGCATTGTAGAGGGATCAGGTTCATCAGTTTAAGTCCTCAGGGTCAGAAGGGGATCTAGCTACCAAAAGCTTAAAAGGGCAAAATCACACCTCCAGCAGCAATTGGCTACCACAGAGTTTTCTAACAGGAGCCTCAAAGAGAACCATCAGTCAGACAAACATACAGGATTAGGAAATATCGTATATTCGAGTCCTAACACAAAATCATATTGGAGAATTCTGTTGGAATCTGGAGATCGGGCTTTATATCAGACATTGAGTTTTTAATTTTGGCCGTCCCTTGAACACTTCTCCTGCAGAACGACTGCTGAGGGAACCATAATAACTCGGCGTGGACTAACACAGAGGAAGCCGGCCAAAGGAGAAGGAAGCAAAGTCCGGTGCTGGAGCCGGGACACGCGAGTAACTGGTGGAATTGAACTCCCTAAAATCCCTCCAGCAATAGCCAAGAAGATAGGATTGGTGAGCGCTGACCGAATTCACCCAAACCAGATCTGTAGGGACCAGAGGCATAGATACGAGCCAAACCAGGAAAGGCGAAGGGTCAATACACATCTATGCCCCAAACACATGGTTTACAACTACAGAGACACTCCATAATCCTAGTGGTTATAGTGAATATCTCAACAGATAGTAGTTATGTTATTGAATACTAACCAAGGCCAATATTACCGCCATACAGTGACCAGGTAGTGGTAGATACCAGTTCTCCAGTTTAGATTACAGTACAGATATAAATACAAAAAGGGGGAGACAAGAGGCGCAATAGTGCCCTATCACTAGTGACACACTGGGTATACCAATAGGTGTACACTCACCTGGTCCAGTTGTGTGACCCACAACTGGTTTATAAGCCTTCGGTTTATAGCTGCTGCAGGACCTCCACCAGCCAGTCGTACGTGGAAAAACGCTCCTATATAGGGAAGATGGTGTGTCACGGTCCGCGCTGCTGCCTCAATGGAATCCCAAGGAATGGATGTCTCCAAGAAGTCACAATGAAGGCAAGGTTCCAAAGCAAAGATCTCCTTTATTCACCAACGCGTTTCGGCGCCTATCCTGGCACCCTGATGAAGGTGAATAAAGGAGATCTTTGCTTTGGAACCTTGCCTTCATTGTGACTTCTTGGAGACATCCATTCCTTGGGATTCCATTGAGGCAGCAGCGCGGACCGTGACACACCATCTTCCCTATATAGGTACAGTACAGATATGACTCACATGCGATTCCTCTCTGATGGGAGTTGTTCAATTTTCACATCTTTTCCATCTGGTCAAAATCACCATGAACGACATTATTTCTAGCCACGACTTGTCTGTAGATCCTACAACAAAGAAACATTTATCTTCTCACAGTTCCAGAACCATTCCCACATATTCCATGCTACTATCTCTAGAAATATTGGTGCCATTATGATAACTATCCCTTTACAATAGTGCTATGGAGAAGACAAGGAGGCAATAATATCTCAGCCAGAATCATTTACATGCAGAAACATGAAGTCAGTTCTATCTGTGCCTGTATTATAGAAATAGACAAGGAAGCGATATTACCTGCGCCTACATTATTTAGGAGAGACAAAAGGAAGTACTTTCCGTACCAACATTATTTAGAAGGAGAGACATGGAGGCAATACTATCTGTGCATACATTATTTAGGTGAGATAAAGAAATAGTACCATCTGTACCTATATTATTCAGAAGGAGAGACAAAGCGGTAGTATTATCTGTGCAATGTTATTTACATGAAGAGACAAGGAGGCAATACTATCTGTACCTACATTATTTACATGCAGAAACAAGAAGTCAGTTCTATCATTGCCTATACTATAGAAATAGGCAAGGAAACAATATTACCTGTGCCTACATTATTTAGGAGAGACAAAAGGAAGTACTTTCTGTACCAACATTATTGAGAAGAGGAGACAAGGAGGCAATACTATCTGTGCATACAATATTTAAGCGAGATAAAGAAGTAGTACCATCTGTACCTATATTATTCAGTAGGAGAGACAAAGCAGTAGTATTACACTGGGGAACACAATTTTTTAGGAGTTAGGTCAGACAACTTAATTAATTTTTGGATGCTGAATCCAGAAATGATCTCAGTTTTTCTCTATCACGTCAAGTTTTTGAACTATAGGATTTTTGTCTTCTCAAAAATATGTAAACTACTGTACCTAAAAAGTGTTTGTTTTTTTTTAAATAGTACAAATATGAACAAAAAATGAAAATATAAGAAACAGGCATGACAAATATGTTTTTTAACACTATCATATGCCTTGTAGCTCTATATGAGTAGAATTGTAATCAGATAACAAGTCTTATTACAGATATCAGTGCAATTGTGCTTCTCTGGCAGTAAGTTGTGGAGGAAAAACTTGACGTGCTAGAAAAAAAACTGACTACATTTTTGGAATCAGCATGCCAATTTTAGTATAAAATCAGCTCAAAAACCTAACTCAACAGAAATTTTTTTCAAGTTGTTCCCCAGTGTTATCTGTGCAATGTTATTTACATGAAGAGACAAGGAGGCAATACTATCTGTGCATACATTATTTAGGCGAGATAAAGAAGTAGTACCATCTGTACTTATATTATTTAGGAGAGGCAAATCGGTAGTATTATCTGTGCAATGTTATTTACATGGAGAGACAAGGACGCAATACTATCTGTTCATACATTAATTAGGAGAGATAAGGAAGTAGTACTATCTGTGCCTATATTATTTAGAAGGAAAGACAAGGAGTCAATACTACCTTTGCCTACATTGTTTAGGAGAGACAAAGGGGTAGTACTATCTACCTATATTATTTAAAAGGAGAGACAAATGCACTGAGTACTATCAGTGCATATATTATTTACATGGAGAGACAAGAAGGCAATACTACCTGTATCTATATTATTTACATGAGGAAACATGAAGACAGTTCTATCTGTGCCTGTATTAATCTATGGCCACTGCTAAAGGCCTGTGCACCCAGAATCAGTCCCTCGCTATGATATTTGGGCACTAGATGACACAGTATTAAGAATATTATACACGTTACTGTTTACTGTACCAACCAACCAGCCCCCATCTATGCTCCCCGCTATCAGCATTATGTATTACACCCTGTAGATGAGCTTTATCAGATAATCCTTCAGGCTTTTTACCATATTTTCCATTATGTTTATAGAATGTGTTTCCCTTGTTGCGGAGAGCAGGCGTGCAGGTATTGTACAGAATCTTGTATCCGTCTCCATACATATAAGGGTATTGTGCGGTAAACCTCTACTTATGGAAATGGTTGTTTTGCTGAGTATTCATAGTGATGTATATGACATGTCTGCAGAAATACATATTCTACAGATGCGCTCAGAGGGAAGAGTTACATTATCTCACTGATTAACCTGTTCTCAGTGTTCTTAAAGAAATCGGTGGAAAATATATTTTTTTTCGATATTATTATCTACTTCTCCCATAATTTAAATATATGTAAGTAAAACACCTGGGGCCATGTGTTCCACCAACTATCAACAGTAAGGAACACTTATCTGTGCTTAGGGTTCAGTATAATGTGGAGGTTACCTGTCATACCGGGGAGTACAGACACCCAGCGAGCGCCCCAACACAGGGGTGATGGGGATGGTAGATAAGGGAGGGGTCACCTCCTGACACTCAGCTTAGTTTGAACCCTGCACTCCCTAACATCCCTATACGGGTCTTTCCCCCATCGCATTGACATGCTTAGGCCCTCCTGACCCGGATCTCACCCTGAGATGTGTGCAGGCCGGCACAGGTACTAGCCTCACCACTGTAATAATACAACACAGGGAAAGCTACACAGACAAAGGGAACATATACACAATAGAATGTACAACAAAACTCCTCAACTGCAGCAAGCCACCAGCTGCAATAGTCACCACTCTCATTTTGTCCCGAAACTGGCTCCTTCCAAAGTGGTCGGCATAGAATGAGATTCTATCACCAACATCAGCTGAACAGACTTGTGACTCTTTATAGAAAAAGAGTGGTCACAAAAAGGTCAAACATGAGTTTATACTGCAAAGATCAACCTCAGCAAAGAATGAGATTCTGTTATTGGTGTCAGCCGACCCAGACATGTAACTATTTATAGGGAAGGGGAGAGGGTAACAAAAATACTGTACCTGAGTTTGGACTGCAAAGATCAAGCTCAGCAAGGAATGAGAATCTGTCACTGGCGTCAGCTAACCAGACATGTGACTATTTATAGGGAAGGGGAGTGGTCACAAAAAGCTACACCTGATTTTTGACTCTGAAGATCAACGAGACAGGAAAGGCCCTCAACCCCTGCAACCAAGAATAAGATAAATTTAACAAGTATGGATCTGATCCACCAGGCGTAGCAACCTTCAGGTCCCAGACTCATCAAGGTCTCCCTAGGGCGAGAGATTATTACTTTACCTAGGCGAAGCAGTACATCTAATCCGCATAAATTGTATTGTGTGTTCAGATCGTACTGTCTCCTTGTCTCTCTATGTAATTTATGTAAGCTTTCATAGTATTGCCTCCCTGTCTCTCTCTTCCAATGTTTAGACACATAGTACTTCCTCCATGTCTTTCCCTCATACGACACTGGCACAGATAGTGTTGCTTTCATGTATCTCAATGTTTATGATATAGGTATACATTGTCCTGTCTCCATGTCTTTTTAATATATGACATAAAATAATACAGGCATAAACAGTACTGCTTCCCATTCTCCATGTAAATGATCACCTCAGTTAGTACTGCCTCCTAGTCCCCCCTTCAAACTGAATACTCATAAGATAGTGCTGCCTCACTATAATTTATACAAATACTTTTCACTACTAAAGAAGTGGACTCATATAATGCTGTGCCCCCTTCTCTCCCTATAATCATGTAGCAATGACTCTCTTTTTCCTCCACATAAGTGATATAGGCACAGATAGTGCTACCTCCCTGTTTCTTCCTGTAAAGGATTTACTACCGACATTAGTGCCTCCACTTTTAAAGTATATAAGCACAGATAATGCTGCTTTCCTGTCTTTCCTTGTATTTTAAGTAAACATACACAGTATTGCCCTTTTTTTTGTTGTAGATTGGATAATCACTCGTGGTGCGACTCTCGGAAGTGATTTACTGATTTGTTACCATGGTTATTTTTTTTAATCTTGCACATTCTAAGCAGTCAATTCTAATTCTAAGCACTTACCATTCATCAGTTGTTTAGGCTCACCCTCTAGACAACCATTGCTTATTGCGTTTTAGGTTACTTTATACCGTCCTTGGGGACAGAAGACAGTGTAGAGAAGGGGACTGTGACCCCAGTGATAGTATCCTCACATTTGGTGATCCACAAGTCCCTGTGATTGATGCCTTTCCCATGTACATACAGCAGGTGAAATAAGTCAAATAAGGTGAACATGTCACCAATTTTGTAAGTAACTATATTTCTAAATGTGCTATTGACTTGAATTTCTCACCAGATGTCGGTAACAACTCATCCAGTCCCCAAAGGCAAAGAAATCAAACCCTAGCTGTCCATAAATTATGTGTAATAAAGAGAAATGACACAGGGGAAAAAGTATTGAGCACAGGAAGAAAGAGATGCAAAAAGCCATGAAAAGTCCTGACACCAGCGGAAATCTATCAGTAATTAGACAGTAATCCTGACACTTAATGAAAAATAAAATCAGCTGGTTCAACTGATAAATAGGTGGCTCGTTACCAAGAGCAACACAAGAAACATCTCATGATGCGTAAAACCAGTGAGCCGTCTCAATCTTATTGTTGTGAAACATACTGATGGCATTGGTTACAGAAGAATTGGCTCCAGTAAATTTTGCTGGGGCTGTAATCCAGAAGTGGAAAGAACATCATTTCACCATGAAGTGTCCACGATCTGGAGCTCCCTGCAAGATTTCACACAGAGGAGGGAAAAGGATTATCAGAAGAGCTGAGGACACCTGTGGAGAACTACAGAAAGACCTGGAATCTGCAGGTTCAATTGTTTCTAAGAAAACAATTAGGTAATGCGCTCCGGCTGAGCGATCACCGGAGCTGAATCCAATAGAAGATATCTGGAAGGACCTAAAGCTCAGAGATCATAGAAGGATCCACAGGATCTGCAGGAGGTGAAGAGTGTTTGAGTGGAAGAATGGGCCAAAATCCACCTGAGCAATGCAGGGACCAGAGTCTCCATACAGGAGCAATGCAGGGACCGGTGTCTCCATACAGGAGCAATGAGGGGTCCCACGCTCGGGTAAGGAGGGGACACTACCGGGCACCCAGACACCAGCATCCAACACCACTCCAGGCTGGGGGATCTGGGGGCAGGGGCGTAACTTCAATAGGTGCAGGGTTGCGATTGCACCTGGGCCCTGCAGCCTAGGGGGGCCCAAAAGTCCCACTGGCCTATAGAAAAAGACTAATACTATTAAAGATTTGCAATAATTGGGGGCCCTGTTGGAGCTTTCGCATCAGGGCCCCTGAGCCTGAAGTTATACCACTGTCTGTGGGGACCCTATTGAGGGAGGGCCCCATCCCAGGCTGGAGGAGGAAAGTAGGTAGAGGGTGTGGCTGGAGGAAGGAGATAAGAGGAGCACACCAGGAAGTAGTGGGAGGAGTAGTAACCGCTAGGAGAGAGAGAGGAGTAGAGGAGCTGCAGGAGAGATGTGAAGAAAGGCATCCTGGGAATTGTAGCAGAGAGGCTCATCCCAGGACAAGGAGGTCTCGAGAGCCGGTGAGGGGCTCCGGAGAATGAAGGGGTCCCAGAGGCATGGGAAGTGAGAAATCCACCCATGGGGCTTGTGTCCATTGCCGGTCGCAGGCAAGTGGATGGACCAGGGCCACGGAGGGTCATCGGGGCCAGATTAGAAGAGGAGACTTAAAGCCTCAGCTAGTGAACTGGAGGCTGCTGTATCTCCAGGAGCAGCAGCCGAATCCACACCATTCACTGCAAAGGTGTCTGGATAGGGCCAAGGGGACGAAGAGTGCATCGCTCAGCAGGGTCCAAGGCCACTGGCGCGGGACACTGAGTGTGAGACACAGGGCAGGAGGGAGAGAGCCAGTGCAAGAGAGAGACGACCCGGGGAAGGCACACAGAACGGGGTGCCGGCTAAGTGCCTCCAATCTACTTGGGAGTGACTGGGCCCCTTGCTCGTAGGACACAGTGACCCACCCAGGCTGGGGTACTCAGAGCTTGGGCACGGTGTCAGGGGAATGCTATCATGGGTGGCTGCACCCGAGTCCATGGCTCTGGGGGTCGGTGACTTCTTAAATACAGTTTTTGTTAGAATGGTTCGTGACGCCACCTGTAGTCAGGGCCGCACCGTCCATTGGACAGTGTGAGCCCTGTCATTCAGGCGGCAGCCGGCAGGGGGAGCAGCTGTGCAGAAGGGGGCGGCGCCTCAATGCAAACAGCCTCCCCCTGTCATGGCGCCGGCCGCTCACCCCGCGCACCGGAGGTAAGCGGCGACCGCCGGGGGAGAGGCACAGAAGGGGCGGCAGGGGCCCCAGGCATCAGTAGCACCTCCCCCGAGACTCACGACCGCGGCCGGCATTCACTGCGAGCCGGTCACTGTAGAAGGGGCGGCAGCCCCAGGCTCCAACAGCACCCCCCCCCCCCGTAGTCAGTGCCGCGGCTCAGGCGGCAGTGGGGCTCGGTGCACCCCTGCCTGTAGTACCTTGTGAGAGATCACCAGCGCCACTGCAGTCCTCTGGAGGGCGTTGGTATTGCAGCAAGAATGGTGAAGCTTCCTACATGTGAAGCTGGCCTCCGGGGCAGTGTTAGCTGAAATAAAAAAGTTCAATGATGGCAGTACAGAGACACGAAGGCAGTTTCACTCTTTCCGGGTACTTTACTGGGAACAAACATCCAACGAATACATGGTCCACAGTTCAGCAATGATGTAATTCACAGGTAACCTTTCGGGTGACCGTAAATGGATGCAAGGTGGTTTGGAGGTCCCCGCGGTATGCCTTAGTTAACGAACCCGTGTCCTGTTAGCCGTGCCTCGGATAAGTCTCTTCCCAGTCCCGCTGAGGTAGTAATCTCTCTCTCTCTCCCTCTGCTACCTGGACCCCGATCTCTATGGAGAATCGGTTGGACCGCTCCGTGTGTGGCAGGGTGCTGAGGCTGGTAAACAGGCTGCAGCAACTGATTGATGGCTACGGAGATGGACTCCGGCCGTTTCCTCGAATCCGGCCTTCCGTAGTGGACTGGGGAAGCTCCCCGGAGTATGGTTGCTCTGCTCTGGGGTTCTCTCGGGCCCAGACTCACACGTCAGGCACCCTCAGGACCCCCTTTCATCTTCCCTCAGGTCTAGTCTGCAACTCCGTGTTCTGATCTTCTGACTCCCCTAACCCTCCCCCTTTGGTACCACCCCGGCTTGAGTGTGGGAGTGCTGGAATTGGGTCCCTCCTACCAACCCTGCATCCACTTACAGTTGGGATAATTATACTGCTTTTATGAGTGTAATACCCTGGTGTGACGCCTGACCATCGGGGGCGCCACAGCACCCGGCTGGACAGTACTACCTAAGAACAGTGAGTAAACGTCTGTAAGTGCACCAGCTGTGTCCTTGAATTATTCCGGCGTCTCCTGCCCAGCACTGCAATTTCACAACCATCCTCACATTGACTTATACACCTGCCCCTGGGTCCTGCTCCACCTACAGGGAGCGACAACATCTGGCTGTATCATCATCTGCCCCGGACGTCTGAACTGCAGCGTAGGCCATCCCTGGTCGAGAACGGTAGGTGGCGTCACGACCTTTATCCCCAAAACCTTAATCACCGAACTTTTATTGACACCGCCAGGGTCACAGAGCCGGGTCTTGACCCCTGTGACTCCCCCAACAGCACTGTACCCCGGTTCCAAGTATCCCACGGCTCTGGGGGTTGTGTCATGTTTAATACTTGTCACCCGCTGTATAGAGATAGACTCAGTCTCTTAGGCAGTATCTTCACCTCTTTCTCCCAGACTCATAAGCAAACAATGGTATTGGCAGGGGATTTCAGCTTTGCAGGTGACTGACGATAGCTTTACAATCAACAGGAGCTTCCCTGAGCTTGCAATCATGTCTGTATGTATTACCTGTGCCGGGATTTACTGAGAGAATGGGGAGATTTGCCGGGTGATGCTGGCAGAATGGTTACATTTTATGGGAACAGATAAATAAGGACTAAGAATAGGCTCAGACTCGTATTTGGATAAGCCTGGGGCTTAACACTAAAAATGAGATCCCAATTCTTATATCACTCCACATAGTCTTATTCCAGCCAAACCGTTATCGCCCCTGTAGATTGTGGTAAAAGTCACTAAATTATAAATATCATAGTTTGATATGTTTTTTATTTAAATGAGACAGGAGAAGCAGAATTATAAAGACACAAAAATTGGTAAATAACAATCCCATAGAATATCCTTGACGCGTGTTTCACCCTCCACTTTTTCATGGGGATGCAAAACTGTACCTATATACAAGAATATAACTACTATAATACTGCCCCTATATACAAGAATATAACTACTATAATACTGCTCCTATATACAAGAATATAACTACTATAATACTGCCCCTATGTACAAGAATATAACTACTATAATACTGCTCCCTATATACAAGAATATAACTACTATAATACTGCTCCTATATACAAGAATATAACTACTATAATACTGCTCCTATATACAAGAATATAACTACTATAATACTGCCCCTATATACAAGAATATAACTACTATAATACTGCTCCTATATACAAGAATATAACTACTATAATACTGCCCCTATGTACAAGAATATAACTACTATAATACTGCTCCTATATACAAGAATATAACTACTATAATACTGCCCCTATATACAAGAATATAACTACTATAATACTGCTCCTATATACAAGAATATAACTACTATAATACTGCTCCTATATACAAAATATAACTACTATAATACTGCCCTATATACAAGAATATAACTACTATAATACTGCTCCTATATAAAGAATATAACTACTATAATACTGCCCCTATATACAAGAATATACACTATAATACTGCTCTTATACAGAATATAACTACTATAATACTGCTCCTATATACAAGAATATAACTACTATAATACTGCCCCTATATACAAGAATATAACTACATAATCTGCCTATTACAAGAATATAAACTTAATACTGCTCCTATATACAAGAATATAACTACTATAATACTGCCCTATATACAAGAATATAACTACTATAATACTGCTCCTATATACAAGAATATAACTACTATAATACTGCCCCTATATACAAGAATATAACTACTATAATACTGCCCCTATATACAAGAATATAACTACTATAATACTGCCCCTATGTACAAGAATATAACTACTATAATACTGCCCTATGTATAAGAATATAACTACTATAATACTGCTCCTATATACAAGAGTATAACTACTATAATACTGCTCCTATATACAAGAATATAACTACTATAATACTGCCCCTATATACAAGAATATAACTACTATAATACTGCCCCTATATACAAGAATATAACTACTATAATACTGCTCCTATATACAAGAATATAACTACTATAATACTGCTCCTATATACAAGAATATAACTACTATAATACTGCCCCTATATACAAGAATATAACTACTATAATACTGCTCCTATATAAAGAATATAACTACTATAATACTGCCCCTATATACAAGAATATAACTACTATAATACTGCTCCTATATACAAGAATATAACTACTATAATACTGCTCCTATATACAAGAATATAACTACTATAATACTGCCCCTATATACAAGAATATAACTACTATAATACTGCCTCTATATACAAGAATATAACTACTATAATACTGCTCCTATATACAAGAATATAACTACTATAATACTGCTCCTATATACAAGAATATAACTACTATAATACTGCTCCTATATACAAGAATATAACTACTATAATACTGCCCCTATATACAAGAATATAACTACTATAATACTGCCCCTATATACAAGAATATAACTACTATAATACTGCCCCTATGTACAAGAATATAACTACTATAATACTGCCCTATGTATAAGAATATAACTACTATAATACTGCTCCTATATACAAGAATATAACTAGTATAATACTGCTCCCTATATACAAGAATATAACTACTATAATACTGCCCCTATATACAAGAATATAACTACTATAATACTGCCCCTATGTACAAGAATATAACTATTATAATACTGCCCCATATACAAGAATATAACTACTATAATACTGCCTCTATATACAAGAATATAACTACTATAACACTGCTCCTATATACAAGAATATAAGTACTATAATACTGCCCCTATGTACAAGAATATATCTACTATAATACTGCCCCATATACAAGAATATAACTACTATAATACTGCCCCTATATACAAGAATATAACTACTATAATACTGCTCCCTATATACAAGAATATAACTACTATAATACTGCTCCCTATATACAAGAATATAACTACTATAATACTGCTCCTATGTACAAGAATATAACTACTATAATACTGCCCCTTTATAAAAGAATATAACTACTATAATACTGTCCCTATATACAAGAATATAACTACTATAATACTGCCCCTATATACAAGAATATAACTACTATAATACTGCTCCCTATATACAAGAATATAACTATTATAATACTGCCCCATATACAAGAATATAACTACTATAATACTGCCCCTATATACAAGAATATAACTACTATAATACTGCCTCTATGTACAAGAATATAACTACTATAATACTGCCCCTATATACAAGAATATAACTACTATAATACTGCTCCTATATACAAGAATATAACTACTATAATACTGCTCCTATATACACAAGAATATAACTACTATAATACTGCTCCTATGTACAAGAATATAACTACTATAATACTGCTCCTATATACAAGAATATATCTACTATAATACTGCCTCTATATACAAGAATATAACTACTATAATACTGCTCCTATATACAACAATATATCTACTATAATACTGCTCCTATGTACAAGAATATAACTACTATAATACTGCTCCTATATACAAGAATATATCTACTATAATACTGCTCCTTATATACAAGAATATAACTACTATAATACTGCTCCTATATACAAGAATATAACTACTATAATACTGCCCTATATACAAGAATATAACTACTATAATACTGCCCCTATATACAAGAATATAACTACTATAATACTACCCCTATATACAGGTATATAACTACTATAATACAGCTCCTATATACAAGAATATAACTACTCTAATACTGCCCCTATATACAAGAATATAATTACTATAATACTGTTCCTATGTACAAGAATATAACTACTATAATACTGCCCTATGTACAAGAATATAACTACTATAATACTGCCCCTATATACAAGAATATAACTACTATAATACTGCTCCTATATACAAGAATATAACTACTATAATACTGCCCCTATATACAAGAATATAATTACTATAATACTGTTCCTATGTACAAGAATATAACTACTATAATACTGCCCCTATGTACAAGAATATAACTACTATAATACTGCCCCTATGTACAAGAATATAACTACTATAATACTGCTCCTATATACAAGAATATAACTCCTATAATACTGCCCCTATATACAAGAATATAACTACTATAATACTGTTCCTATGTACAAGAATATAACTACTATAATACTGCCCCTATGTATAAGAATATACTAATAGATTGTGGCCTGATTCTAACGCATCAGGTATTCTAGAATACCTTGTAAACAGGAGTGATCTGCGTCACACTATGACTGACAGACCTTATAGACAGGAGTAAGGAGTGAGGATGGAGGAGGCTGTGAGGATGGAGGAGGCTGTGAGGATGGGGAGGCTGTGAGGATGCTGTGAAGATGGGAGAGGATGTGAGGATAGGAGAGGCTGCAAGGATGGAGGAGGCTGAGGGGATGGAGGAGGCTGTGAGGATGGTGAAGCTGTTAGGATAGAGAAGGCTGAGGGGATGGAGGAGGCTGAGGGGATGGGAAGGTTTTGAGGATGGGGAGGCTATGAGGATGGAGGAGGCTGAGGGGATGGGGAGGCTATGAGGATGGAGGAGGCTGTGAGGATGGAGGAGGCTGTGAGGATGGAGGAAGCTGTGAGGATGCTGTGAAGATGGGAGAGGATGTGAGGATAGGAGAGGCTGCAAGGATGGAGGATGCTGAGGGGATGGAGGAGGCTGTGAGGATGTGGAAGCTGTGAGGATGGAGGAGGCTGTGAGGATGGAGGAGGCTGAGGGCATGGAGGAGGCTGTGAGGATGGGGAGGATGTGAGGATGAAGGAGGCTGTGAGGATAGAGGAGGCTGTGAGGATGGAGGAGGTTGAGGGGATGGGGAGGCTGTGAGGAAGGGGAGACTGTGAGGATGCGGAGGCTGTGAGGATGGAGGAGGCTGTGAGGATGGGGAGGCTGTGAGGATGGGCAGGCTGTGAGGATGGAGGAGGCTGAAGGGATGGAGGAGGCTGAGGGGATGGAGGAGGCTGTGAGGATGGAGAGGCTGTGAGGATGGAGGAGGCTGTGAGGATGGAGGACGCTCAGGGGATAGAGGAGCCTGTGAGGATGGAGGAGGCTGAAGGGATGGGGAGGCTGTGAGGATGGGGAGACTGTGAGGATGGGGAGGCTGTGAGGATGGAGGAGGTTGTGAGGATGGGGAGGCTGTGAGGATGGAGAGGCTGTGAGGATGGAGGAGGCTGTGAGGATGGAGGAGGCTGAGGGGATGGAGGAGGCTGAGGGGATGGAGGAGGCTGAGGGGATGGAGGAGGCTGTGAGGATGGAGGAGGCTGTGAGGATGGAGAAGGCTGTGAGGATGGAGGAGGCTCAGGGGATAGAGGAGCCTGTGAGGATGGAGGAGGCTGAGGGGATGGGGAGGCTGTGAGGATGGGGAGACTGTGAGGATGGGGAGGCTGTGAGGATGGAGGAGGTTGTGAGGATGGGGAGGCTGTGAGGATGGAGAGGCTGTGAGGATGGAGGAGGCTGAGGGGATGGAGGAGGCTGTGAGGATGGGGAGGCTGTGAGGATGGATGAGGCTGAGAGGATGGAGGAGGCTGTGAGGATGGAGGAGGCTGCGAGGATGGAGGAGGCTGTGAGGATGCTATGAAGATGGGAGAGGATGTGAGGATAGGAGAGGCTGCAAGGATGGAGGATGCTGAGGGGATGGAGGAGGCTGTGAGGATGGGGAAGCTGTGAGGATGGCGGAGGCTGTGAGTATGGAGGAGGCTGAGGGCATGGAGGAGGCTGAGGGCATGGAGGAGGCTGTGAGGATGTAGGAGGCTGAGGGGATGGGGAGGCTGTGAGGATGGAGGAGGCTGAGGGGATTGGGAGACTGTGAGGATGGAGGAGTCTGTGAGGATGGAGGAGTCTGTGAGGATGGAGGAGGCTGTGAGGATGGAGGAGGCTGAGGGGATTGGGAGACTGTGAGGATGGAGGAGTCTGTGAGGATGGAGGAGTCTGTGAGGATGGGGAGGCTGTGAGGATGGAGGAGGCTGTGAGGATGGGGAGGCTGTGAGGATGGAGGAGGCTGTGAGGATGGAGGAGGCTGAGGGGATGGGGAGGCTGTGAGGATGGAGGAGGCTGTGAGGATGGAGGAGGCTGTGAGGATGGGGAGGCTGAGGGGATGGAGGATGCAGTGAGGAGCTCGCACGCTGTGGGGACACTCACCGCTGCTCCATTCCGTTGTCTTCCTGGAGGGGATGATATCAGAATAGCGGCGCGCGTCATGGCGCCATATTTGAAATACAATGTGCAGCTTGGCGCACGCCGCTCCTCTGATTGGTCGGCGCTGAGCACGGCGACCAATTAGAATAGTGGCGCACGCCATGGCGCCATATTTCAAATACACTGTACTCAGTGTATTTGAAATATGGCGCGCCGCTATTCTGATTGGTCGACACAGGTAATTACTATATGGTCACAAAAACGTTACCGTGAACTCCGTCACCTGGGGTCGGGTCTAGACTCTACGATGTGGCATTTTGACTGGTGTTTTCCTTTAAATTTCTCCCCATTTATGGGATGTAAACAATATAATTCACACTAGCCCCCCTATAAATGGATGCTGGTGTCTGCAGTGTGCATGTGCCTCCGCTTGACCACAAACTTTTATTATGTCTGAATAATTCATGTCGGCTTTGTTTTCTCTCCGTTTTTTAATAAAAGTTCTATCATCTCTGCCTTTATTACACCCCACATCACACAGGACCCCAAGGATCGCGCTCTACAGTGATGGATCTCGGGGAACAAGCCAAGAGAGATTTCTTTATTAAGTTAGTCCGGTGTAGAAATCATAAACCCTCCGGCTAAGAAAGCAAGAGAACGCTGCGGAGGCCGGTGCAGGGTGCGCTACATCAATGTCACCGCCGGCACGCCTGGCCACATCCTAACCCTTTACCCCCAATCACAATAAAAGTATTAAAAAAAATAAAATAAAATACACATGTTTGGTATCGCCGCGTTCAGAATCGCCCGATCTATCATCCTATTAAATCCATTAATGAGAGACGTGAACTCCGTAACGGAAAAAATGGTCCAAACGCCAAAATTCAGTTTTTTTGGTCGCCGCAACATTGCTATAAAATGCAATAACGGGTGATCAAAACTGCGGATACACCCAAAAATGGTATCAATAGAAACGTCAGCTCAAGACGCAAAAAATAAGCCGTCACTTAGCCCCAGATCTTGAAAATTGAGAACGCTACAGGTCGCAGAACATGGCGCAAAAAGTCAGTTTTTGTTTTTCTGCAAACTTCTGAATTTTTTTTCACACCCCCCAGATACCAGTAAAGGTAACATGTTGGGTGTCTACGAACTCGTACCGACCCGAGGCATCACCCCGCCACGTCGGTTTTACCATATAGTGAATATGGCAACTAATATACCCAAAAAACAAACGTGTCATTGCACTTTTTTTGCAATTTCACTGCATTTAGAATTGTTTTGCAATTTCCCTGTACACTATATGGTAAAATAAATGATTGCATATGAAAGTACAACTCGTCCCGCAAAAAACAAGCCGTCATATGCTTATATTGAAGGAAAAATAAAAAAGTTATGGCTCTTGGAAGCAGGGGAGCAAAAAACAAAAATGAAAAATGAAAAATTCCCCTGTCATGAAGGGGTTAAGGGGGTTGTGTCGCCATTTTCCAAGACCCGTAACGCTTTCTTTTTTTCGGTTGATGTAGCTGTGTGATGGCTTATTTTTTGCGGGGCAAGATGATGATTTTATAGACACCATTTTGGGATAGATATGATGTTTTGATCACTTGTTGCAGTATTTTTTGTGGGATTGCAGCGACCAAAAAACTCCTTCTTGAATTTCTTTGTTTAGTGTTTACCAATCGTGTTCATTTTTTAGTTTGATAGACTTTTCTAAATGCGGCAATCCCCCACGTGCATTAGGTTTTTATTAATATCTTTATTTTTAATGGGGCAAAAGGGGGGTGATTTGAACTTATGTTTTTTTTTGTTTGTTTTTTTTTCATATTTTTTTAAAACAATTTTTTTTTTACTTTTTACTATTTTTCATAGTTCCGTCTGAGGATTTGAAGCTGCGATCTTCTGATCGCTTGTGCTATGTACAGCAGTGCCACAGCATTGCTGCATATAGTGAAATCACAGTCTACTTTGCATTACATTGTAGCACTTATGTTCACACGCTGCGTTTTTATGGTGCAGAATATATTGTCATTTGTCTACAGTACATGTTTAATAAAGTTTTCTTTATTTACCAAAATTGCAGTAAAAGCACATTGTTGCATTTTTTTTTGCACTTTCTAGGGGTGGTAAAATGCTTAAAGATTTGACAAAATGCAGTTTCTGAAATCTATGAATTATAAAAATGCAATGTCTGAACAAGACCTAAAGAACTACACAGGGTGGGAAACTGCAGCTCCTTTCTCTTATTCTCTATTTACATGTATCATTGATCTCTGCAAATACATATAGTTATCTATCTACATAAGAATTATAGCAGCACTGGGTGTATACCTCAAGACAATCTATCTTCTTACATAATCATGCTGTCCCGTATGTCATCCTCCTCTCACACACCTGCAACCTCAGCCATATTTGTACACCCAAGCGATGGATGTGCAAACATGGCGCCCACTGCTGGTACTGGCACATTGCACAGTACCGCCAGCGGTGCCGCATGGTCCTCTTCTGCCACCCACAACAGATGCTGCCAGAGTAGTTGCACTTACTCAGGCAGCCGCCATTTTTGTGCACCCAAGTGTCCAAAGACGGAAGCGGTGTGACCGCCATGAGCATGCGCCGTTACTCAAGCGGCCGACATCTTTGGACACCTGGGTACACAGAGATGGCGGCCGCGTGAGTAAATGCGCATGCACACGCCGGGTCATGCCGCCTCAATCTTTGTACACCACAGGGGGGGAGAGACAAAGCACAGGGGGAAGAGCACACAGAGGGGCAGAGACAGCGCACAGGGGGAGAGAGCGCACAGGGGGAGACAGCTCTAAGGAGAGAGCACGTGAGGGGAGAAGACAGCACCCGGGAGGGAGAAGACAGCACTCGGGAGGGAGAACACAGCACCCGGGAGGGAGAAGACAGCACCCGGGGAAGTGGGGGGCAGGTCAAAGAACAGGGGGAGAGACGGCCGCCGCCCAGACCGCCAAAGAGTCTGACCCCATCGTGACATCACCGCCCTCCCGATGCGACAGCGTCAGGCCTCCATCTAGTCTGTAATATCTACCGGATCTATCCATCTTTTACACCATATAAATGAAGGAGCCTTCAAGAAAATCTTTGAAATCTCAATTACAATTGACTTCACTTGTTGACGGATCCTTGCATTTGCTTCCAGTGCAGACTTGTCATTGTCATTTTATGTTACAAAATCGCGGGATGCAATAATTTCATGTATACGGACAAGTGACAGCCTTATAATATCTGTACAATCATTAATGATGGTGATGTACTATCCGTGACCCCATGTCCTGAAAAATAAGAAGAAAATGCAGCGGCATGAATGTTCTATGAGCCGCGGACTCATCCCTCGACTTATGAATCTTGTATGTGGTTATGAATCTTCAGGTCGATGTGTTCATTTTTACAAGGATTCTGCTCTGGTTTCCATTCTGCTCCACATTTTATATTACCTGCCAGAGAGGCGGAGGAGGCAATAAACGGATTGTAGTATTTTAGGAAAACCTAAATTTGTCCCTCGCCTGGGAGATTGTCTCCGTCCACCATTTAATGAAGACACGAGTATCTGGAATAGCTGCGAGTTCACACGAGCGAGGGGCGGAGGGGCGGAGGGGCGGAGGGGCGCAGGAGGAGCCGGATCAGTGGAGAATTATCCACTGGATGATCACAAACGTTACTCTACATATTTAATAAGTCACCATCATTGGGGGACTGGAACCTATGACCTAAATCCTGAAAGGACGGGGAGATTGACATGAAAGGTACTTAAGGGGGTCTTCCCAAGAACAAAGGTAATTTTTAAGTTCATGTTAATCAATAGATCTTGGAATAATAATAAGTTCCACAATTGGATATGTTTAAAAAAAATGTTCCTGTGCTGAGATAATCTTACATGGTGATTGGAAACTGCAGGCAGGCAGGTAGCAGAGTTACTGGAAACTGCAGGCAGGCAGGTAGCAGAGTTACTGGAAACTGCAGGCAGGCAGGTAGCAGAGTTACTGGAAACTGCAGGCAGGTAGCAGAGTTACTGGAAACTGCAGGCAGGCAGGTAGCAGAGTTACTGGAAACTGCAGGCAGGCAGGTAGCAGAGTTACTGGAAACTGCAGGCAGGCAGGTAGCAGAGTTACTGGAAACTGCAGGCAGGCAGGTAGCAGAGTTACTGGAAACTGCAGGCAGGCAGGTAGCAGAGTTACTGGAAACTGCAGGCAGGCAGGTAGCAGAGTTACTGGAAACTGCAGGCAGGCAGGTAGCAGAGTTACTGGAAACTGCAGGCAGGCAGGTAGCAGAGTTACTGGAAACTGCAGGCAGGCAGGTAGCAGAGTTACTGGTAACTGCAGGCAGGCAGGTAGCAGAGTTACTGGAAACTGCAAACAGACAGGTAGCAGAGTTACTGGAAACTGCAAACAGACAGGTAGCAGAGTTATGGAAACTACAGGCAGGCAGGTAGCAGAGTTACTGGTAACTATAGGCAGGCAGGTAGCAGAGTTACTGGAAACTGCAGGCAGGCAGGTAGCAGAGTTACTGGTAACTGCAGGCAGGCAGGTAGTACAGTTACTGGAAAGTGCAAACAGGCAGATAGCAGAGTTACTAGAAACTGCAGGCAGGGAGGTAGAGTTACTGGAAACCGCAAACAGGCAGGTAGCAGAGTTACTGGAAACGGCAGGCAGGTAGCAGAGTTACTGGAAACGACAGGCAGGCAGGTAGCAAATTACTGGAAACCACAGGCAGGCAGGTAGCAGATGCAGCGCCCCTGCGTACAGGGTGGCCACAAGAGGGAACTGCAGTTAAGCAGAGGGTAGTCAGCATATACAAAAAGCACCCCAAAAACACACCCACAGAATGCAACACCCAACCCAGAGCCTGGGACTCTAGGCAGGCAAAGGGTGGTAGGGTTTAGAGGGAAGTGGGTGGGACGTAGTCAAGGTGACAGCACTGGGATAAAAGGGAGAATCCAGGAAGTAGCAGGTAGTAGGCCAATGGGTGCTGAATAGCAAAGACGTAGTAGGCCAGAGGGTGCCGAGCAGTAAAGAACTAACACCGGACCACTGCATCTGGATCCGGAGGGAAACGGCAGCGGTGCCAGAGGACGACCGGAGGGAAGGATCCCCTATGTACGCTGTAGTCACATGGGTAGGAAAGGGCCTGGTGATCCCCTGCAACATAGGGACACTGGAAGGCTAGGCTGGGAACAGAGGGTCGTCTCTGAGGTGACCGCAGCTACAAGCCGGATCACATACACACCGACGGGGAGCTCAGATTCCAAGTCTGATCTCCTAACACACGGGCTGGAGGTACAGAGACATATAGGATTCAGAGCTTACTACCCACACATAGGGAGAAGCCAAACAAGAACCCGAGTCACCCACCATACAGCACCACACTGGGGAAGAACAGAGCCTGAAAGGAATCAAGAAGGAGAAGGATCTAAGGCAGGAACCTGGCTGCAGAAGGGTTAATTGACTGTGTGGAACAGCTTTGTGTACCAGCTGAACTGTGAACTGAGTAAAACCCGGTGAACCCTGCCAGAGTCTCCAGAGTGTGTTTTCCTGCATGTTAAACTGTTATTCACCCTGTCAGGAGCAGCCCAACCCACGGCGGGCTCATCCATCCGGCTGCAGCACCATCCATCCTCCTGGCAGAAGCAAGCAGCAGTGGTGGTCCCCATTGACCAGAACCCGTGGGTGGCGTCACAACAATCCCTGTAAATAACCCCTTTACTTGTGGGCTCGGGACATGGTCCAGACCAAGACCATCGTGATACCCCCGTGATACCCCGTTCCAGTACCGAGTACCCCATCTCAGTGGGCTCCACGCAGACTTAGGCTGGGGTCAGACTAGCGTATAGCATATGATGCTAGAGCATCGGTTACGATATGCTTAATGTCCCATGGTTCAGGCTTTTCTGTGAGCATGACCGAGTGTCATGTAACTGTCCTGCAATTCGAATCACAGCAGTGGAGGAGAGGGAGAAATTACTCTCCCTATGTCCTCTATTGTTGGCCTCGGCGTATATCGCGCTGCACTTGCATGTCTGCTGAGTGCATGAGAGTGCAGTGTGATGTTTCACTCGTACCCATAGAGTTGTATGGGTGCGAGTGAGCCGAGACTCGCAGACGATCCCAGCATGCTGTAATTTTTTACTTCAGCCCGTATAGGGTTAAGGAAACGCTCACAAGTCTGAGCTACCTGATTATCAAACATGGGCAGGAGTGCAATGTGAAATTTCCAGGCTAGTGTGACTCCAGCCTTACTGACTGAAGGCAGAAGGCAGATGGCTCTCAGGAGTGACACAGATGTCGGACAACCTCGGAGGCCACACCAAAACGAAGGCGTACACGAGGCAGAAGGTCCAATGACCCGGGGCAGGTCACAGACACGACTCCAGAGGTCACCAGAAGCGAGATACAACACAACAATCCGACTCCAACTCAGTCCCTCAGAACCCACTCAATCAGGGTTAGTCTCCATCACAACCAGGACCCCAAACTAGGAACAGGAGCGTAACACTGAACACCAGGGGACAGGGTCATTGAACTACTACAGGCACAGATCTGGGGCACCCCACCACTGGGTAGTAGGGACTGTGTAATTTACCATTGGAATACAAGAATCAGGGGGGGTAGAGCAATAAATAGCAGAGAACTGATCATCGAGTGACATTGCACACTAGAGCCTATGTCAATGATCAGAGTACAATATGAAGCCTCCTGATACAGTATCATGCCACCACAGCCCCCAACATAACCCCCAGCTCACAGTATGAATCCACACAGCCCCCCTATGTGGCACCCCACCCATGGTTCGGTTGCCACAGGAACACCTGACGCAGGAACACATCAGGTAAACTTACGCACAACATCTTCCACCCCAGACCTGAAGGGGGAGCTCTACTTGCCGACTTCCGGCAAGGTCCCCTATAAATTCAGGCCCGGGGGCGGAGTTAGGCAATTCAGAATGGAGCAGTACTGAGGAAGACACCTGGTGAACGGAGCCGTGCCAGGCCCGTGCCAGAGGAAATGCCTAACCAGTGTGAGGGACCCTAGAGAGTGAGGGTTGGAGGTGAGGCGTGTTAGCTAGGGTGAACGGAGTCGAATCGGTTCGCCCCAGAAGAGCCACGTCAACAGCCCGGACACCGGAGTTCGAGACTGCACGGGTCCAGTCAGCCCAGCAGTAAAGACCGGAGACCAGGGAGGCTGCAAGTCTCCTGGTGCAGCAGCACTTGGGGCACATCCACCTAGCAGAGCCCGAGACTGCAGTGGATAGAGCGGTGCCTGAAGAAGAGCTCGCACAGCCTGCCATACAAGTGAGGTCTACAGGAGAGGGTCAGGGTATAGCTTCAGACAGCCCAGGACTAACGCACACACAGCGTAAAAGGGAGGCCTCATAACTCATCAGATGTGGAGATCCCGAACTGCTCCTAGCCTACCCGGACTGTACCCTGGACTTCTCCTTGAACAGCAACATCAGTAAGGGTACGAAACAACAACCCTGTGTGTGTGACTGTTATTTGGGCCCCTGATCCTACTCCCTCCATAGACTTCCACAACTCCCATCATCCACTACTGACCCGGGGAACCCGCTCCGCCTACAGGGAGCAAAACCAACTTGCTGCTTCACCATAAGCCCAGCAGTGCCGGTAACCTTACCGGATCCCCCTACCTAGCTCCCTACATGGTATGATCCCACACCGTCTCTCCTATTTACATGAACCCCTTCACAGCTCCATATACAGTATGATCCCACACAACCCCATTATATACAGTAAAAGCCCCCACACGGCTCCCCAAATGGTGTGATCCCCCACAACCCCCTTATATACAGTATGAGCCCCCCCACAACTCCCCAAATGGTGTGATCCCACACACAGCCCCCTATATACAGTATGATCCCACACAACCCCATTATATACAGTATGAGCCCCCTCACAGCTCCCCAAATGATGTGATCCCCCACACAGCCCCCTATATACAGTATGAGCCCCCACACAGCTCCCCAAATAGTGTGATCCCACACATATGTCTCCTATATACAGTATGATCCCACTAATATGACTGGGTCATTAATCAACTTAATCCAAGGACTGGGGCATTATATCACTGGACAGCAGGGACTTGGGCATTTAGTCACCTAAAGATGAGCAGCCTCTCACAGACATGTTCCTTTTCGCTCGCCTTTCGTGCCCTTAGTCTTCCGTTAATGGAGCGAGGCTCCTGCACTGCTGTCTATGCTGTATGCGGTGCTGGGACCTGCAGATTGATTTCCAGACATGCACATCTCTCATGTGTGATTTATGAATCGGGCTGACATGTTAGCTCTTGCGTCACACTATGTAGGTACTCCAGGAGTAATGTCAGATGACAAGCAGCTCCGATTGAGACAGGAATCCCGTAATCTCCCGGAAAACAGATTCTAGGAAGGATTTTCTAATGAGATTTAAAAAGTTGACTTTACAGGAATCCTATTCATAATTAAGTGATATTTTACATTCTTTATGTAATGCTCTATAGAAAATCAGCCGACGCATACAAATGCACAGATCAATAAGAATCAATCAGGGGCGCAGTGTGACCAAAAACACTAAATATGGAAGATAATTAGTGCAAAACCTGCTCAAATGTGAAGATCTCGCAAAATAAGTTGTTTTTCTTATTGCAGCTGAACTCCTTATTTGAGAAATTGTTTGGTATCTTAGGCTGCTTTCACATTACGATTTTGGGCTGTCTGTGGGGATCCTTGTTTTTGCAGGATCCTCAGGACAGCCTCGGATCCACACGGATCCTCGTGCTCCCACTTCGACCGCCTACAGTCCGGCTTCCGACCCCTCCATTCCACCGAAACAGCCCTGACCAAAGTCACCAACGACCTACTGACCGCCAAGAACAAACACCACTACTCCATCCTCCTCCTCCTTGACCTGTCTGCCGCCTTCGACACGGTTGACCACTCCCTTATTCTCCGGATCCTGGAATCCCTTGGCATCACGGACCTTGCCCTCTCCTGGATCTCCTCATACCTAGCGGACCGGACCTTCAGCGTCTCGCACTCCCTCACCTCCTCCTCACCCTACCCCCTTTCTGTCGGAGTCCCCCAAGGTTCGGTCCTGGGACCCCTACTTTTCTCCATTTACACTCTCAGCCTAGGGCAACTCATCGAGTCCCACGGTCTTCAGTATCACCTCTACGCCGACGACACCCAAATCTACCTGTCCGGCCCTGACATCACCTCCCTACTCTCCAAAATCCCACAATGCCTTTCCGCCATCTCATCCTTTTTCTCTTGTCGCTTCCTTAAACTCAACATGGACAAAACTGAATTCATAGTCTTCCCCCAAAGAAATTCCACCCCACCTCCCAACCTATCCATCTACATCAACGACTGCGCCCTCTCCCCAGTCCCCCAAGCCAAGTGCCTCGGGGTAATCCTTGACTCCTCCCTATCCTTCAAGCCCCACATCGAGGCCCTCACCCCATCCCTCCGGTTCCAGCTCAAGAACAACTCACGGATCCGCTCCTTCCTCACCCACGACACCGCTAAAACACTCATCCATGCTCTTATCATCTCCCGCCTTGACTACTGCAACCTCCTTCTCAATGGCATCCCGGCTAACTCCCTCACACCTCTCCAGTCTATCCTCAACTCAACTGCCTGACTAATCTACCTGTCCTCCCGCTACTCCCCTGTCTCCCCCCTCTGCAAAGCCCTTCACTGGCTCCCTGTCTCCAAGAGATCCCAATTGAAAACACTAACCATGGCGTACAAAGCCATACGCAACCTGGCCCCACCATACATCTCCGACCTGGTCTCCCGATACCTACCCTCACGCAACCTCCGCTCCTCCCAAGAACTCCTCCTCTGCTCCCCCCTCATCACCTCTTCGAACAACCGAGTCCAGGACTTCTTCCGGGCATCTGCCTTACTCTGGAACTCCCTACCTGAACACGTCAGACACTCTCCGACCCTGAGTAGCTTCAAGTGTCACCTGAAGACTCACTTGTTCCGTCAAGCCTACAACTTGCCATGAGACCCAGGCGACCGCCCCATACCTGACATTCCCCCATCCTACTGTATCCTAACCCGCCCCTCGTAGACTGTGAGCCCTCGTGGACAGGGTCCCTGCCCCTCCTGTACCTGTACGTCCTGATCGCCTAGATTTAGTGTACTTGTTCTTGTCTTCCTCATCCTCATGTAAAGCGCCATGGAACCTAATGGCGCTATATAAATAAATAATAATAATAATAAAATAATAATAATACAGAGCCTGGTGTGGGTGGGGACAGCTCTCTGTCTATAGACATTGTATATACAGAGCCTGGTGTGGGCGGGGACAGCTCTCTGTCTATAGACATTGTATATATAGAGCCTGGTGTGGGTGAGGGCAGCTCTCTGTCTATAGACATTGTACATACAGAGCCTGGTGTGGGCGGGGGCAGCTCTCTGTCTATAGACATTGTATATACAGAGCCTGGTGTGGGCGGGGGCAGCTCTCTGTCTATAGACATTGTATATACAGAGCCTGGTGTGGGCAGGGGCAGCTCTCTGTCTATAGACATTGTATATACAGATCCTGGTGTGGGTGGGGGCAGCTCTCTGTCTATAGACATTGTATATATAGAGCCTGGTGTGGGCGGGGGCAGCTCTCTGTCTATAGACATTGTATATACAGAGCCTGGTGTGGGTGGGGGCAGCTTTCTGTCTATAGACATTGTATATACAGAGCCTGGTGTGGGCGGGGGCAGCTCTCTGTCTATAGACATTGTACATACAGAGCCTAGTGTGGGCGGGGGCAGCTTTCTGTCTATAGACATTGTATATACAGAGCCTGGTGTGGGCGGGGGCAGCTCTCTGTCTATAGACATTGTACATACAGAGCCTAGTGTGGGCGGGGGCAGCTCTCTGTCTATAGACATTGTACATACAGAGCCTGGTGTGGGCGGGGGCAGCTCTCTGTCTATAGACATTGTATATACAGAGCCTGGTGTGGGCGGGGGCAGCTCTGTCTATAGACATTGTACATACAGAGCCTGGTGTGGGTGGGGGCAGCTCTCTGTCTATAGACATTGTATATACAGAGCCTGGTGTGGGTGGGGGCAGCTCTCTGTCTATAGACATTGTATATATAGAGCCTGGTGTGGGCGGGGGCAGCTCTCTGTCTATAGACATTGTATATACAGAGCCTGGTGTGGGTGGGGGCAGCTTTCTGTCTATAGACATTGTATATACAGAGCCTGGTGTGGGTGGGGGCAGCTCTCTGTCTATAGACATTGTACATACAGAGCCTAGTGTGGGCGGGGGCAGCTCTCTGTCTATAGACATTGTATATACAGAGCCTGGTGTGGGCGGGGACAGCTCTCGGTCTATAGACATTGTATATACAGAGCCTAGTGTGGGCGGGGGCAGCTCTCTGTCTATAGACATTGTATACGTCTGACATTTCTGAGAGCTGCAGCGATCTTCATAAGAGTGAGGAACAGGCAGCACTGGAGGCAGGTAACTATGCAATGACAGGCTGTCCGTGTGCTATCCGGATAGCAGAGGGACAGCACACGTATGTTCACATGTGTGGCACAGACACACGCCCCCCACCAAAAAACAGCCTGTCTCACTCTTTCACACTTGCATGGATGTGTGAAACAGGCCTCATGCAGTGATCCTCACCTCTAATCAGCAGGGCGGTTTTCAGGATTTCCTAGTATTGCACAGGTGATGATTCCAACCCCTGGAAATCCAGAGACCCTGCACTGTTGGGATATATTCACAGCACATTCTTTTGCATTTTTGCTGCATTTTTGTGCTGTGTACTTGGTTTTATGATAATCTAAACCTGCATTTTTAATTCCCAGCAAACCCCATGTGATTCAGGGAAACGTCGTCCACCCACATTGGTTTTAATTTCTCTGCACAGGCTCTGCTGCGTTCCCAACACAATGAGCGTCAATTGTCTTCTGCATTTTTGCAGTGTTCTATAGTCACAAATACAGCAAAAAAAAACACAACAAAAATGCACAAAAAAAAAAGCAGCAAAATGGCAGTTTTTCTCTTGCCAAGAAATCTGTATTTACTAACAAAACCGAGCCATTCGTACATTACTTCTACAATCCACTATCTCGCTGGACAAGGGAATGTCCAACAACTGTGTGTGACAGTGGAGCACAGACCAACCATGTCCGGTGCGTTACACAGAACAACAGACAGGGAGACGCCAGGGGGATAAATACAGTGGAGGGCTCTGCTCATAGGGAACGGGGGAGAAGTGACCTGCGGCTTTGCCCTGATCTCCCTACCGTCCCTATACGAGTTCTTTCTACTCGTCGCCGAGCAGGATACCTAGAGCCCTCCCTAGCCCTGATGTTAGCCCTCACTAGGGAATGGCCGGCGGGAACACAAGTCCACAACCACTGCACTATAGGAGACATGAGGGAAAGGGAAGACAGACAAGGAACAAGGCAGCAACTTCACGTCTGCTGTCAGTTCACCAGGCAGCAGAGGAATCTCCAGAAGCTTTGGCCAATATAAATTCAATCTCCAGCAAGGCATGCTGGGATCAATATATAAAGGGGAAATAGCAATTGCAGAAAGGCCACACCTGAGCAAGACCTAATGAGCTTGCTGTCAGCAAACTGACATTAACTCTTCCTCTGCCTAAGGGAAAAATGATAAGTCTCAACACAGACATGAGATTGGGGTCAAAGGCAGTCACAAGTCTTCTGGCAAGAGAGACCATCGTTACATCCACGTTGACATAGAGTTGTTTATAATAGAACTGGGGGTCTGGCGTGGGTAAGACCCCCAGGCGGGGGAAGAAGGGGACGCTTGTTCTGCAAGAATGCCCAAAACCTTCAGATTTTGCTGCAGAAAAAATGCACTATGTGAACATAGACTGGGTGTCTCCTGAGGATGAGTTGGGGAACACCGGTCTAATGTAACATAGTAACAGTTTTTAAGGTTGAAGGAAGACTTTAAGTCCCCCTCACTCTGACGAATCCCCAGCCCTTATCCAGATGAAACCGGACTACAGTCCCGGCACAGATCGGCCCCCTTTCTACTGCCTTGGGTCGGCGGACCCGCTGCTTGATCTGCAGGTTCCGCTCCTCCATGGCGAGCCGCTTAGCCCACCTCTCCTTCTCTTGGGCCCATGGAAAGCCCTTAACGAGTCCCCCTGGTCAACCCACTTGATGACCTCCCACTCCGCATAGATCCCCTCCGGGGCGGCTCGGTTGCAAGTGGGGCTGCCTCCCTGTGTGGTTCTACAGATCGGACCAACAGTAGATCTCTGCAATCCCGGCGGGGTGCAAGGGGGACAGGGCCTCTAGGGGTCCTACCAGGGTGTCGTCGGCAACCAGGGGAGTGTCAGTACCTGCGTCTTTCTTGGTGCCGACCTCATTTTCCTCCTCAGGGGCTGGCGACGGTGGTCTCGACGATGTCCACCTCCGGGACATTTTGATCAGCAGGGTCTCCTTCCATGCCTCCACCGCCTCCACCTGGGCCCTTCTCAGCTGCTGATCCAGGCTCTCTACTTCGCTCTGCAGGAACTCTGGGTCCAGGAGTGACAGCTTCCCAAGGCCTTCCTCCATCTCTCTGGAGAAGTCGACGTCCTCCACGATGACATCCGGGTACTTCGCTGCCATGATGCTCCTGCTTCTGCAACACTCCCGGTCTCCTGCTTCCTTCTCTGGACGGTCGGTTGCCTCCTTGGGTGTTATCGGCCACACCTCGGGGTGTGTCTCTCTAGCCGACTTGCAAGTCCTGCACCACAAAAGTTTTGGTGGGCGGGTACGGCTTTTCGAGCCTCTTTGCAACCCGGCCCACGAATGGAGGCCGCACCACTCCCTTCTTGATAGTTATGGCGCTTGTTCTTTTAGCCGGGCACAGTTCAAAGCTCTCAAAAAGAGTCAGGCACAAAACCCGTATTACCGGGCAGGGGGATCCTGTTTGTGACGCCAAGTTGACACGCCTCCCAGGGCCTTAGGATGCTGGGAACTGGGCTTTGAGGCTTCAAGGGAGTCACAGGGGTCAAGACCTGGCTTCGTGACCCTGGCGGTGTCATTAAAAGTTCGGGTAGGGTGGCTCTCTTCTTTAGGGAAGGTCATGAGGACAGGGAGTTTCGTTAGGGAGAGGATGACCACACCTGGGGATAACTGTTTTACGTGATGCCACCCGCAGGTTGCTGCTATAGATGGCCGCCGCTGAACGACAGTTCCTCTGGGGCTGATGGTAATGATGCAGCAGTGTTGTAAAGCTCTGTACGGGTAGGGCTGAGCCCCAGGGCAGCAGATGTTACTGGGTGAGTTGGTAGTTATGTTCCAGCACAAGGCTTATGACATGTCAAGAAAGGTCATGGACACAGCGGGTTGCAGTCTTTACATGTTTACTCATAGTCAGTGTGCAATAGCCGGCTGAGTGGGCAGGAATCCAGCTACTCCCGGGTAGTGGGATGACACTCAACCGGTACCCCTTCTCTCTGTCTTTTCTTGGTCGTCTCACACTGCGCTTGCTTCGCCCTCCTGCCTTGCGCCTCGCTCACACAGAGCCTCGAGCCAGTGACAATGGGTCCCTCCTGAGGTTACTTGAAGTCTGTCTCTGGACCCTATATGACCACCTTTTCAGTGGATGTGCGCGGTATCGGCGGCAGCACTTTAGAAATATCACAGCCTCCGGGTTGCTAGCTGAGCCTGGTCTTCTCCACTAGTCTTAGGGTCCCGGTGCCCCTGTTCTGCAGCCTGGTCCCTCTACTGCCTGCGACTGGCAACGGATGCGAGCCCCATGGGCGGATTGCTCACTACCCCCTGCCTCTGGGACACCCTCTTCCTCCTGGAGCACCCTGGTTCTCTCCTTCTGCTCCTCAGTCATGCCTTAGGACAAGCTCCCACTGGCTCCAGTCCTCTGGACACGTCTCTCAAGTTCTTACTCCGCTTCTGACATGCTTCCTTCCACTAGCTTCCCTCCAACTCAACTGACTTCTAGATAGTTCCTTGTGCTATTTATGCCCTCTGTCACGTGTCCCACGTCATCTACGTGTGTTCTTCCTGACTTCACTCCTTCCCAGGTGCTCCCTTTACTACTTCCTCTCCACCTATCCCCACTATCCTGGTTCCTCCTTCCAGACAGGATTAGGGACTGTGCTCTCCCGTAGGAGCAATCTCGCCCTAACCCTGACCTGGACCTAGAGTAGTGCATGGCCTGGGTGTCCCAATACCGGTCTGTGTGTTACCTGAGAGTGGGATACTACACCTCAACAGGGGTGCAGTACCACTGTGGCACCTGGAACTGCAGGGGTGCCACATACTATTCAAGAAATGCATCCAGGCCCTTCTTAAATGTAAGAACTGAATCACTCATTGCAACATCATGTGGCAGAGAGTTCCATAGTGTCACTGCTCTTACAGTAAAGAATCCACATCTGTGATTATGATTAAACCTTCTTTCCTCCAGACGTAGAGGATTCCCCCTTGTCCCAGTCTCTGTAGAGGACGCCCCCTTGTCCCCGTCTCTGTAGAGTATGCCCCCTTGTCCCCATCTCTGTAGAGGACGCCCCCTTGTCCCCGTCTCTGTAGAGGACGCCCCCTTGTCCCCGTCTCTGTAGAAGACGCCCCCTTGTCCCAGTCTCTGTAGAGGACACCTACTTGTCCCCGTCTCTGTAGAGTATGCCCCCTTGTCCCCGTCTCTGTAGAGGACGCCCCCTTGTCCCCTCTCTGTAGAGGACGCCCCCTTGTCCCCGTCTCTGTAGAGGACGCCCCCTTGTCCCCGTCTCTGTAGAGGACGCCCCCTTGTCCCTGTCTCTGTAGAGGACGCCCCCTTGTCCCCGTCTCTGTAGAGTATGCCCCCTTGTCCCCGTCTCTGTAGAGGACGCCCCCTTGTCCCCGTCTCTGTAGAGTATGCCCCCTTGTCCCCGTCTCTGTAGAGGACGCCCCCTTGTCCCCGTCTCTGTAGAGGACGCCCCCTTGTCCCCGTCTCTGTAGAGGACGCCCCCTTGTCCCAGTCTCAGGCCTAAGAGTAAAGAGATCATTAGAAAGGTCTCTGTACTGTCCCCTCATATATTTATACATTATTATAAGATCACCCCTAAGTCATAGACGATGTTTTAAGGGGTAATTTTATCCCCGCGCTTTACAGACATTCCACAAAAACAAGGCTTCTCCTGTGTGTATGTGTGAGGTGATGGACACTGCTGCCTGTTCTGACAATTAGCCTTAGGCCCCTTTCACATCAGCGGTTTTCGCTGATCGCGGCTTTTGCTGTGAAAAAACCCCAACTGCCTCGGTTACCGCATAATGGCTGCACTTGCGGCCATGAAAAAAACGCGGTATGCCGCAGTTTTTTTCGCGGCCGCACCTGACTCAAGTGCCGATACCGCACTTGCCGCACCTGCTGCACCTGCCGCAAGCCCCATAGACATTGTATGGAGCTTGCCGCAAGTGAACCGCAAGTGCAGCCATTATGCGGTAACCGAGGCAGTTGGGGTTTTTTCACAGCAAAATCCGCGATCAGCGAAAACCGCTGATGTGAAAGGGGCCTTAGTCAGGTGACCTATAGGAACCAATCGCAGCTCAGCTTCTGATTGGTTGCTATAGGCAACAAAGGACATTTATAGTATTACACAGCTTATGTATGTTTGTGAAACATTCAGGGAAGCCGCCAAAGGCAAGGATTTCTGGAAAATGGTGAACACTGGGACATGACACACAAACCCCAAAACAACAGAGACACCTCTGTGCTATTCTTCTACCTCCCACACACAGCCCCCAGTATACAGCAGGAGGCCGCACACAGCCCCCAGTATACAGCCAGCAGGAGGCCACACACAGCCCCCAGTATACAGCCAGCAGGAGGCCACACACAGCCCCCAGTATACAGCCAGCAGGAGGCTACACACAGCCCCCAGTATACAGCAGGAGGCCACACACAGCCCACAGAATACAGCTGGAGGCCTCACACAGCTCTCAGTATACAGCCAGCAGGAGGCTACACACAGCCCCCAGTATACAGCAGGAGGCAACACAGCCCCCAGTATACAGCAGGAGGCCGCACACAGCCCCCAGTATACAGCAGGAGGCCGCACACAGCCCCCAGTATACAGCAGGAGGCCGCACACAGCCCCCAGTATACAGCAGGAGGCCGCACACAGCCCCCAGTATACAGTCAGCAGGAGGCCACACACAGCCCCCAGTATACAGCAGGAGGGTGCACACAGCCCCCAGTATACAGCAGGAGGCAACACACAGCCCCCAGTATACAGCAGGAGGGTGCACACAGCCCCCAGTATACAGTCAGCAGGAGGCCACACACAGCCCCCAGTATACAGCAGGAGGGTGCACACAGCCCCCAGTATACAGCTTGAGGCCGCACACAGCCCCCAGTATACAGCAGGAGGCCGCACACAGCCCCCAGTGTACAGCAGGAGGCCACACACAGCCCCCAGTATACAGCAGGAGGCCACACACACAGCCCCCAGTATACAGCAGGAGGCCGCACACAGCCCCCAGTATACAGCAGGAGGCCACAAACAGCCCCCAGTATATAGCACACAGACCCCAGTGTACAGCAGGAGGTTACACACAGCCCTCAGTATACAGCAGGAGGCCGCACACAGCCCCCAGTATACAGCAGGAGGCCACACACAGCCCCAAGTATACAGCAGGAGGCCACACACAGCCCCAAGTATACAGCAGGAGGCTGCACACAGCCCCCAGTATACAGCAGGAGGCAACACACAGCCCCCAGTATACAGCAGGAGGCCAAAACACAGCCCCCAGTATACAGCAGGAGGCTGCACACAGCCCCCAGTATACAGCAGGAGGCAACACACAGCCCCCAGTATACAGCAGGAGGCCGCACACAACCCTCAGTATACAGCAGGAGGCAACACACAGCCCCCAGTATACAGCTGGAGCCCACACACAGCCCCCAGTATACAGCAGGAGGCAACACAACCCCCAGTATACAGCAGGAGGTGCAACACAGCCCCCAGTATACAGTCAGCAGGAGGCCACACACAGCCCCCAGTATACAGCAGGAGGGACACACAGCCCCCAGTATACAGCTTGAGGCGCAACACACAGCCCCCAGTATACAGCAGGAGGCGCACACAGCCCCCAGTGTACAGCAGGAGGCCACACACAGCCCCCAGTATACAGCAGGAGGCCACACACAGCCCCCAGTATACAGCAGGAGGCCACACACAGCCCCCAGTATACAGCAGCCAAAAAGGCCACATAAGCAACAGACCCCAGTGTACACAGGAGGTCACACAGCCCTCAGTATACAGCAGGAGGCACACACAGCCCCCAGTATACAGCAGGAGGCCACACACAGCCCCAAGTATACAGCAGGAGGCCACACATCAGCCCCAGTATACAGCAGGAGGCGCACACAGCCCCCAGTATACACAGGAGCCACACACAGCCCCCAGTATACAGCAGGAGGCCACACACAGCCCCCAGTATACAGCAGGAGGCTCACACAGCCCCCAGTATACAGCAGGAGGCAACACACAGCCCCCAGTATACAGCAGGAGGCGCACACAGCCCCCAGTATACAGCAGGAGGCTACACACAGCCCCCAGTATACAGCTGGAGCCCACACACAGCCCCCAGTATACAGCAGGAGGCAGCACACAGCCCCCAGTATACAGCAGGAGGCCACACACAGCCCCCAGTATACAGCAGGAGGCCACACACAGCCCCCAGTCACATCAGGAGGGCCGCACACAGCCCCACAGTATACAGCAGGAGGCCACACAACAGCCCCCAGTATATACACCCCAGTGTAGCACATTACACAGCCCCAGTATACAGCAGGAGGCCCACATAGCCCCCAGTATACAGCAGGAGGCCCACACACAGCCCCCAAGTATACAAGCAGGAGCCACACACAGCCCCCAGTATACAGCAGGAGGCTCACACAGCCCCCAGTATACAGCAGGAGGCAACACACAGCCCCCAGTATACAGCAGGAGGCCACACACAGCCCCCAGTATACAGCAGGAGGCAGACACACAGCCCCCAGTATACAGCAGAAGGCAACACACAGCCCCCAGTCTACATCAGGAGGCCGCACACAGCCCCAGTATACAGCAGGAGGCAACACACAGCCCCCAGTATACAGCATGGAGCCACACACAGCCCCCAGTATACAGCAGGAGGCACGACTAGCACCCCCAGTATACAGCAGGAGGCAACACACAGCCCCCAGTATACAGCAGGAGCCCACACACAGCCCCCAGTATACAGTCAGGAGGCCACACACAGCCCCCAGTATACAGCAGGAGGCAACACACAGCCCCCAGTATACAGCAGGAGGCGCACACAAGCCCCCAGTATACAGCAGGAGGCCACACACAGCCCCCAGTATACAGCAGGAGGCTGCACACAGCCCCAGTATACAGCAGGAGGCCAACACACAGCCCCCAGTATACAGCAGAGGCACACACAGCCCAGTCACATCAAGCCCACACCCCACAGTATACAGTCAGGAGGCCCACACAGCCCACAGTATACAGCAGGAGGCCACACACAGCCCCCAGTATACAGCAGGAGGCAACACATAGCCCCCAGTATACAGCAGGAGGACGCACACAGCCCCCAGTATACAACAGGAGCCCCACACAGCCCCCAGTATACAGCAGGAGGCTCCACACAGCCCCAGTATACAGCAGGAGGCTACACACAGCCCCCAGTATACAGCAGGAGGCCACACACAGCCCCCAGTTACATCAGGAGGCAGCACACAGCCCACAGTATACAGCAGGAGGCACACACAGCCCCCAGTATACAGCAGGAGGCAACACATAGCCCCCAGTATACAGCAGGAGGAGCACACAGCCCCCAGTATACAACAGGAGGCAACACACAGCCCCCAGTATACAGCAGGAAGGACCACACAGCCCCAGTCTACATCAGGAGGCCGTCACACAGCCCCAAGTATACAGCAGGAGGCCAACACAGCCCCCAGTATACAGCAGAAGGCCACACACAGCCCCCAGTATACAGCAGGAGGCAACACAGCCCCCAGTATACAGCAGGAGGCCAACACAGCCCCCAGTATACACAGCCCTCACACAGCCCCAGTACCGTCCACATAGCCCCGTATACACAGGAGCTCAAACACCCCCGTATTACAGCAGGGAGCCACACACAGCCCCAGTATACAGCAGGAGGCAACACACAGCCCCCAGTATACAGCAGAAGGCCACACACAGCCCCCAGTCTACATCAGGAGGCCGCACACACAGCCCACAGTATACAGCAGGAGGCCACACACAGCCCCCAGTATACAGCAGGAGGCCACACACAGCCCCCAGTATACAGCAGGAGGCAACACATAGCCCCCAGTATACAGCAGGAGGACGCACACAGCCCCCAGTATACAACAGGAGCCCTCACACAGCCCCCAGTATACATCAGGAGGCCACACACAGCCCCCAGTATACAGCAGGAGGCTGCACACAGCCCCCAGTATACAGCAGGAGGCCACACACAGCCCCCAGTATACAGCAGGAGGCCACACACAGCCCCCAGTATACAGCAGGAGGCTGCACACAGCCCACAGTATACAGCAGGAGGCCACACACAGCCCCCAGTATACAGCAGGAGGCCACACACAGCCCCCAGTCTACATCAGGAGGCCGCACACAGCCCACAGTATACAGCAGGAGGCCACACACAGCCCCCAGTATACAGCAGGAGGCAACACATAGCCCCCAGTATACAGCAGGAGGACGCACACAGCCCCCAGTATACAACAGGAGGCCACACACAGCCCCCAGTATACAGCAGGAGGCTGCACACAGCCCACAGTATACAGCAGGAGGCCACACACAGCCCCCAGTATACAGCAGGAGGCCACACACAGCCCCCAGTCTACATCAGGAGGCCGCACACAGCCCACAGTATACAGCAGGAGGCCACACACAGCCCCCAGTATACAGCAGGAGGCAACACATAGCCCCCAGTATAACAGCAGGAGGACGCACACAGCCCCCAGTATACAACAGGAGCCCTCACACAGCCCCAGTATACAGCAGGAGGACGCACACAGCCCCCAGTATACAACAGGAGCCCTCACACAGCCCCCAGTATACAGCAGGAGGCAACACATAGCCCCCAGTATACAGCAGAAGGCCACACACAGCCCCCAGTATACAGCAGGAGGCTGCACACAGCCCCCAGTATACAGCAGGAGGCCACACACAGCCCCCAGTATATAGCACACAGATCCCAGTACCTCACATAGGCTCTGTATTACATCAGGAGCTCAAACATAACCCTCTGTATTAGAGCATGAGCTCACACATAGCCCTTATTTTACAACCTGTGCTTACACATAGCCCCTGTATTACTCCAGGAGACCACACATAACCCCTGTATTATACTTGTACACTGTGTATGTAAGGCCCCTTTCACATCAGCGGTATTTTCAAATCGCGGCAGATGCGGTGAAAAAAAACGCATCTGCCGCGATTACCGCATAACTGCGACACTTGCGGCACACTTGCGGCAAGCCCCATGCAATGTCTATGGGGCTTGCTGTAAGGGCGCGGCAGGTGCGGCAAGTGCGGTTTCGGCACTTGCGGCAGGTGCGGCCGCGAAAAAAAGCGTTTTTTTTCACCGCATCTGCCGCGATTTGAAAATACCGCTGATGTGAAAGGGCCCTAAGAATGCTTATAACGTAAATCTCCTGCAGTAACTTAGTTCGGCCACTGGAGGTCATCAGTGAACACGAGTAGAAAGATCTGGAACCCATAGGAAGTAATGTGTAGTCAGTCTCCTGAGTAAATTGTCAGAGAGATTCCCGTGGAGATCCCACACAGGAGAAGACGTGTCTGCTGTGCTGAGGAGATCGTGGATCTATGGAAGGACGCGCCTGGTTAGAACTATGGTAGAATTATTCAAGGATCGATCTACACCGTGGGCAGTAGCACAGTATATTACTGTATAGATAGGATATATCCTGTATGTGAGGAGCTGTATACTGGCTGTATAGTGCACAGTATATATATACCCTGTATATGAGGATCTGTATACTGGCTGTATAGTGCACAGTATATATACCCTGTATATGAGGAGCTGTATACTGGCTGTATAGCGCACAGTGTATATATACCCTGTATATGAGGAGCTGTATACTGGCTGTATAGTGCACAGTGTATATACCCTGTATATGAGGAGCTGTATACTGGCTGTATAGTGCACAGTTATATATACCCTGTATATGAGGAGCTGTATACTGGCTGTATAGCGCACAGTATATATATATATACCCTGTATATGAGGAGCTGTATACTGGCTGTATAGTGCACAGTGTATATATACCCTGTATATGAGGAGCTGTATACTGGCTGTATAGTGCACAGTATATATATATACCCTGTATATGAGGAGCTGTATACTGGCTGTATAGTGCACAGTGTATATATACCCTGTATATGAGGAGCTGTATACTGGCTGTATAGCGCACAGTATATATATATATACCCTGTATATGAGGATCTGTATACTGGCTGTATAGTGCACAGTGTATATATACCCTGTATATGAGGAGCTGTATACTGGCTGTATAGTGCACAGTGTATATATACCCTGTATATGAGGAGCTGTATACTGGCTGTATAGTGCACAGTGTATATATACCCTGTATATGAGGAGCTGTATACTGGCTGTATAGTGCACAGTATATATATACCCTGTATATGAGGAGCTGTATACTGGCTGTATAGTGCACAGTATATATATACCCTGTATATGAGGAACTGTATACTGGCTGTATAGTGCACAGTATACATATACCCTGTATATGAGGAGCTGTATACTGGCTGTATAGCGCACAGTAATATATATACCCTGTATATGAGGAGCTGTATACTGGCTGTATAGTGCACAGTATATATATACCCTGTATATGAGGAGCTGTATACTGGCTGTATAGTGCACAGTGTAATATATATCCTGTGTACGAGGAGCTGTATAATGGCTGTATAGTGCACAGTATATATATACCCTGTATATGAGGAGCTGTATAATGGCTGTATAGCGCACAGTATATATATATATATTACCCTGTATATGGGAGCTGTATACTGGCTGTATAGCGCACAGTAATATATATACCCTGTATATGAGGAGCTGTATAATGGCTGTATAGTGCACAGTGTATATATATACCCTGTATATGAGGAGTTGTATACTGGCTATATTGTGCACAGTAATATATATACCCTGTATATGAGGAGTTGTATACTGGCTGTACAGTGCACAGTGTATATATACCCTGTATATGAGGAGTTGTATACTGGCTGTACAGTGCACAGTAATATTTATACCCTGTATATGAGGAGCTGTATACTGGCTGTATAGCACACAGTAATATATATACCCTGTAATGAGGAGCTGTATACTGGCTGTATAGTGCACAGTGTTTATATATATCCTGTGTACGAGGAGCTGTATACTGGCTGTATAGTGCACAGTGTATATATACCCTGTATATGAGGAGCTGTATACTGGCTGTATAGTGCACAGTGTATATATATCCTGTGTACGAGGAGCTGTATACTGGCTGTATAGCGCACAGAGTAATATATATATATATATACCCTGTATATGAGGGCTGTATACTGGCTGTATAGTGCTCAGTATATATATATCTCCTGTGTATGAGGATCTGTATACTGGCTTTATAGCATGCAGTATATATATATACCCTATATATGAGGAGCTGTATACTGGCTGTATAGTGCACAGTATATATATACCTGTATATGAGGAGCTGTATACTGGCTGTATAGTGCACAGTATATATATACTGTATATGAGGAGCTGTATTACTGGCTGTATATGTGCAACAGTGTATATATACCCTGTATATGAGGAGCTGTATACTGGCTGTATAGTGCACAGTGTATATATATACCCTGTATATGAGGAGCTGTATACTGGCTGTATAGTGCACAGTATATATATACCCTGTATATGAGGAGCTGTATACTGGCTGTATAGTGCACAGTTAATATACCCTGTATATGAGGAGCTGTATAATGACTGTATAGGCACAGTATACATATACCCTGTATATGAGGAGCTGTATAATGGCTGTATAGCGCACAGTATATATATACCCTGTATATGAGGATCTGTATAATGTCTGTATAGTGCACAGTATATATATACCCTGTATATGAGGAGCTGTATACTGGCTTATAGTGCACAGTGTATATATACCCTTGTAATGAGGAGCTGTATACTGGCTGTATAGTGCACAGTGTATATATAACCCTGTATATGAGGAGCTGTATAATGGCTGTATAGCGCACAGTATATATATACCCTGTATATGAGGAGCTGTATACTGGCTGTATAGTGCACAGTATACATATACCCTGTATATGAGGAGCTGTATAATGGCTGTATAGCGCACAGTATATATATACCCTGTATATGAGGATCTGTATAATGCTGTATAGTGCACAGTATATATATACCCTGTATATGAGGAGCTGTATAATGGCTGTATAGTGCACAGTGTATATATACCCTGTATATGAGGAGCTGTATAATGGCTGTATAGTGCACAGTATATATATACCCTGTATATGAGGATCTGTATAATGTCTGTATAGTGCACAGTATATATATACCCTGTATATGAGGAGCTGTATAATGGCTGTATAGCGCACAGTATATATATACCCTGTATATGAGGATCTGTATAATGTCTGTATAGTGCACAGTATATATATACCCTGTATATGAGGAGCTGTATACTGGCTGTATAGTGCACAGTGTATATATACCCTGTATATGAGGAGCTGTATACTGGCTGTATAGTGCACAGATATATAATACCCTGTATATGAGGATCTGTATACTGGCTGTATAGTGCACAGATTCAAGATTCAAGATTCAAAGATAGCTTTATTGGCAGGACCAAATACATCTCAGTTTTTGCCAAAGCAATTGTATAAAGGAAAGAGATAGGGACTGTGTGGGATGTTGGTAGGAGCTGTATAGGGAAGGTGGATGGGATGATCCAGATGGGGGGCTTAGTCATGGCATAGGGAAGGTGGATAGGCAAGTCCAGGGTGGGGGCTATAGTCCATGTCCTTAACAAATGGTGGATGGGGGCAGTATATATATACCCTGTATATGAGGATCTGTATACTGGCTGTATAGTGCACAGTATATATATATACCCTGTATATGAGGAGCTGTATAATGTCTGTATAGTGCACACTGCACAGTATATATATATACCCTGTATATGAGGAGCTGTATACTGACTGTATTGTGCACAGTGTATATATACCCTGTATATGAGGAGCTGTATAATGTCTGTATAGTGCACAGTATATATATACTGTGTATGAGGAGCTGTATACTGGCTGTATAGTGCACAGTATATATATACTCTGTATATGAGGAGCTGTATAATGGCTGTATAGTGCACAGTATATATATATACCCTGTATATGAGGATCTGTATACTGGCTGTATAGTGCACAGTATATATATACCCTGTATATGAGGATCTGTATACTGGCTGTATAGTGCACAGTATATATATACCCTGTATATGAGGAGCTGTATACTGGCTGTATAGTGCACAGTATATATATACCCTGTATATGAGGAGCTGTATACTGGCTGTATAGTGCACAGTATATATATACCCTGTATATGAGGAGCTGTATGCTGGCTGTATAGCGCACAGTATATATATACCCTGTATATGAGGAGTTGTATAATGGCTGTATAGTGCACAGTATATATATACCCTGTATATGAGGAGCTGTATACTGGCTGTATAGTGCACAGTATATATATACCCTGTATATCAGGAGCTGTATAATGGCTGTATAGCGCACAGTATATATATATATATATACCCTGTATATGAGGAGCTGTATACTGGCTGTATAGTGCACAGTGTATATATACCCTGTATATGAGGAGCTGTATACTGGCTGTATAGTGCACAGTGTATATATATATATATCCCCACAGTCAGTCTCAGTCTCTGACCATCTGCAGCTGCTGTGGAGGAGGCAGAGTCGTCTGCAATGATCCGGGGCTGCGGCAGGAGCTGAGGGAGAGACCCTCTATAGGAGAAGCCCCCTAGGTGTGTGCAGGGAGGTGGGCGGTGTGACGTCACACAGTGTGGGGGCGGCGGGGGCGAGGGGCTGCACAGGCTGGGAGCAGTGGATGAGGCTGCTGCTGCTGCCCGGGCACTGAGGCTGCTGGAGACCCCCTGTACCCGGGCACTGAGGCTGCTGGAGACCCCCCTGTACCCGGGCACTGAGGCTGCTGGAGACCCCCCTGTACCCGGGCACTGAGGCTGCTGGAGACCCCCCCTGTACCCGGGCACTGAGGCTGCTGGAGACCCCCCTGTACCCGGGCACTGAGGCTGCTGGAGACCCCCCTGTACCCGGGCACTGAGGCTGCTGGAGACCCCCCTGTACCCGGGCACTGAGGCTGCTGGAGACCCCCCTGTACCCGGGCACTGAGGCTGCTGGAGACCCCCCTGTACCCGGGCACTGAGGCTGCTGGAGACCCCCCTGTACCCGGGCACTGAGGCTGCTGGAGAGACCCCCCTGTACCCGGGCACTGAGGCTGCTGGAGACCCCCCTGTACCCGGGCACTGAGGCTGCTGGAGACCCCCCTGTACCCGGGCACTGAGGCTGCTGGAGACCCCCCTGTACCCGGGCACTGAGGCTGCTGGAGACCCCCCTGTACCCGGGCAGAGGCTGCTGGAGACCCCCCTGTACCCGGGCAGAGGCTGCTGGAGACCCCCCTGTACCCGGGCAGAGGCTGCTGGAGACTCCCCTGTACCCGGGCAGAGGCTGCTGGAGACCCCCCTGTACCCTGGCACTGAGGCTGCTGGAGACCCCCCTGTACCCGGGCAGAGGCTGCTGGAGACCCCCCTGTACCCTGGCACTGAGGCTGCTGGAGACACCCCCCCTCCTGTACCCTGGCACTGAGGCTGCTGGAGACCCCCCCTGTACCTGGGCACTGAGGCTGCTGGAGACCCCCTGTGCCCGGGCACTGAGGTTGCTGGAGACCCCCCTGTACCTGGGCACTGAGGCTGCTGGAGACCCCCCTGTACCCGGGCACTGAGGTTGCTGGAGACCCCCCTGTACCCTGGCACTGAGGCTGCTGGAGACCCCCCCTGTACCTGGGCACTGAGGCTGCTGGAGACCCCCCCTGTACCTGGGCACTGAGGCTGCTGGAGACCCCCCCTGTACCTGGGCACTGAGGCTGCTGGAGACCCCCCTGTATCCGGGTACTGTGGCTGCTGGAGACCCCTGTAACCGGCCACTGTGGCTCCTGGAGACCCCTGTAACCAGGCACTGAGGCTGCTGGAGACCCCCCTGTACCCGGGCACTGAGGCTGCTGGAGACCCCCCTGTACCCGGGCACTGAGGCTGCTGGAAACCCCCCTGTAACCAGGCACTGTGGCTGCTGGAGACCCCTGTAACCAGGCACTGTGGCTGCTGGAGACCCCTGTAACCGGCCACTGTGGCTGCTGGAGACCCCTGTAACCGGCCACTGTGGCTGCTGGAGACCCCTGTAACCGGCCACTGTGGCTGCTGGAGACTCCCCCTGTACCCGGGCACACATGCTCTGGAGCCCTGGATGGAGGTGGCAGAGGATGAGACCCCCACTCTGCTGGCATTAGGTGGTGTTATGCCATGTTACTCCGAAGCTGCAGCTTGTCCCACTCCTCTTCCTCATGGGGGCTAGCCCGTGGATGCACCTGAAGGACGCCCTGTAGACCCCCATCTGCACTCCCTGAGGACCCCCAGATCATTAGGAATAGCAGAGCTGCATCGGGCACTAATGGGCAATTTATCATCTCTCCAATGTGAGTATATAAGTCCTGGAGGTGGGGGCTGGGGGGCATCTGCGCCGGTGTTACCAAGTCACCACTGTGGACTGGGGGATGTGGATTGGACACTGTGTGGACTGGGGGATTGGATTGGGCATTGTGGACTGGGGGATGTGGATTGGGCATTGTGGACTGGGGGATGTGGATTGGACACTGTGTGGACTGGGGGTTGTGGATTGGGCATTGTGGACTGGGGGATGTGGATTGGACACTGTGTGGACTGGGGGATGTGGATTGGGCATTGTGTGGACTGGGGGATGTGGATTGGACACTGTGTGGACTGGGGGATGTGGATTGGACACTGTGTGGACTGGGGGATGTGGATTGGACACTGTGTGCACTGGGGGATGTGGATTGGACACTGTGTGCACTGGGGGATGTGGATTGGACACTGTGTGGACTGGGGGATGTGGCTTGGACACTGTGTGGACTGGGGGATGTGGCTTGGACACTGTGTGGACTGGGGGATGTGGCTTGGACACTGTGTGGACTGGGGATGTGGATTGGACACTGTGTGGACTGGGGGATGTGGATTGGACACTGTGTGCACTGGGGGATTGGATTGGGCATTGTGGACTGGGGGATGTGGATTGGACACTGTGTGGACTGGGGGATGTGGATTGGACACTGTGGACTGGGGGATGTGGATTGGACCTGTGGACTGGGGGATGTGGATTGGACACGTGTGGACTGGGGATGTGGATTGGGCATTGTGTGGACTGAGGGATGTGGATTGGACACTGTGTGGACTGGGGGATGTGGATTGGACACTGTGTGGACTGGGGGATGTGGATTGGACACTGTGTGGACTGGGGGATGTGGATTGGACACTGTGTGGACTGGGGGATGTGGCTTGGACACTGTGTGGACTGGGGGATGTGGATTGGACACTGTGTGGACTGGGGGATGTGGATTGGACACTGTGTGCACTGGGGGATATGGATTGGGCATTGTGGACTGGGGGATGTGGATTGGACACTGTGTGGACTGGGGGATGTGGATTGGACACTGTGTGCACTGGGGGATGTGGATTGGACACTGTGTGGACTGGGGGATGTGGCTTGGACACTGTGTGGACTGGGGGATGTGGCTTGGACACTGTGTGGACTGGGGGATGTGGATTGGACACTGTGTGGACTGGGGATGTGGATTGGACACTGTGTGCACTGGGGGATGTGGATTGGACACTGTGTGGACTGGGGGATGTGGATTGGACACTGTGTGCACTGGGGGATATGGATTGGACACTGTGGACTGGGGGATGTGGATTGGACACTGTGTGGACTGGGGGATGTGGATTGGACACTGTGGACTGGGGGATGTGGATTGGACACTGTGGACTGGGGGATGTGGATTGGACACCGTGTGGACTGGGGGATGTGGATTGGGCATTGTGTGGACTGAGGGATGTGGATTGGACACTGTGTGGACTGGGGGATGTGGATTGGACACTGTGTGGACTGGGGGATGTGGATTGGACACTATGTGCACTGGGGGATGTGGATTGGACACTGTGTGGACTGGGGGATGTGGCTTGGACACTGTGTGGACTGGGGGATGTGGATTGGACACTGTGTGGACTGGGGGATGTGGATTGGACACTGTGTGGACTGGGGGATGTGGATTGGACACTGTGTGCACTGGGGGATATGGATTGGGCATTGTGGACTGGGGGATGTGGATTGGACACTGTGTGGACTGGGGATGTGGATTGGACACTGTGTGCACTGGGGGATGTGGATTGGACACTGTGTGGACTGGGGGATGTGGATTGGACACTGTGGACTGGGGGATGTGGATTGGACACTGTGGACTGGGGGATGTGTATTGGACACCGTGTGGACTGGGGGATGTGGATTGGGCATTGTGTGGACTGGGGGATGTGGATTGGACACTGTGTGGACTGGGGGATGTGGATTGGACACTATGTGCACTGGGGGATGTGGATTGGACACTGTGTGGACTGGGGGATGTGGCTTGGACACTGTGTGGACTGGGGGATGTGGATTGGACACTGTGTGGACTGGGGGATGTGGATTGGACACTGTGTGCACTGGGGGATGTGGATTGGGCATTGTGGACTGGGGGATGTGGATTGGACACTGTGTGGACTGGGGGATGTGGATTGGACCCTGTGTGGACTGGGGGATGTGGATTGGGCATTGTGGACTGGGGGATGTGGATTGGACACTGTGTGGACTGGGGGATGTGGATTGGACCCTGTGTAGACTGGGGGATGTGGATTGGACACTGTGTGGACTGGGGGATGTGGATTGGGCATTGTGGACTGGGGGATGTGGATTGGACACTGTGTGGACTGGGGAATGTGGATTGAACACTGTATGGACTGGGGGATATGGATTGGGCATTGTGGACTGGGGGATGTGGATTGGGCATTGTGGACTGGGGAATGTAGATTGGACACTGTGTGGACTGGGGAATGTAGATTGGACACTGTGTGGACTGGGGGATGTGGATTGGACACTGTGGACTGGGGGATGTGGATTGGGCATTGTGGACTGGGAGATGTGGATTGGGCATTGTGGACTGGGGGATGTGGATTGGGCATTGTGGACTGGGGGATGTGGATTGGGCATTGTGGACTGGGGGATGTGGATTGGGCATTGTGGACTGGGAGATGTGGATTGGGCATTGTGGACTGGGGGATGTGGATTGGGCATTGTGGACTGGGGGATGTGGATTGGACACTGTGTGGACTGGGGGATGTGGATTGGACACTGTGTGGACTGGGGGATGTGGATTGGGCATTGTGCACTGGGGGATGTGGATTGGACACTGTGTGGACTGGGGGATGTGGATTGGACCCTGTGTGGACTGGGGGATGTGGATTGGACCCTGTGTGGACTGGGGGATGTGGATTGGGCATTGTGGACTGGGAGATGTGGATTGGGCATTGTGGACTGGGGGATGTGGATTGGGCATTGTGGACTGGGGGATGTGGATTGGGCATTGTGGACTGGGGGATGTGGATTGGACCCTGTGTGGACTGGGGGATGTGGATTGGACACTGTGTGGACTGGGGGATGTGGATTGGACACTGTGTGGACTGGGGGATGTGGATTGGACACTGTGTGGACTGGGGGATGTGGATTGGACACTGTGTGAACTTGGGGATGTGGCTTGGACACTGTGTGGACTGGGGGATGTGGATTGGACACTGTGTGGACTGGGGGATGTGGATTGGACACTGTGTGGACTGGGGGATGTGGATTGGACACTGTGGACTGGGGGATGTGGATTGGACACTGTGTGGACTGGGGGATGTGGATTGGACACTGTGTGGACTGGGGGATGTGGCTTGGACACTGTGTGGACTGGGGGATGTGGCTTGGACACTGTGTGCACTGGGGGATGTGGATTGGACACTGGACTGGGGGATGTGGATTGGACACTGTGTGGACTGGGGGATGTGGATTGGACACTGTGGACTGGGGGATGTGGATTGGACACTGTGTGGACTGGGGGATGTGGATTGGACACTGTGTGGTTCCCTGAAATTAATCTATGCACTTGTTGGGTACTGGAGCTGCTGCCCAGACATGAATCCCAGGTCTAGTGGGCAAACATGTGCCAGGTGGACCCTGAGATGTGGGCTGATCATTACTAAGGTATTATTGGTCAGTAGGGATTTATCCTACTGTCACCCATGTCTTGGGGTCACACATTGAGGTGCATTCACATTATGGACCCATTGGGTTTTCTTTGGGTTCTGTTACCATCCAATATGAGGATCTGGTGGTCTTGGATGTCTGGGGGTCTCTGTCATGGTGCCCCCTGCCCAACTTGGGCCATTGCTGAATATGTATCACGAAAACCCCCAAGGGATATCTTGTAACAATCTCATGCCTCCAATGTGCCTACTTGAGAGCTGTGAAGAAATAAACATGTTGCCCAGGTATCGCCCATACATAAGGGGCACAAACTGCAATGAATATACCTCCATGAAATCAAATACATCTGGAGGTGTGTGGGTCTCTATAACAATGTTATCATTACTCCTTGGCTTCTGGTGGCTATAGGGAAAAGGCTCCATCCAGGTGGTACAAGTCTGGGGGGGGGGCACATAATATATGCACTTATATGAGTAGTGACTATGTATCTTGAGAGATATGTGGTGGGTTCTGCACCTCCTGTAATGCTATTGTTATTATTATTTGTGGTCTGTCCAGCTGTTGCCCAGGGCTGAAGTGGCATCCAGCATTATGATGAATGCTCCCCAATTTGCTGGACACTGTCACTGCTGTGTTAAGTCATTTTTTTTACCAGTTACAGGGTCTTTGGTGCAGAGTCCACTGTTTGTGCCCCCAGATGTTGGGCAGCTCATGCACCCTGGGGGGACCCTTAGACTTGGTAACATATGTAATGGGCAGTATATCCTACAGTGGATGAGGATAGTGCTGGCTGCAGGTATCCCCTATTCTCACACTATCCAGCCATATCTTGCCTTTGTGTCTGATTCTGTGTGATAATAATACAGCGACTGTCTGATATCAAGATTGTATCTGGGCAGCAGAGGCTGCAGTTCTGCCTGGAGATGGCTTTCCAGGGGGTTTGATGCTATGTGGATGGGATGGTACAGAATGGGAGGTTCAATAAGGAGCTGTCCAGACAGTGGTGCTGAATACAGAAGAGCCTCCTGGTATATGTGCATTGCTGAGGAAATCCCCATTAGATCTGCTGTACCAACCATTCATTTACCTACAGCACCAGATGTGGCAGTGCTATATAATGGGGTGCTCTGGGAGTGAACCCCAATATGACATCACTTATGCTCATTCGTCTCACCTATATAAGGTCCTACGTCTTGGATGTTCTCATTCTTGCATACACTTATCTATAATACATGGCTTCCCCAGGCAAAAATCATTGCTCACCCCCCATTACCCCGAGGATGAAAAGAGAGAGTTCATGGACCTACAACAGAGATTTCTTGTATAATGGTAACTGTGGCCCCTGTATGGCCACACATGTATCCTCATGTATACAGCAGATGTATCCGGCTCCCTTAACCCCATTGGGCCCCGGCATCTATTTTTGGAATCCAGATTTGGGTGATCGATGTATATGATGATGATGGATCCTCGGCTTCTCTGGGGCAGCGGCTCCTACACATTGTAAAGTCAATCTCAGGAGTTTGGCAGCAAATTGGCAAAGGCAATGTATATTGGCAGGGGTGCATTAAAGATGAAGAATGATTGTATATAATTAATGAGATGTCAAATGGTAAATACTTATGTGGAGCAAAGAGATGGATATGATATAAATAGATATTAGACATAATTAGTGGAGGAATGGATGGAGGGATAGATGGATAGAGGGATAGATAAAGAAATAGATGGGGGATAGACTTTCTGGGTTTATCGGTGACCAATTACTTAAGTTTTCACTTTTCCCCTTTGGCCATTTAGAGACCTAACAATGTATTGTATCACAGTATGTGACAATGTAATCACCTGTCTATGTGAAATGTTCTGGTAGCATATGTGAAGGAAATAGATGGGTATGATATAAATAAATATTAGACAGAACTAGATGATAGAGGGATATACTGTATAGATAGATGGATGGATGGAAAAATAAATAGATGGATAGATAGAGGGATAGATAAATGGAGATATCGATACAGAGGTAGAGAGATAGAGGGAATGATGAATAGATACAGAGATAGAGGGATGGATAGATAGATAGATAGATAGATAGATAGATAGATAGATAGATAGATAGATAGATAGATAGATAGATAGATAGATAGAGGGATTGCTAGATAAAGTATACAGGCCTCAGTCTAAATAGGGCTAATCATATAAATGCAAAACAACCAGACCCAGTGAAATGGAAAACATCCCCCATGTATAAATACATATGATACTACAAAATATTTACTTTAAGTATAAAAATAATAATTTTCTTCAACAATATTATATAGAGTGACAAGGATTGTAGCACCACATAAATATGAAGAATAATGGCAATCGCGGCTGATAATTTATAATGTAAATCCATGAACAAATACTAGAGCTTCTCAATGAATTAGAATAGTATCAAAAATCAATATCATATTGCCATTTTTCAGGGAGTTTCTGGGAGCTCTGAAACACATTGACTAGTAAATTAATATTATATCCCCTCTTTGTCTCGTGGAATACGTCAGCGCGGTTTTTAACCCTTCATCCTCCCTACTTTAATTTTCTAAGATAATGACCTTTTAGTTTTCATCAATCATCAACATTAACAGAAATAAACCCATGAAATAGCTCCCTCTGTGTGTAATGACTCTATATAATAGATGTGTGTCACTTTATGTATTGAATTACTGAAATAAAGTCACTGTTTGCTGATATTCTAATTCATTGAGCTGCTCCTGTATATTGTTAACATTACAAGGAACAGATAAACAGTTGAGGACATTGGATACACAGCGTACAGTAGTTACAGGGATGTATACACATACTTTATAATTAGCACTAGATGAATGTAAGAGACTGCAAAGCATTCAGCATTGACGTAGTGTCATCGGGATTATATCTCCTAAATACTACATGTATGGTCACAAAATAGAGCATTTAGCCGGCATATCATGCCAAGATGGAAGCAGCAAATTACATACTAACGTGCAAAAAAAAAAGTAACTACATATACGGTATATATATTAGTATGATACTCTTAAATGTGCTACGCACATAAGTGCACCCCTCACCTGACAAAAATGGTGAGGGTGATAAAAATGTATACACGTACTGGTGAGAAAATATTATCCAATGCTCCGAGGTCACAGAGAGTGAATTTAGTCTGAAAAGGAGGCAAACCTATATGTACCAAGTCAAATGGTTAAAAAAATTATATTACCAGAGGTCTGCATTACCAATACATTGAAGGCCACATGATGTGCGTTTCGCTTGCTTCATCAGAGGGGGTCATAAGTAGACGGATAGATTTTCTGTGTTGATTGGTGACCGAATAGTTAACGTTTCACTTTTCCCCTTGACCATTTACAGGCCTAGTGCTACATTGTATTACAATATGTGACGATTGAAAGGGAACCTGTCAGTTAGTTTATGCCCCCTACCCCCAGCTATCACTGTCTGTCCCTGCAGCCTCATAGTCCTATTCTAATCATCCCTGTCTGAGCTCATAGTGTAATGTTAAAGGTGAAGGTGAAAAAAAGCATTGATGCACTTACATTTTCTTAAGTGAATGAGGCAGTGACTTACACCTTGGAGGACGTAGTCTTTCTGGCAGGTTAATAGTTAACTCAGTATTAACTGCTCTGTCTAGAGGACCTGTGTGATGTGCAATCATGTGACCAGACCATAATGGGCGGAGCTAAGCAATCCAAATCATGTGCTATGAAGACTTAGCTCCGCCTATTGTAGTAACATCACACAGGTCCCGCAGCATATACTGACATTCGGCTGAAATGTTAACTATTAACTTTCCAGAGTGACTACATCCTCCAAGGTGAAGTCACTGCCTCATTTACATAAGAACATGTAAGTGTATAAATGCTTTTTTTCACCTTTAACCCCTTCATGACCTTGGAATTTTTCATTTTTCATTTTCGTTTTTTGCTCCCCTGCTTCCAAGAGCCATAACTTTTTTATTTTTCCATCAACATAGACATATGATGGTTTGTTTTTTGCGGGACGAGTTGTACTTTCATATGCAATCATTTATTTTACCATATAGTGTACAGTGAAATTGCAAAAAAAGTGCAATAACACGTTTGTTTTTTGGGTATATTAGTCGCCATGTTCACTATCTGGTAAAACTGACGTGACGGGGTGATGCCTCGGGTCGGTACTAGTTCATAGACACCCAACATGTTACCTTTACTGGTATCTAGGTCGTGAAATTTTTTTTTTTATGTTTGAGAAAAAAAAACGGACTTTTTGCACCACGTTCTGCGACCCGTAGCGTCCTCATTTTTCGGGATCTGGGGCTGCGTGACGGCTTATTTTTTGCGTCTTGAGCCGACGTTTCTAATGATAATATATTTGGGTGGATCCGCTGTTTTGATCGCCCGTTATTGCATTTTATAACAATGTTGTGGCGACCAAAAAAACGTAATTTTGGCGTTTGGATTTTTTTCCGTTACAGAGTGTACGGCTCTCATTAACGGATTTAATATGTTGATAGATCGGGCGATTCTGAACGCGGCGATACCAAACGTGTATTTTTTTTAATACTTTTATCGTGATTGGGGGAAAAGGGGGGTGATTTGAACTTTAAAAACTTTATTAATCAATTAATTCTTAGTTTTACACTGCCTCTTAGAGAGGCACCCTGCTGCACAGTCCGATCGCTTCTGGGAGACACAGATGAGATGCAGCTCATCTGTATCTCTCAGAATAGCGGACCTGTTGTGGTTGGCAGCGCCTGCCAACCACAACCTGGAAGTGCTCTGTGACAGCATCCGGGGTCTAGCCAGGACCCTGGGCTGTGACGTGAGCGCCAGAGATCCTGCGATACTATCGCGGGATCCCCGGTGCAGGCGGGGAACAGCGCGTTCTCTGCCACTGCGCCTTTGGATCCCGCTGTCAGAGATTGACGGTGGGATCCAAAGGGTTAATAGCACCGATCGGTGCTGTTCGCCTGACATCTCGGCTGATCACATCAGCTGAGATGTCGGCTGTATGATGTGAGCGCCGCGCTGGAGCTCACATCAAACCCTTCTTACTGGTTTCATGACGTTGTACAACGTCATAGGTCTGGAAGGGGTTAACATTACACTATGAGCTCAGACAGGGATGATTAGAACAGTACTATGAATCTGCAGGTGCAGACAGTGATAGCTGGGGAGGCATAAACAAACTGACAGGTTCCCTTTAATCACCAGTTTATGTGAAATTTTCAGGCAGCATATGTGGAGGAAATAGATGGTTATGCTATAAATAGATGTTAGACAGAATTAGATAGATGGCTAGATACTAGTAGATAGTTACAAACGGGGTAAAAGTTGTGGGTACCCCTTGCTCAATGAAAGAAAAACCTTCACTGGCCACAGAAATAATTTGATTCTGACAAAAGTAATAAAAAAATAAAAAATCTATGAAAATGAACAAATGAAAGTCAGACATTGCTTTTCAGTCCTGCTTCCATTGTTTTTTTTTTTTTTAAGTAAACTCCTGAAATCGGCTTGGACAGAAATGACGGTCCCTTAACTTAATATTTTGTTGCAAAACCTTTTGAGGCAATCACTGTAATGATGTAATCACCATTGTCACAAAAACATAAATGTATCTGTAGGTTCTCAGTGCTTACGTAACCTAGGCTGAGAAGATTGGGGATTTTCATTCAGTCATTTGAAGTTACATGGTGTGAGGTATACCTGCAATGCTGTAGGTGGCTGATATGTGCACACAAATGGAGATCTGATACAATGGGGAATCAGATAGTTTGCCTGAGACTTATAGTACCAGGAGTTTTACCATATTCTAAGGGTTGGTTTCTATAAGATGGTCAGAAGTGATGAGAAGGACTGACCATACACATACCTCCCATAGGGGTGTCTCATGGATATAATGAGACTACTGGTATATCGACTGTGAAGTAAGGAAGGTTCAGTCGGACTTCCTTTGTAGACCATATGGCAGATAAGCATGCCTGAGAGTTGAGCTGGCTAGAGCTCTTAGATGTCCAGGTGCTAATTGAGGTCCTAAAGCTTTGGATGCACAACAGGTGCCGATACAGAGTTAGTCCAAGGACCTGGTGGGTGATCCCTGTGTGTGACCTCCTGGACAACAAGACTGGCAGGAGCCAGGCTGAACCTGCTAAGCTGCAAGAGCAGGTAAACCCTGAATGAGACTTTGTATGCACTGACCATACTTTATTTCAGTGCATCTAGGCTTTGTTCTTTTTCACAGTGGCGCAGATTGAAAACCACTGTCTATCCTGGTTCCAGTACACTCATTTCTGCCTTTTGGTGCGTGGATTCTGCAGCAGTTGTGTTATACCTTTTCCACTGGATGTGTCAACCCCACAAGGTGAGCGTATTAGCTCTACAAGTCTATTTTAGTTTTATCTGGGTAAGACCCTACTGCGCTATTTTATCCACAGCTACTGCCTCTTCCTTTTGGATACACTTGGGAGGCATTGAATGTCCTAACTGCTGTTTGTACAGTCCATATTTATTTTTTCTTGAATTTATTGACAAACATACTGCATAGACACAATGGGGCTAAAGTATTAGCAAAATCTATGTTGCAAGGCTGCATTCACCACAACGTATTGCTGCGTTTTGTGAGGATCCGTTTTTGGTACAAAAACTGCACCACAATGTATCCTCACACAGCGCAGCGTTCTGTGTGTGAACACCGCTGCGCTATTCTCCTGTGCCTACTCACCTCGCTGCAGGGATCTCCTCATCCCTGCCGGGCCGCAGCGAGTATGGCCTCTAGGACCCTGCAGCCTGCCAGTGACCGGGTGACGTCGTTTGCTTATATGGTCCAGTCCTGGGTCCTCCAAAGGTCCTACAGCCTCACGATGAGGAGAGATCCCTGTGGGAGTGTGGCGAGGTGAGTCAAAAGCGCAGGCAAATAGCGCCAAAAGAATTGACATGTTCATTCTTTTTACACATCTGCTTTTCAGCCCAAAAGTGGGTGCGTAAAAAGCACAGCATGTGAATGGAAAATAGTGAAATGCATGGACTTGGCTGGCACAGACAACGTTAACGCGTTTTACTGCATTCCACTGCAATAAGGGATCCGATCAAAAGCATGTGAACGGAGCCTAAGCTGTGCAAATCATAGCATATACTGCTATAAAGGCCAAAGAGAAACGTTAGGTCACGTGGCTTCTTCCAACTTAACTTCTTCCATGGTTATAGAATAGTCTCTCCATAGGACACTTTTTCCCAAGGTTTGAAACGTTGTATGACGTGTATGTCTAAGAACAATAACGTTTTCTTTGGTGACTTTTTGGTGCCTTGGATTTTTCTGTAGGCAACTGAACTGTAAGCAAGAAGGTAGAGTCAGGCCATGTTGCTCCGCTTTGAGTGAGAAGGTGAAGCGCGTGATAATTATGGGAGGGGGCGCACACTTTGTTGTCCCAACACAAGATTCTGCACAATTTCTGGGGAAGGGGTGATGATTATATTTCATAAAGGCCGAAAAAAGGCTCCCGTGCCTACCATGCACATACCCTCATTATGTCATGTCTTTAGCATTGCTTATAGATGCCTTTTAGTTTTTCAATAACGAATTCCAATATTTTGTGAAAGTGCTCCAAAAAGGCGTTATTGAATAATACATGCAAATCCTGCAAAAAACAAACCCTGCTTCATGGTCACGTTTCATACATTGTAAATTCTATGATAAACTAAACCCCTGTAAACGTCAAAACAATCCTGTGCACCTTCATCTTGATACCCAGGGGTGTAACCGCGGGGTGCGCTCAATAATGTGCCCCCGGTGCTGGGCAGGGGGATCCGGTCGCTTTACACGAGGCGAGGGCAGTGAACCTTTGCCTCCGGTGAAGATCAGTCTGGCTGCTGCTCTTCTCACACCTCACATGTGATCCTTCCTGTGATCTTGACATTTCATAAATGTGACACGTTCCAGATGTGTTTATACTTTTTTACAAGATGGCTATAGGCAAATTGAAGTCAGTGATTCAATAGCTTTGCCATAGAAAGGTCAAACAGAATATATACGTTTCTGGATTGGAGAGAGATTCGGCCGCAGCAGATACAATCATATAATTCTCATTGATAGAGCAACGTGTGTCATACAGAAATCACTGAGAAGCTTCAGTACTATTGGCCTACCATCACAATGCTCATTACCATACCAGATATTGGACTACCATCACAATGCTCATTACCATACCAGCTATTGGACTACCATCACACAGAGGCCGATGAATAAGGAACTTGCTTCCAAAACGCGTTTGGTCAGGATGCCTATGTTTTTATCTTACACCAAATAGAGGAACTTTAAACTTCATGGACATGTGATTCTGGTAAATCTTTATTTTGTATTGGACTACCAAAACAATGCTCATTACAGTGCCAGGCCTTAGACCCCTTTCTACAGTGCCAACCTCATGACCCCTTATTGCAGTGAAAGTCTCATGACCCCTTATTACAGTGTCGCCTCATGACACCTTATTACAGTGCCAGCCTCATGACCCCTTATTTGAGTGCCAGCCTCATGACTCATTTTTAAAGTGCCAGCCTCATGACTCCTTATTACAGTGCCAGCCTCATGACCCCATATGAGTGCCAGCCTCATGACCCCCTATTTGAGTGCCAGTCTTATGACCCCTTATTTGAGTGCCAGCCTCATGACTCCTTATTACAGTGCCAGCCTCATGACCCCTTATTAGAGTGTTGCCTCATGACCTCTTATTACATTGCCAGCCTCATGACCCCATATGAGTGCCAGCCTCATGACCCCCTATTTGAGTGCCAGCCTTATGACCCCTTATTTGAGTGCCAGCGTCATGACCCCTTATTACAGTGCCAGCCTCCTGACCCCTTATTACAGTGCCAGCCTCCTGACCCCTTATTACAGTGCCAGCCTCATGGCCCATTATTATAGTGCCAGCTCCATGACACAGTGGCACAGCAAGGACACCAATTAAAGTTCTGGCCACACAACCTCCATAACAGGATAACCAAAAATCCCATATCAGCGTCATCTACAGGATCCTCCTAACAGTACCATAATGCTCGTACACGGCCCCTCATTACATATGACCCTCTCTGAAGTGACAGCAAATTCTCCACCATAACAGTGGAAGCATGTGGATATATTAAAACTAACCCGCAGAGGACCCCGGGAAAGGACCACAAAATGACCACCATAACAGTGACATGTGAAGGACAGTGACCTCCACAGAGCTCCATAAACAGGACCCCATAACAATTACATCTACAGGGGCCCATAATAGTGCCACACAACAGGCGGCCCATCTGGTCGGGTGGCAGGAACGGAGGGTAGCTATCGGACACTGTGCATCATAAGTATCCGTGTGAATGGCGTCCTATGCAGGCCCATTATGCGCATGGCAAGTCACCACCCACATGTCTGTAGGTAGAGGTGATTTTATCAGCCTGCACCTGGTCTGCTCTACATAATGGGGTCTGACTGCATCCTGTAACTGCTGTGTTGGTTTTTGTCTGTTGCTGCTGATGGTAAGGGCCCCATAATGGTGCCACACACAGGGCCCCATAATAGTGCCACACACAGGGCCCCATAATAGTGCCACACACAGGGCCCCATAATAGTGCCACACACAGGGCCCCATAATGGTGCCACACACAGGGCCCCATAATGGTGCCACACACAGGGCCCCATAATGGTGCCACACACAGGGCCCCATAATAGTGCCACACACAGGGCCCCATAATAGTGCCACACACAGGGCCCCATAATAGTGCCACACACAAGGCCCCATAATAGTGCCACCCAGAGGCAGATTAAGAGTAGCCAGGGCCCGGGGCTGTTCACAATCTGTGGGCCCCCCCATGTGACGGGTCATGGGACAGTGTCATTATCATATACCTGAAACAGATTATTATTGCTGTAAAAAGGTAGCTTTTTATTAGCATGGATTTGGATAAAACCAATGAAATAATGCTCCATGTGAACTTAACCTAACAACTACAGTACTGAGACAAAGACCTAATGCTGAACATCCTTACAAACACTGAGGTAAAAACACCAAATACTCAGCGTGTGCACAATGCCTTACAGATACTGAGGTAACAACTCACCAAGTACTCAGCGTGTGCACGAGGCCTTACAGATACTGAGGTAAAAACTCACCATATACTCAGCGTGTGCATGAGGCCTTACAAATACTAAGGTAAAACCTCACCAAATACTCAGCGTGTGCACAAGGCCTTACAGATACTGAGGTAACAACTCACCAAATACTCAGCGTGTGCATGAGGCCTTACAAATACTAAGGTAAAACCTCACCAAATACTCAGCGTGTGCACGAGGCCTTACATATACTGAGGTAACAACTCACCAAATACTCAGCGTGTGCACGAGGCCTTACAGATACTGAGGTAACAAAAATGCTGCAGCAAAAATGCAACATAAACGCACTTTGGCTATGTTCATACTCTGCATTTCAACAAACCCTTAAGGCCACATTACACACACAGATATATTGGTCACAGATCTCTGGTTGCAGTGAAATCATGGACACATTGTTCCATTGTACACAGCCACAAAATGGAGCCATGTGTCCATGATTTCACTGCAACCAGAGATCTGTGACCAATATATCTGTGTGTGTGTAACGTGGCCTTTAGGGGTTTCTAGTAAATCCACACTTCATGGCAGGAGAAAACCTGCATTTTTGCTGCGAATTTGCTGCGTTTTTTACCCGGGTTTTGCTACGTTTGGTTTACTGTATTTTTTTCAGCATTTTTGCTCATAGAACACTGCAAAAATGCAGAAAAGAGTTGACGCTCATTACTTTCAAAATACAGCAAAACCTGTGCAGGTTTCAGATTCTCTAGTCAATTAAAACTTGTTAATTATGAAAGCACTGTGTTTTCAACAAAGCTGCGCCTCTCGCAGGCGTCCACCCTCTATAGCCCTATTTTGTTAACTATATGTCAAGAAAAATATTACCGTAATTCAGGGCGCGCTACTGTTGAACACTCAAAAATTGCTATATACTTCCAAATTTCACACAAAATGTATTTGTTACACAAAACCCCCGTAATCACAAGTATACTAACCTCGTCCGAGAGTTATTACTATACTACATATACAACATCATACATGACCCCGAAACATATCAAATAAAAAATTTGAAAAAAAATGCATAAAATCTACAACCAATGTGTGTGGACGACTCTTCCCTGACTCACACAGGTTTTGCTGGGAATCAAAAACGAAGGTTTAGATTAGTATAAAACCAAGGCAAAAACTCAGCACAAAAACACTGAGTGTGAACAAAGTCTACGTTTATTAGATGGTTTCTAAAATGAATAACAATTCTTTAGTGGTGAAAGTGTTAGGAAGTTTCTATCATTCCTCGGCAGTCACTAAGACCGGCTTCAAACCACGTTTTTCCAAGTCTGATTCAAGATCCGATTTTGCCCCCCATGTATCCCTATGGCGCCGGATTGTGCCTATTTGGCGTCCGGTTTGCTGATTTTTCAGGAGGATCCGGTATTTGTCAGATTTTGGCATCGGACACAAAACCAGAGTCTGCATCATTTTCTGTGTCCGATGCAAAAATTGGAGAAAACCGGATCTGGCACACATAGCATGGGAGTGTATCGTGCCGGTTCACGAACACTGGGTGCTGTTAAAAGCAGCTACCGCTGAATTCCAGCACCTGGAGAGCTCCACGGCTGAAATATCAACACCACGTCCAGCTCCCCTGCAAGCCGCTGTGCTGATATTTCAGCACTGGACAGACGATCCCGGCACAAAACAGGTCTCCGGTTCTGTTTGTCCGGGGCTGTCAGGTTATGTCCGGTGCTTCCTGCAAACCACCGGACAGAACCTGACAGCAGAAAACTGTGGTGTGAAGCCGGCCTTACTGAGTGAGCCCCACACTTCTTGTGACAAACAATAGTAACAATTGTAAAGTTGGTAATGCGCTAACCATATGATATTGTCATTAATAGAGTCACATGACGACTCGCATATCATCATATCGGCATAATCAGCACCAAATTTACAAGGTGGGTACATTAGGATGACTGTTCTCAGATTATTATCTATGTGAGGCACTGCCGGCATGCTCCCATGACCGGGGTGCATCACATGCAGGATCAGTATAGGATCCTGTTCACATGAGCCAGTTTTTACCGTATGTGTGCTGTGTAATCATGTGCGGCACCCAGTGTGGCAATGCCTGAAGGAATCATGAGACCAATGAGTGGCTGAGAACATTGTGTGCACTGTGTGAACCTACCCGAAACACAGGGAGTTAACCGAGCTGTGTGAGTGCTGTAGAGACCAGGCACATAGATGAGCAGCTGTATAGGAATAGAGGAGGCTGATTACTAGCAGACCAAGTGGGTGTGTCCGTGTAGGAGTGGCAGGCACATAAGAGCCTGCCAGCTGAGGCTACCATTCAAAATTTGCATTCCCCTCTCAGCGTTCTGCGTAGGGATCGCAATTGACCGCAGCACAGCAAGCCCCTATCTTTTGAGGGACGCCGTGCAGGTATGACCGTGACCCCATCACTCCAATGTGATCTGTGTGCAGGCGAATGCGTGCACACCAAATCACCCAGTTCGTCCGCACGCAGACCGCATGTTGCATTTCGGTGCGGACGAGCTGGAGACTGCGGACAGATCACATATGAGAGTGAATGGGTGCACCGTCATACCAGGACCGTGCACTCCATTAAAAGATATGGTTTGTGCTGCGGTCACATGTGAATCCCTCCGCGAACACTGTGGAGGGTATGCAAATGTGAAGAAGCTGTGATGGAGATTCCAGATCTGAGATTCATCACCCTGAGTCCAGGCAGAGATTCAGACCTTCAGAGATGCAGATCCATCTGTATGGCCCTTACATGGTACATTGTAGCTTGTCACCAGGTAACTTATCGGTGCAGTGAAATCATGAACATGGTCTATCTGTTGCTGTGTACAACTGAATATGTACAGATTCACTGCAACAGTAAAGTTACCGTGGACAGCTACAAATGTAGCCGTGTGTAAAAGGCCCTTTGAGGATGAGAGAGATAGTCCAGACCGCCATCATGTGAGATGGTGAAGGGAGCATGCTAGCTCCATACCGGTGGCTAGGACTGGGGTCGTGACAGCTCCTGGAGTGGGGAAGCCGTGGCTGAACCCGGTGGACGCTGATCCGGACGTGTTGCGAGATACGTCCGGGAGGGACCCCTTGGGGATGCTTGGTCAATCCGTGACCTCAGGTAGCGAGACCCGGATCCGTGCCCGGTCAGACGGCAGTTCCCGTGTGATGGAGCGAGCTGTGTGTCACGTGTGAATCATGTCGGGCGGGCATAACCGCCGTTGGGTCCGACTATGCAGTCGGTAAAGGACCCGTGGACGTATGTGACGGCTTGGGTAAAAGTGCCCTGGATGAGAGACGATGGCCTATGAGTAAGAGCCATGTATAATGTTGTGGGAGAGACCCAGCCAGTATGGATGATAGATTGAAGGCGATCCGTCCCTGGTGGATGAGAGGGAGGCTTGCTTGCTGCATGCAGGAGGCACCCGTCCTTCAATAGTATGTATGTACCTGTGGCCAGACGCAGGGGTTAAGAGGGCTCCTAGAAAGGGCTAACCATGGCTGATCCGGGAGGGTTCTACTCAGACGCAGGGTACAGTCGTCGACCTGGAGACCTGCCACAAAATGGGGTTGGGCGGCTGGTGGCCCATATCGTGGTGAGGAGGCCATGGTGACGCATGGTTAGCCCGGGTTCTACTGTTACCAGGTCCCTGTTATGGTCATGGAGGAGCCACAGTCCATGGATGGATTATGATGGGCTGTGAGCAGGTGAAGAGGCATGTGGTCCATGAATGTGTAGTAAGGTATGGAATCTCTCATATGGGTTAATATTGAGTCATCATGTGGGTAACTAAAGTCGGGCAGGCTGGTACCGCCATTGGGACCCACAGGGCCCGTTGACGAGGGTGGATAATTATGTGAGATAAATGTATGTATTTTAAAGGTATGTAATATAACGTGTAAAGTCATGGTGTATGTGACGGGTTGCTATATGTAATAATGTAAATGTGTTATGCACGATACCGTCTATGTATGTAAGAAAATAAACGGGTGATTATTTATTACAGTAGAAACACGTGTTGGCGTCATTACGCAGCAAGCGAGTTCCTCCCCGGCTCAGTACCTTACATCTAATACACTTTTTGTAATAATTCATTATGGTTTTCAATATCTCTGTGCATAATCAATGAAAGAACGCCTTTGTTATTAAGTTGTCAGTGCACTTTTTTTTGGCCCCTGCCTGTATGCCACTCAGCCTTTCTTCCAGATTATGAAAATGTGTCCTGCTTGTGTGGTCACCCACCCAGGGCATTAGCTTAGGCTAGGGCACACTAGCATTGTGGCCTCCGTCCTGGGGGGTCCGTCAAAAAGCAGGATAGTGTGACGCTGCCAATAGAGTCCTAAAACGTTCCTTGTCACATTTTCCTGTGCACTACAAAATAGCGCAAGATTTCAAACTCCGGCACTTACATGCTGGCTTTTGCATACGTTACAGACTCAGTCTGTCATCCATAGGAGTTTATTGGCAGCGCTAAGGCAGCATTACACTACGGTAACGCTGCGTTAATGCTGCTGGAATCCTGCTCTTTGGCGGACCCCCCCCCATGACAGAGGCCACAATGCTAATGTGGCCCTAGCCTAAAGGCCTGGCCGAGATCGCTGGGACATGGTTTAGTGATCGCTAGTGAGGTGTCATATGTACAGATATATTGAACAACGCAGCAACGATTCCGCGACAAGCGAACGACACATGCAGTCGTTTGGTCACCTACGTGCTTCAGTTCTAAATAGGCGAAGTCGTAAACAAGATCATTGGAGAGGTGTCACACCAGGGGCTGGCTGGCAAATGTCGGCCTTGGGGCAAGCACACAGCAGTGGCCCATGAGCAGTGAGCGTCAGGGGCAGAGCGGCCTCCCAGACCACTATGACAGATGGCCCATAAACTGCTGCTTGACCACTGACCTGGGGTGCATCTGCCCCCCTGCCACCTGGGCCAGCCAGCCCCTGTGTCACAGACACCGATGCAGCAATCCAACGGACAACGAACGACAGATTTATGGTCCTGTCCATAAATCTACGATCAAGCGACTTATCGTTGGTCGTAACTATGTGTCACACACATTGACGTCATTACGACGTCACTGCACCGCCCCAAAAGCCTTGACTTACCAACGATATCATTAACGGTATCGTAGCGTGTAACGGGCCCTTTAGGGTTTGTGCACACATTTAGGATTTGGTGCATTTTGTCAGGAAAAGCTGAGCAGCAAAAACACACGTTTTTTTTTTTTTTTTAGTGCAAGGAGAAAATCCTGCACATGTGCAGGAGACTTCAGGATTCTCATTCACTTTGCTACATCAGGATTCCCGACAAATTTGCACTGAAAAAAATGCATCAAAAAACGCAACATGCACACGGGAGAAAAGCTGCAGTAGGTGACGCGTGAAGATCAAATTTTATAAATGTCATCCACACACTCCAGAATTTTTCTGCATGAAAATTGATCTGTAGACTTTTAAATCCACATTAATTTCTTATGTGGAATTTCACCACAGATTTCCCCCTTTGTGGTTGGTGCGGTATCTGCTGCAGGAACATCTACAACTGAATCCACATGCAGATTTTACAACTGTTTCATCATTGATGTGTGCTGGAATCCATGTACATAGTAAGGCGATGTTAACATGGGCTCAGATTCTGTGCCGAAATCTGCATGAAATCTGACCACAAACTGCTTCTCACATGTGAATTCCACTATATTTAAAAGAGAGAATCTGGAAAGTAAAGTCTCCAGGAATAAGTAGGCTTCTTCTTATTCCTCTGGATTCTGCACAGAAAATTCTTTGGATTAATCTGACATTTCTCACATTAATCTACAGCAAACTGCAAATCAGCAGCAAAAATTTGAGCTTTGTTGTTTAAAGTGTAACCACAATTTAAACTTTTATTTAATAGTAATGTAGAGCAAGTGATTTTAATACGCTTTCAAATATATTTTAGTAATGAAATCTGGAAGGGAACCGTTCATAAGCCTTCCACAAGATGTCCCCACTAGACTGTGTGTGAAGCAGATATAAGTTCATTCTCAGTCAGATCCGTCTTCAAGCTTCTGACACTGAATACAGGGCATGTAACCATATAAGGGTAAAGGGGGTGTGGCCTACACTGCTGACTGCAGCTGGTGAGGAGACAATGTATCAGATTACTTCAGGCTACAGCCCAGTTGTTGAGCAATGTCATGATCATTGCAAACTCTTCTTTCCTTGGCACAAGCTTCTGATCCTTCACGCAGCTCACGATCTCTCTTCACCCCTTCTCTGCTGTCACAATGTCCTGCTCCCTATCAGATGCTGGCCACATCCACAAAGCAATTCAGTTTTTAAAAGAGCACAGAAAAATGTGAGAAAATAAGTCATATGGCACAAAAATGCATTCTTAGCTGCTATGTGACCCATCATTAACAGCCAGTGCAGAATTGTTGTTTTTTTTTTTTTCCAATGAAATAACATTTATACTTTAAGTCTTCTGAGATGGATTTAGGTGAGCATACCCCAAATGTGACGAGCCCTGGACTTATACCCACAGACGGAGCAGGTCATTGCTCATAATATATTGATAACCACCATATACTGTAACACAGGAAAGACAACATACAGCTGAGGCCTCAGTGCAATATATAGTCTTAGAGATGGCAAAAAATGTTCTGCCAAGCGCTCACTGCCAGCTCCGAAATCTTTCTAGTGGAATCAATGCTTAATTGACAATGCAGCCAGTATGTTACGCTTTATAAATAAACTCGTCGTGTGACGGTATAGCGGAACGTACGCGGCTTGTTTAGTGACAGCTGTTCTAGCCTGCACTAAGCGCAATATATGGACATATAGTGCCGTACCGTGCAGTCCTTATCATATGGCAGATCTCATTGTTTATTAGCAGGATTGTCCCATTACAGCAGACAGTAAAGAACTATTTTATTTGTTTTTATGTCAGTTTTAATCTTGGCATAAGAAAGACCGCCAACTCTGGACCCCTTATTATTCTCACTGGAAAGGGGATCTGTAGTCCTGCAATATGTAGAATGACACGGTCACATATGCAGGAGATCCTCAAGAGCAAAAATCAGTGGCATCTCCATCTACATCAACTGTTCAGACTGGGTCAGATACCGGCTCACTGTCATAGCTGAGGAGTGGGCACTGTGCCTGCAGCCCTGTCTGACACCACCGGGGTCATAGGGTGAAACTTTACCTTGCTCTTGGTAGTTATTTCTGTATTTCTTCCTAATTTCTCAAAAGATCACTAAAGTTTTTTTTTTCAGCATTATAAGATAATGGATAAGAGACATCAATGGTGTAACTAGAGTCCAATGTGCCCCAATGCAAAATTTGGACCTGCCATTTTGTATGTTGCTAAGATTTATAGACCATTATAGCGTTCTAAATCCTATAAAGGCATGTACTGCCACCTCCTTCATTATTAAGTAATGTCCCCCATACTATACTAATATACACCAGGATTGGAACCAGAATGGGGGCCATGTCCCCAATCCTGGTATATATGACTCATCCTAAGCCCTATCCTGGTATATATGTCCCCTCATTTTAGTATATGTGTCCCCCCATTCTAATATATATGTCCCCTAATTCTGGTATGCATGTCCCACATCCTGGTATGTATCCCCCATTCTGGTATATATGGTTCTTATCCTGGTATATATGTCCCCATCCTGGGTTATATGTCCCACCATTTTTGAATATACAGTGTCTTGTGAAAGTATTCGGCCCCTATGTATATATACAGTGTCTTGTGAAAGTATTCGGTCCCTTGAACTATTCAACCTTTCACCACATTTCAGGCTTCAAACATAAAGATATAAATTCTAATATTTTTGTGAAGAATCAACAAGTGGGACACAATCGTGAAGTGGAGAGAAATTTTTGGGTATTTTAAACTTTTTTAACAAATAAAACACTGAAGCGTGGGGCGTGCAATATTATGCGTCCCCTTTACTTTCAGTGCAGCAAACTCCCTCCAGAGTTCAGTGCGGATCTCTGAATGATCCAATGTTGTCCTAAATGACTGGTAATGATACATAGAATCCACCTGTGTGTAATCAAGTCTCCGTTTAAATGCACCTGCTCTGTGATAGGCTCAGGGGTCTGTTTCAAGTGCAGAGAGAATCGTGAAGATCAAGGAACACACCAGGCAGGTCCGAGATACTGTTGTGAATTTTAAAGCTGGTTTTGGATACAAAAAGATTTCCCAAGTTTTAAACATCTCATGGAGCCACTGTGCAAGCGATCATATTGTAAATGGAAGGAGTATCAGACCTCTGCAAATCTACCAAGACCCGGCCGTAACTCTAAACTTTCATCTGGAACAAGGAGAAGACTGATCAGAGATGAGGCCAAAAGGCCCATGATCACTCTGGATCACTGCAGAGATCTACAGCTGAGGTGGGAGAGTCTGTCCATAGGACAACAATCAGTCGTACACTGCACAAATCTGGCCTTTATGGAAGAGCGGCAAGAAAAAGCCATTTCTCAAAGATATCCATAAAAAGTCTGGTGTGAAGTTTGCCACAAGCCGCCGGGGAGACCCAAACATGTGGAATAAGGGGCTCTGCTCAGAGGAAACCAAAATCAAACTATGGCCACAATGCAGAACGATATGTTTGGTGTAAAGCAACAAAACTCATCACCCTGAAAACACCATCCCCACTGTCACACATGGTGGTGGCCTCATAACACCATCCCCACTGTCACACATGGTGGTGGTCTGAAAACCCCATCCCCACTGTCACACATGGTGGTGGCCTGCAAACACCCTCCCCACTGTCACACATGGTGGTGGCCTGAAAACACCATCCCCACTGTCACACATGGTGGAGGCCTGAAAACCCATCCCCACTGTCACACATGGTGGTGGCCTGCAAACACCCTCCCCACTGTCACACATGGTGGTGGCCTGAAAACACCATCCCCACTGTCACACATGGTGGAGGCCTGAAAACACCATCCCCACTGTCACACATGGTGGTGGCAGCATCATGGTTTGGGCTTTTCTTCAGCAGGGACAGGGAAGATGGTTACAATTGATGGGAAGATGGACGGAGCCAAATACAGGACCATTCTAGAAGAAAACCTGCTGGAGTCTGCAAAAGACCTGAGACTGGGACGGAGATTTATCTTCCAACAAGACAATGATCCCAAACATAAAGCAAAATCTACAATGGAATGGTTCAAAAATAAACATATCCAGGTGTTAGAATGGAAGAGTCACATCCACACCTGAATCCAATGGAGAATCTGTGGAAAGAGCTGAAAACTGCTGATCACAAACGCCTCAATCCAACCTCACTGAGCTCCAGCTGTTCTGCAAGGAAGAATGAGACAAACCCCAAGAGACTGCAGCTGTAATCACAGCACAAGGGGGCGCTACAGAGGATTAAGTCAAGGGGATGAATAATATTGCACCCCCACTTTACAGTGTTTTATTTGTTAAAGTTTAAAATATGCAATACATTTGGTTCCCCCTCACGATTGTGTCCCACTTGTTGATTCTTCACAAAAAAATTATAATTTATATCTTTATGTTTTGAAGCCTGAAATGTGGCAAAAGGTTGAAAAGTGCAAGGGCCCAAATACTTTCACAAGGCACTGTATATCCCCCATCCTCGTATATATCCCTCATCCTGGTTTATGTCTCCCTATTCTTGTATATATGTCCCCATCCTGGTGTATATGTTTCCCATCCTGGTATATATGTCCCCATCCTCATATATTTGATCCCCCATCCGAGTATATATGTCTCCAACCTGGTGCATATGTCCTTACCTTGATTCCCTTACTAGTAGATATACCCCCATTCTGTCTCTAATGCACAAATAATATTCTACACCCCTTCCCAGTTCCCATGCCTCGCAGCGTCCTCTTCTACAGTCACGTACTATAGGGATCACATTGTAACCCCATTCACCAGTATTATGGAGTGACATAGTGGTGGCTCAGGGCGATCTTGTGACTAAACTTGCTGTCTAGCCCCAGCCTTAAAGGGAATCTGTCAGCAGGTTTTAGCTATGTAATCTAAAGACAGCATGCTGTAAGGGTTAAAACACAGAATTCAACGATGCATCACATGTCAAGGCTCCTGGGCTGTTGTTTACGTAAACTGAGTGTTTTATCACTAGTGCATTATCATTGCTGTTACTGGCTGGTTCGGGCCATGTTGCCCCCTCCCCTCTTTTGATTAGCAGCTCACTGTCTATAGACATAGTATATTGAGAGCCTGGTCTCCGCTCTGCTGCATGGCTAAATCTAAAAACTCTGTCAAATTGCTGCAGCCAGTAATCTAAGTGATACATGGTTGGATTCAGGGTTTCTTTATGTACATTGTGCTGCTCTCAGAGGAGGTAGCAAAGGCCTGCTGACAGATTCCTTTAAGCTGCATTGAGCTTTGTTTTTTGTGTTTTTTGTGCAATGTCAATAGAACTACATTGGTTTTTGGTGTAATTTTTTGCAAAAAGATAACACAAGGTGTGACCGCAGCCTGAGAACTTGCGTTTATTATCTCCATTGTGGATGAATGGGGCAATGGTTTATGATAACCTCATATAACAGTCAGCAGTAACCTGTAATAATGAAGATGGGAATGATAATAATGAGCATACAGCTGAAGTGCAGGTAGACGCTCTCATTCCTGCCCCTCCCCCACTGTAGCTTTGTATGTAATCTTCATTGTAAAATGCAATCGCTGTATCTATAGTTACTGGATCATTCTGCAGCTATTATAATATTTAATCACACCCCTGCTCTACCGCTGTACAGTATGCTGTGCTAAATCCTAATTATTATATATCAGAAATTGCTGTGCTCGCATTGGCTGCACTGAATGCTAATTATTAGAGATGCTGTTTTATCTTTCCTCTGGAATGGTATGAACATGCCCTGAGATGAGCAGCTTCAAAAGGAAAATAAAAACCTGATTTTGTGACACTCTGCTGGGAGATGTTTATGCTCTGTCTATGTGGCCACCCAGTGGTTATGATGTGACTTGCAGCCTTTTGAGGGTTTTATCAGATTGTCGACTGATGGATTTTGGTAGTTTGGAAAGCTTTATGACGTTATTGGTATTGGAAACCCAGATCAGGAGGCGTCTATGACCTGAATGTCTTCACATAGGAGGACCACGGCTTATGTTATACATTTGGGAGCCATTCTTTCTATTGCACATGATACTTTCAGATTTTATACTCAATGGTATAAATGTTTCGTGACGTCGACTTTCAGGCAGAATTTACCTCCCACGCTTGTACTGTGGGAAAGGGAAAAAAAAAGGACACAAATTGCTGGTACTGTCAGGACTGACTGTATAAGAACAGAGGAAAGCAATAACAGTACAATCTGCAGCTATAAGTGACGGCGGGTCACAAATGGGAGCCCCTATTACCATTGTTCTGTGCACTTACCCTGACACACAAGACATGATTGCGCTGTTGAAGCAGCTAGTGGGTAGATGAGAGCGGCCTGCGATGAGGATGATGTGATGGAGCATTTTATAGAGGTCAACACCCAAAATAATGCAACCTTTATGTTGCGTATCATGCAGAAAATGGACTTTAAGGGGTTCCGCATCATTGTGCCCATCCTGGCATATCTGTCCCCCATCATTGTGCCCATTTGGCATATATGTCCCCCATCGTTGTCCCCATCCTGCCATATCTGTCCTCCATCGTCCCCATCCTGCCATATCTGTCCTCCATCGTCCCCATCCTGCCATATCTGTCCTCCATCGTCCCCATCCTGCCATATCTGTCCCCCATCGTTGTCCCCATCCTGGCATATCTGTCCCCCATCATTGTGCCCATCCTGGCATATCTGTCCCCCATCATTGTGCCCATCCTGGCATATCTATCCCCCATCATTGTGCCCATCCTGGCATATCTGTCCCCCATCGTTGTCCCCATCCTGACATATCTGTCCTCCATCGTCCCCATCCTGGCATATCTATCCCCCATCATTGTGCCCATCCTGGCATATCTGTCCCCCATCATTGTGCCCATCCTGGCATATCTATCCCCCATCATTGTGCCCATCCTGGCATATCTGTCCCCCATCGTTGTCCCCATCCTGCCATATCTGTCCTCCATCGTCCCCATCCTGCCATATCTGTCCCCCATCGTTGTCCCCATCCTGGCATATCTATCCCCCATCATTGTGCCCATCCTGGCATATCTGTCTTCCATCATTGTGCACATCCTGGTATGTATGCCCCCCTCTCTGAGCCCCTTTCTGATCTATATATGTCCCCCATCCTGGGCCCCTCCATCCTGGTATATATATTTCCCCATCCATGTCTTCATCCTGATATCTATGTCCTCTATCCTTGGCCCCTTTCAAATATACATGTCCCCCCATCCTGGGCTCCTTTCTTATACAGTATATGTTCTCATCCTGGGCTTCTTACTTATATAAATTCCTATCCTGGACACCTTCCGGGTATATATGGGCTCAATCTGGGCCCATTTCATATATATAATATATATATAATCCCCCATCCTGGTATATATTTTGCCCATTCTCGGCTCCTTCCTTATATATATATGTGACCATACAGGGACATGGCCTGATCATACTGTGACCATACAGGGACATGGCCTGATCATACTGTGACCATACAGGGGCATGGCCTGATCATACTGTGACCATACAGGGACATGGCCTGATCATACTGTGACCATACAGGGACATGGCCTGATCATACTGTGACCATACAGGGACATGGCCTGATCATACTGTGACCATACAGGGACATGGCCTGATCATACTGTGACCATACAGGGACATGGCCTGATCATACTGTGACCATACAGGGACATGGCCTGATCATACCACATCTCCTCGGCCGGGTAAGAGTATACAGACATTACAGACAAGATCATGTGTGATTCCTTCTCAGGAACAACAGATATATAGATTAAAATGTAGTTTGTGAAAAAAAAATTTTATTAGAAGCATGCAATCCTGAATGTTGTGGTCTCCAAAATTGGTTTCCAGCTATTGTTGCACTGACTCACAGCAAATCCACAGTCCTATATTTGGAGGCCCTAATACAGGCCGAGCTATAGGGCCACACGTATCAATATGGCATCCTGGTGTTACCACTAGTGAGAGCTACATAGGTGTCGGGTCCCATCTCCAAGTACGATGTAAATAATAATCACTAGCAATAATGGATGGGGACCTGGAAAGACTATGATACTGTCTTTGTAATCCCTATAATGTAACATCACTGTGTGTATTATCTCTGTACTGTGACATCACTGTGTGTATTATCTCTGTACTGTGACATCACTGTGTGTATTATCCCTGTGCTGTGACATCACTGTGTGTATTATCTCTGTACTGTGACATCGCTATGTGCATTATCCCTGTACTGTGACATCACTGTGTGTATTATCTCTGTACTGTGACATCACTGTGTGTATTATCTCTGTACTGTGACATCGCTGTGTGCATTATCCTGTACTGTGACATCGCTGTGTGCATTATCCCTGTACTGTGACATCACTGTGTGTATTATCCCTGTACTGTGACATCGCTGTGTGCATTATCCCTGTACTGTGACATCGCTGTGTGTATTATCTCTGTACTGTGACATCAGTGTGTATTATCCCTGTACTGTGACATCACTGTGTGTATTATCCCTGTACTGTGACATCGCTGTGTGTATTATCCCTGTACTGTGACATCACTGTGTATTATCTCTGTACTGTAACATCGCTGTGTGCATTATCCCTGTACTGTGACATCGCTGTGTGTATTATCCTTGTACTGTGACATTGCTGTGTGCATTATCCCTGTACTGTGACATCACTGTGTGCATTATCCCTGTACTGTGACATCACTGTGTATTATCTCTGTACTGTGACGTTGCTGTGTGTATTATCTCTGTACTGTGACATCACTGTGTATTATCCCTGTACTGTGACATCACTGTGTGTATTATCTCTGTACTGTGACATCGCTGTGTGTATTATCTCTGTACTGTGACATCGCTGTGTGTATTATCCCTGTACTGTGACATCGCTGTGTATTATCCCTGTACTGTGACATCGCTGTGTGTATTATCCCTGTACTGTGACATCGCTGTGTATTATTCCTGTACTGTGACATCGCTGTGTGTATTATCCCTGTACTGTGACATCACTGTGTGCATTATCCCTGTACTGTGACATCACTGTGTGTATTATCCCTGTACTGCGACATCACTGTGTGTATTATCCCTGTACTGTGACATCGCTGTGTGTATTATCCCTGTACTGTGACATCGCTGTGTGTATTTTCCCTGTACTGTGACATCGCTGTGTGTATTTTCCCTGTACTGTGACATCACTGTGTGCATTATCCCTGTACTGTGACATCAGTGTGTATTATCCCTGTACTGTGACATCGCTGTGTGTATTATCCCTGTACTGTGACATCGCTGTGTGTATTTTCCCTGTACTGTGACATCGCTGTGTGTATTATCCCTGTACTGTGACATCAGTGTGTATTATCCCTGTACTGTGACATCGCTGTGTGTATTATCCCTGTACTGTGACATCGCTGTGTGTATTTTCCCTGTACTGTGACATCACTGTGTGTATTATCTCTGTACAGTGACATCGCTGTGTGTATTATCCCTGTACTGTGACATCGCTGTGTGTATTATCCCTGCACTGTGACATCGCTGTGTGTATTATCCCTGTACTGTGACATCGCTGTGTGTATTTTCCCTGTACAGTGACATCGCTGTGTGTATTTTCCCTGTACTGTGACATCACTGTGTGTATTATCTCTGTACTGTGACATCACTGTGTGTATTATCCCTGTACTGTGACATCACTGTGTGTATTATCCCTGTACTGTGACATCACTGTGTGTATTATCCCTGTACTGTGACATCGCTGTGTGTATTATCCCTGTACTGTGACATCGCTGTGTGTATTATCCCTGTACTGTGACATCGCTGTGTGGCTTTTCCTGTGTATCAGAGAAGGATCTTTTGCAGAAAGTGGATATCAAAATAATGATGAAACTTTTTCTGTCCTGAACTTTCAGCCCTTTTCAGGTTTTGCTGTGGATTATTAGTTATCAGAAATGATATTTCCATGTTTACTGGACTTTATCTTGGAAAAACTACAGTTGTGGAACAATATTGGAAATTTTAGGAGTCAATTATACCCCAGTTGGAGACAAGTTGGTCTGTTAGTGGCCGCCGGGCAATGAGCATTTCGTGATACCAGGGATCCTATACAGCTGCATCTCAATGAATGAGAAGATCATCAAAAAGTGACTTTATTTCAGTAATTCAATACATAAAGTGACCACATCTATTATATAGAGTCATTACACACAGAGGGATCTATTTCATGGGTTTATTTCTGTTAATGTTGATGATTATGGCTTACAGCCAATGAAATCCCAAAGTTCATTATCTCATAAAATTAAAGTAGGGAGGATGAGGGTCTGAGAGGTAAAATATGACCTAAATAGGTATCAGAGGCTTCACCTTGTGTGGTTGTGAGAGTCACAACCACTATAAAAGCAGATCACGGCTGCTGCAGTCCCCAGCGTGGTGCATATAGAAGAGGGAGGATGAAGGGTTAAACACCGCGCTGCCCTATTCCAACAGACATGAAAGAGTAAATATAATCCTGATTTCATTTCTAGGGTGAATATAATATTAATTTATTAGTAAACTCGTTTCTGGACTCTCTGAAACATGACAATATGATATTGATTTGTCCTGAGGAAGAGGCCGGGAACCCTGAAACTTGACTAATACATCAATATTATCTTCACCCTTTGATGTCTGGTGGAACACGGCAGCACAGTTTTTAACCCTTCATCTTCTCTACTTTAATTTTCTGATAAAATGACCTTTGGGTTTTCATTTCACTGTAAGCCACAATCATCAACATTAACATAAATAACACATGAAATAGATCGCTCTGTGTGTAATGATTCTATAATATGTGTCACTTTATGTATTAAATTACTGATATAAAGTAACTATTTGATGATATTCTAAGTCATTGAGATGCTTCGGTAGATGATACACAAGTGCACTATGACTGTTACATTGTAGTAGCTGTAAACTTAGCAGAATGATCTTTGTTTCTCACAGATGAGTGTTTGCTACAGTTGTATCTAGTCTGGTCAATACTCTCAATGTTTGCAGATTGGACTTCTAATTGATACATTTTCCTTATGCTGTTACCATTTATCAGGACAGGTGAGATCTCACCGAGGACGGTCTACAATGGGTGAAGCTGTGCCTTATCCATGCCCGCGGCACGGCGTGCTGGCACGCTTCAGTTCTGTGTTCTGGCTATTCATATGAGGTTCGTAGTTTTTGTTTTTGGTTCCATCCAACAATCTAAAACCGTCAGTCAGGTCATTGCTCATGAAATTGCTTTTGCTCAGTGGTGTATTTATCTGTAATGGAGGAAATAGATTGCACACTCCATCAGAATATGTAAGGTGAAGTAAAATCTAATTTCTCATTTCTATCGAAAGTAAGGATTATGACTCCATTCTCCATTCAAGACCTCCGATTACATCCCAAAAGGATTGTCCAGGATAACAAGGAAAGGGTTTTGTTTTGCAATTGCAAGTAAATAGAGCTGTGATGTAATACCAGACATTGCCTGTGAACAAAAGGGGCGCTGTTGATGGAAACAATGCTGCCCTCTTTACTTTATTACCATGTCAGTGTATGTGCCTCTGTATATGAGATAATAATGAATTAATATGTAAATTCATAAATTAAAGGGGGTTGTCTTTTCAGAAAATATTGATGTCCTACTCTATGGATAGAAACTGTTCTCGAGTACCTGATGGCAGACACTACATATTGAGCAGAGCGGCTCATGCCAGCTGATCAGCGGAGGTGCCGGGTGTCAGACCTCAGCAATCTGATACTATGACTTATACTATGGATAGGACATCAGTACTTTCTGTCTGGACAGCCCCTTTAAGATCATAGATGCCTCTGTGTGACAGATCACCTCTTTGTCATCCATAGCTGGAAGTCTTATCCATATGTCCCCAGTTATGACTTTATGCAGAAACTGCAAGGCAGGGAAACTACACCATTCAGCATTAGGGCAATGCCAAAGGGCATGGAGATAACAGAATTTGATAACCCTTCCCATCAAGGTTTTAGTTGCTGGTAATTGACCCATGAGGCTTAAGGAGGACCTGTCACTTTTTTTCTTTTGCTCTTGCACCTCTTCGTTCCTGAGATAGTGTTCTGTCTTTTTCTTATCGACCACACTCACTTAGCTAAATAGACTAGGTTATATCTCAGGAACAAAAGTATAATAATGTTGGGTTCAGAGGAAAAGTGGCATTTACCCCAGGTAAAAACATTCAAATTTATGACAAGTGACAGGTCCTCTTTAAGGGATTATTTTCATGCTTCAGGATAGGTGATTTGCTTCCTTCTCCTGTGAGCCACGGAGGGTTCTGTTTATTTTTCCAGGTTCTTATTATCTGTTGTCCTTGTTTCATTCCTGTTCAGACAACAGCTATTGACATTTGTTAGTTTAGTCTGCCCTATCACCTTTTGGACGCGGCTATTTAAACCTTCCCCCAGCTGATCTTTCCTTCTGGTGATATTCTTTGTGGATTCTACTTTGGAGTTATGGTCTTTGGATTTCTGCCAGTCAGATTGAGATCAGCTAGGTTATTTTCTCTGCTGTTTCTTCTATCTGTCCTTCTCCTCTCTATAGCTAGGAAGTGTGAGGCATATCTTTCTAGCAGTAGTCCTTTTACTTTTTCAATTTGTTTTTGTGGTTAATGCTTTCTCACTCCGGAATCTTTTTGTCAGGATTCTGAATATTCTGATTTACTTTTGGGCAGTTTTGCCCTCTTCCAAGATGGTGTCCTTTGCTTCAGGTGCCCTTTGTCTTCCTGCCTTTATAAAACTCACCCCAGCCTCTAGTCTTTTCTAGAGTATTCTGCCTGTTGCCTGTTCCCAGTGGCTCTTCAGAGGTACTGCTACCTTCACCTGTTGCCAGCGTTCTTACTGCTTCTGGCTGCTTGTGCTACTCCCTCTGCTGCTGCTCTTTCTTGTCTGCTTTTGCTGACACGTAAGTTGGTTGCTGCTATGTTATTTCCTACATCTATGTCACGATGACCTCTCTTACTTTGGGGACTTATGACTGGTTTGGGACCGGGTCTCATTCATTTATTGAGACTCCATTTTAAACGTGTTTCTTTTACTTTGGCAGTTCAGGAGGTAATGTCAGTTTTCTATTGCTAGCAGACTCCTTAGTTTCTGTACCACGTGTGGCCACTCTGTAATTACTCCTATCACCTTAATATGGTTCCGGCATGATTTGCTGGTGATTGATTCCTAGCCAAACTTCCTGAGGTGAAGGATGTTCTCTGGAGAGCTGACTACTGCTATGCCATCTGCTGCAAAGGAGCAAGGCAGCAGGGGTGAAGTTGAAGTGTTGTTTTTCTATCTGTCTCCCCTTCCCTCTTGTCTTCTTTAGTGCAGTGGTTGGGATTAGTGCTTCCGCCATCCATACCCTAGTGAGGGCTAACATCAGGGCCAACGAGGCACTAGGTATCCTGCTCGGCGGGGTTGAAAAAAAACATATAGAGATGGTAGGGAGGTCAGGGCACAGTCATAGGTGAGTGCAGGAGGTCACCTCTTCCCCATTCCGTATGAGCAGGGCCCTCCACTGTATTTTCTCACCCGGTGTCTCCCCATCTGTTGGTTTGTGTTGTGCGCTGGGCATTGTTGGTCCATGCGTCACTGTCACGCACAGTAGCCGGACATTCCTCTTACTCCAAAAGTGACAGTTTAAACAGATACTGAGCATGACACTGTTCTGGACTTCTGCACTCTGGTCATTTGCTCTGCATCTGATTCTGGACTTTTTATGACTTTCTTTCCCAGGCCTCCCTGGATGAATTCATGTGTTATATAGACTTGCTTACACATCTCCATGTTTGGACTTGACATAGACTTTACTTTTACAGCATCTCTAAGGGTAATCTGCACTTTATAGACTGTTCCACTGATTGCATTTTCCTCTGAGGTTTTTCAACAGTCTTTTTTATTAAGTTTTCATTCAATATCTACACTGTGTGTTTATGAACTTTGAGTTTTCCTCTGCTCTTTGTTTATCACCGTGTGTGGACTTATAGACTTTTTCACCTATGTTCTGTTGTGTCTTTGCTCCATGCAAAAAGACTCCTGAGTTATCCATTATAATTATTACACCTTTTTATATCTGCACGCCTTCTTGATTCCGGGTTATAGTGCTGTTCCCCTTTCTTCTGCTTCATAAGAAGGTATGAGGAGCGCTTGACATCTGATTAGAAAGCCAAGTCCAAGTTGTCCTCTCCTAGTCTTGTGGTCAGTGTTATTCCAATCTGTGCGGGGGTCACTGGGGACTGCACTACTAGGAAGCTTAGTCTGTACAGGAACCGGTTGGGCCAGGTGTGTTTGTTCAGAGGTAGTCCCTTGACTCTTGTGTGAGTTACTACAATTGCATAACAATTATTCCAACCCTATGATGTTAACACTTACCTCCGATCGCTGTTCCACCACAAATGCCGAGTACTGGATTGTAAAATACCCTTCTTGAATGGAGTGTGCTGTACTCTGTTATCTCCTTCAGTCCCATTATAAATTATTTGGAGTGTATGCTCCATTCAGAGGAGGCACTTCTCAGCATCAGTGGGGGTCCAGTCATTGGACAACCATTGACCTTCAACCTAAAACAGGTTCCCTTTAAGTGTGACTTCTGTTGTATCGTTTTGTGACATTAATCTGACCCCAATGTATTTTACACAACCGTGTAACCGTAATGGGTGGAGCCAAGCGGGCCTGAAGTGAAAGACCCTTTGCGCTTAGCTCCTCCCTTTATTTTTCACAGGGTCGTGACATCACCACAGGTCCTGTCAATCACAATGCAGGGGGTATGACCAAATACACCTTGAGTGACAGTAAGCAAAAGCTCCTCCCCTGTGACTGAAGCCAGATATGTGTTTGCAGTCACTTTATAAAGCCTTTTTAAGATAAATACGAGGAATTTTGTTTTTAGAAAACCATGTTAGTGATGCACCTGCGGATTTCAAACATATTAATATCACAAAACGACCTGGCAGGTTCCCTTTAAGGACAGGCGGGTGGCTTTTTTTATGTTGGTCATGGCTTCTTCTGTAACATATATGGCCGCTGTTTGCGGAACATGGACTAGAACAGAACACAACCCTTGAATTCACTCATAGAGGGTTCCAGAATGATGTATGATCCGCTTCTTAACGATGCTCTCAGTTGTCCGAGGGCTTTGACAGAAGATTTCTTCGAGTCTATTCTTGGAATGATATAAACATTTCATCCCGTGCTATCAATGAAGGAGTCGCCGTCCAGGGATGGGCTGCTTCTTCTTGGCTTGGGGCTGTTTATGATCCGCTCTCTATTTGCATTTACTTTCTTGCATATAATCTAAGCAGCAGAAACGCTGAGATTAATATTCCTTTAAGTTCTTCTCGGTGGGATGCCGGTGTCTCTTGTAATTACTTTTCTGGCTGTTGCTGTCAGTTTGTCCCCATATTTGAGCAGCAGGAGGTGTCTTTTCATGCGGTGGATGTAATTCTGCTCACTTTAATGAAGGAAGCATGCTCAGCTCATCAAATGTACATGAAACAGCATGAAAAGTGCACAAGAGTTTTTGATGCATTCACGATGCATCTGCAATACTTGATGAAGCCTCAGGTCCCACGTCCTTCTTTCTGCCCTTGGTTCTCCTGTCTTTGATGCTTATAGCACTACAATATATCGATATCCAGTCAAGGTTCATCTATTGATCCTCTTCTTGCATTCCTCTTCTACCTTGGTCCATTGATTAAAGGGCAACTGAACAGGTTTTTTGTATGTTGTAAGCGCTTAAAGGTTTTGTACCACAAACAATTGTACATTTTAATGAATTGATCTTAGAATAAAAAGAAGTTCCACAATTGGATGTTAAAAACAAATGTTCCCATTTCCAAGATATTCTTATAAACGTGCCCCTGTGTAATGGATGTGTTCAACTATGTTGAAACAGATGAGATATACCACTTGTATATAGACATTACAGCCAGGAATCGCATAATATAATAGTATACAGACATTACAGCCGTGGATCACAGAATATAAGAGTATACAGACATTACAGCCGGGGATCACAGAATATAAGAGTATACAGACATTACAGCCGGGGATCACAGAATATAAGAGTATACAGACATTACAGCCGGGGATCACAGAATATAAAAGTATACAGACATTACAGCCGGGGATCACAGAATATAAGAGTATACAGACATTACAGCCGTGGATCACAGAATATAAGAGTATACAGACATTACAGCCGGGGATCACAGAATATAAGAGTATACAGACATTACAGCAGGGGATCACAGAATATAAGCGTATACAGACGTTACAGCCGGGGATCACAGAATATAAGAGTATACAGACATCACAGCCGGGGATCACAGCATATAAGAGTATACAGACATTACAGCCGGGGATCACAGAGTATAAGAGTATACAGACATTACAGCCAGGGATCACAGAATATAAGTGTATACAGACATTACAGCCGGGGATCACAGAATATAAAAGTATACAGACATTACAGCGTCTCATGCATCAAACTCATGGCGTGGAAGATGTGGTGTACTGCACTGTGCTCCGCTATAATGTTATCACACTCATAGAGTGACGACAATGCATCTGCTCTACTAGCCTCTCCAACTAATTCTTTCCAGTATCTTGCAGCCAAATTTTAGGGTCAGATGGCTCTATACAACTGCAACTACCCTGTTTCCCCGAAAATAAGTCACCCCCGAATATAAGTCAGGGCAGGGCTGGCGCAGAATTTTCCAATATAAGTCATACCCTGATTATAAGACAGGGTGACTTATTTTCGGGGAATATAAGACAGGGTACCGCTAAAGGGCCATTTTTGCCCATTGCATGTTTTACCTGTGTCCCCGCTGTCCCGCTGGCCCCGCTGTCCTCCGTGGGCTCCCCTCTGCCCTCAGGTGCAGCCGCAGGTCCGCTGTTCCCCGTGGGCTCCCCTCTGCCCTCAGGTGCAGCCGCAGGTCCGCTGTTCCCCGTGGGCTCCCCTCTGCCCTCAGGTGCAGCCGCAGGTCCGCTGTTCCCTGTGGGCTCCCCTCTGCCCTCAGTTGCCGCAGGTAACCCCGAGGGCATAGGGTTAATCTTGTGCGCCTGTCGCCCTGGCCTGACACACCGCTGCCGGCAGGAGCTTCTGATTGGCCAGCGGCTCCCCAGCATCTCGAGCGCTGATTGGCTCAGCGGCTCGAGTGCTGATTGGCCAGAAGCTCCTGCATGGAGAAGCATCTGAACAACGCCCTGCACAGCGGAGGAATCCATAGCCCGAGGCCGCCATTACCCTAAAAAGTAAGGATGTTTCCTTGCCGACTTGCCCATTAAAACCGCAATTCCGCCGCACAGCCGACTTGCGGCCGACTTGCGGCAGGTCCCCATACAATGTACGGTACTGTATGGGACACTTGTGGCAAGGTGCGGTTAATTGTCATTTTTTTTTTTAATATAAGTCATACCCCGAATATAAGACAGGGTGGGACTTTTGGGGGTAAACACGGTAAATGAATTAGAAGATCATCAAAAAGTGACTTTATTTCAGTAATTCAATACATAAAGTGACCACATCTATTCTATAGAGTCATTACACACAGAGGGATCTATGTCATGTGTTTATTTCTGTTAATGTTGATGATTATGGCTTACAGTCAATGAAAACCGAAAGATTTTATCTCAGAAAATGAAAGTAGGGAGAATGAAGGGTCTGAGAGATAAAATATGACCTCAATAGGTATCAGAGGCTTCACCTTGTGTGGTTGTGAGAGTCACAACCACTATAAAAGCAGATCACGGCTGCTGCAGTCTCCAGTGTGGTGCATATAGAGGAGGGAGGATGAAGAGTTATACACCACGCTACTGTATTCCACCAGACATCAAAGGGGGAATATAATATTGCTTTATAAGTCAACGCGTTTCAGGGCTCCCTGAAACATGGCAATATATTGATTTTTGATAATATTCTAATGTATTGATGTCCTAGTATTCTTTCATCTGTGAGAATCCGACTGGTTATGCAAATTGCTCTCTGATCAGTGTCAGCACAGTGTGATCTGATTCATTTGAAGGAGTAGAAGATGGAGAAAACAATTTCTCCATCTCCTTCATGGTGTCAGTCCATGATGATTGGATTGCAGTCAGGCGTCACCCGATGTGCGAACCTAGAATCGGATCAAACTTGCTGTGATTTTTCTTCTCCTCGGTGCTCAGCCCTATAGAATAATGATGTTTTCAGTGCAAACCAACATTTTTTCGGATCACCCTCTGACCGAGAATACGGTGGTATGAGTGATTCCAAAGGAGAACCAATGGGAAGAATGATCGTTACAGTGGGGACCAATTACATTTATTTAAAGTCTCAGAGACAGGACCCTCATTGATCTAACTCTCATCACCCATCCACTGAATAGGTGCTAATCTCTCTAGACTGGAATATCCCTTGAAAGCTGCAATTCAGTGTTTTGGTTTTTCACTGGAGTGGGGCTTTTTTTATTTTTATTTTTATAAATGTAACTTTTATTAACACGACAAATAACACAGAGATCCCCATATTGTGCAGAGTAATGCACAAAGACAAAATACAAGCATTATATAGAAATATTGTTAACAGGCTCTGGTTGCCATGATTAAGAGACATAGTAACGAATTCTTGTACCGTCTTGTTGAGATGTCACAATGATGTGACCGGACCGGATTTCGGCCCCATAGTATGCTATGGAGCCGATGGCAGCTATCTGCCATCCAGTTTCATTCTGTCCAGGAGGATTCGGATTATTCCCCAGGGGGAAAAAAGCGGATCCTCCCGGTCCGGTGTGATCCGGTGCCCCCTAACATGGGGGGTCTATGGCGCCAGAGCGGCGCCCGGGAGTCGGACAGCGCTGAACTTCAGCACCATGGAGCTGTCCCCTGCTGACAGTTCAGGACCGCGGCCAGCTCCCCGCCAGCCACGGTCCTGAATTATCAGCAGCTGCGCTCAGCTGCATCCAGCTGCAAGCCGGTCCGGAGGGCATATCAGCCCTCCGGTTCTGTTTGCTGATCCGGTCCAGGGCTGTCCGGTCCACAGCAGACAGCCCCGGATCGGATAACACCGTGGTGTGAAGCCGGCTTTACACGACCAGAAAAAAAGCATCAGACTACCCTCCTCCTCACCACATTTCCAACAGAGTGGGCTCACTTCTGGGAAGATTGAATGCAATCTAGTGGGGACTCTATACTGTCTGGTGAGCAACTTAAACTCACTTCTTAATCACGGGAGGAGATAGAAGATCGATGGGTCAGAGAACATATCTTTTCCCTCTGGGCCTCAGAAAACTGGATTTCAAGATCTTCCTCCCATTGTGACTGAAATTTGATTTTAGTACTTCCAGTGGGTGTGCAATAAGGCTATAAGCCATAGAAAGGGTATGTCTAATGGGATCCGTGCCTATGCATTCCTTCTCAAAAGGTGTCGTAGAGTCAGAAAATGGGATCTAGGAGAAAGGGATTTCAAGAAATGGGCCAATTGGTTGGCTCTCCATACGTCGAGGGCACTGGGAGTGCGGGAGCTCATGAGTTCCTCCCTTCTCGGCCAGGTGTTTCCACTACCGAAGTGTAGCACTCTATAGTAGCCCTCTCTAATAAATGAACGGAAGATCTGGTCATCTACCCCCAGCAGACAGAGCGGATTTCCCAGAATCGGTGACAATTGATTGAGGGCAGGGGCGAACTGGCCCAGGTGGCTGGTGGTATTGCCCTCATCTAGGGCCGCCCCACCCACTGAAATGGGCCGGCAGGCTTTACTTTGCGGCCGCAGCACATTAGGCGACGAGACGGGCAGTCCGGTGTGTGAGCACCGATACCCCCCCCCCCTCGCTTCCACCTCCGTGTCCGATAGCACCCAAGCAAATCCCCCCCATCCTCCTCACTGTCTCCGATGGCAAACCAAACCCCCCTCCCGCTCCTCACTTAGGGCTGGCAGGAACACACTGCCTCCCGGAATACGCAGTACCAGCCCGCCCCTGATTGAGGGGAGAGTATGTGTGATCTAATGAATGAATTATCACAGCATTCCAAAGTTCCCCCGACTGTGGGATGATCTCGCACGTTTTACTCTGCTGGAACACATCCACAGAATGCCCGGTAAATGTACATTTTTTTTTTTTGGCATCGCTCTGGTCCTGCTGCGCCGTCTTGTGATTGCAACTTGTGACCGGCCAGAAGTCAGAAGTTACGTCACAAGGTCTCAATACAATACAGGTATGCAGCACCCCATCACTCGGACCAAGGGTATATGGTCTTACCCCTAAGGCAGCGCATATCCCTCCAACTAAGTTATCATGGAGTTCAGTAATAGAATTCAATGTAGAACAGCGCTCCACACAACCAGTACGTTCCAAAAACTGAAGGTCGTTATTCCACCATGTTACAGTGCACTGTAACATGGTGGAATAAAGAACTTCCGTTTTTGGAACATAACGGTTGTGTGGAGCGCTGTTCTACATTGAATTCTAAGGTCTCAATACAAGTCTATGAGCGCCAGAACGAGGCTCTCTTAGACTTGTGTTGAGTTGTGACCTCCAGCACTGGAGCCGCCTGCAGGTCACAAACTGTAGAAGAACGACACGGCACCAGTTATAGAAGATGAAGATGGCGGAGGGTGAGTATGAGACTGGGGCAGGAGACTTAGATTTAAAGCTCCACTCCTGACATGAAATAAAAAGCCCACATGATTGATGCTTTAAATGTGGCTATTTTATGATGATGGATACAGACACAAGGTTTATTTTTGTAACAAATCCTGGTATTGTGCTGATGCATTTCTAAATATATCTCTTTGAGCAGATGGAACTTTTTTTTTTTTTTTTTTTTTTTTTTAATACTGAGCTCCAAATTTCTGCATAGTCAATAACGAAATTTGGACTTCATAAAGCCACCAATATGTGGGAAATAACTTTTTTATGCCAGGTGGGTCAGTGGTTACTACTGTATACGGTGTCTCAGTGGTTAGCACTGTATATGGTGGCTCGGTGGTTAGCACTGTATACGGTGGCTCAGTGGTTAGCACTGTATATGGTGGCTCAGTGGTTAGCACTGTATATGGTGGCTCAGTGGTTAGCACTGTATATGGTGGCTCAGTGGTTAGCACTGTATATGGTGGCTCAGTGGTTAGCACTGTATACGGTGTCTCAGTGGTTAGCACTGTATATGGTGGCTCAGTGGTTAGCACTGTATATGGTGGCTCAGTGGTTAGCACTGTATATGGTGGCTCAGTGGTTAGCACTGTATACGGTGGCTCAGTGGTTAGCACTGTATACGGTGGCTCAGTGGTTAGCACTGTATACGGTGGCTCAGTGGTTAGCACTGTATATGGTTGCTCAGTGGTTAGCGCTGCATATGGTGGCTCAGTGGTTAGCACTGTATATGGTGGCTCAGTGGTTAGCACTGTATATGGTGGCTCAGTGGTTAGCACTGTATATGGTGGCTCAGTGGTTAGCACTGTATACGGTGGCTCAGTGGTTAGCACTGTATACGGTGGCTCAGTGGTTAGCACTGTATATGGTGGCTCAGTGGTTGGCACTGTATATGGTGGCTCAGTGGTTAGCACTGTATATGGTGGCTCAGTGGTTAGCACTGTATATGGTGGCTCAGTGGTTGGCACTGTATATGGTGGCTCAGTGGTTGGCACTGTATATGGTGGCTCAGTGGTTAGCACTGTACACGGTGGCTCAGTGGTTAGCACTGTACATGGTGGCTCAGTGGTTAGCACTGTATATGGTGGCTCAGTGGTTAGCACTGTATATGGTGGCTCAGTGGTTAGCACTGTATATGGTGGCTCAGTGGTTAGCACTGTATACGGTGGCTCAGTGGTTAGCACTGTATACGGTGGCTCAGTGGTTAGCACTGTATATGGTGGCTCAGTGGTTGGCACTGTATATGGTGGCTCAGTGGTTAGCACTGTATATGGTGGCTCAGTGGTTGGCACTGTATATGGTGGCTCAGTGGTTGGCACTGTATATGGTGGCTCAGTGGTTAGCACTGTATATGGTGGCTCAGTGGTTAGCACTGTACACGGTGGCTCAGTGGTTAGCACTGTACATGGTGGCTCAGTGGTTAGCACTGTATATGGTGGCTCAGTGGTTAGCACTGTATATGGTGGCTCAGTGGTTAGCACTGTATATGGTGGCTCAGTGGTTAGCACTGTATATGGTGGCTCAGTGGTTAGCACTGTATATGGTGGCTCAGTGGTTAGCACTGCATATGGTGGCTCAGTGGTTAGCACTGTATACGGTGGCTCAGTGGTTAGCACTGTATACGGTGGCTCAGTGGTTAGCACTGTATACGGTGGCTCAGTGGTTAGCACTGTATACGGTGGCTCAGTGGTTGGCACTGTATACGGTGGCTCAGTGGTTAGCACTGTATATGGTGGTTCAGTGGTTAGCACTGTATACGGTGGCTCAGTGGTTAGCACTGTATACGGTGGCTCAGTGGTTAGCACTGAATATGGTGGCTCAGTGGTTAGCACTGTATACGGTGGCGCACTGTGTAGGGTGGCTCAGTGGTTGGCACTGTGTAGGGTGGCTCAGTGGTTGGCACTGTGTAGGGTGGCTCAGTGGTTAGCACTGTGTAGGGTGGCTCAGTGGTTGGTACTGTGTAGGGTGGCTCAGTGGTTGGCACTGTGTAGGGTGGCTCAGTGGTTAGCACTGCAGTCTTGCAGCGCTGGGGTCCTAGATTCAAATCCCACCAAGGATGACATCTGCAAGGAGTTTGTATGTTCTCCCTGTGTTTGCATGGGTTTCCTCCGTGTTCTCTAGTTTCCTCCCACACTCTAAAGACATTGTGAAGCGGGATGTAGATTGTGAGGCACAACGGGCACAGTGATGATCTCTTTATATAGCGCTGTGTAAATAGTGCTATATAAATGCATACAGTAAACTCTTGAGCTCCCTCTAGTGGTGGCTGCAGTCAGTATTGTAAGATTTTACTCTACGCAGAGGATTTGGAGCTCTGTATCAGAATCTCAAACCCTTGACCACTATAACAACACATGAAATAAATCAGCAAACAACAATGAACCTAACTACAAAGCATAAAATAGCAGCCTACCATAAATATATTATCTGCAGTAACCAAACTGGATCCCAGTAAGGATCGTCTTATGGGGCCGATTCTTCTGTGTATTGGGAAAAAAAAAAAATCTCTTCATAATGGAATTTATTTTTAAATGGAAATTTAATTCCACTGGAGACCATCTATAATGATGTATTATTTCTGCAGACAGGACATACATAATTGTGGTGGAGGTCTACCACCCACTCCTGAAACATCGCCCGTGAATATCCCGCAGGAATCATACCTGGAACACAATCCTCGGGTTTCTAAACGTTTTTAGGAATAGTCAATACTCAGAGAAGGTTCCTCACTCGATACAACAGTCTTGTTAGTGCAGAAATCTATAACCTTCATTTAGTCGGGCGCTGATGGCTCAGATTATAGCAGATTACATTGGTAAAGAAAACGGCAGCTTTCTTCAGGGGGCACTTAACCTCCCCGATGGAAACATGTTCCTTTACACAACAGTCATGGAAGAGATTGTTTATGAAGTCTTCATAGGAATGTTGCTATAATCCTAGAAATTTCATTAGCTGAGTGTCACGATTCATCCGCGGGGCATGTCTAGGACACTATTGTACGTTGCTGTTCCTGGTACCTGGGAGTGCTGAGTTGTCAGTATGTTGATGTTCAGAGCTATTCTCCATGCTGGTTCTGGGAAGGGTTGGGCTACTCAGGTGTTTCTACTTTCCAGGGATTGCTCTGTTACTTAACAAGCAGCTTTCCCCAGGATGCTGCCAGTTGTGCATTTTACCTGAAGTGCTGTGTCAGCTCTGATCTGTTATCTGACCTGGACTGTAGCGTGATTATTATTGTCTACTCCTGTACTGTTACCTTTCTCTTGACATTTTGCCCCCCTGGACCGTGACCTGTTTAAGCCTCTGTTTAATCCCTGTAACCTCATTGTGATCTCCTGGAAACCTGACCTTGGACCATTATATGACAACGTGTCTGTCTACTCCATGAATACTGTGATCTCTCCTGGAACTGAGCCCAGATATACTGAACACCCTATTGCCTCTATTCCTGTAAGTGGTGACTGTGTCCCATCCTAGGTTTTGTAGTGACTAGCTTCACATTCTGTCTGTACCTTGCTACTGCAGTGCCTAGTGTCACACTAAGTGGACCAAGTGCAGAGACATGATGTTCGTTTGACTATAGGATGCACCGGAGATTGGGGATTATAATGCTATACCAACATTTTAGATTATAGCATCTTCTATACCACAGTTTTGGATTATACATACACCACACTTTTTGGATGATATCATATGCCGCAGTATTTGGATGATATCATATGCCGCAGTATTTGGATGATATCATATGCCCAGTATTTGGATGATATCATATCCGCAGTATTTTGGATGAATCAAAATCTGCGCATATTTGGATATATCATATGCCGCAGTATTTGGATGATATCATATGCCGCAGTATTTGGATTATATCATATGCCGCAGTATTTGGATGATATCATATGCCGCAGTATTTGGATGATATATGCCGCAGTATTTGGATGATATCATATGCCGCAGTATTTGGATGATATCATATGCCTCAGTATTTGGATTATATCATATGCCGCAGTATTTGGATGATATCATATGCCGCAGTATTTGGATGATATCATATGCCGCAGTATTTGGATGATATCATATGCCGCAGTATTTGGATGATATCATATGCCGCAGTATTTGGATGATATCATATGCCGCAGTATTTGGATGATATCATATGCCTCAGTATTTGGATTATATCATATGCTGCAGTATTTGGATTATATGATGCGCCACAGTTTTAGGATTATAGGATACACAGCAAATTTTTGGATGAGCAAATGAAAAAAAATCTGACCATTGCCTGCTGTAAAACTTTCCCTCACCCCGGTGATGCATTTCTTGTGTTATCTGCTCATTGTCTCCACCAGTCACATTTTTCACACTTTTTATACTTTTTATACCATTGGTTTCCATCATTACCATTTATCTATACACTCCTTTATTATTGTAGGTTCATTCAACATCATTATGTAGGAATTGCCATTGCTATGCACATACATATGCAGGATCAGACCAGACCCCCCAGAGGAGCCACAAAGGGGTCCTGGTTCTGGCTTAAAAACAGAGAAGGGGGAGACAAGAGGCACAGATAGGGTCTCATCTGAATATGATTTTTGTCCTGAAGAAAGGGTACTTAAACTTACGTGTCAATATTAATGACCTGTTCTTCATTATCGTTGGACCTGTTAACCCCTTCATCCTTATCTACCTAAGAATGAGCTCAAAAACCAGAAATCAACACCTTATAATGCAATATGAAGTGGATTATCACAAGTGCTGTGACCCCCCCCTAATCATCTCTGGGGGCACAATCGACCCAACACTGGGGTTCTCCACTCACCGGCTCCCATCCTGGACTATGTTTCCAGCATTATCAGGGCGGCTGAGCCAGGGGGCAGGACTGCATTTGCCCCCCAGGCCTTATCGTCTTACATTTCTTAATTTAAACTCGCATTCCTAATAAATATATCCAATCCCTAATAATTGAAATATCAAAGTCTGGCGTTCATGTATCGCTCAGGATGGAATATACTCTTGTGACTTTCTTAACCTTGGGAAACTTGAAAGGAAACTGTGCAGAACAGATACAGTAACACTGCACAGAATCCATCCATGGAACTCGCTAAAAAGACTTTTATTTACCATGGCAACAGCTGCCTCCGTGTTCCGTACATATAATGCCCTAGAAATAGCATCACATTAGAGAGCGTTCTCACGGGTGAACGTTTTTCACACGGTTGTGCTAAATATCTGCAGTGGAAACCAGGAGGATTTATATACACCTGCCTGAAGTCACACGGGGGAGCAAATGGAAAGCTGGGGTCGAGCCGCGATCCCTCTGATCGTATTCACCAATAAGCTTCTATTAGCCACAAATCAATTTATGCTGCAAATCCACAGCAAAATTAGCATTTTTAACTCTTAACATTAAAAGCGGTCAAATCCACAGCAAAATCCATCAAAAATTGACCTGCTACAGATACAGTATGTGTGTGAATATGATTCTCCAGGTGAGTGCGATTACAGAGATATAGGTTATGTTTTATTTAAAGGGGTTCTGCCACAAACAACAGAATATAAGAGTATACAGACATTACAGCCGGGATCACAGAATATAAGAGTATACAGACATTACAGCCGGGGATCACAGAATATAGGAGTGTACAGACATTACAGCCAGGGATCACAGAATATAAGAGTATACAGACATTACAGCCAGGGATCACAGAATATAAGAGTATACAGCCCATTACAGCCAGGGATCACAGAATATAAGAGTTACAGACATTACAGCCGGGGATCACAGTATATAAGAGTTACAGATATTACAGCAGAGGATCACAGAATATAAGAGTGTACAGACATTACAGCCGGGGATCACAGAATATAAGAGTATACAGAATTACAGCCGGGGATGTGTGCAGGGTGTGTCTGTGTGGCGGTGTCAGTGTGCAGCGGTGTCTGTGTGGTTCACAGGTATGTGCTGGAGAGGACAGAGATCACAGGGATCCGTGAGCAGAGATCACATAGATCACAGCAGGGTTCCTTGGAGCACAGATCAGGGGTCGGAGCCTGGGAGCTGATCTGCCCGATCATGCTCCTCCGGAGATTCTTCACCTTACACCCACTTGCCCTGGAGGGAGATCCTGGATCTGTCAGTACTTGGAGCTTGTGCCAGCTGATCCCAGATCCCCAGGAGTTTGTGTGCTCTCCATCCCAGTGCTGTGGAGCAGGCAGGTGCCCCGTCCTCCGCTCTGCTCCTCATCCCCTTCCCCAAATACACAACTCTTCCCATTTGCTAGTAAAAAGAAGAGAGGGCTGGGTGTAGTGAGTGACATGGGGACAGCCAATCGGGTGGGGGCCATGGTTGGGGGGCGTAGCCCTGCACCATCAGCGACACGGGATTTCGTTACGGAGAGACAGACAGACACAATAGGGCAATTATTTAGGAGATACAGACATTACAGCCGGGGATCTGCAGGTAAATTAAAAACTTGATGCCATGATAACCCACAGATTACAGCTGAGCAAAACATTGTTCAGCACCGTGACTCCTTGAATAACATTCACCCAAGTTCAATCCCTTTTTGTTAGTGAATTGCACTCATCGTATTTATATGTGAGTGAACCCCAAGGTGATGTGCCCACATTGGGGATTTGGTTGCCGAAATTTCTGCACCAAATCTGCATTTCCTTCCAGGAAAAAGACACTAAAAATACAACGGGTTTTTGATGTGTTTCTTTTGCATGGTTCTTCATGCTCCATGAATTGCCGGCTGTAGATTTATTTTTGCACCAAATCTGCAAAGGGTAAAAAAGCAACAAGTGCACAAAACTTCACAATTATCATTGACTTTCCTGGAATAAGGATTTCCTTGCAGATTTGTAAAAATCTGCACAAAAAAAACGCAACGTGGGCACACAGCTTCATGTGGCCTGGACAGAGGTCAGGTAGGATCCTCATTGTGTTTCTCCTATTAGTACTGATGGTGTTTTTAACATTTTTGCTGTTACTTTTTTACATGCGTCATCAGTACAATCTATTGTTATATATGGGATGTGCAGCGCATATCTGCATATATCTTTGGTATTTCATAGTGCTCTGATTACGGTATATGCAGGTTTTGCTTGCACTCCCATTTACACCCTTTTGTCCCGGTTGTGCCTGCCTGCTTGTGGTGCTTTGGATCTGATCTAATGACTGCATGTGTGAACTCAGTCTAATAAAGGTCCAATTCACTGACAATGAGAATAAAATCTTTAAGGCATTATACTCCCTGACCTGAGCTCGTCATAGCCCTTCCGCCTCACTCTCCGTTCCTCTACTCCATGGGTCTCAGCGCTGGAGATCTAGGGGTGGGGGGACATGCAAAAGTTCATGGAGGTCAGAGCTTAGCTGTGTCGCTCCAGCTGACCTCAGATGAACCAGGCTGTGGCGTCCTCATCCCAGCCTAAATTCAGTCAGTTTCAGGTCTCGCTGTGGTTGGACATCGGAGGTTTTTTTGGGAGCAATAAAGATGGGGAAAAAAGGTTTGATTGTGTTCTTTTTACAAATAAATTATTTTTTCACTTTTGTGATGTATTATTTACTTAGAGGTTCATAATGGCGGATCTAACATTGGCCCGACATTGTGAACCTCGGGCTTAGCACCAGCTGGCAGTACATAGCTGGCATTATCCCCTTATTACCCAGTCTGCCAACCTCACAGGGCAGCTGGAAGAGTCAGATAGAGTGCAGAAAATGGTTCTAATGAATGTGCCATTTTCTGGGGTGGCGCAGGCTGCAATTAGCAGCATGGGGAGCCAAAAACACTTCAGAACCCCTTGCTGGGAATTCTGTCTCCCGTAGGCAGGTATGGGGGGAGCCCTGAAATGTGTTGACTAATAAATCAATATTATATTCTCCCTTTGATGTCTGGTGGAATACTCAGCGCGGTGTTTAACCATTGATCCTCCCTACTCTATATGCACCACGCTGGGGACTGCAGCAGCCGCATCTGCTTTTATAGTGGTTGTGACTCTCACAACCACACAAGGTGAAGCCTCTGATACCTATTTACGTCATCTGGTCTCTCTCAGACCCTTCATCCTCCTACTTTAATTTTCTGAGATAATGACCTTTGGGTTTTCATTAATCATCAACATTAACAGAAATAAACACATGAAATAGATCCCTCTGTGTGTAATGACTATATAATATATGTGTGTCACTTTATGGATTGAATTACTGAAATAAAGTCACTTTTTGATATTCTAATTCATTGAGATGCTCCTGTATGTAGGGGATTTATAGTTGTGTATTAGATAAAAAAAAAAGTCTAAAATATAAAGATATAAGAAATTCATAGGCACAGGCTTTTTAACCAAATCATATGGACACATTTTTTCTTTATCGCTAATTCTGCTAATCATGAAGACTTCCTCCCCCGTGTAGGTTGTGCTTTTTTGTTTTATTATGTGTGTTTTCCTCCTTGCTCTGGTTATTTCCATTTATCTGACATTTCATAGGAGCGCAGTGACAGAGAACGCTGACCCTCTTTGACTGCAGAAAGTGTCATTTTCATACCTGGACATGGCGGACGGTTCACCTTCGTTTGTATCAGTGAATGTCGCCACTGTCTGATCTTTAGTGAAAAACCGTCCTACGTATTTAGCGCCTGTTCTCCATAGACAGACACTCTGCCAGCCACAGGTCACCAGCGCCTGTTCTCCATAGACAGACACTCCGCCAGCCACAGGTCACCAGCGCCTGTTCTCCATAGACAGACACGCCGCCAGCCACAGGTCACCAGCGCCTGTTCTCCATAGACAGACACTTCGCCAGCCATAGGTCACCAGCGCCTGTTCTCCATAGACAGACACTCCGCCAGCCACAGGTCACCAGCGCCTGTTCTCCATAGACAGACACTCCGCCAGCCACAGGTCACCAGCGCCTGTTCTCCATAGACAGACACTCCGCCAGCCATAGGTCACCAGCGCCTGTTCTCCATAGACAGACACTCCGCCAGCCACAGGTCACCAGCGCCTGTTCTCCATAGACAGACACTCCGCCAGCCACAGGTCACCAGCGCCTGTTCTCCATAGACAGACACTCCGCCAGCCACAGGTCACCAGCGCCTGTTCTCCATAGACAGACACTCTGCCAGCCACAGGTCACCAGCGCCTATTCTCCATAGACAGACACTCCGCCAGCCACAGGTCACCAGCGCCTGTTCTCCATAGACAGACACTCTGCCAGCCACAGGTCACCAGCACCTGTTCTCCATAGACAGACACGCCGCCAGCCACAGGTCACCAGCGCCTGTTCTCCATAGACAGACACTCCGCCAGCCACAGGTCACCAGCGCCTGTTCTCCATAGACAGACACTCCGCCAGCCACAGGTCACCAGCGCCTGTTCTCCATAGACAGACACTCCGCCAGCCACAGGTCACCAGCGCCTGTTCTCCATAGACAGACACTCCGCCAGCCACAGGTCACCAGCGCCTGTTCTCCATAGACAGACACTCCGCCAGCCACAGGTCACCAGCACCTATACTCCATAGACAGACACCCTGCCAGCCACAGGTCACCAGCGCCTGTTTCTCCATAGACAGACACGCCACCAGCCACAGGTCACCAGCGCCTGTTCTCCATAGACACACTCCGCCAGCCACAGGTCACCACCAGCGCCTATTCTCCATAGACAGACACTCCGCCAGCCACAGGTCACCAGCGCCTGTTCTCCATAGACAGACACTCCGCCAGCCACAGGTCACAACCAGCGCCTGTTCTCCATAGACACACTCCGCCAGCCACAGGTCACAACCAGCGCCTGTTCTCCATAGACACACTCCGCCAGCCACAGGTCACCAGCGCCTGTTCTCCATAGACACACTCCGCCAGCCACAGGTCACCACCAGCGCCTGTTCTCCATAGACACACTCCGCCAGCCACAGGTCACCACCAGCGCCTGTTCTCCATAGACAGACACTCCGCCAGCCACAGGTCACCACCAGCGCCTGTTCTCCATAGACAGACACTCCGCCAGCCACAGGTCACCACCAGCGCCTGTTCTCCATAGACAGACACTCCGCCAGCCACAGGTCACCACCAGCGCCTGTTCTCCATAGACAGACACTCCGCCAGCCACAGGTCACCACCAGCGCCTGTTCTCCATAGACAGACACTCCGCCAGCCACAGGTCACCACCAGCGCCTGTTCTCCATAGACAGACACTCCGCCAGCCACAGGTCACCAGCGCCTGTTCTCCATAGACAGACACTCCGCCAGCCACAGGTCACCACCAGCGCCTGTTCTCCATAGACAGACACTCCGCCAGCCACAGGTCACCACCAGCGCCTGTTCTCCATAGACAGACACTCCGCCAGCCACAGGTCACCACCAGCGCCTGTTCTCCATAGACAGACACTCCGCCAGCCACAGGTCACCACCAGCGCCTGTTCTCCATAGACAGACACACCGCCAGCCACAGGTCACCAGCGCCTGTTCTCCATAGACAGACACGCCGCCAGCCACAGGTCACCAGCGCCTGTTCTCCATAGACAGACACTCCGCCAGCCACAGGTCACCAGCGCTTGTTCTCCATAGACAGACACGCCGCCAGCCACAGGTCACAGCGCCTGTTCTCCATAGACAGACACGCCGCCAGCCACAGGTCACCAGTGCCTGTTCTCCATAGACACACTCCGCCAGCCACAGGTCACCACCAGCGCCTGTTCTCCATAGACAGACACGCCGCCAGCCACAGGTCACCACCAGGGCCTGTTCTCCATAGACAGACACGCCGCCAGCCACAGGTCACCACCAGCGCCTGTTCTCCATAGACACACTCCGCCAGCCACAGGTCACCACCAGCGCCTGTTCTCCATAGACACACTCCGCCAGCCACAGGTCACCAGCACCTGTTCTCCATAGACAGACACGCCGCCAGCCACAGGTCACCACCAGCGCCTGTTCTCCATAGACACACTCCGCCAGCCACAGGTCACCACCAGGGCCTGTTCTCCATAGACAGACACGCCGCCAGCCACAGGTCACCACCAGGGCCTGTTCTCCATAGACAGACACTCCGCCAGCCACAGGTCACCACCAGCGCCTGTTCTCCATAGACAGACACTCCGCCAGCCACAGATCACCACCAGCACCTGTTCTCCAGCAGGAAAGTGCTCTTTTCGGAAAGGTTTTAAGAGATGACATGTTTGTAAAGAGGCTTCTCCGACTCTGAAATAAACACAATGAATATTGTGATTCAAGGTTCTTAAATAAAGGGCAGAAAATCTACAGTCGTCATGTATGAAACTTTGTGAATCCTTCAGAATTTTCCATATTTCTGCATAAATACAGGAGCATCTCAATGAATGAGATCATCAAAAAGTGACTTTATTTCAGTAATTCAATACATAAAGTGACCACATCTATTCTATAGAGTCATTGCACACAAAGGGATCTATGTCATGTGTTTATTTCTGTAGATGTTGATGATTAATGAAAACCCAAAGGTCATTATCTCAGGAAATTAAAGTAGGGGGGATGAAGGGTTAAATACTGCGCTGCCGTATTCCACCAGACATCAAAGGGTGAATATAATATTGATTTATTAGTCAACACGTTTCAGGGCTCCCTGAAACATGGCAATATGATATTGATTTGTCCTGAGGAAGAGGCCAGGGAGCCCTGAAACGTATTATTATATTAACCCATTGATGTCTGGTGGAATATGGCAGCGCGGTGTTTAACCCTTCTTCCGCTCTGCTCTATATGCACCATGCTGGGGACTGCAGCAGCCGTGATCTGCTTTTATAGTGGTTGTGACTCTCACAACCACACAAGGTGAAGCCTCTGATATCTATTTAGGTTATATTTTATCTCTCAGACCCTTCATCCTCCCTACTTTAATGTTCAGAGATAATGACCTTTGGGTTTTCATTAATCATCAACATTAACAGAAATAAACACATGAAATAGATCCCTCTGTGTGTAATGACTCTATATAATATATGTGTTTTACTTTATATATTGAATTACTGAAATAAATTATATTTTAGATGATATTCTAATTTATAGCACCAGTTTGACCTAATAATACATCAGGTCCTTACACAAGTACTAAAAATGGTTAGAGATCCAAATCAAACACAAGTGAAAAATGTCAGATTTTTTTACTGCAGAAAATGATCCAATATCACATGTTTGTCAGTGACAAATGTATGTGAACCTTTATGGGCCCTTTACACGCTGCTACAGGATGGTGGAAACAACCGGGTACATGAGAGAAATGTATCTTGCACCGCCAAATCAACCCGATGTTGTAGCGTGTAAACCCGGTTGTTTCCACCGGTCACTTCATGTACCTGTTTCCGAGCTGAGACCATAATCAGATTGATTTTAACCCGATGGTCACGGCGTGTAGTGTGCGTGTAAATAAGGTACGCTAAGGTTTTTTCGCCACCTAGTTACATCCCTGGGGCGTGACACAGCCTCCGTGAAACCGCCCCCCTTCAGCAATCATTGGAGGAAGCTCCTGCGTTACGATTGGTTGACGCTGCATAGGGCGGCATATTTAAGGAGTTGACCAGTCACACTACACAATTGCTATAGCGTCATGTATTAGGCAGCCTTCCTGCGCTGCCTGGCCAATCATGATGCTATTGCATTGTCCAATCACCGTACGAGCGTCTCGTAATCCACAACTCTGGCACGCCTATGTGTTGTCCCTGCTGCCCCAGGTCCACCCATATTACCTTCTGTAGTGGCGTGTAAATGAGGGACGCTACGCTACATAAGGATAAGAGATAGATTAAACCTTCTGTAGAGCACCTTGTAGCGGCGTGTAAAGATGGTGCGGGTACCGCTTTCAACCGTTTGTGCGTGCTCGTGCACGTGATGCACCCGGTTGTTTCCACCATCCTGTAGCGGCGTGTAAAGGGACCCTTAGGATTAACAGATACTTTGTAGGTGAAATTATAGTTTAGTGTTTTCATTCAATGGGATGACAATCAGGTGTGAGTAAGTGACCTGTTTCATTTAAAGAACAGAGATCTATCGAAGTCTGATCTTCATAATTCATGTTCTTGGAAGTATGTTATAAACAAAGGAGATTTCAGAAGACCTCAGAAAAGTTCTTTATGTTCTTTGAGCTGAAAATGTGACAAAACCATCTTTAAAGGGTTTGGATGCCATCAATTCACAGTCAAATAGATTGTATACAAGTAGAGAAAATGCAAGGCAAATATTAACCAACGAAGGTGGGTTCGTCTAACAAAGATCACTGAAAAAGTAAGTATAGTGTGTGAAGACATAAAGGAACCCAAGGTAACATCTAAGCAATGAAAGGCCACTTTTACATTAGCAAGGAGGCTACTGAAATATATACTAGTCCATCAGGCCATAAAGGAACCCAAGGCAACCGCTAAGCAACTAAAGGCTACTCTTACATTAGCCAGAAGGCTATTAAAACAATGTTTTGTAGACAGATAAGATCAAAATAAAGCCTTTTGATTAGAAAAAAAAACGTGTTTGGAGAAGAAAAAAACGCTGCAATATTACATAAAAACCTCGTACTATTTGTGATTACACAGTAGTGGTGGAATCATGATTTAGACCTCTTTTGCTTCTACAATGGCTGCCATCATTGAGGGGACAATAAATTCTGAATTATAGCAGAAAATTCTATCTCGTCTATCCATGAGCTGAATCTCAATAGAACGTGGGTCATGTAGCAAGAATGCGAAACAAAGCACCAGAGTCCTTCTACAAGAGAATGGTTTAAAAGAATACCGTACATTTAAAGTTTTAGAATGACCAACTTAAGTCCTGACCTTAAAGGGGTTGTCCACTCCTTTAATAGTGATGGTCTATGCTTTATGATAGGTGATCAATGTCTGATCAGTTGGGGTGCGGCACCCTGACGATTAGCTGTTCTTGGTGTTGATGGCAGCTGGAGCTGCTCAGTTATGTAGATGCACAACACAGCTCTGTCGACAGAATAGGGGCTGTGGACAAGTGTTGCACATCTGCCCCCTATTGATTTGTTTAGTACCCGACGCAGACTCTATATAGTATTCGGTCCGGTGTTGTGCATTTCCTTGACTGAGCAGTTTCGACCGCCATCATCACCGGGAACAGCAGAGGATAGGCCACCAATGTTAAAGTCTTGGACAACCCTTTTAATCTTACAGAAATGTTGAGAAAGGCCCTAAGTGAACAGTTAATGGGAGAAAACTGAACATTGCAGAGGTAAAGCTGTTTTGATAGGATGAATGGCTATAATTCCTCCAAGCCCTCTCCGGGACTAATCAATAACTCCCAGAAATGTTGAGATGCGGTTATATCTGCACAAGGGGACGCACCTGCAAAGGTTCACATACTTTTACCACTCACAGACGTGTGATATTGCATCATTTTTCTCTAACCCTTCTCAATCACTTGTTCAATTTGATTATTTTACCTATTTTTAGGACTTGTGCTAAAACATAATAAAGTTTTAGATAATATTTTTGCAAAAATATGGAAAATTATGAAGGAGTATAAAACCTTCAATGACTACTGTACATACATTATTTATCCTGTAGAAGATAGTGTAACGCTGATGTCCCTGGCTATGCTGCCTCCTTGCAGCAGGGACGCCTGCTTACTCACAGCCGCGGCCCGGCGTACCCCCTCCTCTGCCATCCACATGTCCCTCTGCTGCCTTGCGCTCCCAAAGTCTACGCAAGGTCCCTCAGGAGTGCACTTAAGGAGTATGCCTGCACTCCTGCCTTGCACTTAAAGGGCCAGTGCACTATTAGCATGAAGTGCCTCTCAGCCTATGGCTGAGAGGCAGTGAGTATATAAGGCATCCTCCCATTAGCGGAAGTGCCTGATCAACACCTTTAGTTAGTTTATAGTGGTTTTGCTAGTTGTCAGGTCTCCTCTTGTGTCTGCTCTGTGGTCCTGTGCTCTACTTTGCCTTCCTGTCTGCTCCTGCCTGGCCCTGTACCCGGCTGCTTCTACTTGCCTGTGCTATAGACTTTGCCACCTACTCCAGAGACTGTGCCTGCCTGCGCCTGCCTATACCTGTGACTGTGCCCGTGTCTGCCCCTGGGTTACCAGCCTGCTATACCAGAGACTATGCTTGAGTCTACTCCGGCCCGAGATCAGCTGCTGCTATTCTCTCTGTGGTCCAGTGGGTTCACTTCCCCACACTCAATCCTGTGAGCATTACAGATAGAAGATAGATAAAGATAGATAGATAGATAGATACCAAGAAAAAAATGTCTCTGCACACAAGCTACTACCAATATGTACACATGCTAACAAGCAAAAAATGAGAAATTTTAAAAACTTACGTTTTTTCAAAAAACTCATTATTCTTAATTTTTATTTTCTGTGGGTCTTGGTACACACATTGGCCAATTTCTGCTTGCTCACCAACCACGTCACGGTGCCCCCAGGTCTGATGAGTCCTGCGCTGACATCCCTGTCCTCCTTTTCCTCCCTGTCTCACTGTTAGGTGGGTGGACACCATCTTAACCTCAGACCACCTGTGGGTGATGAGGGTGTGAGCTTTTTTTTGCTTTGTAGATAGATAGATGATAGATGATGAATGGATAGATAATAGACATATAAATGATAGATGAAGGTAATGTGTGTTATTGGATAATAACAGATATGGATAATGGATGTGTATATAGTATTGATTGATTAGATAATATTGTAATAGATAGCTGACAACTGCATTCATAGAACTTGCAGAAAGTGTGCATTTATCTGGATACATCTCTTTTTTTCTTCTTTATTTTTTCATGCTGAATGTGCATTTCTTTCTTTTCTTTGCCACTTTTTCTGTGTCACCACTGCATCTGACATTCTCTTTGTGAACTCAGCAGATCAATTGAAGCCATACTATCGGTTTGCAGGACCATGAATTGTAATAGAACAAGCATAAAATAGGAATGGTGAAATAATAAACCAGAGAATGAATAAAACATGAGATTATGATGGGTAAGCAATGCTGTATGTGTTTGTGTGGTCCATAGAGGCCTCTGGAATAGCTCTTTGATTTAGACATAAATCATTGTGTGGCGTATTTGGCGGTGTCACTCTGGAAGGATCTCCGGTTCCGGTGACAGCCGATCCCCCTCTCTGATGAAGATCTCGGGTGGTCACTGGACATGGAGCTGGGTATGGTGGATGGAGTGACATTGTCATTACTGCCAGGAATCCTGAGCGCATCAATCTGTCATCTGACTTTATTAACGTCCTAATAAGACCCCAGCGAGTCCAATTAAACAACCTGAGAAAACGAAGAAACTTGATCATCTCTTATTATTAAAATCTCCTTGGGATAAGATGATTCCACTTTTGTGTCTGGATTTGATGTAACGTGATTGCTTCTATGTAATGAATAATTAATCCCACACATAAACAATAAGAAGAACATGGAGAGGAATCGGGGATTGCAGCGGAGTCCTGCTGCCGAGAGTTCACTGCGGCGCCTCTTGCCAGAAGGTGATAAACGGGTTCTGGATCGGCTTGTAATGTTGTTTCCATTCATCAGGTCGACTTTTCCTAGTGCCGGCAGCTCAGAATTAGACACACAAACAGACGATGTATCAAAACGAGGACAATTTAGATTCTGTTGCAGCAGTGGTGATCGGCATTAGCTTCTTGAGCTTAAAGACGTCTTCTATGCGAATTCTTATCCTAGAGCGTACCTGTCATTACAGAATAAGTTGTCGTGTGGGAATACATGAGAAACATCAATATCTCTGGCCTGTATCCTGCATTGTTCGCCAGTTTTCCCCTGTACAGTTTCCATGTTTAATTTTTAGTCATCTCCGAGCTAGTGGATAGAGACTAGTTATGATGTCTCCATACACCGCAAACACAGAGACATGACAGATTCCTGCTTGCTTGTTTTATATAGTACATGTCCAGAAAGTTGCAGCAGAATCTGTCTGTGTCTTCCTCCACCTGTGTTCTTGCTGTGCCCCTCCCTCCTCCTTTCTATTTATTTTTTATTTACCGGCCTTCAGCGTGATCTCGAGCCATGGGGACTTGATGGATGAAACTGTAGGTAGATCGATCTTGTTCAGCCTAGATAGGTCCACCAGGGTATTCTGCAAGCCTAGATAGGTCCGCCAGGGTATTCTCCAAGCCTAGATAGGTCTACCAGGGTATTCTCCAAGCCTAGATAGGTCTACCAGGGTATTCTCCAAGCCTAGATAGGTCCACCAGGGTCTTTTCTAAACCTAGATAGCTCCACCAGGGTCTTCTTGGATCCAAGATAGATTCACCAGGGTCTTCTCCAAGCCTAGATAGGACCATCAGGGTCTTCTCCAAGCCTAGATGGGACCATCAGGGTCTTCTCCACTGTTATCTTTATAAAATCAAGCCATCAGGTTGCTGGTCTTCCTCTTCGTCTTGTTCCTTCTATTCTTCTGACCATGATGTCCTTCTCCAGTGATTGCTCCCTTAGTATGATGTGTAGACAAGTCGTATCTTGGTGATCCTCTCTTCCAGTGAGATGTCTGGATGATTCTTGTTCTTCTTCCCTCCAGGGTATTGATAACCTCCTTCTCCAGCTCCACATTATGAAGGTGTTGATTCTTCTTCTGTCTTGTTCCTTTATCGTCCAGGTGTCACTTCCATATGTTACTACAGAATAAACCAGAGTATGTACGAGCCGTGTCTTCATCACCAGTGAAATGTCCCTTGATGTGAAGGCCTTGTCCATTGACTTCATTGGTAATTTCCCCATAGCTTTTTTCCTATTGTCTTCCAGTGTTTTCGCTGCATCTTGAGTGATCATTGATCCGAGTAGGGTGACTTCTTTACCATTTACAGTTTGTCGCCGTCCATCTCACCTGGTTGTACCTGGCAGTAGTCACATGTGTCCGGTCGTACCTGCAGTAGTCACATGTGTCCCGGTCGTACCTGGCAGTAGTCACATGTGTCCCGGTCGTACCTGGCAGTAGTTAGTATCTTTGTCTTCTTGGTGTTGAGTAGGACTTTTAGAGACTTCAATAAAAGAAAAAACAGCTGAAGAGACAAAAGAGTGCAAAATAGTGTCTTCTCTGGGTAGTAAACACGAGTAAATAAGGGGATTGTGCTTCATTTCCATCGACATCGCATGTTTAACCCATTCTTTCCACTCTCAGATGTATAGACTTCAATAGGCAGCTGTTATCTAATCCCTCAGTGACCTAAGTGTATGTGTTTTGACCAAGATGGATATTAGCTGTATCTCAGATTGAATAAATTCAGGAAGCTGGAAAAAAAGTGACTCTTAAATTTATAAAGAAGCATATTTTGCCGTGATATATTAATTCTTACCGTATATTCATTTGTGTTCATTATGCCAAGTTTGTGAAAACAACATACTATTTAAAGTGAATATACATCTTGTTATTTCCAAAATTCTATGATTCATTTATTAATATGTCTTAATAGGTTACATTTTTCTGCTGCTGAGCTGCAAGTCCCTGCATTGACTGAGTAAAATTAGAAAATTGTGTCTGCCTGCCGCAACCACTAGAGGGAGCTCAGGATCACACTGCAGACAATGTATCCATTACATTGAATTACAATGCAGTAAGCGGAGAGCTCCCTCTAGTGGTGGTTGCAGGTGATATCTATGCAGAAGATAAGGAGTTTTCTAGAGGCAGAACATAGTTTCAATATTAAGTTAAATTAACCAGCACAAAACTTTGGACTTAAAAGCAACATGAGGATAAAAGGTGAAGATTCATTTTAAAGTAAATCACTTTCACAACATTTAACATCCAAATCAATGTCTTGATATATAGGGGCAGGGACTTTGTATTTCTGTAGAGAGCTCCAAATTCTTTTGCTTAAAGGTACCGTCACATGCGGCAATATTGCTAGCCAATTTCACTAGCAATTTGCTGGTTGCAGTGAAATCATGGACACATTATTTTATTTTGTTGCTGTGTACAAATGTAACAATGTGTCCATGACTTCCTTGCAACCCGCAAATTGCCGCAGGGAGCGGGGCTAAACAGTAAGTTCTGGAAAAAAAAAAAAAAAAACTCTGTTTAATGCTGCAGAAGAGGGAGAGAATGATTGGCAGCGGTGGGCAGATTACACATGCAGGGGGTGTGAATCTGCCCTTCGGCTCCAGCCACAAGCCACCTCCTTTCCGGCTGCAGGATATAAGTTTTCTAAGTGTATTATCTCGGGGTACAGGGCTGCTCAAGTGCTGGGGGACCCCTTGCCTGGATGCAGCAGACATGCTGCATCCAGTGCTGTAATTAGATCACCATGCCTGCTTTGGTGACAGGTCCTCTTTAAGATTTCAATGTCAAAAGATCCTGCGGGACCTGTGTGATGTCACGATCATGTTACTATAATAGGTGATGCTAAGTCTCCATAGCCCAAAATGATTCTGCTTGCTTAGCTCTGCCCATTACAATCACATGATTGTTACATCACACAGGTCCTTTATACAGAGACGTTTTCAGTGCGTTAACTATTAATCTGCCAGAGTGACTACGTCCTCCAAGGTGTAATCACTGCCCATTTATATAAGAAAATGTAAGTGTATAAATGCTTTTGTTTCACCTTTAACATGACAGTATGAGCTCAGACAGGGATGATTAGAATAGTACTACGAAGCCGCAGGTACAGACAGTGACATCTGGGGGGCATAAAACGAGCGGGCAGGTTCCCTTTAACACTATAATGGCTTGTGGAAGAAAAAGTTCCAGCAAACATCTAGATTTAGACAGCAGCAGACCTCTGTCTGTGCGACATATATCTGCCATTCACAATAAAGCCGGTTGCCACCTCACAATAGCTAACTGGTAATTCTGCTGGATTTCAGGTATTGGAGAGGATTGCATTGTGGCGGCTCAGGTATCTGATGCAAAATCTGAAAGATGGCAAAATCCTTCATCCAAAGAAGTGAGGCGCATTTCTCATCAGACGTCACCTCTGTAACCCTCCGCAGTCTGTGGAATAGAAGAGTTTCTTCACTTGATGTCACACGAGGTGCGCAGACGCTTCACTGATATTCTTGATGGAAGCAGAGACACAATATTTCCCACTTATGTCAGTTTATTGGCTGCGGCTCCTTCACTGGCAGTTGATGTAAAGTCACCTCTGGATCTGATGTCTCGGACAATCTGTGGAGGATAGCGATATGTTATTGCAGTCTTGAGATGATGGTTGAGTCCATCTGTCACCGGGCTCCTTGTGTCAAAAAATGGCCATGAAACATTCCGGTTCTTCATGATGGGTCAGGAATTCTTAGGTTCAGGATAGACATTGATATCGATGCTGAACCAATTGAGAAGAGCTGCACTTCATGGCAGGGGCAGACATTTCATTGGGGGGCCCATTTCACCTCCAAAGCAGGTGACATTGTGCATTTTCCTTATCTAATGGACTAAAAAGGGCCCCATGTACTGTTCTTGCACAGAGGCCCTTTTGTGTCCGTGTTCGCCAGTGATTCATGGGATTGTGGGGAAATATAAAATTATCTAAATACATATTTTTAATCTCCTGCAATGAGTATCACCCTATGGGTTCGGGCATCTCGCTGCGGATATGGTCATGTGCCATTTTGCACATTCATTTCTGCAGTCAATCATGATATCTTAGTTGCAAGAAATCGTATGCAAATGCCTAATTTCACGAAAACTGATACATTTGTCACCATATTGCGCCGCGTTCTAATATTAATCACTCTGTTTATTTACTGCGGAGCCCCGGCTTTATAGGCCGGCCAGAGTGTGGTGGTTTTCTTTGTTTCGCCTCGGTGTTAGTATTGGCATTTTAATGCTCGCTGAATTTTAAGTCATCCGGAGCAGGATTCAGACGCCGTTCAGCTGCTACCTGGTGTTGGTTTCTATGGAAACAAAAGCGCACGCCGTAATGACTGTTGTCAAGGTTTTCGTTGCGTTTGACACATGCCTGTAAATGTGCGTTAAAGAGGTCAGGACTTCTCCTCCACTCTCCTGTCTTGGCGGAGGCTGTACATTGCTACGGCCAGGGATATGTGCAAAATACAGCAATAAAATGTAACCGCAATGGAGGCCAAACAACCACACAATGAAACCAAGAAACAACAGCCGTGCCATGATGCCACAATGGAGAGCCAGCGCCGCCAATTCCACCAGGCTGAATATTTTCATGATGGTCAAAAAAGCTTATTATTATTATCATTATTAATGGGAATATGTAAAGCAGGTTTTTGCTGTGTAAGCTGTAAGGGTTAAAAAGCAAAAAGCAATTGTGTCTCTATCAGGGTTTGTGCTATTGTTTATCTAATCTAATGGTTTTATAACCTGTGATTAACATTGTAGCACTAAAAAGTCACTCACTGAGCAGTCTGACACGCCCCCTGCTGTGATTGACAGTTACTGTCAATGCACAATCTCCATAGAGAGCCTATGTAGGAGGGGGCAGCTCTCTCTATAGACATTGTATATACAGAGCCTGGTATGGGTGGGGGCAGCTCTCTGTCTATAGACATTGTACATACAGAGCCTGGTGTGGGCGGGAGCAGCTCTCTGTCTATAGACAATGTACATACAGAGTCTGGTGTGGGCGGGGGCAGCTCACTGTCTATAGAAATTGTACATACAGAGCCTGGTGTGGGCGGGGGCAGATCACTGTCTATAGATATTGTACATACAGAGCCTGATCTGGGCGGGGGAAGCTTACTCTCTATAGACATTGTACATACAGAGCCTGGTGTGGGCGGGGGGAAGCTCACTGTCTATAGATATTGTACATACAGAGCCTGATCTGGGAGGGGGCAACTCACTGTCTATAGACATTGTGCATACAGAGCCTGGTGTGGGCCGAGGCAGCTCTCCTGTGTCTCTAAAACTAAACCCTTTGATTGTGTGAGAACGGCTGCAGCCAGTAATTTATGTGATAGTGTTAGATTCAGGGTTTCTTTGCCTACATTATGTTGCTTTCAGATGAGGTAGCAAAAACCACTATTCACTTTAATAATTATTAGTGGGTTTTAGTATGAATTATAATTTTGTTTTCATGATGGTCACAAAAACAATTTTTAGTTTACTAAAGTTATGTGGCTGTTTGGTGATCATACCCTAAACCCATATATGCCAACTGTCCAATTTACCAGTCCTGGACACCTTTTACACAACTAAAACCCATCAAATTGCCAAAAAGGATGAGATTTGTGAAGGACCTGTCCACAATTAGGCAGAATTAAAACATTCCTATTTTATCAACACGAATATTGACCTCCTCTTCTCCACACTTATTCGTTCCTCACCGAATCGCCTCCAAGACTTCTTCTGAATATCTCGATCCTCTGGATTCTGCAACTCGACATGTTCAATTATCCACCATGTTCGGATCCTTGAGACAGAACCTGAAAACCCATCTCTTCAGGAAAGCTTAAAGCCTGCAATGACCATGCAGCCACCTCACCACTACTGGAGCTGCCGCCTCACCACCACTGGAGTTGCCGCCTCATCACCACCAGAGCTGCCACCTCGCCATCACCAGAGCTGCCATCTCACCACCTCCACTGGAGCTATTGCCTCACCACCACCGGAGCTGCTGCGTCACCACCACCGGAGCTGCTGCGTCACCACCACCAGAGCTGCCATCTCACAACCACCACTAGAGCTACCATCTCGCCACCACTAGTGCTGCCGCCTCACATCCACCTGAGCTGCTAATCTCACCACCACTGAGCTGCCACCTCACCACCACCAGCGCGTCTCCCTTGGGCCAGCCGACGCGGACTCTCCATGGGCTTGTTCCCTCTCTGGGGCCCCAGTCCTGTGTTAGCCTTTCCTTGGGTGCTGGGGATTTTTGGATCCCGGGGCTTAGAGTCCCTATACCCTGCCGGATTTCTCGTGGTTGGGACTTAGCGTTACCCTGCCACATCTACAGAGCCGGTGCTCTGGTTCTCTGGCCCAGCCACCAGTGTCCCAGTTTACCCGGGCACACCTGACTCCTTCTGCCTTCCCACGGATTTAGCCTGGGTCCCCGACCTGCCATTAGTGGTGACGGCCACCGGGCCCCATTGTTCTCTCTCTTGTCCACATTTAGCTATTGTGTGTCTTGGCTTAGTCACCTCTTCTCGTCCTCTCTTCTGCCAACTTAGTGTTCCAGTGTTTTGTTACTGTTCCTCCACCCCTTTCCTGGGTGCTGTGTCTCCCGTTCCACACCCTTCACTTACTCCTCCCGCCATCCCTTGCCCGACCTGAAGTAACTTGGCCTCAGGATTGGAGTGTGTGTGTGGGGTGTTGGTGCTTACCTCACCAGCAGCAGTTCACTCTGTGGCCACCGTTAAGCAGGGATGCACACCATCTCACCACCACCAGAGGTGCCATCTCACCACCACTGGAGCTGCCACCTCACCACCACCAGAGGTGCCATCTCACCACCACTGGAGCTGCCACCTCACCACCACCAGAGCTGCCATCTTACCACCACTGGAGCTGTCATCTCACCACTGACACTTGCTCCTCCCGCCATCCTCGCCCGACCTGAAGTAACTTGGCTTCAGGATCGGAGTATGTGTGTGGGGTGTTGGTACGGAATACCTGGCTTACCTCACCAGCAGCAGTTCACTCTGTGGCCACGGTCTGCAGGGGCGCTCACCATCTCACCACCACCAGAGCTGCCATCTCACCGCCACTGGAGCTGCCATCTCACCACCACCAGAGCTGCCATCTCACCACCACTGGAGCTGCCATCTCACCACCGAGACCAGAGTTGCTGCACCCTCAACCTACTGTCTCCTTTCCATCATCACACATTACCCCCTGATGGAGTCATTTAGTATTACATGGCGGCCATTGAGATAATTGGCCATCCGTGTAATCCATTGGCCGCTCTTGTTGACCTATAAGTGAAAGACCCCCTATAAAGTGTAATATGCCATATGGATGGGGCTGTCTACTTAAGACTATCCCTGTGAAGAGGATGTTTCCCACGTGATGATTCTCTAATGTGTTTTGTGCTTCTTAGTCTGCTCAGCTGATTGACAGCTCTCAGGTGCCTGTAGATCTGTCATTGTGGCCCCTCGCTGGGGCTTTGTGTTGCTAGGCAACTGCATAGAATGTTAGATCACTGCACAATGCTTATACCATTATTAATTAAGGCGGATTAAGTTCCCTAATGTACAATTACAATGTGCAACTTATTTTTTATGATATATAATAATAATAATAATAATAATAATATATTGGTTGTTGTTAAAAAGTATTGGCAGAATTGTTAGACAATAATTATTAATGGTGTTCACTGTTCATATATAAGAAGGATGATAATGTTACTGTAATCATTAGTAACGATATTAGAAGTAGTGTCAGTATCATTCTGTATTTATTATTGATGTGTATAATGATAAATATATATATATAAATAAAATTACATTGCTATTGCTACTTGTTATAATAATATTGAATGAAGTTGACTCGTTCATAAATATCAAGCATTCCATTTGATATATATGAAAAAGAATCACATACAGAGTGAACATAACATGTGTTTTGTGAATGACTAATCAGTCCAATCTTATATTCAGTGAATCTGATAAAGAAGTAGGACACGAGAGAAGCAGATTTTTTTTTTTTGCTACTCCTGTATAATCTATCACTCATAGAATGGTGGAATGGAAGGGACCTCCTGGGGCATTGTGTGAAGGGACCTACTGAGTCATCGTGTGAAAGGACCTACTAGATCATCATGTGAAGGGACCTACTGGATCATCGTGTGAAAGGACCTCCTTGGTCATCATGTGAGAGGACAATCTAGGTCATCATATGAAGGCACCCCCCCATCCCGGTCATCGTATGAAGGAGTCTCCTGGGTCATCATGTGAAAGGACCTTTCCTCGTCATCATGTGAAGGGACCTCCTGGGTCATCATGTGAAGGGACCTCCCAGGTCATCAGGTGAAGGGATCTCCCGGGTCATCGTGTGAAGGGACCGCCCGGGTCAACATATGAAGGAATCTCCTGGGTCATCATGTGAAAGGACCTCCTTGGTCATCATGTGAAGGGACCTCCTGGGTCATCATGTGAAGGGACTCCCAGGTCATCAGGTAAAGCGATCTCCCGGGTCATCATGTAAAGGACCTCTTGTCATCATGTGAAGGGACCTCCTGGGTCATCTTGTAAAGGGGCCTCCCGGGTCATCGTGTGAAGGGACCTCCCGGGTAATTATGTGAAAGGACCTCCTGGGTCATTGTGTGATGGGACCTATTGGGTCATCGTGTGATGGGACCTACTGGATCATCGTGCGAAGTGACTTCCTGGGTCATCGTGTGAAGGGATCTCCTGGATCATCGTGCGAAGTGACTTCCTGGGTCATCGTGTGAAGGGATCTCCTGGGTCATCTGGTCCAACACCCTGCTCAAAGCAGGATTCACTAAATCATCATAATTATTTTTTAAAGGGATCCTGTCACCTCCAAAACCCTCCTAAGCTATCAAAACATGTCCCTGCAGCATCCTATCACTAATCTCACACTCCTTTTGTCTCCTAAACGCATCCTGTGAAAGTGGAGAAAAACGTTTTAATACTCACTCATTAGTGATTATAATTAGAAGTGACTATATTCTTTAGTCACCAGGGGGTGTTGATTAGCAGCTCCAGGATCCACCCTCTCTCTGTCTGTGCTGCTGTGATGTAGAGCTGAAGGCAGGCCTAATGATTTGCATTCTGTGAGTGACAGAGAGGGGGAGGGCAATGCCTGCACATCACAGCAGAACACACAGAGACAGGGTGAATCCTGGAGCTGCATAACAGCCCGCCTTGGTGACTAAAGAATATAGCCCCTACTAATTATAATCACTAATGAGTGAGTATTAAAACGTTTTTATCCACTTTCACAGGATGCTTTTAGGAGACAAAAGGAGTGTGAGATTAGTGATAGGATGCTGCAGGGACATGTTTTGCTAGCTTAGGAGGTGTTTTGGAGTTGACAGTATCCCTTTCTTATTATATATATATAGTTATTTGTTTTCAATCTGGTCTAGATAGATAGAAACAACATCTACAAGGAGTTTGTATGTTCTTCCCGCGTTCTCGTATGTTTCCTCTGGATCTCCGGCTTCCTCTCACACTCAAAAGACAGAACCGATAGGGACCATGAATTGTGAGCTCCAATGGGAACAGTGGTGATCATGTCTGCAAAGCGCTGTGGAATTAATGGCACTATATAAGTGAATACATATTATTATTATAGATATGGAAATATATACAGTGCTCAGCATAAATGAGTACGCGCCTGTTAATGTCTCTTCAATCAGGAGTATGTCACCTTGACCTTTCTTGCTTCCAGATTAGATATTTTATGTATGCACGTGTGCAGCGAGAATAACAGACTTGACACCAGGTTCAAGTGCTTAGAAATTCTGTTTATTTTCCATGAAAACATGCCTTATTACTATGCATAACCCCTAGGTATATCCTCAGGGGTCACAATTCTTTTAATTGGTTACACAAAAGTTGAACATTACTGTCTATTGATTAATAATAGCTAAAATCTAATTACCGTATATACTCGTGTATAAGCCGAGTTTTTCAGCACAAAAAATGTGCTGAAAAGTCCCCCCTCGGCTTATACACGAGTATATACGGGTACCCGGCTGTATACAGTGCCCCCGTGGTATACCGGGCCCCCCCTGTGGCAACCTGTAAAGGAAGCGATGATTATACTTATCGGGTCGCTGTCGCCGACGCGACGCTCTGTCACCGTCCGTCACCGCGCTCCTCCTGGTCTTCATGCTTCCTTCACCGGCGCACAGGAAATGACGTCATTTTCTGTGCGCCGGTGAAGGAAGCATGAAGACCAGGAGGAGCGCGGTGACGGACGGTGACAGAGCGTCGGCGTCGGCGACAGCGACCCGATAAGTATAATCATCGCTTCCTTTACAGGTTGCCACAGGGGGGGCCCGGTATACCACGGGGGGGGGCTGTATACAGCCGGGTACTGCTGTATACAGTGGGAGTGCTGCTGTATACCCCTCTGGGGCTGCTGTATACCCCTCTGGGGCTGCTGTATACCCCCTCTGGGGCTGCTGTATACCCCTCTGGTGTGGCTGCTGTATACCCCTCTGGGGCTGCTGTATACCCCTCTGGGGCTGCTATATACCCCTCTGGGGCTGCTATATACCCTCTGGGGCTGCTATATACGCCTCTGGGGCTGCTATATACCCCTCTGGGGCTGCTGTATACCCCTCTGGGGCTGCTGTATACCCCTCTGGGGCTGCGTAATACAGCTCTGGGGCTGCTGTATACAGCTCTGGGGCTGCTGTATACCCCTCTGGGGCTACTGTATACTACCACTGGGGGGCTGCTGTATATACCACTGGGGAGGCTGCTGTATACCACTGAGGGGGCCTGTATACCACACTGCTGGGGGCTGTATACCTGTGCTGGGGTCCACCCTCGGCTTATACACGGGGTCAATAGGTTTTTCCCAGGTTTTGGGGGCAAAAGTAGGGGGGTCGGCTTATACACGGGTCGGCTTATACACGAGTATATACGGTAGATTACAAATAGATACTTCTCATTGGAGAGAGAGATTGAATTAATTGCTCATGCAAAAACACGTTATGACACATGAACATTTACTTTCTCAGGATAGCAGGTGTTTCATCTGGCAGATTTTCCAGACTATTGCAACAAACTTTCAACATTCTTTTTCCAATAAGGAGTGCTGAGAAATATAATGATTATTGTGTTAAAACTGGCTAAACTCCCAGAATATGTGAAGGACAGAAATATATTTTATCAACAAAAACGTCTTCATAATAATTACTTAAAGGCATTATATGCTTAAAGGAAAGGTCCAATTCACATATCAAAACGAGCAATACAAAATTCAAAAGTCATAAGATATCTTTGCCTATCTACATAATAGCCATTTTTACAACACTCCATTTAGAAAAGTACAATTTTAATCAATATCCCTCTGAATACAAGAACAATTTTCAAAATGGTGCCTATAGTGAAATATGATGGCCATGTCCTCATGTGGGGGCACATGAGCTACTGGTGTCAGGGACCACAGCATTGATGGGATCATGAATTTGCAGAAGGGCTGCTCTATAGTGACAGAAGATTTTAGCCCTCGGTAGATGAACAATTCTCCTACATGACAATTATACAAAACTCACATCTGCTGCATTTCTGAAGAAGAACAAGGTGACAGATATTATTCAGTGGCCGAGTGTCTCCTGCTCTAAGCATAAATGGACACTGATGGGGAATTCTGAAGAGACAAGTTGTCGTCATTCTCCACCCAGCAAATGGAACAAGATAAGTTACAATATGTCAACAATGTGTTCATTCCAGGCCTAGAAGACTTGGTGCTGTCCTTACAAGTCATGGAGATCATATAAAATACTAGATGTTGTAGTGTTGATGTGGGGTGTATTCATTTTTGCATCAACTAATTTGAGTAAAACTGAATATTTCGTAATAAAAGTTCTATTAGTAACCTTACTTTCATTCATAGGCGCACCCAAGGGGGGGGACCTACGTGTCTGGAACCCCCCCTTTGGACGGCCCTGAGAAGTGGTGCAGTACACAAGGAGCTGGACCCCTATGTCAGGAGACAGGAACAATTACACAGCACCCAAGGGCCCACAAAAGAGGCTGCTTTTAGGGGGGCTTCGCTCCCCCAAACCCCCCCCACCGGGGGCTTTGCCCCTCGGCACCCCGCTGGGGGGTGACACCCCCCTTTCAGGGCCGGTGTGTGTTTCTTGGACCCCTACCTTGGGAAATTTCTGGGTGCGCCACTGCTTTCATTATATGGGTTTAAAAATGTTCAATGAAACTCAGTCTTGTGAAAATTTTGGAAATTGTTCTTGTATTCAGTGAGATTAATTTAAAATATTACTTTTCTAGAGGGATGTACTCATTTATGCTAAGCACTGTGTGTGGATAGATAGATAGATAGATAGATAGATAGATAGATAGATAGATAGATATTGGATATAACTAGATTTTGTAGATAGATATAGGATACATAGAATGATGGATAGATATGAGATAGATAATAGATAAGTAGATAGATATTGTAGTTACATAGCTATGATAGTTAGACAGATAATAGATACTAGCGTATCTCAATTAATTAGATTGTCATCCAAAGTCAATATCATATTGCCATGTTTCTTGGAGCCCTGAAACGTGTTTACTAATAAATCAATATTATATTCACCCTTTGATGTCTGGTGGAATACGGCAGCGCGGTTTTTAACCCCTCATCCTCCTTACTTAAATTTTCTGAGATAATGACCTTTGGGTTTTCAGTGACTGTAAGCCATAATCATCAACATGAACAGAAATAAACACATGAAATAGATCCCTGTGTGTGTAATGACTCTATATAATAGATGTGGTCACTTTATGTATTGAATTACTGAAATAAAGTCACTTTTTAATGATCTTCTAATTCATTGAGATGCACTATTGTATACATAAACTATGAAAATATCGATCTCTCTATGTTCTGGGTTGTTTTATGTGTGGTGTGTGGACACATTTGTTGAGTTGATGGTATCTTCGCATTCTCTATTTGTGTGTGTGAACCTGTCATTGCATTGATGTGATGAGGTCGAGTCATCATGGCGCAGTTTCTCCAGAGGGATTTATTCCGGGATGTGTCAGTGTCTAATAAGTTACTCTGGGTATAGACAGGGTGAGACTTTCTATTGTAAGGCGGTTCCTCCGATGAGCACATGCACAATATTTATTTTTTAAGTTTTAATATTTTATTGTATATTGTTTTTAAAGTAACAATTGACTCAAGCTTTACCTAACACTATTCACATTTAATAATAATGCAGTCTCCTTCACGTATCATCGTGTGTCGTACACTGCCTGCACACTTACACATTACACTTTGAGGCCATTCACATCTTGGTGGGTTTTTTTTTTGGTTTTTTTGCTGACCAATGGTCTTCAATAGTGACAAAACTAGATCTGATAAGTTGGTGTGTGTAAACTGGTTATCTGTCCAACTTCTGACCAACTTGCTGGTTGCAGTGAAATCATGGACACATTGTAACATTTTGTGGCTGTGTACAATGGAACAATGTGTCCATGATTTCACTGCAACCAGCAAGTTGGTCAGAAGTTGGACAGATAAGTTGGTGCGTGTAAACTGGCCATGAGTCCTATTTTGGACTCATCCAAACAAATTAATTTCATTTATTTTAAACGGCCTTCAGCTGGATCTTGCCATGGCAACTTGATGGACGAATGCGATGTAGGAAGATCAATTTTGTGCAGCCTGGATAGGTCCACCAGAGTCTTCTCCAAGCTTATATTGGTCCACTAGAGTCATCTCTAAGCCCATATAGGCCCACCAGGTTTTTGTTCAAGTCTAGTTAGGCCCACCAGGGTCTTCTCCAAGCCTAGATAGAACCACCAGGGTTTTCTGCAAATCTAGATAGGTCAACCAGGGTCTTCTCCAAGCCTAGATAGGTCCACCAGAATCTTCCCCAAACCTAGCTAGAACCACCAGGGTTTTCTGCAAATCTAGATAGGTCAACCAGGGTCTTCTCCAAGCCTAGATAGGTCCACCAGAATCTTCCCCAAACCTAGATAGAACCACCAGGGTTTTCTGCAAATCTAGATAGGTCAACCAGGGTCTTCTCCAAGCCTAAATAGGTCCACCAGGGTCTTCTTCAAGTCTAGATCGGCCCACAAGGGTCTTCTCCAAGTCCAGATAGGTCCACCAGAGTCTTCTCCAAACCTAGATAGGTTCACTAGGGTTTTCTGCATGCCTAAATTGGTCCACCAGTCTTCTCCAAGCCTAGATAGGTCCACCAGAGTTTTTCCAAGCCTATATAGGTCCACCAGTGGCTTCTTTAAGCTTAGATGGGTCCACCAGGACCTTCTCCAAGCCTAGATAGGTCCATTGGGGTCTTCTTGATTGTATCAAGTCATTGGGTTGCTGTTATTACTCTTCACCTTATTCCTTCTATTCTTCCACCCGTGATGTCTTCTCCAGTGATTGCTCTCTTTGTACGATGTGTAGACAAGTCGTAGCTTAGTGATCTTTGCTTCCAGTGACATGTCTATTTGATTTGTTCCAAAACTGGCTGCAAAAAAAGATTGCACCTGTGGCCTTTCTGTTTTTCTGTTTAGGAGATGCATGGATATGGAGCTGTTAAGTGCCACTTTCTTTCTAAATCAATTCAGGAGTCAATGGTGGGAAGTCTATTGAATCAGTTGTCTTCTCCTTTATTGGTTGATGTTGCTACAACTGTCAGGAGGGGACTTTTGTACATGTGCACATTTTGCAGTGGTAGGGAGGCACTTTTCCCTCTAACGTTGGCCAAACGCACCATAAGTTTCCTTCCTCCTTTCCCTGACATATTTTCTAGGAAAAATGAGGTATATACACTATAGTTGGCTGCTCCCATCAAAAACTGTAGGTTAGTCTGATTTGAACATGTATGGAGGCCTTTAGTTCAGGACTAGCATTCAATGTGGTATCTAAAGGTGTTAATACAGTACTAATCAGATAAACCAGCGCCCATCTATGTGCATGTGGGAAAGAGCAAGTTGGTTTTCGATATACCTGATTCCTTTATTACAGCAGGAGTCCGGACACAGCTGGAAACCAATAGCTACTTATAATATATGGCCAACTGAAGACCAAGTTTTCAATCCAACATGTATGGCCAACCTACCGACAAAGAGTTCAACAAGCAGCTTTCTAAAATGTATGGCCACCCAAAATCCAAGAGTTTGAGCTACAGTGAAAGTCTAAAATGTATGGCCATTAGTGAAGAGCGAGCACTACCATGCTTGGGTGCTCAGTACTAATAATAAGCCGTTGGATGCTCAGATGGCCCAACTCGAATACAGAGTATACTAGAAGTCAGTGGGGAACTCAAGCATTTTTCCGGAAAATCTTCCGAGTTCGAGTTCCCATTTGATTTCTATTATACCCAAGTACTCAAGATGAGCCAATCCCATCATCCAGTTGCTTATTACGAGTACTGCATGGTAGTGCTCACTCATCACTAATGGACCCCAAAATCCAAGAGTTTGACCAATAGTTATCTCAAATGCATGGCTCAAATCAGATCGGACATTCATCCAAGAGCTCTCCAAAATATGCCACTCTAAGGCCCTGTGCACACTGTGCGTTGTTTGATGCTTTTTTTATGGAGATTTTGAGTCTGCATGTCTATCCTGAGACCAGCAAAGTCTATTATTACTTATTTATAGAGCACCATTAAATCCATGGTCTGTACATGAGAAAGGGTTACATACAAACAAGTTAAAAATACAATGAATAAACTAACAGTGACAGACTGATACAGAGGGGAGAGGACCCTGCCCTTGCGGGCTTACATTCTACAGGACAATGGGAAGGTGAACAGTAGGTTGGGTCTGTTTGGGTGGTGGTAGAGCACCGGGTCCAGTAGTGGTGGGGCACTGGGTCCAGTGGTGGTGGAGCGCCGGGTCCAGTGGTGGTGAGGCACCAGGTCCAGTGGTGGTGGGACACTGGGTCCAATGGTGGTGGAGCTCCGGGTCCAGTGGTGGTGAGGTGGGACTGTGGTCATTACAGGCTGTAGGCTGTTCTAAAGAGATGGGTTTTCAGGTTCCGCTTGAAGGTTCTGAGTGTGGGGGACAGTCGGACATTTTGGGGTGCAGAATTCCAGAGAATGGGGGATGCTCGGGCGAAGTCTTGCAGACGGTTAGTTGAGGAAAGTACAAGTGTGGAGGAGAGGGGGGGGTCTTGGGAGGATCAAAGATTACTAGTTGGATGATATCGGGAGATTAGTTGAGAGATATATGCGGGGGACAGATTGTGGACGGCTTTGTAAGTCAATGTTAGTAGTTTGATCTGGATACGATGAGGAATTGGGAGCCAGTGGGGGGATTTGCAGAGAGAAGTGGAGGAGCAGCATGGAGAGAGGGGGATTAGTCGGGCAGCAGAGTTAAGGACAGATTGGAGAGGTGCAAGAGTGTTAGCAGGGAGGCCACAGAGGAGGAGGTTGCAGTAGTCAAGACGGGAGATGATGAGGGCATGCACTAGTAGTTTAGTAGATTGAGGGTTGAGAAAGGGACGGATTATGGAAATATTTTTGAGTTGGAGGTGGCAGGAGGTGGTGAGAGCCTGGATGTGTGGTCTAAAGGATAGGGCAGATTCAAGGGTTACTCCGAGGCACGAATTTCAGGTATAGGGCAAAGTGTGATGTCATTTATTGTGATAGATAAGTCTGGTAAGGGAGATGTATGCGATGCAGGAAAGATGATGAGTTTGGTTTTGTCTACAGTTTTAGGAAGCGAGAGGAGGAGGAGGAGGCTATGGCTGACAGACACTCTGGGATTCTGGACAGCAGAGAGGTGATATCTGGGCCAGAGAGGTAGATCTGAGTGTCATCAGCGTACAGGTGATTCAGGGAAATTGAGGAGTCGGAGTCGATATTTTGGCTTACACACTCCACAGCCTGGTGCTGTGTCCATGGTGATGTTACGGGGCGCGGGTTGGCTAGCTTACACTCCCACGCTGTTAGGCCACGGTGACGTGGGGCATGCGTCCCAGATGGTAAACGTATGTGGACCCACTGGACCACAAGGGGGGCATGGCCCTGCTCGAATTAGGGAAGAGCAGTGACCGGGGTCTGTGGCAGCTGAGCATGTGGACAAGGTGGTAACATGCAGGACTAGATGACACCGCACACTTCAGGTATTAAGAAAACGTAAAGTTTACTAGACAAAAGCGACAGTACAGATTACAAGACATTAAGCCAGGCTCCCGATACCGTACATCAAGAATGGGGGACATCTCAGATAGGCAGACGTCAGGCGATGGTGTGGCAGGAGGTCCATATGGGTTCATGCAGTCCAGGGTCATCTGGCACGGGCATATCAGGAGTACCTCTCTCTCAGGCCTCAGGTGTAGCACTGGCTCAGCAGGAGAACATCAGACACCGACTTCGGACAGACGTTATCACAGGATGGACCCCAGGGAATAGGCCGGACATCAGGACACAGGCAGAACACAGACAGCACAAGTCCAGGAACACCACATGGGAGTATAGGACATCGGCTGGTCACATCCAGGAAACTCAGGCAGAGCCGTCACCAAAACACAAGGCTGGAGACTCCCCATGAACACGGAGGAGGAGCCCGTCCAGGAACACGAGCAGGACCGACTCTGGAACACAGACTGGACCACCAGGAACACAAGCAGAACTGACTCTGGAACAAGGACTGGATCACCAGGACAATGAATTCATATCTGGAACAAGGCAGGACATCTGGACTCGGAACATCAGACACGATTCCAGACAAGACACATCGGGGACACCAGCAGGACACATCGGGGCTGTCTCGGACATCAGGCGGGGCCTCAGGGCCATCTCGGACACCAGGCGGGGCCTCAGGGCCATCTCGGACACCAGGCGGGGCCTCAGGGCCATCTCGGACACCAGGCGGGGCCTCAGGGCCATCTCGGACACCAGGCGACGCCTCAGGGCCATCTCGGACATCAGGCGGGGCCTCAGGGCCATCTCGGACACCAGGCGGGGCCTCAGGGCCATCTCGGACACCAGGCGGGGCCTCAGGGCCATCTCGGACACCAGGCGGGGCCTCAGGGCCATCTCGGACACCAGGCGGGGCCTCAGGGCCATCTCGGACACCAGGCGACGCCTCAGGGCCATCTCGGACACCAGGCGGGGCCTCAGGACCATCTCGGACACCAGGCGACGCCTCAGGGCCATCTCGGACACCAGGCGACGCCTCAGGGCCATCTCGGACACCAGGCGACGCCTCAGGGCCATCTCGGACACCAGGCGACGCCTCAGGGCCATCTCGGACACCAGGCGACGCCTCAGGGCCATCTCGGACACCAGGCGGGGCCTCAGGGCCATCTCGGACACCAGGCGGGGCCTCAGGGCCATCTCGGACACCAGGCGGGGCCTCAGGGCCATCTCGGACACCAGGCGACGCCTCAGGGCCATCTCGGACATCAGGCGGGGCCTCAGGGCCATCTCGGACACCAGGCGGGGCCTCAGGGCCATCTCGGACACCAGGCGGGGCCTCAGGGCCATCTCGGACACCAGGCGGGGCCTCAGGGCCATCTCGGACACCAGGCGGGGCCTCAGGGCCATCTCGGACACCAGGCGACGCCTCAGGGCCATCTCGGACACCAGGCGGGGCCTCAGGGCCATCTCGGACACCAGGCGACGCCTCAGGGCCATCTCGGACACCAGGCGACGCCTCAGGGCCATCTCGGACACCAGGCGACGCCTCAGGGCCATCTCGGACACCAGGCGACGCCTCAGGGCCATCTCGGACACCAGGCGACGCCTCAGGGCCATCTCGGACACCAGGCGACGCCTCAGGGCCATCTCGGACACCAGGCGACGCCTCAGGGCCATCTCGGACACCAGGCGGGGCCTCAGGGCCATCTCGGACACCAGGCGGGGCCTCAGGGCCATCTCGGACACCAGGCGGGGCCTCAGGGCCATCTCGGACACCAGGCGGGCCTCAGGGCCATCTCGGACACCAGGCGACGCCTCAGGGCCATCTCGGACACCAGGCGGGGCCTCAGGGCCATCTCGGACACCAGGCGGGGCCTCAGGGCCATCTCGGACACCAGGCGGGGCCTCAGGGCCATCTCGGACAGCAGGCGGGGCCTCAGGGCCATCTCGGACACCAGGCGGGGCCTCAGGGCCATCTCGGACACCAGGCGACGCCTCAGGGCCATCTCGGACACCAGGCGGGGCCTCAGGGCCATCTCGGACACCAGGCGACGCCTCAGGGCCATCTCGGACACCAGGCGACGCCTCAGGGCCATCTCGGACACCAGGCGACGCCTCAGGGCCATCTCGGACACCAGGCGACGCCTCAGGGCCATCTCGGACACCAGGCGGGCCTCAGGGCCATCTCGGACACCAGGCGACGCCTCAGGGCCATCTCGGACACCAGGCGACGCCTCAGGGCCATCTCTGACACCAGGCGACGCCTCAGGGCCATCTCTGACACCAGGCGACGCCTCAGGGCCATCTCGGACACCAGGCGACACCTCAGGGCCATCTCTGACACCAGGCGACGCCTCAGGGCCATCTCGGACACCAGGCAGGGCCTCAGGGCCATCTCGGACACCAGGCGGGGCCTCAGGGCCATCTCGGACACCAAGCGGGACCTCAGGGCTGGACACATGTGGAAAGTCATGCACCAGCTGCAGAGGACCTCACAACCCGCAGATAGCTTCCACAGTGGCAGCCAGAGACCGCCCATGCGGATGGTTGAGCAGCGGAGCAATGACTACAACACGCGTACGGCTACACAGCAGAGTAGGAAACTGAGCAGAATCCATACAGGTAACATGCTACAGTATCCCAGCTGGTTAGCGGGGAAGGAGCGTTGGGTAAGAGCACAAAAATGCATAGTAAGCCGGGGAAGCAAGGTGCATTGTTTAATGCTTTTTTTATGCAGATTTTGAGAATCTGTATGTCTATCCTGATGCAGCAAAATCTTTTAGAGTCCAGAAGTGCTGTGCACACGTTGGTTTTTTTTGCTTGCAGATTTGGTGCAGGTTTCTTTTTTCTGCACCAAATGTGCAAGGAAAGAGAAGCAACGTGTGCACAGCACTTCTGGACTCTAATAGACTTTGCTGCATCAGGATAGACGTACAGATTCTCAAAATCTCTGCATCAAAAATAGCCTCAAATAACGCACCGTGGGCACAAGGCCTAAGACCAAGTGTTTGGCCAACAGCTAGCTAAAATGGATGACCAGTCTAAAATCAAATGTTCAGCTATCGCCTGTCATGATGGTCTCTCTTACTTTGTAGACTTCTGACTGGTTTAGGACCTGTGTCTCATTCCTGTATTGAAACATCATTGTAAATGTGTTTCTTTCCTTTGGCAGTGTAGGAGTTAATGTCAATTTCTGTTGCTGCAATATTCCTTATTTCGCTTCCAAGGTGTGGCTACTCTGTGAACACTCCCATCTCCTTTATATAGTCACATGATCCAGCATTCCTGGCTGGTGATTAAACTCCATTGCTTGCCTAGCTACATGAGGTGGAGGTACTATTCTGGAGAAGCTGACCGTTGCCACGCCATCTTAGCCTAGGAGAGAGGCAGCAGGCGTGAAGTTGCTTTTGTTGTTTTCCTGTCTATCTCCCCTTCCACTCTTGGTGCTATTAGTGCAGCAGTTGGGACTAGTGCTCCTGCCTGCTATCTCCCTATTGAGGGTTTACATCAGGGTCAGCGAGGGCCTAGGTATTCTGCTCAGCGATCGGGTGAAAGAACCCGTATAGGGACGGTAGGGAGATCAGGGTGAATCCACAGGTGAGAGTAGGAGGTCTCCTTTCCCCTGTCCCTATGAGCAGCGCCCTCCATTGTATTTTTCCCCCCTGGTGTTTCCCTAGTCTGTTGTTGTGTGTACTGTGCCATGCTCTATAGGTCTGTGCGCCACTGTCACGCACTGTATCCAGATGCTCACTAGTCTTCGGGGCGTGACATCACCTATCTAAACTGTATGGTTACCCTATGAAAAAGCATTTAGCTAACAGCTATAATAAAATGTACCCCGACCCTGAGATCAAACTTCCAGTCAACACCTATCCAAAATGAATGGTTGCCCCAAGACCAAGCATTCGACCAAAATTTGTAGGACCACCCTAAGAAGCATTGCCATCCCATGAGCGGTGTATGGCGGGTTTATCTCTTGACCCTGTACTAAACTGAAGGCTGTAGATATTTCACCACCATGATTGAGGCGGACCTATATATAACATTATCTTTACATTTTGCACGTTCTGGACATTACCCTCCATCCACCATAGTTTTATAAATCATCATCAATGAGATGTCATGGAGCTTCTGTACCGTCCTCCATGCGGTGCTCAGACTAATGGTCCGCGTCTTCTCAGGTCACTGGACATCATTTTACTTTATATTCCCGTTCCAGCACATCAGGCACATTATTTCGGCTGTAAATTGCTTGGATACAATGTATTAAGGAAAAATATGTGAAACGTTGTATGTTGAGCGCGGAGGCCCAGGTGCTTGTAAAACCCCACGGTGACAGGTTTAATGGAAGACTAATTGAAATGGCATTTGCATCTTGTACAATGTTTTTTGGCATTGTATCGCGCCCCAGGATACAGTGGAACAGCTCCAAAACTCACATTAAATGTGTCACGTAGAGTAAATATCACTTCATGCCGGCGTATGGAGGTGTTGTGCTTAAATAGAGATATGACATATACAGGCACCGCGGCAATCAATAGTCTCTGTCCCGATAATGTCTGGGCTTATGATGATCTCTGTATGTTCAGGGTCATTGAAGACACTAGGCCAAATACTAAGACAATGAAGGGTAAAGGGGGAGATGTCTGCTGCTAATTAGGATCTTTGTGCACTTTCCATCCTCTGTAATTATAAGCCATTTACATGTGTTTGTATAGAACATTAGATTTTGTCCCGCTTAGATGAACACGATCCGCGTCACCTGCAAAGGCCGAACTCTCAGGTCCCTGATAATTCTGCATGGGCATATACACCACACGTAGAGCTGCCAGATCCTCTATACTACACTACACAGGAGGGACGACAGCTCCTCTATATACTACACTACACAGGAGAGCTGACAGAACCTCTATATACTACACTACACAGGAGAGCTAACAGATCCTCTATATACTACACTACACAGGAGGGACGACAGCTCCTCTATATACTACACTACACAGGAGAGCTGACAGATCCTCTATATACTGCACCACACAGGAGAGCTGACAGATCCTCTATATACTGCACCACACAGGAGAGCTGCTAGATCCTCTATATACTACACTACACAGGAGAGCTGACAGAACCTCTATATACTACACCACACAGGAGAGCTGACAGATCCTCTATATACTACACTACACAGGAGATATGCCAGATCCTCTATATACTACACCACACAGGAGAGCTAACAGATCCTCTATATACTACACTACACAGGAGAGCTGACAGAACCTCTATATACTACACTACACAGGAGAGCTAACAGATCCTCTATATACTACACTACACAGGAGAGCTGACAGATCCTCTATATACTACACCACACAGGAGAGCCAACAGAACCTCTATATACTGCACCACACAGGAGAGCTGACAGATCCTCTATATACTACACTACACAGGAGAGCTGCCAGATCCTCTATATACTACACAGGAGAGCTGCCAGATCCTCTATATACTACACCACACAGGAGATCTGACAGATCTTCTATATACCCTGTTTCCCCAAAAATAAGTCACCCCCGAATATAAGTCAGGGCAGGGCTGGCGCAGAATTTTCCAATATAAATCATACCCCGATTATAAGACAGGGTGACTTATTTTCGGGGAATATAAGACAGGGTACCGCTAAAGTGCCATTTTTGCCCATTGCATGTTTTACCTGTGTCCCCGCTGTCCCACTGGCCCCGCTGTCCTCCATGGGCTCGCCTCTGCCCTCAGGTGCAGCCGCAGGTCCGCTGTCCCCCGTGGGCTCCCCTCTGCCCTCAGGTGCTGCAGGTAACCCCAAGGGCATAGGGTTAATCTTGTGCGCCTGTCGCCCCGGCCTGACGTCACCGCTGCCGGCAGGAGCTTCTGATTGGCCAGCGGCTCCCCAGCATCTCGAGCGCTGATTGGCTCAGCGGCTCGAGTGCTGATTGGCCAGAAGCTCCTGCATGATGAAGCATCTGGACAACGCTCTGCACCGCGGAGGAATCCATAGCCCGAGGCCGCCAATACCCTAAAAAGTAAGGATGTTTCCTTGCCGACTTGCCCATTAAAACCGCAATTCCGCTGCACAGCCGACTTGCGGCCGACTTGTGGCACACTTGCGGCAGGTCCCCATACAATGTACGGTACTGTATGGGACACTTGCGGCAAGATGCGGTTACCGCACCTTTGCCGCACCTTGCCGCAAGTGTCCCATACAGTACCGTACATTGTATGGGGACCTGCCGCAAGTGTGCTGCAAGTGTGCCACAAGTCGGCCGCAAGTCGGCTGTGCAGCGGAATTGCGGTTTTAACGGTACTGTGCTAGGGGCTGCAGTGGGATACTGTATGGGGCTGGGACTTTTCATTTTTGTCATTTTTTTTTTAATATAAGTCATACCCCGAATATAAGACAGGGTGGGACTTTTGGGGGTAAAATTAATATAAGACACTGTCTTATATTCGGGGAAACACGGTACTACACCACACAGGAGAGCCGACAGATCCTCTATATACTACACCACACAGGAGAGCCGACAGATCCTCTATATACTACACCACACATGAGAGCCGACAGATCCTCTATATACTACACTACACAGGAAAGCGACAGATCCTCTATATACTACACTACACAGGAGAGCTGCTAGATCCTCTATATACTACACTACACAGGAGAGCTGCCAGATCCTCTATATACTACACCACATAGGAGAGCCAACAGATCCTCTATATACTGCACCACACCGGAGAGCCAACAGATCCTCTATATACTACACCACACAGGAGAGCCGACAGATCCTCTATATACTACACCACACATGAGAGCCGACAGATCCTCTATATACTACACTACACAGGAAAGCGACAGATCCTCTATATACTACACTACACAGGAGAGCTGCTAGATCCTCTATATACTACACTACACAGGAGAGCTGCCAGATCCTATATATACTACACCACATAGGAGAGCCAACAGATCCTCTATATACTGCACCACACCGGAGAGCCAACAGATCCTCTATATACTACACCACACAGGAGAGCCGACAGATCCTCTATATACTACACCACACAGGAGAGCCGACAGATCCTCTATATACTACACCACACCGGAGAGCCAACAGATCTTCTATATACTACAATACACAAGAGAGCTGCCAGATCCTCTATATACTACACCACATGGGACACACCCTCACTACACGACACACACCCTCTATATACTACACCACACAGGACACATCCTCTATATAATACACCACACAGGACACATCCTCTATATAATACACCACACAGGACACATCCTCTATATACTATACCACACAGGACACATCCTCTACATACTACACCACACAGGACACATCCTCTATATACTACACCACACAGGACACAACCTCTATATACTACACCACACAGGACACAACCGCTATATACTACACTACACAGGAAACATCCTCTAAATACTTCACCACACAGGACACACCTTCTATGTACTACACCACCCAGGACACATCCTCTATATATTACACCATACGGGACACATCCTCTATATACTACACCACACAGGACACATCCTCTATATACTACACTACACAGGACACATCCTCTAAATACTTCACCACACAGGACACATCCTCTATATACTACACCACACAGGACACATCCTCTATATACTACACCGCACAGGACACATCCTCTATATACAACACCACCCAGGACACATCCTCTATATACTACACCATATGGGACACATCCTCTATATACTACACCACCCAGGACACATCCTCTATATACTACACCATATGGGACACATCCTCCATATCCTACACCACACAGGACACACCCTCTATATACTACACCACACAGGGTACATCCTCTATATACTACACTACACAGGACACCATCCTCTATATACTACACCACACAAGTCTTTATCGCTGTGGTATATAGCTGCTGTTGATCATTTACCCTGTATCTTGTACTCCAGAATCTTCATTTTACATGTTTTTATCCATGAATTTGCATTTCGTGTCTATATCGCTTTAAAATCTTCCCATTTGGCCATTAAAGGGATCCAGCAGACGTTCGCTGACAACTTTGTTAAGGCTCTTTGTGTTAGTAGAAAGGACAAACAAGGTCCACAGCAACACAAGCAAACAAGCCGTGAATGGGATCTGCTCTTCATTTCCAGCCTTTCTTCTGTAATGTTTGCAGTTTTCTGATCAGTTCTGCAGCTGCTTTCTGATGTTGGCAGCTTTTTCAAAGCGTCTTTGCCAGCCCGGAGTCTCCAAGCTCAGAGAGGTATGTAAATGATTTTATTGGCACTGCTGGAATTCTCATTCATCTTGTCCTTTTGGGAAACTTAATTTCCCTAGCTGTGTCTTAATACAAAAATAATACTGTGCGACTTGTATTAATGTACCACAATTACACAGTATACAGCACAGAGCGATAGTATTAGAGGAAGGGAACCATATGTCTCAGCAGAACCTGCTAGACACATTATTGCTGATTTCTCAATATGTGCTATTCCGTAATGAGGAGGAATTGCATCACAATCAGTCGCTCCTATTCCCTCATGCATTAGCTTTACATTTAGAAGTAATGCAGGACCTTGACCCCTCAACAGATACAGTGAGCGTCATGTTGCCTCCATCCTTAAAATTTCGAAGACGGCGATCCATTACAACGAGGTCAAGCAGCAGACATGGGGGACAACAAAGCTACAGACCAGCAGAGGGCGAAAGCAACTCTCTACTGACCGGGATGACCGTCATCTTATTCAAATGTCACTCAGCAACCACAGGATGACATGAACTGACTGACAATAGGAATGGCAAATGGCAGCTGGGTGAAGTGCACGGCAAGAACAACTCATAACAGGCTCCTAGAGGCTCAAGTCATGTAAAGCTAGAAAAAAGTCTTTCATCACTGAGAAGCAAAGGAGAGCCAGGCTGAAAATTGCCAAAAACCATAAGGATTGGACCATAGAGGACTGGAGTAAGGTCATCTTCTCTGATGAGTCTAATTTTCAGCTTTGCCCAACACCTGGTCGTCTAATGGTTAGACGGAGTCCTGGAGAGGCGTACAAGCCACAGTGTCTTGCACCTACTGTGAATTTGGTGGAGGATCGGTGATGATCTGGGGATGCTTCAGCAAGGCTGGAATTGGGCCAATTAATCTTTGCGAACGACGTATGAATCAAGCCGCATACAAGGTTATCCTTGAAAAACACTTGCTCTCTTCTGATCAGGTAATGTTCCACAACTCTGAGGACTGTTTTTTCCAGCAGGACAATGCCCCATGCCACACAGCTAGGTCAATCAATGTGTGGATGAAGGCGCACCATGTCAAGACCCTGTCATGGCCAGCCCAATCTCCAGACCTGAATCCCATTGAAAACCTCTGGAATGGAATCAAGAGGAAGATGGACAGTCACAAGCCATCAAACAAAGAAGAACTGCTTACATTATTGTGCCAGGAGTGGCCTAAGGTCACCCAAAAGCAGTGTGACAGACTGGTGGAAAGCGGCCGAGACACATGAAAGCTTTGATTACAAGTCAGGGATATTCCACCAAATATTGATTTCTGAACTCTGAGTTAAAACATTAGTGTTGTTTCTAAATGAATATGAACTTGATTTCTTTGCATTATTTTGAGGTCTGAAAGCATGGTTTCTTTTTTATTTTGACGATATTTCATTTGCTGCAATATATATACACAATTTTTAGATTTGAATTTCGGAGACATGTTGTCAGTAGTTTATAGAATAAAAGAACAATGGACATTTTACTCAAAAATCTACACATATAATTGCCTTGTAGCTCATCCACTTCTGTCCCGATCTCTGTCTATGTCACTTCCGCCCGCCATATTAGCACACCCGAGTGATGGGTATACTAATATGGCGCAGGCTGGCCAGGCAGAAACCTGCAGCACACGCCGCCCGATCTTCACTCCCGCGCTCTCGCCCGCCACTCCCCAACTCCAGGCTCCCACTCCCCCGTCGCCATTATTTTCCTTATAGCTGCATTGATGTCTGGAAATCCAAGGCCGTGGGTGGCGGGGTTAAGAGAGGGGGCGTCATAATGGGCGTGACCAAGGACACACCCACCACATTAGGGCAGTGCGCTCGGTCACGCCCATAATGATGCTCCTTGTTAACTCCGCCCCTGCAGCCCTTGATTTCCGGACGTCAATGCAGCAAGAAGAAGAAGGAGAAGAGGTATGCTGGGGTGAGCGAAGGGTGCTCCATCCTGCTACTCACCCCCAACTGTCCCCCAATACCCCCACTCAACCCACACTGCCCCTTCTGCTTCCTCTCACCCCACACTGCCCCTGCTCACCACTCTCACCCCCCCACATGCCCTCACTCACCCCACACTGCTCCTGTTCACCACTCTCACCCCACACTGCCCCTACTCCCCTCCTCACCCCAATGCCCCCACTCACCGACACCCACTTAGCCCCCAGTCAGCACTCGCACTCCGCTCAAAATGCGCTCACACCCACTCAGCACACACTCACCCCTCTCAGCACCCACTAGCCCCTGCTCAGCACCTATTCAACCCCTCAGGCCACACTCACAATTGCTTCCACTTACCCCTGCTCAGCACACACTCACACTCTTAAGCCCTCACCCAGCCCCGCTCAGCACACCTACTCACCCCCACTCAGCACCCACTCAACCCCACACAGCACCCACTCACCCCTTTCATCGCTCACTCAACCCTGCTCAGCACCCACTCGCCCTATCTCAGCACCTACTCACTCCCGCTCAGGACCCAGTCACCCCTGTCTCAGCACCCAGTCACCCCTGTCTCAGCACCCAGTCACCCCTGTCTCCGCACCCAGTCACCCCTGTCTCAGCACCCAATCAACCCCGTATCAGCACCCACTCACCCCTCTCAGGCCGCACTCACTATTGTTCAGCACACGCTCATCCCCCACTCAGCACACACACTCTTAAGCCCGTGCTCACACCGCTCAGCACCACTCAGCCCCGCTCAGCACCAACTCGCCTTCACTCAGCACACACTCACCCTGCTCAACACCCACTCACCCACAGCCGCTTCTTTCAGCACCACAAAGCCCACCCCAATCGTAACATCACTGCCCTCCTGATGCGATAGCATCAGGCCTCCATCTAGTATACCTGTAAAGAGAGAGATCAGAGGAACTGATAATTTTTGGAGTGGTCACTTAATGTTTGCCAGAGCTGTACACTCCCTGACAGAAGTTCTGTCGCTTATCCATGTTATGTAAATAAAAGTTTATAACCTGACGTTAAATTCATCCATTGGTTGTATAAATTACTCTTTTGAAAGCTGAAACCCTCCCAAATGTGATTTAGGTTAAGAAAATAAATTGTCATCAATGCTGAAATATTGATCATTTAATGAACACAAAATGGTCAGATTTTGGCAAGACAAAAGTTTTGTCGCCCACAGAAAGTAATGTGATATTCAAACAAATAATTAACTTTAAATACAAATATATGTTGCATAACATTGGTGAATGAAGTTGTGGTGCTATTTGAGTCATATTTAATATTTTGTGTAACTTCCATGAGCTTGAAGGACTGCATCCATGTGGTTCAACAATGATTCATACAATTTAATAATGAAGTCATCAGGAATAGCAAAGAATGCAGTCTTACATGCCTCCCAGAGTTCATCTAGATTCTTTGGTTTTGTCATCCAAGCTTCCTCTTTCATCCTACCCCAAACATGCTCCATGATGTTCATGTCTGGTGACTGGGCTGGCCAGTCCTTGAGCACCTTGATCTTTTTTGTCTGGAGGAACTTTGTTGTAGAGATGGATGTATGAGATGGAGCACCATCCTGCTGGAGAATTTGAGCCCTTTTATGATTTGGAATGTAAGAGGTGGCTAATACTTCTTGATATTTTAGGCTATTGATATTGTCTTCCACCTTGCAAATGTTTCACACACCCCCATACTGAATGTAACCCCAGACCATGGTCTTTCCACCACCAAATTTAACTGTTTTCTGGGTGTATTTTTGATCCATAAGGGCTCCAGTAGGTCTCCTGCAGTATTTGTGGTGGCTGTGGTGTAATTCTACTGAAGATTCATCAGAGAAATCCAGCGTCCATCTGTTTAGCAGGCTGTGGGACTTTCAAATGCCACACGCTTTTTTATTTGCCTTTTGTTTAGTGCTGGCTTCTGGGCACCAATTCGACCATGGAGGCCATTTCCAGACAGAATCCTACAAAATGTTCAGGTGACACAGGGACTTGAGGTGACCAGGCCTGTTGGAGCTCTGCTGCAGTGGAAGAGGGGCTTGCTTTGGATTTTCTAACCAACAAACGTTCCTCCTGAGCAGTTGTCTTGCGGGGTCTGCCGGACCTGGGCTTGTCAAACACATCTCCAGTCTCTTCATATCTTTTTTTAATTGTTTGTACTTGATGCTGAGTCACATTATAGGTGAGAGCCACCTCTGCAGTGGATCTGGTCTTCAGTGCAGTAATGAGATGAAACTGGAGGAGACATAGATTAGATATAAAAAAAAAACTGTTTGACAGTGAGGGTGATCAACAAATGGAACAGGCGGCCATGAGAGGTGGAGAGTTCTTCAATGGCAGTATTCACACAGAGGCTGGACAGACATCCATCTGGGATGATTTAGTGAATCTTGCTTTGAGCAGAGGGTTGGACCAGATCACCCAGGAGGTCTCTTCATACGATGACCCAGGAGGTCCCTTCACTTGATGACCCAGGAGGTCTCTTCATACAATAACTCAGGAGGTCCCTTCACATGACCCAGGAGGTCCCTTCACACGATGACCCAGGAGGTCCCTTCACATCATGACCCTGGAGGTCCCTTCACACCATGACCTGGGAGTCCCCTTCCAACTTTACCATTCTATGAAGTTATTGGGAAACTCAAATGCTCTTCTGGAAGATATTTCAGATAAATGTATGAGTTTCTCATTGACTTCCATTATTCTCTGTGCTCGAGTTGCGCCCGTTTGAGCGTCTGACCTGCTCGTTTGGAGTACAGAGCACCCGAGCATGGTAGTGCCCACGCATCACTAATTCTTATATAATGCATGGCTTAATTCACCTAACGTTTAGCTAGTGTAGGTTCTCAGTGATTTGATTATCTGATTGAGTGATGGTTGCTCTACTCCACTTGTCCTTTGTACTAGTGTCTGTGGCCTGGGTCGCATAAAGAATTGATCTGTAGTATTAAATATGCATTGCAATTGGCTTGCATATTATTAATGACTGTCGCCTGAGCTGAAACTGTGCTGCTGTGAACAATATGCAATTAATCTGCAATGAAGGTCATTGGGTTCACGTTGTATTTTTGCCAAACATCAGTGACTCCGTTGGGCTTACATTTGAAGCTCCGAAAAATGGGATTGAGACGGAGCCTCCGGCGGGCCAGCGCCTCTAATGAGGCAGGCAGGGTCCCTTTCACCCCTGAGTGGCCTCTTTAGGCATTATCCCGCTTCTTCAGTTGGGCGCAAAAGTTTTGTCCTTCTGGGCCCCCTCGAATAGCGGAAACTCATAGCGGCAGCGTGATCTGGGCATTACTGGCTCACAGGGCTCATAGCGGCAGCCACTGGTGTCTTAGGCTACTTTCACACTACAATTTTTTTCCTGTCCGTGGGATCCTACTTTTTGTAGGATCCCACGGACAGGAAAGGAAAGCAGCGGAGGTGACCTCCAGATGCTTTTTCTGTGTCCGGGTCCGTGATTATCATGGATCTGGACACAGCGGGGCACTTTCACTTCTGCAATGTATAATATACATTGCAGAAGTGAAATATAAGAAAGAGTTAAAAATAAAAAAAATCATTATGCTCACCTATCCTCTATCCAACGCTGCCTCCCAGCAAGGTCCTTGTGCTTGCAGGACCTGTGATGATGTCACAGAGCATCATCGGGTCATATGACAGCAGTTACCACAGTAACTGCGGTCACGTGACCCGATGATGCTCTCTGACATCATCACAGGTCCTGTAAGCACAAGGACCTTGCTGGGAGGCCGCGTTGGATAGAGGATAGGTGAGCATAATGATTTTTTTATTTTTAACTCTTTCTTTTACTTAATTACACTTCTGCAATGTATATTATACATTGCAGAAGTGTAATTAAGTAAAAGAAAGAGTTAAAAATAAAAAAATCATTATGCTCACCTATCCTCTATCCAACGCGGCCTCCCAGCAAGGTCCTTGTGCTTACAGGACCTGTGATGATGTCAGAGAGCATCATCGGGTCACGTGACCGCAGTTACTGTGGTAACTGCTGTCATATGACCCGATGATGCTCTGTGACATCATCACAGGTCCTGCAAGCACAAGGACCTTGCTGGGAGGCAGCGTTGGATAGAGGATAGGTGAGCATAATGATTTTTTTTATTTTTAATCTTTCTTATATTTCACTTCTGCAATGTATATTATACATTGCAGAAGTGTAATTAGAAGGGTTGGAGCAATTTTAGTGTACTGAGCATGCTCAGTACACTAAAATCGGGTCCGAGGAGACATCAGATGTTTCCTCGAACCCTGCTCCATAGGGCCCCCTGTTAATGGAATTGGATCGGATCAGATTTGACATAATTGCCATCCGATCTGTCAGATCCGATTCTATCAGGGGTTTTGGACTCGGATGCAAAAATTGGAGCAGTCTCTGATTTTTGCACCAGAAAGAAATCGGACAAAATCGTATCGGACGCAAATCGGATGGCAATTAGTGCACGTCCCCATATCCGATCCCCATGGGATGACATGGGGCAAATTCGGATCTGATGCTGTCCAATTTCTATCGAACAGCATCGGATTTCACAAAATCGTAGTGTGAAACCAGCCTATAACAAATTATAAGAGGGCGACAATTTAGCGTTTATATTTCACTGAAAATCAGACATAGGACTCCTTTATCACAACCGGTCTTGTCCAAAGCAACCAATCATAGTTCAGCTGTTACAGCAGCAATGATTTTTTTTTTTTGCATTGAAATTAAAGGGCTAAAATGAAAAATGAATACAAGAAGTAAGTGCCACATACAGTACTAGTACTTCAGGCTCCACAGCATCTAAGGGCTCTTTCACATCTGTGTTTTGCAAATCTGGTAGAATTCCACCTATTTTGCAAAAAAAAAAAAGCATCCAGCAACATTGTGGTAACATTGCATTCTGACCAATGAATTGTGAAAGGAGTTCCGGAAATGTGCGGTGACTTGTGGTTTCATCTGGATCCAGCAGATCCGAAACTTCAGACTTGTTTTAAAAGCGTAATTAGCAGCGGTATTTGACCGCAATGTTGCCACAATAATGCCGGATCTGTTTTTTTTGCAAAAAAAGACGGAATTCTGCCGGATTTGCAAAACTCTGATGTGAAAGTACTGAAATGCCTGAACTGAAAATAACGCAGATGCGAAAGAAGACGACCAGGGCTCAAGAGACCCTAAAGGTACGTCACATGCGGCAATATTGCTATGCAATGTCACTGGCAATTTGCTGGTTGCAGTGAAATCATGGACACATTGTTACATTTTGTGGCCGTGTACAAATGTAAGAATGTGTCCATGATTTCACTGCAACAGCAAATTGCCTGACATGGAATTGGTCAGGGTTCTTGCCTGCATTTCACGGTACCTTTATGATTTATTAATGGAGGGACTGGTATTTTCTTACACTATCTTCAGGCTAGATCAGCCAGACTTATATGATATATCAATATACATAGAATACTAATCGTGTTAGCTCTATTTTTAATATCTATTATCTATATATATATATTTGAATATATGTGTGTATATTATATGTATATATGGTATATATATATATATATATATAATATATATATATAAATAATATTATTATTGGCAACTGAGTTCAGCGCAGAAGACATTGCGGACTATACACATGATGTGAACGTGTACAATTGGTCTTTCACTTACACCATTGGTTTAATCCAAAGCTCGTGTATATAAGTATTTTATGACTATTATAAATTTACTTTCCAAATCTTCTAGTCTGACGTGGGCTTTTGTAAAAAGGGAAATGTGTCTTGGAGGAGACGTCATTGGGCCTGGGGGAAAGCTTGTAAGAGGTGCATGACAATGGGTACATCATTTCTGCAATACAAGCATCAGCCAGTGGCTGTAAAAGGTTAGTATAGACCACAATATACAATAATCTACAATAGAAGAGTAATACTAATTTGGACACTTGCAGTCATTTAAGTGAAAATACATGGACCCATTGGAAAACCCAGAAATTGGGGTCAAAATGCTTCAATTTATTGAAATTCATGAGAAAAACAGTGGTCTGATGTCTTAGAACCTAATGGATCTATCATAACATTACTGTAATATATTGTAGACATAATGCTTACGGTGTTGGCCATTCCTGTGACTGTCAGAACATGATGGAGACGTATAGAGGACACATACAGCGTGTCCTGCATTCACTAGATATCCTGTAAGATAATGGCTCTTTGCAAGTATTGATTGATGGCGATCGTTAGAAATTGCCCAAGGAAGATTGCTGGATTTTCACAGCTTTAAGGCTTTGATCTTTTGATTTACAAAGATATTCTCTATCCAAACCTCGAACATTGACTGAAGATACCCAATGTGTTCTTCAACGTAACCCCTTAATTTTTGGGGGATATGTTCATTTATAGCTATCTATGGTGTCAGGTGTTACAAAGTATTCACAAAGACTATGAGAATCAACATCATCTTGGGTCACAAAGTTTGCCACCATATTGAACAATTTGCAATTTGGAACCTAAAACTTTTATATGAAACAAATATTAAAATCACTTATTGATGGAGAAGATCTGATACTGTGAAAGGGCAAAAAGAACTAAAGATTCTGGAATAAATGAAGGATGGACCTTCTAAATTGCTGATCTTATGTTGGACGTGATCACTGGAAGAAACATTTATTCATTGGAAGCGTCGGACAAAAAGGTGGTAGAGGATGAGCGGAAACCAAGATACAGACATAAGTGTCGTGAACTGTCAACCAATTTAACGCCCTTCACTGTAAAGAGGAATCCCGAGCACATGAAGTATGTCCAACCTTTGAAATGATACCGGAAATCCTTCAGAACAATCCTATGTATATTATTCATTATACACAGCCCGTTTGTCTACAAACTTTCTTGGAGGTTAAATTGTATCGGGTAGATAAATTGAAGTTAACTGGGAAATTTGGTTTTCAGACTCATGATGACATAAGGGAAATCATATCTGACACAGATGAAGTTAGGAAACTGAAAGGTAGCGGTCCTCATAACGTATGGAACATATGGAAGTAAGCATGGACAATGAAAAAAAGACAGAAACACAACACCTTCATAATGTGGAGCTGGAGAAGGAGTTATCAATACCCTGGATGGCAAAGAACAAGAAACAACCAGACTGTCACTGGAAGGAAGGATCACCAAGTTACGACTGTCTACACATCATAAGAAGAAGAAATCACTGGAGGAAGACATCATGGTGGGAAGAATAGAAGGAACAAGCGAAGAGGAAGACCAGCAACCTGAAAGGCTTGTTACAATCAAGATAATGTGGACCTCTAGCTTGGAAGACTTCTGGTGATCTATCTAGGCTTGGAAAGACCCTGATGGACCATCTAAGCTTGAGAATGATCCTGGTAGATCTATCTAGGCTTGGAGAAGACCCTGATGGATCTATCTAAGCTTGAGAAGACTCTGTTGGATCTATTAGGCTTGGAGAAGATCCCTGTGAGATCAATCTAGCTTGGAAGACTTGGTATGCTTATTAAGCTTTGAGAAGATCCTAATGGATCAATCTAAGCTGGAGAAGATGGAGCACTTGAAACCCGTTGACCCATCTAGACTTAAAGAAGACCTGGTGGCTCACTTTAGATAGATCTTCTAACAGAGCGTACATCCATTAAGTCACTATACCTCAAGATCAAGCTGAATGCTGGTAATAATAATAATAATAATAATCATTAATCATCATCATTAATTCATAATTCATTCTCATCTTCATTATGGGAAGTCAAAGCATCCTGGGAAAGGCTAACCTGTAGCTAAAGTCTGAACCTTGGAAAAATTTCATATACAAGTTGGTGTCACAATTTTCTTTTGGTTGTGTGAATTTGTTAAGACATTTAGATACAAGACGAAAAATCTATAAGATATTTAAACAAGTCAAGTTGATTTTATTCAAAGCGTAAATGTCATTTCTTTTAAAAAACAAAAAAAAAACAACAAAAAACAATACTGCACTAGTTGTTAATGATGGGTCACATAGCAGATATGATTGCTTTTTTTGTGCCATATGACTTACTTTCTCACATTTTTCTGTGCTCTTTTAAAAACTGCATTTTATGGCTGTGTGGGCAAGGCCAGCAGCTGATAGGGAGCAGTGCAATGTGACAGCAGAGAAAGAGTAAGATATCCTGAGCTGTTTGGGGAGCCAGCTGAGAAGGGTTACAGGAATTGTGACTGAGCAGAGAAGGAGCCAGATGACAGAACAGAGAAACTTGTAAAGAGGAGTTTACATCCTGACATTGCTCAGCTCTATTCTGTAATCTAATACATTGTTTCCTCCCCAGCTGCAGTCAGCAGTGTAGGTCCCGCCCCTTTACCCTTATATGGTTACATGCCCCGTATTCACTGAAGATGGATCTGAGTGATAATAAACGTGTCTGCTTCACACACAGTCTAGCGGGGAAACTTTGTGGAAGGTTTATGAATGGTAACCAACCAGAATTTTCTAATGAAGTATATTAGAAAGTTTCTTAAAATCACTTGCTCTACATTATTATTAAATAAAAATTTAGACGGCAGTTACACTTTAATGTGTTACTAGGCAAGGGGTAATTTCGTGTAATTTGTCTCAAAATGTTCCATCAAATTGCTACAGATTTGTAAATTTGTCTATGATAAACAACTGTCATCCAGACTATGGCAGTTGAGGTCTATGGAAAAATTTTCCAAATTATCATTGGTATCATTTTGATTTTTAGGATTGCTACTTCCAATAGGTAACACTAGAGCTCAAGTCTACTTCCTTGAAGAAACATTTGCATACTAAATGATAATTGTAATCTGCCATGAATTTGGCACACGGCATGTAAGAACTACTAAAAAAGGAACAATCAGCAAAGGTAATATAAATGCTCCCCATACCAATATCAGCTGAGAATTTCAGATTCACAAAGTTCAACAGGAAAGAATAGGAAGAGACGTTTTCCATTTATTCCATTTTGAATTCACTCCTGACAACTGCTCTGTGTGAACTTGGCCTGAAACAATGTAATCCCTTACTGACCTCACTGATAATAGATGTTATGTCGGAATAATCCTAACGGTGAATGAAATACCCCTTTGCTATAACAGTCTAGTGAATTTTTATAATTTCTTCCTTTTTAGCATGTGTTTCAGTTCTGTGTTCCTTCATCCTGGTTTCCTTAAATGCTTAAAGGGACTCTGCCACGAGGTTTTAGCCATTTCATCTGAGCGCAGCATGATGTAGAGACAGAGATCCTGATTCCAGCGATGTATCACTTACAGGGCTGCTCAGTGTAGTTTTGATAAAATGACTGTTAAATCATCTAGTCTAGTCCTATTTATGAGCTGCCAAATCTGCAGGAGAGAAAACACTAATTTTATCAAAATGACAGCAAGGAGCTCCATAAGTGACACATCGCTGGAATCAGGGTCTATATCTCTACATTATGCTGCTGTCAGATGGGATGTCAAAAATCTGGTGGCGGAGTCCCTTTAAATCCTTAATGCTTCCTATTCTTCCCTCTTGATATTATGAATAGTGCTGCATAGGGACACAATACCCAATGCTAATGTGATATGAACCTTATATTTTGGAATTGTCATGGAAAAGTAGATTTAAGTGGTCGACCCTTGTCCCAAAAGATTCAGCAATCCACTGTGGTATTTTCGACTTTTTGCAGAAAACATGGACGTCTCATAGCGTTATTCTGCGACTATAACTCAAAGGAAATGGAACCCTCGTGTAGCGTGTGATACATTGTTACTTCTGAACAACAAACTTTTTTTTACCTTTTTTTCTGGCATTTTTGTCGTGTTTTATAGTCTACATTACTACCCTAGAACTACATCATCAAAGATTAAAGTGAAAAAAAGAAAACTTTGTGCAGCTTTTTGCTATACCTTTTTGCTCCTTGGGGCTTACAGCACATTTCCTTTTTGTCCGCAGCAAACTTTGATCTGTGTTCAGCAGCTTGCTGAGCTCAGCACATACTTTAAGTGGAAAAGGGCTAATTGTTCTCTATGGAGAGATCCACATAGAAGGCAGCAGTGAGTGGTGACAGCAGGGTTATAAGGGTTCTTCAATTCCCTTTCTATCGATGTTTCTTAAATTACTCTGCAGATCTAGCTCAATATACCGTGTTCACCAGGCGGCTGGCGTGAGATCAAAGTTACTGTAATTTCACGAAAAAGAACAGAATTGGTAATAATATATAAATGAATAATATTTTTTGCAATCACATTTACAAAAAGGAAATCCTAAATTAAAATCTTAAATTCTGGTTGTGTCCACTAGGTGGAGTTTAGTGTTTGACTGAGCTCAGTGTATGTACACTGATTGCAATATACTCAAAAGCTCCCCCTACTGGTGGCTACAAACTATCAAATATTCATCATTCTTAGGAAACCTTGATTCAAGCAGCCTAAACCATGATCAGTATGAATTGACAGCACAATTGCGGCAAGATATAATTTTTTTCTGAAAACCATCCCAGTGCTTTAGAATCATAGAATAGTAGAGTTGGAAGGGTCCTGCTGGTTCATAGTTTGAAGGGACCTCCTGGATCATGGTATGAAGGGACCTCCCGGATCATGGTATGAAGGGACCTCCTGGGTCATTGTGTGATCAGACCTCTTGGGTCATTGTGTGAAGGGACCTCCTGGTTCATCGTGGGAAGGGACCTCCTGGGTCATCGTGTGATAAGACCTCCTAGGTTATCGTGTGAAGGGACCTCCTGGGTCATCGTGTAATAAGACCTCCTGGATCATAGTGTGATGAGACCTCTGGTCATCGTGTAAAGGGAACTCCTGGGTCATAGTGTGAAGGGTCCTCCCGGATCATAGTGTGAAGGGTCCTCCGGGTCATCGTGTGAAGGGACCTCCTGGGTCATTGTGTGAAGGGAGCTCTTGGGTTCATCATGTGAAGGGACCTCCTGGGTCATCGTGTGAAGGACCTCCTAGATCATCGTGTGAAGGGACCTCCTGGGTCATTGTGTGAAGGGAGCTCTTGGGTCCTCATGTGAAGGACCTACGGGGTCATCGTGTGAAGGACCTACGGGTCATAGTGTAAGGGACCTTCCTGGTGTATCGTGTGAAGGGACCTCCTAGGTCATCGTGTGAAGAGATCTCCTGGGTCCTCATGTGAAGGGACCTCCTGGGTCATCTGTGTGAAGGGACCTCCTGGGTCATCGTGTGAAGGGACCTACGGGTCATCGTGTGAAGGCACCTACGGGTCATAGTGTGAAGGGACCTTCCTGGTGTATCGTGTGAAGGGACCTCCTGGGTTTCATCGTGTGAAGGGACCTCCTGGGTCATCGTGTGAAAAGGGACCTCCTGGTCATCTTGTGAAGGGACCTCCTGGGTCATCGTGTGAAGGGACCTACGGGGTCATCGTGTGAAGGCACCTACGGGGTCATAGTGTGAAGGGACCTTCCTGGTGTATCGTGTGAAGGGACCTCCTGGGTCATCGTGTGATAAGACCTCCTGGGTCATCTTGTGAAGGGACCTCCTGGGTCATCGTGTGAAGGGTCCTCTCAGATCATAGTGTAAAGGGATCTCCTGGGTCATAGTGTGAAGGGATCTCCTGGGTCATAATGTGAAGGACCTCCCAGGTCATCAAGTGAAGAGATCTCCTGGGTCCTCGTTTGAAGGGATCTCCCATATCATAGTGTGAAGGGACCATTTTTTTCGTTACAATGTTTACTGATCAGAATACTTTATTTAAAATTTTACCAGATCGGACATTTCTGACTGCAGCGATACTAAATATTGTTATTTTTTATTTGTTATTATTTTCAAAACTTTTGTGTTGGTTTTTTTTTTTTCGTATTTTTAAAAACTTTTCTTTTTTACATTGACTGTATTTACTAGTGTCCTTAGGGGACTTGAAACTGTGATTGTTGGATCTTCTGTTCTATACAGAGCAGTATATCAGCATTAGGGTTGAAACATACTATGCGAAATGCATGCGAGTATCTCACATGCATCTTACATGAGTCATCTGACCCGGACCCTGCTTCTCAGCTGATTGGGTTTATATGCAGCACCATGCTCCCATCCAAAGGGGCAGAAGCTGGACCAGGTGAGTCATGTGAGGTGCATGCGAAATACTCACATGTATCTCGCATAGTGTGCGTTCCACCCTTACTATCATCTTCAGTATTGACATAATCATCAGCATCATCATCAGTGTCATCATCTACCCTGATCTGTTCGCAGAAATCAAGATCTCCTATGAATGTCGCTCGCAGCGTTCAAAGGACGATTGTAATGATAGATACAGAGGTCATCAGTTGACCACTGGCTCTCATGACAACCCATCAGGGAAGGCCCAGCGGTCACGTCACAGGGCCACCAATGGGAGCGGGGAATGGCACACTTCCTGTTGGCACTTGTTAAATCCTGCTGTCAGAGAGTGACAGCAGGATTTAACTGGTTGACCGCCCGCAGGCAGATCTCTGATTGATTCACCCGTGGCTGTTAGAGGCACATGATGGCTGCCTAAATCAGCCATCATGTGCCGGGAAAGTCGCAGGCTCGGCATGCATCAAAGGGAGAAATACGACACATGCATAAATATACTTCATAGTCCGTTGATGGGTATTGACCACTATGTAATGGGGTCGATGGATATCTCATCTCCACATCTCTACATATAGAATTAGACTTCAAAGTGAAGCTGGACCAAGTCCACATGATGACCGTACTTACTCCTCAGGCAGGACGCGAATTGAGGGATCACCTACCTGCACTGTGACATTTTGGGACAAGTTGGTCATGGATGACCGCTGTGTCCCTGCCTCTATGTTTAGGATCATCTGTGGTGTAGGAGGACTGGGCGGTTTGGTTATATGGAGGGCGCTCAATGTTTCTGGACCTTCACTGACGACAGGTGATCTGCATTTCTTCTAGAATGGAGAACCTCAGGATGTGTAAAGATCCTGCACCGTATCAAGGGAATTCTACAGTGCAGGAGATGCTCAACCCCGGGAAGAAACGGCCGGAAGAAGACTGTAAGTTGGCTTCAGCCCTAAACGTTTTGATGCTGTTGTATAATGTATCAGCCGTGGATTCACTGTCACTTTGAGCGATGAGGGGGGGAAACACGTAATAAATGTATAAAGAAACTAAAAATGTCTTGTTGTTTTTTTTTGGGGAGAATAAAAGTAAAGGAGTTTATCTCCTGAAATGTGAAATAGTCATACAGGAGCGACTCAATGAATTAGAAGATCTTCAAAAGGTGACTTTATTTCAGTAATTTAATACATAAAGTGACCACATCTATTACATAGAGTCATTACACACAGAGGGATCTATTTCATGTGTTTATTTCTGTTAATGTTGATGATTAATGAAAACCCAAAGGTCATTATCTCAGAACATTAAAGTAGGGGGAGATGAAGGGTCTGACAGATAAAATATGACCTGAATAGGTATCAGAGGCTTCACTTTGTGTGGTTGTGAGAGTCACAACCACTATAAAAGCAGATCACGGCTGCTGCAGTCCCCAGCGTGGTACATATAGAGAGGAGGATGAAGGGTTAAACACCACGCTGCTGTATTCCACCAGACATCAAAGGGTGAATATAATATTGATTTATTAGTCAATGTGTTTCAGGGCTCTCTGGCCTCTTCATCAGACAAATCAATATCATATTGTCTGTTTCTGGGACTAATAAATCAATATTACATTCACCCTCTGATGTTTGGTGGAATACGGCAGCGTGGTGTTTAACCCTTCATCCTCCCTACTTTAATGAAACACAAGGTCATTATTTCAGACATTAATCATCAACATTAACAAAATAAACACATGAAATAGATCCCTCTGTGTGTAATGACTCTATATAATAGATGTGGTGTCACTTTATGATTGAATTACTGAAATAAAGTCACTTTTTGTGATCTTCTAATTCATTGAGACGCTCCTGTTATTGGTATAATCAGAGTTTGGTAGTTACATTTGCAGACGTGACAGCAGGAAGCGCAGACTCGCCGCTCGTCACCACTTAATAACTTTCTCAGGAATCGATGGAAACTTTTCATCCTGACGGTATAACACAGATGTTCCACTTTCTTACAATACGGCTGCGCTCCCTGTTGTCACTGTCAGAACTTATGATTTCCCGATATCTGGAGTTTTCTGTTCTGTGTTGAGTCGTCTTGAATTAAAAGGTGATGAGAATAGTTGTGAAATCGCTGAAGAAGTCGCCGTGGCTCCTCGGGGGAGGGTCCTCTCTGTGTGAACATTACATTGTGGTTACAGGATCTATTTGTACTTTATTGTTGGGAGATAGAGGAAAAAGTTGTTGTTTTTTTCTTAGTTTTCTGGCATTTAGTTGTGCGGAGACGACAGAGTAAAACGTGTTGTGTCCCTGCCGCACCCCCCAATGGTTCTGAAAAGTAAATCACATTGTCATATGATGGTAGAAATAATACAATACAGCGACTTTATAATGAAACCTCACAGTACCAAATACCCATGTAACAGTGTCATATCAATAAAAAATAACACTACTATAGAGTGATCTGAGTAATAGTGCTATATACTGTGGCTTCTATAATAGTGTAAAGATGACCGCTCCATGCATTGCTTACATACTACTGCAATAATGTGATTGTATTGTTACTGGAAAATATAACACTACCATAGAGTTCTCTAAATAATAGTGCTATATAGTGCTGCTATAATGGTGCCATAATGCAAAAAAGATAACATTAGCAGGCAGTGACTACATAATACTCCAATATAGTATTTAGTTTATAGGGTTATCAAGTTGTAAACCTAAATGATAACAGTACCATAGAATGCCTATATAATACCGTCATATAGTGCTGACATAATGTAGTCCTAAAAGGAAAAAGTAACAATACCATATAGTGCTCTAAATAATAGTGCTATAAAATGCTTCCATAACAGTGTCATACTGCAAAAAGGTAACAATACCAGACAATGCCTACATAATGCTCCAATGCAGTTGTAGTGTTATAACCCTAAATAATAACAGTATCATAGAGGGCCCACATAATACCGTCATATAGTGCTTACATAATAGCAGTATATAAGTGATTAAATAATAGTGCTATTCTATAATAGTGTAAAGATGACCCTCCATGCATTGCTTACATACTACTGCAGTAATGTGATTGTATTGTAACTGGAAAAGATAACACTACCATATAGTGCCCTAAATACTAGTGCTATATAGTGAGTCTATAATAGTGTTCTAATGCAATAAAGATGCATTACCAGGCAGAGTCTACAACATAGTAACATAGTATTTAAGATTGAAGGAAGACTTTAAGTCCATCTAGTTCACCCCATAGCCTAACATGTTGATCCAAAGGATATAGTATGTAGTTATAGGGTTATCTAGTTGTAAACCTAAATGATAATAGGTACTCATGAATACTATTAATACCGTCATATAGTGCTTTACATAATAGTCATATAGGAAAAAGATAACAGTACCATAAACTGCATAGATTGCATTGTAACTGTAAAATATAACAGTACCACAGAGTGCTCTAAATAATAGTGCCATATACTGTTTCCATAATAGTGTCACACTGCAAAAAGATATTACCAGCACTGGCGGACACAGACAGAAAGGGCCCCTGTGCAGGAATAGTAAATGGGCCCTTTTTAGTCCAATAACTCATCATCCAATCCTGCTTTTGAGGTGGAAATGGACCCTCTCACCTCTCGAGCCCTTGTGCGACTTGCACCAATGATATATCCGCCCCTGGATACCAGGCAATGGCTACATAATGCCCGATACAGTATCTCATAATAGTGTTATAACCCTAAATGATAACAGTACCATAGAGTGCCCACATAATACCGTCATATAGTGGTTACATAATAGAGTCATAAATAGAATCGATTACAGTATACATCTACATGCCCATTACATAATGCTACCCAATTACAGAATGCATACCCTATATAATGTTTAGCTAATAACATTCAGCTACATGCATAAGTAACAAAAAGTTTTAATCATATAGAGTGTCCACATAATACCGTCTTATACATAAAGAGGAAAGATAGTTCATACCATCTACAATGCTCTTACGCTACAAGTTAACTAATGCTCATTCATGTGTAATCGTTGGGTATTCTCTTACGTGTATGTCACTATATAACGTGTGCGGGTGATAATGCACCAAATCCATCATCACATATGGAGAGTGGGGTGGAGTAAAGATTTGATGGAAATGGCGCCAAGAAATCTGGACCACAGTGCTCAGATAGTGATAACACTATACAGGACGGTATTCATGTGTTGGGGCTGTTATCTGGCGGGGGTCCTTCAGGATAATTGCCCCCCGGTTCCTTGTCCGTGTATACAGGATACGGTAGATTCGGCGTCTTTTCGTTCTTGAGAACGTGAAGGTGACTGGATCTGCTTCCATCCATCGCTTCGTCTTCCGAGTCATTTCTCCATGATCATAATTAGCGTTATAGATTTCTCTTTATTTCAAGCCGCGCTCAAATTAAATTTCTTGGATAAATTCCCTAAATGTGATGTGACCAGATGGCCGTATTAGCTGCTCTCCTTTGTCATAAAGGGCTGATTTAACTGAGAAATGGAACTCGCCAAGAGACGTCTCGTGTTAAAGTCACAGGATCGGCCGAAGAGGCAAAAAGTTAGAGATTTTGGACTTTTGTGTTTCATCCCAATTAGTGTAAAGTTGTTACTTTTTGGTATATTATATGGTGTAATGTTGCATCTTTTGGCCGTTGTACAGGGCTGGGTAGGAATCCTTGATCCTGTCCGCTGTCCTCTGATGGGTGACGTATGGTTCTAGAAAAAATATCCTCTGTATATATGGCATCAAATTCAGACATAGGGGCCCATGTACTTGTATCGGGGCCATATTACGGCTTGGTACAGCCATATTTGCAAAGTCTAAAACAGATCTGGGTTGAGGTCTAAAATAACGAACCCCATTTTTGGCCAGAAGTTAGTGTCCATCTTGTATCATAGAAATCCCGAAAGAGGGGCAGATTTTCTACAAACCCCATCCACATGTTGGCAGTATACAGGAGATGACGTATATATGTTGAACCTTTCAAGATTCGGTTTGGTTCGGGTCACCGATCTTCCCGGTGTTGAGTAAACCTGTTGGGTTCGGAGTTCGGGAGCTCTATGTTTGCAGAGCACTGGAGCGAGCAATGCTGGGGTCGGGTAGTAATAATAATAATATTTATTCATTTATTTATCATTATTAATTCCATAGCGCTTTACATACATTTGTGTCGCTGTCCCCATTGGGGCTCGCATTCTAAACATCCTATCGGTATGTCTTTCATACAGTTGGTGCTTGGCCCCGTGCGAGCCACACCGGGCTTAAAAAGTACAGTTTTTGGGTGTCCGAAATTAATTTAAAAAGAAAAATCCACCCTCTCACTCCCGGAAATGTGTGTGGGCGGAGAGCTGAACTACAATCAGTGACTTCAATTGAGGTTCGGGTCAAGACAAAAAGTCTGTCTGCACCAACGAACCCGAACTTCAAAACGTTCATTCATCTCTATTCTCGGGTGATGACTCCATTTCTGCAATTTTCGGTGCACTTACACTTTTGTTCAGAAAGTGCTATAAGATAGAGCCCGATTTTTTGATAGCTTCTGTATGCAATGTGTTTCAGCTTCTACGTCCTAGAATACAATATACCAGTGGTTCTTAACCGGGGTTCAATCAAACCCCGGGGGTATGGTGTGTCGGTCTCAGGGTTTTGGAGGAGCCTCTACCACGGTGGTCGTCACACTCCCGACGGCGGCATGTAGATTTATCATTAAAGAAGGGTTCGGTGAATGTGCATATGAAACTGGTGGGTTGGGTACCTCAAACAAGGTGAAGAACCACTGCTCTATCTTGCTAGTTGTCAGAAATAATAAAGAAATCAAATGTAAACAAACAGATAGATAGATAAGATAGATAGTTAAGAGATAAGATAAGATAAGCTAGATAAGATAGATAGTTAAGAGATAAGATAGATAGTTAAGAGATAAGATAAGATAGATAAGATGGATAGATAGATAGATAGATAGATAGATAGATAGATAGATAGATAGATAGATAGATAGATAAGGCAAATATCTTGCACATAAATAATGTGCCCACCCCCTACATATTATAATCTTCCACCGTTAAGTGCTTTTCATGTGGCACTAAAGGGTTTTTATTTTAGCTTTCTTTAACCTATTTAATGAGTTAATAATTGAAAAAAACTATGTGACGTCTCCCCTATTTATGATTACCAGTTTAGGTTAAGCCAACAGCTGGTGGCTGACATTATCAAGTTGGGAAGGTTCATGGTTATTTAGTCCTTCCTAGCCCAAATATAGCAGCCCACAGCAGCCCCAGAAGTGGCCAATCACATTAGATTCTCCAATTCTGGTGTTTCCCTTTGGCTCCTCCTGATTGCCCTTGTGCAGGGACAATAGGTGTAATGGTTCATGGGGTTGATGTCAGCTGTGTAGTGTCAGCTTGTATCAAGCTCAGTGGTTAGTAATGGAGAGGCGTCTATCAGACACTCCCATTAATAACTGGGTAAGTCAAAATAAATAAACACACACAAAATGCTTTATTTGAAAAAGCCCTCCCCGACACGTTCCCTGGGTCACTCATTTATGAAGATACCCATGCAGCTCCAGTGTAGTACTAGTGCGCTATGTGCCACACAACTATTTAGATGTAGAATCTTTCTGCAGAAATAAGCTGCTAACCTGCTCCCTGTGCCAGAAAAACGCACATTACGCATTTTGGGTTTGGATCAGACTTTGGTCTTGCATTTTTTCACTATTCTCAATGGCAGGAAGAGATGAATGACGCTGCTCATCTGCTAAAAGAAAGGACGCTCTACAGACAAAAAACACTGCAAATCTGCAAGGAAAAGCGTAACCGGCCGCAATTCAGACTTCTCATAGACTTTGCTGGATACACATGCAGTTTAGTGACAAAAGGTGACACAAAACCTCAGCAAAAACGCATACAAAATGCACAGTCAGCACAGAGCCTTATATATTGTGTTCTTGTATTTATACAACTTTATTTCCTGAGCTGCTGTGGTGATCGGGGATTTATACATTCATTTAAAGAGAATTATCTCAGATATTTGCTAGTCGAAATAGTTATATATATACCGTATATACTCGCGTATAAGCCGAGTTTTTCAGCCCAAAAATTGGGCTGAAAAGTACCCCCCTCGGCTTATACGCGAGTCAGTGACGGACGGCAGCGGGACAGTGATAAGTATAATTTGCTTTACAGGTGACCGGAGCAAGGCTGGGGGGGCCCTGGATTACTGGGGCTGCTGTATACTACCGCTGGGGCTGCTGGGGATGCTGTATACTACCACTGGGGCTGCTGTATACTACCACTGGGGCTGCTATATACTACCACTGGGGCTGCTGGGGATGCTGTATACTACCACTGGGGCTGCTGGGGATGCTGTATACTACCACTGGGGCTGCTGGGGCTGCTGTATACTACCACTGGGGCTGCTATATACTACCACTGGGGCTGCTGGGGATGCTGTATACTACCACTGGGGCTGCTGGGGATGCTGTATACTACCACTGGGGCTGCTATACACTACCGCTGGGACTGCTATATACTACCACTGGGGCTGCTATATACTACCACTGGGGCTGCTGGGGATGCTGTATACTACCACTGGGGCTTCTGGGGATGCTATATACTACCACTGGGGCTGCTGTATACTACCACGGGGGCTGCTGTATACTACCACTGGGAAGGCCTGTATACCACTGGGGGGGGGCTGTATACCACACTGCTGGGGGCTGTATACCTGTGCTGGGGTCCACCCTCGGCTTATACACGAGTCAATATGTTTTTCCAGATTTTTGGGGCAAAAGTAGGGGGTCGGCTTATACACGGGTCGGCTTATACACGCGTATATACGGTATATATATATTATTGATAGATATACTGCATTCTAGATAGACAAATAGAGGGATAGACAGAAATATAGATAATAAATAGATGGAAGGATAGAGAAATGATAGATAAATAGATAATAGATGTATATATATATACAGTAGATAGATGATTGAATGATAGATAATAGATGGATAGGTAGATGATAGATATAGGGATGTAACTACAATATGTGCAGGGGCTGCAATCGCACCCAGGCCCTGGAACTAGGGGGGCCCCAAAAGTCCCTTGAGCCTATAGAAACAGGCTATTGTTATTAAAGATTTGCAATAATTGGGGGTCCCTGAGCTTTAAGTTACGCCACTAGATAGATGGATGGATAGATGGATGGATAGATAGATGGATGATGAATAGATGATGGATAGATGATGGATGGATAGATGGATGGATAGATGGATGGATGGATGGATGGATGGATGGATAGATGGATGGATGGATAGATGGATGGATGGATGGATGGATAGATGGATGGATAGATGGATGGATGGATGGATGGATAGATGGATGGATGGATGGATGGATAGATGGATGGATAGATGGATGGATAGATCTATCTATATAAATTCCTCCATTCTGTATTCAGGATTCCGTCTTGTCTTCTCTCGGTTCCTTAGCGCTGATATCTCATTGTTTTCTCATTATCTAGATAACCTTACAATCTAATCTGATCTATTCCTGCCGGACCGTCCTAGTTGCTTATTCTGGTGGATTTGCTGTCTATGTTCGGGTTTTTAGAGCAGGTCACAATTGTGGTGCAGGATCCGGCGGGGCACACGCCTCATGCCGGACCCCGGAGCCAGCTGACACCGGTCCAGAATACTTCATTGATGTTCCGTATCTCTGGGCAGACAGAGACCTTGTACGTTTTCCAACTGGCTGCAAAGTCAGAGGAACAGGTGAAAAAGTTCATTCATTATAGTCCTGCAGTGATCCCGTCTGGAGTCTGCACTGAATGTCCAGAATCACCGACCACCAGGACATCGCCTCATTTACCATCAGCCACATCCATCCAGGCAGACGTCAAGGTCACAGGCAGTGATTACTAAGACATATATAGAGGATGCAAACTTTAAAAACTATTGTGTGTATTATTCCCACACATCTATGAGAGCCTAGAGGAGAAAGTCTCGGCCAAAACAAAAAAAAACCTCTTCGTGTCTACAGCTCCAATGCCGATCTCTGGTTATAGACCTGGTGTCCTGAAACCTGCAGTGCTCCTCACTTTTCCTGCAACCTCAATATATGCAGAATGGATGGAATTAAAGGGATAATTTATACCCGGGTCCCTGTTCTGCCCTTTTATGCAAGACTTTTACAATCTTGCATCTACTCTGGTCTGGATGATAGAAGGAGCCTGATCAGACAGGATCTGCATGTAACTTTATGACAATTGTTATCTGCTCATGAGTTACCTTTCTCTTTTCATTATATCCTGCTCCACATTCCCTGCACAGACTCACACTTGGGGCCCGTTTGCACGATGTGTGCCGTACTTCTTGGTGCATGTTTGATTGCAGAAAAATCTTCCGCGTCGGTTCCGCTGCAGGTTTTATCGCGTTTTACACCCATAGACCCTCCTGTTAACTCAGAAGCAGTGTTCACACTATGCGTATTTATGTCTTATTTTGAGCCAAATTTGCATTAAAATCCACAGGTGATGATAGTGTTTTTGTGGGGGGAAGCAGGATTTCACATATTTTTTTCTCTTTTTTTGTTGACCAAAGTATCTAAACTTTATTGAAATACACATAAAGCACCTTAAAATCCACATCAAATCCGCCTCTAAAGCACAGGATGTGGACTGCCACAAAGTCAGCGTGTGAACAAAGCCTTAAAGGGAATCTGTCAGCAAGTTTTTGCTACCTCATCTGACACCAACATAATGTAGGCAAAGAATCCCTGAATCCCTGAAATTAAGAATCCCTATAGAGAGAGATCTGCCCCCACCTACACCAGGCTCTGTATATGCAATGTCTATAGACAGAGAGCTGCCGCCGCCCACACCAGGCTCTGTATATACAATGTCTATAGACAGAGAGCTGCCCACACCAGGCTCTGTATATATAATGTCTATAGACAGAAAGCTGCCCACACCAGGCTCTGTATATATAATATCTATAGACAGTGAGCTGCCCCCGCCCACACCAGGCTCTGTATATATAATGTCTATAGACAGAGAGCTGCCCCCCCCACACCAGGCTCTGTATATACAATGTCTATAGACAGACAGCTGCCCCTGCCCACACCAGGCTCTGTATATACAATGTCTATAGACAGAGAGCTGCCCCCGCCCACACCAGGCTCTGTATATATAATGTCTATAGACAGTGAGCTGCCCCCGCCCACACCAGGCTCTGTATATATAATGTCTATAGACAGAGAGCTGCCCCCGCCCACACCAGGCTCTGTATGTACAATGTCTATAGATAGAGAGCTGCCCCTGCCCACACCAGGCTCTGTATATACAATGTCTATAGACAGACAGCTGCCCCTGCCCACACCAGACTCTGTATATACAATGTCTATAGACAGAGAGCTGCCCCCGCCCACACCAGGCTCTGTATATATAATGTCTATAGACAGTGAGCTGCCCCGCCCACACCAGGCTCTGTATATATAATGTCTATAGACAGAGAGCTGCCCCCACCTACACCAGGCTCTGTATATACAATGTCCATAGACAGAGAGCTGCCCCCGCCCACACCAGGCTCTGTATATACAATGTCCATAGACAGAGAGCTGCCCCCGCCCACACCAGGCTCTTTATATACTATGTCTATAGACAGAGAGATGCCCCCGCCCACACCAGACTCTGTATGTACAATGTCTATAGACAGAGAGCTGCCCCCGCCCCACCAGGCTCTGTATGTACAATGTCTATAGACAGAGAGCTGCCCCCGCCCACACCAGGCTCTGTATGTACAATGTCTATAGACAGAGAGCTGCCCCCGCCCTCACCAGGCTCTGTATGTACAATGTCTATAGACAGAGAGCTGCCCCCGCCCACACCAGGCTCTTTATATACAATGTCTATAGATAGAGAGCTGCCCCCACCCACACCAGGCTCTGTATATACAATGTCTATAGACAGAGAGCTGCCCCCACCTACACCAGGCTCTGTATATACAATGTCTATACACAGAGAGCTGCCCCCGCCCACACCAGGCTCTGTATGTACAATGTCTATAGACAGAGAGCTGCCCCCGTCCACACCAGGCTCTTTATATACTATGTCTATAGACACAGAGCTGCCCCACCCACACCAGGCTCTGTATATACAATGTCTATAGACAGACAGCTGCCCCCACCCACACCAGGCTCTGTATATGCAATGTCTATAGACAGAGAGCTGCCCCCACCCATACCAGCCTTTCTATAGAGATTCTGCATTGACAGTGAGGTGTCAATCACAGCGGGGGTGTATTGGACTGCTGTGCTCCGACATTGTAGTCCTGTAATGGTAATCACAGGGTAATAAAGGCTTCATGTTAAGTAAACAATTGCACACAGTCTGATAAGTGAAGCACAGATGCTTTTTATTTTTTAACAGCATGCTGTCCTCATCTTACATAGCAAAAACTAGCTGACAGGTTCCCTTTAAAAAGGAATATATTTGTCTGCCTGATACCACCACTAGGGGGAGGTGTGGAGCTCGTTGTTCATTATTTCCTTAGCTCCTGCACGCTCCGTTTTAGATGGATTTTAATAATTTAGATTCAGATTTTGCAGAAAATTGTGGAACTTTATGGGAAAAAAAAAGACAAATTTGGGGTTTTGCAACTTTGTATCTTGCTTCTTTAAGCAAATTTCCTCTGTATCCTAGAGACATTCCTATGCACTAATCATCTAATTACCTTCACTTCCTTGTTAAACAGGTTTGTATTGCTTTTTTTTGTGTGAAAGACAAATATTTACACTAGCCGCTGATATTTACTTAGTATATTTCACATTATTGGTATCGGTGCCACTTGTGTCATCACCGGATAAAAGCTCTGATTGTATAAAAGTGAAGATCTGGATACAATAACAAATGGTCGTTATTTCCGGGATATTTTGGAGTCTAATAAACAGGTTTTACTGGTGGCAAAAACAATTCCAGCAACCAGTGATCTTCACTTATTGAGGGGAAAAATCTGAGCCTGAATGTGAAGAATCCTGAATAATTGAAAAAATAATGGCAGCATGAGAAAGGACACGAGACTCATAGACGAGATCGTCACCGTCAAAGAGCACTCAGGTATATGTAATTATTATAATTCTGCCTATTTAGTACAGAATATAACTACTATAATACTGCCCTATATACAAGAATATACTACTATAATACTGCCCCTATATACAAGAATATACTACTTTTAATTACTGCCCTATATACAAGAATTATAACTACTATAATACTGCCCCTATATACAAGAATATAACTACTATAATACTGCTCCTATATACAAGAATATAACTACTATAATACTGCCCCTATGTACAAGAATATAACTACTATAATACTGCTCCTATATACAAGAATATAACTACTATAATATGCTCCTATATACAAGAATATAACTACTATAATACTGCTCCTATATACAAGAATATAACTACTATAATACTGCCCTATATACAAGAATATAACTACTATAATACTGCCCCTATATACAAGAATATAACTACTATAATACTGCCCCTATAACAAGAATATAACTACTATAATACTGCCCTATATACAAGAATATACTACTATAATACTGCTCCTATATACAAGAATATAACTACTATAATACTGCCCCTATATACAAGAATATAACTACTATAATACTGCTCCTATATACAAGAATATAACTACTATAATACTGCCCCTATATACAAGAATATAACTACTATAATACTGCTCCTATATACAAGAATATAACTACTATAATACTGCCCCTATATACAAGAATATAACTACTATAACACTGCTCCTATATACAAGAATATAACTACTATAATACTGCCCCTATATACAAGAATATAACTACTATAATACTGCTCCTATTACAAGAATATAACTACTATAATACTGCCCCTATATACAAGAATATAACTACTATAATACTGCTCCTATGTACAAGAATATAACTACTATAATACTGCCCTATATACAAGAATATAATACTATATACTGCTCCTATGTAACAAGAATATAACTACTATAATACTGCTCCTATATACAAGAATATAACTACTATAATACTGCTCCTATATAAAAAATATAACTAACTATAATACTGCCCCCATATACAAGAATATAACTACTATAATACTGCTCCTATATACAAGAATATAACTACTACATACTGCTCCTACATACAAGAATATAACTACTATAATACTGCCCCTATATACAAGAATATAACTACTATAATACTGCCCCTATATACAAGAATATAACTACTATAATACTGCCCCTATATACAAGAATATAACTACTATAATACTGCTCCTATATACAAGAATATAACTACTATAATACTGCCTCTATGTACAAGAATATAACTACTATAATACTGCCCCTATGTACAAGAATATAACTACTATAATACTGCTCCTATGTACAAGAATATAACTACTATAATACTGCCCCTATATACAAGAATATAACTACTATAATACTGCTCCTATATACAAGAATATAACTACTATAATACTGCCCCTATATACAAGAATATAACTACTATAATACTGCTCCTATATACAAGAATATAACTACTATAATACTGCCCCTATATACAAGAATATAACTACTATAATACTGCTCCTATATACAAGAATATAACTACTATAATACTGCCTCTATATACAAGAATATAACTACTATAATACTGCTTCTATATACAAGAATATAACTACTATAATACTGCCCCTATGTACAAGAATATAACTACTATAATACTGCCCCTATATACAAGAATATAACTACTATAATACTGCCTCTATATACAAGAATATAACTACTATAATACTGCCCCTAAGTACAAGAATATAACTACTATAATACTGCCCCTATGTACAAGAATATAACTACTATAATACTGCCCCTATATACAAGAATATAACTACTATAATACTGCTCCTATATACAAGAATATAACTACTATAATACTGCCCCTATATACAAGAATATAACTACTATAATACTGCTCCTATATACAAGAATATAACTACTATAATACTGCCCTATATACAAGAATATAACTACTATAATACTGCCCCTATATACAAGAATATAACTACTATAATACTGCTCCTATATACAAGAATATAACTACTATAATACTGCTCCTATATACAAGAATATAACTACTATAATACTGCCCCTATATACAAGAATATAACTACTATAATACTGCCCCCATATACAAGAATATAACTACTATAATACTGCTCCTATGTACAAGAATATAACTACTATAATACTGCTCCTATATACAAGAATATAACTACTATAATACTGACCCATATGGTTAGAATATTTTCATACCTGACTGCTGGTGTCTTATGATTTCCATCACTTGGTGGTTAGGAGCAGCTGTGGGGGGTATCAGGGTGGCTGTATTATATCTGGGCACAGTGTGTACATTGGGGGGTGTTGGGTGTTTCCCCCCTAACTTTCAATGCTGTTACCTATACACAGTTTTTGTTATTGCTGATATGATCCAGGAGATAAATCTTTATATTGATCCTTATAGATCTTATTATTATTGTATTTACTGATTCTGAGTTTCATGTAAACAGTAGACAATCATTGTCAGGGTCGGTGTCCCCCGTCCTCAGATACGTCTGGGTATAATAATACTCCGGTATTCTGGAATTTTTGGGCGATTTCTTCTATTTATTTTGGATTCTTCACTTTTACCAGGACTTAAAATTTTGCTGATACTTAAATGACAGAGATCTCAATCTTCAGTAATTCTGATCTTTCTTAATGGTCAAAAGAAATTAACCCAAGGAAAAGAATAACGCGCTGACATTCCCCAGTGACAGCCACGGGCAGCAAATATTGAGAACCGTAAGAAACCAATTTGACACAAAGGAAAAATCAAAGGCAGAAAGATGATAACAATGTGTCTGACGCTGGATTATAAATCACCCTGGATTATCAGATTACAGGAATTAATTACCATTAAAGACACAGGGACTCCTGCCAGAACGTCACCATTGCTCCACAACTACCCTCCCCATCATCCCCAGGAATAACGTCCCGGGAGAACTATTGGGTCCAGTGTTCCGGTTGTGTTGAAGTATTGCCCTAAAACGAGGTGGTATCTATAATAGTGAGATTTATAGGGATTGTCCGGGCTTTTTATAAAATCTGTGTATATCTAAAATGCAAAATGCTGACAGTTTGTAATTTATAACCTACCGTATATGTATTTTGCAGGGTTTCCTAGATATCACCTTTCTGCCTTTGATATTCCATATTGCACTGAGCGGTCATCTCCTTCTCAAGGCTGCGGATGAGCCACAGTGTTTCAGATAAGGAGATGACCACACAATGCAATGCGGTTCCATCAGAGTTTACATAAGGGAATGGAGTCTGGAGAGGATGAGTATGCTGGAGACTGGGGGGGATTCTGGAGTCTGGGGCATGCTTGTAGGAGTGGGTAGGGCTTGTAGGAGTCTGGAGCGCTGGGCATGCTGGAGACTGGGGAGGGGTGTGCATGCTGGGGTCTGGGGGTGGGCATGCTTGGGACCGGGGAGGGCTTGTTGCAGTGTGGGGAGGGATTGTAGGAGTCTGGGGCAACTGGGCATGCTGGAGACTAGAGGGGGCATGCTGGAAACTGGGGGTGGCATGCTTAGGACTAGGGAGAGCTTGTTGCAGTGTGGGGAGGGATTGTAGGAGTCTGGGCAACTGGTCATGCTGGAGACTAGAGGGGCATGCTGGAAACTGGGGGTGGGCATGCTTAGGACTAGGGAGGGCTTGTTGCAGTGTGGAGAGGGCTTGTAGGAGTCTGGAGCGCTGGACATGCTGGAGACTGGGGATGGGTGGCATGCTTGGGACTGAGAGGGCTTGTTGCAGTGTGGAGAGGGCTTGTACGATTCTGGGGTGGCTGGGCATGCTGGAGACTGGGGGGGCATGCTGGAGACTGGGGGGACAGGTATGCTGGAGTCTGGGTGTAAATGACCGGTTTTGACATTTACACACAAGCAAACACACCTCTGGTTGGTGGCCTCCTCCACACATAGAAAGGTGATATCTAGGTAACCCTGCAAAATGCTAACAGGGTGTAAATCACAAACGGTCAGCATTTTGCAGCCTAGATACACACAGAGATTTTCTAAAAAGCCCAAACAACCCCTTCAAGGAAGAGCTCATGTCCCCAGGATTCCCCTGCAGGAATGTGGTATTTTGTGCCACTGAAATCCCCGAATACTGTGGAGTGAGACATTTCTGCAGCAACTCTCCTCCGACAACTAGAGGGAAGCTGCAGGCAAAAGGGGATCTGAACATTTAGGCTGCAGATTTCACCCATCCTTAGGTTATGTCCTGACATGGTGGTTTGTAGGAACTTCTGATTTCTTGGCTGGAGATTCGCTGTGCCTATTAATGCGTCTTTGCTATAGAATGCTGTAAAATCACAGGAAGCAATTGACGCTCATTCTTACAAAAATGCAGCAAATTTTCTGTTCTGTTTTTGTTGCTCTTGTAGTGAATGAAACCAACTTTATTAAACATGTTCTGTAGACAAATGACACCAAAAACGCTGCAAAAAAAAAAAAAACTGCAGAAAATGCAGCAAAGACGCATCAGAACCTGCCTTTTTGGGATCAGCCGTTCTACTGTCAAGAGAAAAAAAAACACAACGTGTGAACAAAGTCCAATGAATGGGGGAAAAATCTGCACCAAAAACACGTTAAAAAAATGCATCAAAAACCCCAGTATTTTACACAGCATTTTTACTGCCAAAAGATGCAGAATTGGTGCAGGCGTTTTTGCAGCAAATACTTAAAGGGGAACTCCGGGAAGTTAAACATTTTTGTCCTGTCATTGCCCTCCTCCATGATGAAGCAGAGCTGGGCACTACAGTTCTAGGATCTATAGATCTCTTTAAATCAATAAAGATCATATCTGCTCCTCAGCTCTCACCCCTCCTCAGGGGACAGAGACATTCAGCCATGCATAGTGCTAAAGATTCAGGGGACAGGACGCTACCAAGTTGATATGGGGGAAGGGAGGCCATGGTAGTGCTGAATCAATCAGTGCAGTGCTTTGCCTCTGCTCCTAGCCTGATACATGGCAGCACACATTATGCACCATCATATCATTGTACAGCATTGTACATTTATATCTGCTGGGTGACATGATTGCTATTTGAAGGGAGAACATCCCTGTTCATTCATTACATAGGAAAGTATATCAGGGGCAGGATTGTGTATTGCGTATACACTACGTATATCAGAGGCTGGATTGTAGTGTGACCATGGGGCCTACGTCAACATCCTCTGCCCATATAGAAGTATGATGGGGCAGGAATGTAAGATGATCCTGGAGCCCCCAGGGTCCACACCCCTGACACCTCCTGTCACTGCTGCAGCATGAGGCTGAATGTCTCTGTCCCCTGAGGGAGGGGTGAGAGCTGAGGAGCAGATATGATTTTATTGATTTATTAGTGATCTATAGATCCTAGAACTGTAGTGCACTGACTGACTCCTCAATTTCCCTGAATCCCACTCTATGACCCCACTCCTCGACTCTGACTCCAGCTCTGACTCTGACTCCAGCTCTGACTCTGACTCCAGCTCCGACTCTGACTCCAGCTCCGACTCTGACTCCAGCTCTGACTCTGACTCCAGCTCTGACTCTGACTCCAGCTCTGACTCTGACTCCAGCTCCAAGGCTCTGGTTAAGGGGTGAGATATTAGTTCTATCGTCAGAGGGTCCTGACATTAGGACAATTTGACGCCCGTTGTCCGGTCACATTTATTCTGGGCTCCGCTGTACACCAGAGTGCGGTCACATAATAAAGCAAAAGCGATGGTCTCACCGGGGAATACATTAATGACGAAATTCTTAAAAGCCAACAATCTGTAACCTACATTGGGTTATGCAAATGTCAGATCACAGATGGCTGTACCCAGCGCTCGCTGCCATAAACAATCCATTAGAATTAACTCTTTCATTACAGCCAGAGCGGAGATTACAGCGCAGGGATCTCCAAATGTCACTGCTGTTATTTCTATGATACCTGAGTATTATAGGGGGGAGGTCGGTCTGGTGTCAGGGGATTGGGGGGGCATAAGGCTTTCTACGTCCCCTTCTACACTTCATTGGGCATCTTCAGCCCCCCAAAGCTGGACCCCAAGAGGGGAAACCTCAACCCAACTTTATCCATATATTTTTATTCATTCCTGCATTCTAATTCACTGTTTACAATCATGTTTATGCAGAGCCACAATGATGTGTATGAGCAGAATAGAGGGGCCGTGTGATGTGCTTGTATGTACGAGACCGCAGTGCAACAAAGAGTTTGTGCAGGATTGAAAACTATGCATGCCTTCTTCCGTCAACATTACTGCCACCTCTGTGTACAGGCTGAGAGCGGTACTGCAGCTCTGTGCCATTCATTTCCATGGAGCTGCAGTATTTACCCAACCTGTAGACATATGTGTGTATATACAGTACAGACCAAAAGTTTGGACACCTTCTCATTCAAAGAGTTTTCTGTATTTTCATGACTATAAAAATTGTAGATTCACACTGAAGGCATCTAAAACTATGAATTAACACATTTGGAATTATATACTCCTACGGTCTCAAGAAAACTCCTCCAAGAACAGAGAAAGTGCAATCTGTGAGGCCGGAGAGGTGCGACATCGAGGAGCTTTAATCAGGCCGGCTTCACACCACAGTTTTCTGCTGTCAAGTTCTGTCTGGTGTTTTGCAGGATGCATCGGACAGAACCTGACAGCGCCGGATGAGCACAAAGTGTGGGCAAATATGCCCTCCGATCCTCTTTTTAGCAGGATTCATTTGTGCTCGTGTCTGCTGCTGTCCGCGGTGCTGAAATTTCAGCGGTCTGTGCAGTGGAGCTGTCCATGGTGCTGACATTCAGCGTGCTTGAAATGCTCTGTGTCATGATGCTGGAGCGTGGCTGTTCTGTAAATGGCATCCGGGAAACTATTCGATTTTTTTGCCGGAACCGGGACGATCCCGTGTACATAGACTACCATGTTATGGGCGCCGGATCGCCCTGGATCCGGGAGGATCCGGTTTTGTTCATTTTTTGCATCGGACACAAAAATGATGCTAACTCCGATTTTTGTGTCCGGGGCAAAAAACGAACAAAACCGGATGGCCAAATAGGACCAATCCGGCACCATAGGGAACAGAACCGGACAGAACCTGACAACACAAAACCGTGGTGTGAAGCCGGACTAACAGATTTGCTGCAAAAAATTCTTAGCCTCTGTTCACACATCCAGTTAGATCGGATCCAGCACAGTCCGTTCTACAAACACAACTTTATTGTCCATTGTGAAAAAATTCATTTTTGCAGGATCTGTTTTTGTAACATTGGAGTCTATGGTGAACGGATCCAGTAACTGATCACTATTTATCCTAATTATGAAACTGATCCAGTAAGAAAAAAACATGGATCCTTTATAAATGAAAGAAACATGGAGGATAAATAGTGATCTTCCAGCACCCATGGTACATCGCCTAACAGCACCCATGGTACATCGCCATACAGCACCCATGGTACATCGCCATACAGCACCCATGGTACATCGCCATATAGCACCCATGGTACATTGCCATACAGCACCCATGGTACATTGCCATTACAGCACCCATGGTACATCGCCTTAGAGCACCCATGGTACATCGCCTTAGAGCACCCATGGTACATCGCCTACAGCACCCATGGTACATCGCCATAGAGCACCCATGGTACATCGCCATACAGCACCCATGGTACATCGCCTTAGAGCACCCATGGTACATCGCCTTAGAGCACCCATGGTACATCGCCTTAGAGCACCCATGGTACATCGCCTTAGAGCACCCATGGTACATCGCCTTAGAGCACCCATGGTACATCGCCTCAGCACCCATGGTACATCGCCTTAGAGCACCCATGGTACATCGCCTTACAAACACCATGGTACATGCGCCTTAGAGCACCCATGGTACATGCCTTAAGCACCATGGTACATGCCAGAGCACCCATGGTACATGGCCACCCATGGTACATCGCCTCAGCACCCATGGTACATGGCCTTCACACCATGGTACATGCCTTACAGCACCCATGGTACATGGCCTTACAGCACCCATGGTACATGCCCAGCACCCATGGTACATCGCCTTCACACCATGGTACATCGCCTTGCAGCACCCATGGTACATCGCCTTGCAGCACCCATGGTACATCGCCTTGCAGCACCCATGGTACATCGCCTTGCAGCACCCATGGTACATCGCCTTGCAGCACCCATGGTACATCGCCTTGCAGCACCCATGGTACATCGCCTTGCAGCACCATGGTACATCGCCTTGCAGCACCATGGTACATCGCCTTAGCAGCCCATGGTACATCGCCTTACAGCGCCCATGGTACATCGCCTTGCAGCGCCCATGGTACATCGCCTTACAGCGCCCATGGTACATCGCCTTACAGCAGCCCATGGTACATCGCCTTACAGCGCCCATGGTACATCGCCTTGACAGCACCCATGGTACATCGCCTTGCAGCACCCATGGTACATCGCCTTGCAGCACCCATGGTACATCGCCTTCAGCACCCATGGTACATGGGCCTTACAGCACCCATGGTACATGGCCTTACAGCACCCATGGTACATGGCCTTACAGCACCCATGGTACATGGCACCATGACTTACAGCACCCATGGTACATGCCTAGCACGACACCCATGGTACATCGCCTTGCAGCACCCATGGTACATCGCCTTGCAGCACCCATGGTACATCGCCTTGCAGCACCCATGGTACATCGCCTTGCAGCACCCATGGTACATCGCCCTTGCAGCACCCATGGTACATCGCCTTGCAGCACCCATGGTACATCGCCTTGCAGCACCCATGGTACATCGCCTTGCAGCACCCATGGTACATCGCCTTGCAGCACCCATGGTACATCGCCTTGCAGCACCCATGGTACATCGCCTTGCAGCACCCATGGTACATCGCCTTGCAGCACCCATGGTACATCGCCTTGCAGCACCCATGGTACATCGCCTTACAGCACCCATGGTACATCGCCTTACAGCGCCCATGGTACATCGCCTTCAAGCACCCATGGTACATGCCTTCAGCACCCATGGTACATCGCCTTACACACCCATGGTACATCGCTTACAGTCACCATGGTACATTGTTACATCCGCATGGTACATCGCTTACAGCACCCATGGTACATCGCCCTTACAGACATGGTACATCGCCTTCAGCACCCATGGTACCGCCTTCAGCACCCTGCTGTATACGTAGTCTTGACATGTATCTAAATCAAGTTTACTCATCAGGATTTTAAAATGACTACCCCTGTACCCCCCCCCTTTCCTTACATGTTAATGCAGTTTACTTTGTTAATGATAAGCAATTTACTCTGGAGTGTACTGCAATCATACTTTAATTGCTGTGTGCAGCACGCGGAGCCGCAGGCAGCCGCCTTTCAGACTGGAGTGCAGTATTAATTTTGCTCAGGGAACAATGGAAAAGAGTTTTGTGTGAAGTGCAGGATCGGCTTTATGCTGGGGTATGTACGGGGTTATTTATAGGAGACCTCGGGGTATGCAGCACTTTACACAGACTTCATAGGGGGTGAGATACAATGTAGCAAAATCATTTCTATAGAAGCTTTTCTCATCTGTGCCCTTATTTATGCAGCTATTGATGATGTTTAATGTTGTTCTGTTATATTTCTGTTCTACATTTATATTCTGAAGACTATTAAAACTCCTAGAGAAAAAGACTTTAAATAGCTCATAGTGTTATTATAGATTACCCGTCCCTGATATGGTGTTACAGCGGCGCTCCCATCCGCATTGGAGGAGACGTTATGGCCAGAGGCGTCATTTGAAGACCATGGGCCTCGATACAAAAGCTCCAACAGGGCCCCCAATTATTGCAAATCCTTAGTAGCATTAGTCTTTTTCTATAGGCCAAAAGGACTTTTGGGGCCCCCTAGGCTCCAGGGCCCGGGTATGATTGCATTGCCTCCACTTATTATAGTTACGCCTTTGTTTACGACCCCACACACCTGCTGAGGTAGGGGCATGATGAAAAGGTTTCACGCTCCTATCCAGACAGAAGAAGGCCCCTATGTAAGAAGACCAAGGTACTGACCACTGCCAGGAATAACCAGTACATGTGTGAGGTGGACGGCAACAGACTGGAAGTGGTAAAGACTTCACCCTACTCGGATCAATGATCACTCAAGATGCAGCGACGACACCGGAAGTCAGTGGGAGAAAAGCTATGGGCAAATCAACACTGAAGTCACTGGACGAGGTCTTCACACCAAGGAACATTTCACTGGTGATAAAGACACGGCTCGTACATAGTCTGGTCTATTCTGTAGTAACATTTCACTGGTGATGGAGACACGGCTCGTACATAGTCTGGTCTATTCTGTAGTAACATTTCACTGGTGATGAAGACACGGCTCGTACATAGTCTGGTCTATTCTGTAGTAACATTTCACTGGTGATGAAGACACGGCTCGTACATAGTCTGGTCTATTCTGTAGTAACATTTCACTGGTGATGAAGACACGGCTCGTACATAGTCTGGTCTATTCTGTAGTAACATTTCACTGGTGATGAAGACATGGCTCATACATATTCTGGTCTATTCTGTAGTAACATTTCACTGGTGATGAAGACACGGCTCATACATAGTCTGGTCTATTCTGTAGGAACATTTCACTGGTGATGAAGACACGGCTCGTACATAGTCTGGTCTATTCTGTAGTAACATTTCACTGGTGATGAAGACACGGCTCATACATAGTCTGGTCTATTCTGTAGGAACATTTCACTGGTGATGAAGACACGGCTCGTACATAGTCTGGTCTATTCTGTAGTAACATTTCACTGGTGATGAAGACACGGCTCATACATATTCTGGTCTATTCTGTAGTAACATTTCACTGGTGATGAAGACACGGCTCATACATAGTCTGGTCTATTCTGTAGGAACATTTCACTGGTGGTGAAGACACGGCTCGTACATAGTCTGGTCTATTCTGTAGTAACATTTCACTGGTAATGAAGACACGGCTCGTACATAGTCTGGTCTATTCTGTAGGAACATTTCACTGGTGATGAAGACACGGCTCGTACATAGTCTGCTCTATTCTGTAGTAACATTTCACTGGTGATGGAGACACGGCTCATACATAGTCTGGTCTATTCTGTAGTAACATATAGAAGTGACACCTGGACGATAAAGAAACAAGACAGAAGAAGAATCAACATCTTCATAATGTGGAGCTGGAGAAGGAGGTTATCAATACCATGGATGGCAAGAAGAACAAGAACCAACCAGACATGTCACTGGAAGGAAGAATCACCAAGATACGACTTGTCTACACATCATACTAAGGGAGCAATCACTGGAGAAGACATCATGGTGGGAAGAATAGAAGGAACAAGGTTAAGAGGAAGACCAGCAACTTGATGAACTGATACTGTTAGGATAAAAGCAGACAAGACCGTGGTGGAGCTATCCAGTCTTGGAGAAGACTCTGGTGGAGCGATCTAGGCTTAGAGAAGACCCTAGTGGACATATCTAGGCTTAGAGAAGACCCTGGTGGCGCTATCTAGGCTTAGAGAAGAGCCTTCTGGAGCTATCTAGGCTTTGAAAAGACTCTGGTGGAGCGATCTAGGCCTGGAGAAGAGATGTAGGACTTTGCATTTCTCCCTGTTATAAACCATTCTGTTAGTTGCTGTCCACTGTTCCAGGTTGTTTAGATCTTTCTCCTCTATAGTATTACCTATCGCTCCAAGCTTTGTGTCATCAGCAAATGTAATCAGTTTCTCCTCAATTCCTTCATCTAAATCATTGATAAAGATATTGATGAACACAGAGCCCTGTGGTCCCCACTTGAGACATGCTCTACCTGGATGTGCAGCCATTTATGACCACTCTTGGGTCCGATCAATGAGCCACTTATGAATCCTCCTAACAGGTGTCTTGTACATTCCACATGTTTCAATAATGATGGTATGAGATACTTTGTCAAATGCTTTGGTGAAGTCAAGTTACAATGTATCTACTGTTTCCCTGATCCACCCAGTCAGTAATTACGTTAGTCTGACATGATTTATTAGCTATAATCCCATGCTGGCTCTGGTTAATCACTTACTATGAATAGGGTACACGGTATAAATGCCAGTTATAAATATGGCCGCTGGGTAATTCTATAAATTGAGTCAAGGACTCCTCTACTCTACGTTCTCTCTGCGCAGCTTTCCATGAAGAGCTAAGAGCAGCTCAGGCTTGTTCAGTTAATACAGAACCTATGCTGCATATTAAGCTAAGAGTGTTCCCGTCTGCAGCCAACAATCCCGGCTGCAGTCCTTGAGGCGCGCTCTATCAGGATTGCAGAAACCCTAATTATGATATCTGTTTCTTCTAGCACCGGAGATAGTGCCCGGCTCCAGAGAAGCCAACCTGCCTGTGCCCGATCTCACCGGTAGAGGGAATTTATCATTCCCCCGCGCCCGTCCCAAGTGATGGTGCGCGGCATATTTGCACTTTTTTTCTATTTACCAGAAGTGGCCACCAATGTCGCCAACTTGACTTTTTATTTTTTTCTGTAGAGATTATCAAAAAAATCACAGACAGAAATATCACAGACAGACAATATTTTTATTGCCACATTTGAAACCCAAAATAAATCATCTCCTTACATAATTGTCCTTTCCCATCTGTCATCACTTCCAGAGCCAGCTTGTGCTCCCATCACGCGCTGGCAGCAGCCATATTTGCACACCCAAGTGATGGTTATGCAAATATGGTGCCCACTGGCGATACTATGGTACTATGCTCCTGCCAGTCTCCATTGCACAGTACCGCCAGTGGTGCCGCATGATCATCTCCCGCCACTGCCATCATTGCCGCCGTCACTGATCACCGTCTGAGTAAGTGCGCATGAGCGAGCCTGGGCGCTTACTCACACGCCTCCATCTTTGGACACTTGATTATACACATTTTTGTATACCCAAGTGTCCAAAGATGGCAGCTGCGTAGGTAAGTGCACATGCGTTTGCATATTTAGACACTTGGGTATGCAAAGATGGCAGCGGCGTGATCCAGCGCACGCATTTACTCACGTTGCCGCTATCTTTGTACAACACAGGAGAGGGTGCATGGGGGTGAGACAGCACAGGGGGAGAGAGAGAGCACACAGGGGAAAGAGAGCGCACAGAGGAGAGAGTGCACACAGGGGTAAGAGAGCGCACAGAGGAGAAAGAGCACACAGGGGGAAGAGAGCACACAGAGGAGAGAGAGCACACAGGGGGAAGAGAGCACACAGAGGAGAGAGAGCACACAGAGGAGAGAGAGCACACAGAGGAGAGAGAGCACACAGAGGAGAGAGAGCACACAGAGGAGAGAGAACACACGGGGAAGAGAGCGCACACGGGGGAAGAGAGCGCACAGAGGAGAGAGAGCACACAGGGGAAGAGAGCACACAGAGGAGAGAGAGCACACAGAGGAGAGAGAGCACACAGAGGAGAGAGAGCACACAGAGGAGAGAGAGCACACAGGGGAAGAGAGCACACAGAGGAGAGAGAGCACACAGAGGAGAGAGAGCACACAGGGGGAAGAGAGCATACAGAGGAGAGAGAGCACACAGAGGAGAGAGAGCACACAGAGGAGAGAGAGCACACAGGGGGAAGAGAGCGCACAGAGGAGAGTGAGCACACGGGGAAGAGAGCGCACACGGGGGAAGAGAGCGCACAGAGGAGAGAGAGCACATGGGTATGTGAGCGCACACAGGGGGAAGAGAGCGCACAAAGGAGAGAGAGAGCACACAGGGGGAAGAGAGCGCACAACGGAGAGAGAGCGCACAGAGGAGAGAGAGCACACGGGGAAGAGAGCGCACAGAGGAGAGATACAGCCCACGGCAATCAGTTACTGGATCCATTCTCCATAGACATCAATGTTACAAAAACTTTACCTGCAGAAATCAACTTTTGCAAAATGGACAGAAAAGGTTGTGCTTGCAGAATGGATTGTGCAGGATCTGATCTACCGGATGATCACTGGATTGTGAACGCCGCCTCAGTTTCTTTAGGTTAAAAAAAATCGCGGATGCCTGAAATTTTTTTCATGGTCAGCAAAAAAGTGCCCAATTTTAAGGACTTTCTAGGGTGTTTTTGGATATTTGCCATCTCAGGAGAACGGAGTACTAAAGCATCTGCAGATTGGCAAGTTATTCTGAGCCCCAACATGAACATCGCACTTGGGTCCTTTAGTTCAGTATCTTTAGGAAATGGGTAAAATATAGTTTAAGTGTAAGGAGATGATTAAGATCAAAGACTAAAAAATCATGCAGGAGAGATGAACGTCCGCTGAACCCGCTGGTTCTGATTGGACTGGACCATCGTCTTAAAGTTCACCTGTCATTTACACAAAGAAGCCGGCAGTAAAGCCCGGTATTCCCATCACAAGGTAACATTGTCTAGGGACAATTCTCATGTTCTGTAATTTGTCATCTTCTAGATTTCAGGGCACAGTTCCCATTATTGATCAGCACGTGCTCCGGGTACGGCTAAAACTTCCTTTTCCTCACTTACCTAGTATGCAATGCTCCTGTATTCTCCAAAATTCAAAGCCTACTTTATTATTATTATTATTATTATTATTATTTATTGTTATAGCGTCATTTATTCCAGATCAGACCTTCCAACCACAATATAGCCTACCTCACTGATATGCATTTTTTGTCAAACAGGATAGTAGGAGAAAAAAGTCATAGATACTCTACACCCTTCCTCGCTTCCTGTAGAGTGACAAAGACCTGCACCCACTTCCTGTAGAGCGACAAAGACCTGTGCCAACATCCTGTAGAGCAACAACAACCCGCACTCACTTCCTGTAGAGCAACAAAGACCTGTGCCCACATCCTGTAGAGTGACAAAGATCTGCGCCCACATGCTGTAGAGTGACAAAGATCTGCGCCCACATGCTGTAGAGTGACAAAGATCTGCGCCCACATCCTGTAGAGTGACAAAGATCTGCGCCCACATGCTGTAGAGTGACAAAGATCTGCGCCCACATGCTGTAGAGCAACAAAGACCTGTGCCCACATCCTGTAGAGTGACAAAGATCTGCGCCACATGCTGTAGAGCAACAAAGACCCACACTCACTTCCTGTAGAGCAACAAAGACCTGTGCCCACACCCTGTAGAGAAACAGGACCTGCACCCACACCCTGTAGAGCGATCAAGACCTGCACCTACTTTCTGTAGAGCGACAAAGACCTGCGCCCACATCCTGAAGAGCGCTAAAGACCTGCACCTACTTTCTGTAGAGCGACAAAGACCTGCGCCCACATCCTGAAGAGCGCTAAAGACCTGCACCCACTTTCTGTAGAGCAACAAAGACCTGCACCCACTTTCTGTAGAGCGTCAAAAACCTGGCGCCCACTCTCTGTAGAGCGATAAAGACCTGCACCCACTTTATGTAGAGCGACAAAGACCGGCGCCCACTCCCTGTAGAGCAACAAAGACCTGCACTCACACCCTATAGAACAACCAAGACCTGCACCCACTTTCTGTAGAGCGACAGAGACCTACGCCCACACCCTGTAAAACAACAAAGACCTGCACCCACACCCTGTAGAACAACAAAGACCTGCACCCACTTTCTGTAGAGCGACAAAGACCTGTACCCACTTTCTGTAGAGCGACAAAGACCTGCGCCCACTTCCTTCACTCAGGCAAAGACTCATCGCTACTTCCTTTTGCGAGACACATTCCTTCCCCCACTTCTTGTAGAAAAGCAATGACCTGCGCCATACCCCTGTACATAGACAAAGACCTGCAACCACTTTCTTCATTGAGGCACAGCCTCACCCCTACTTCCTGTAGAATACAAATTTCTTGCCCCCCCCCTCCCCGCCTTCTCATAGAGAGATAAAGCCCCATTCCCTCTTTCTGTAGGAGGCACAGACTTGCCCGCCTTTCTGTAATCCACCACGATGTCTCTGCTGCTAGGGACGGATTACACTTGACAACAGGCAGGAAGGGCTACAGATAGGAGACACAGAGGGCAGAAGAGGGGGAGACACAGTGGGCAGAAGAGGGGGAGTCACAATGGGCAGAAGAGGGGGAGACACAGAGGGCAGAAGAGGGGGAGACACAGAGGGCAGAAGAGGGGGAGACATAGAGGGCAGAAGAGGGGGAGACACAGTGGGCAGAAGAGGGGGAGACACAGAGGGCAGAAGAGGGGGAGACATAGAGGGCAGAAGAGGGGGAGACACAGAGGGCAGAAAAGGGGGAGACAGAGGGCAGAAGAGGGGGAGACAGTGGGCAGAAGAGGGGGAGACACAGAGGGCAGAAGAGGGGAGACACAGAGGGCAGAAGAGGGGGAGACACAGTGGGCAGAAGAGGGGGCGGCACAGAGGGCAGAAGAGGGGGAAAGAGGGCAGAAGAGGGGGAGACACAGAGGGCAGAAGAGGGGGAGTCACAGAGGGCAGAAGAGGGGGAAAGAGAGGGCAGAAGAGGGGGAGACTCAGAGGGCAGAAAAGGGGGAGACACTGTGGGCAGAAGAGGGGGAGACACAGTGGGCAAAAGAGGGTGAGACACAGTGGGCAGAAGAGGGGGAGACACAGTGGGCAGAAGAGGGGGAGACACAGTGGGCAGAAGAGGGGAGACACAGAGGTCAGAAGAGGGGGAGACATAGAGGGCAGAAGAGGGGGAGACACAGAGGGCAGAAGAGGGGGAGACTCAGAGGGCAGAAGAGGGGGAGTCACAGAGGGCAGAAGAGGGTGAGACACAGAGGGCAGAAGAGGGGAGACACAGAGGTCAGAAGAGGGGGAGACACAGAGGTCAGAAGAGGAGGAGACACAGAGGTCAGAAGAGGGGGAGACACAGAGGGCAGAAGAGGGGGAGACACAGAGGGCAGAAGAGGGGGAGACACAGAGGGCAGAAGAGGGGGAGGCACAGAGGTCAGAAGAGGGGGAGGCACAGAGGGCAGAAGAGGGGGAAAGAGAGGGCAGAAGAGGGGGAGACACAGAGGGCAGAAGAGGGGGAGACACAGAGGGCAGAAGAGGGGGAGGCACAGAGGGCAGAAGAGGGGGAGACACAGAGGGCAGAAGAGGGGGAGGCACAGAGGGCAGAAGAGGGGGAGGCACAGAGGGCAGAAGAGGGGGAGACACAGAGGGCAGAAGAGGGGGAGACACAGAGGGCAGAAGAGGAGGAGACACAGAGGGCAGAAGAGGGGGAGACACAGAGGGCAGAAGAGGGGGAGACACAGTGGGCAGAAGAGGGGGAGACACAGAGGGCAGAAGAGGGGGAGACACAGTGGGCAGAAGAGGGGGAGACACAGTGGGCAGAAGAGGGGGAGACACAGAGGGCAGAAGAGGGGGAGACACAGAGGGCAGAAGAAGGGGGACTTTTTGCGGAATAAGACAACATAATTATACATATAGTTGTTTGCAGTTTGCCGGTTTATCGTCTATTGGATGAGCTTTCCTGTATAATGACTCTTTGTTTGCAGCACGGGAGCGGGATATTCGAGCTGGCAATGCATGCTGGGTACCGGTTGGTTGAAGCCCCTAAACATGGAGACCATAGGGCCTTCTCGTCAGTGCTGTCCCCGTCACGAGTTTTGGGTAAATGCTCATTGATGTACAGTAATGACCCGTATTGTGCGCCGGCCTCCATCCGTTATTACTGAGCGCGGTACATAAATAGCTATAGGTGCTGACAATTACCGATGCACAAATCACACATGCAATCAATGGGCTTCTTGTCAGGGCTTATGTTGTTCAGCTCCGATCCGTTGTGCTAATATTCATGGAAAGCCCAGCGAATAGATCACAGCCAGATGCCAATTAATGCAGCACAACAACCCGGGGGAATTCAGCGTATGTGATATATATTTGGATTTAATTAGAATTAGCTGTAATTTATGTACAGTGCTACAATGTATCATGTGAACGGCTACAATGGCAAAAAAAACCAGAAAGCAAGATTAATAACACACAGTGTATATACAGGACTGCAGCGTACGGGGCCACGGCCGCAGGTGGGATCCAGAGGCGTCAGCTCTGCTGTGACACCTAGAGCTATATACACATACAGTATATACAGCGGCATCTCAATGATTAGAATATCATCAAATAGATCATTTATATCAGTAATTCAATATCTATTATATAGAGTCATTACACACACAGGGATCTATCTCATGTGTTTATTTCTGTTAATGTTGATGATTAATGAAAACCCAAAGGTCATTATCTTAGAACATTAAAGTAGGGAGGATGAAGGGTCTGAGAGATAAAATATGACCTGAATAGGTATCAGAGGCTTCACCTTGTGTGGTTGTGAGAGTCACAACCACTATAAAAGCAGATCACGGCTGCCGCAGTCCCCAGCGTGGTGCATATAGAGGAGGGAGGATGAAGGGTTAAACACTGCGCTGCCGTATTCCACCAGACATCAAAGGGTGAATATAATATTGATTTATGAGTCAGCGCTATTCTAATTTGTTCTGATGCTCCTGTATCTTCTTGCTGACGGTGAATGGAAACATTTCTCTTTACATTCTGATGCTATTGGTGTAAATACAAGAGGGAGACCTCTGCGGCCACCTGCCCACGATGCGGATTTTCACTTTTTTATCACATTTTTGCCTCTGATTTGTGTCAAATATGCAATGTAGTAAAGTTCAAGCAAAACCTCCAGAGTCGTGCCCGCGCTGCGCTTTGTCCCCCGGCGGAAATGTTGTGTTTTTGTTGCAGAACAATCTGCATCACGTCTAATATTCCTGCGGATTTTTAACAAAAACGCACCAATTCCATGTTCAGTCTGAAGTACAAAATCATTTCTGGGCAGATGTGTAACTTAGAGCTTAAGGGCCCCGAGGCGAAAGCTCCAACAAGGCCCCCAATGATTGCAAATCTTTAAGTCTTTCTTTATAGGCCAAATGGACTTTTGGGGCCCCCAGGCTCCGGGGCCCAGGTGTGATTGTTACGCCCCTGCACCTGTTTCTGGGTTCTCACTCTCTCTATCATCCCGATAGAGGAGCTCGGTGTATTTCACCCTCCACTTTCTTTCATTGGGATCTGGAGAGGAGGAACCTTAGACATAGAGTAGAGACACTATGCGAGATGAATGCAATATACTCACATGACTCCCCCGGAACGGCCGCTGTCTTTTTGGGTGGGAGCGTGTCAGCTGCTGGTGTTTCTATGAAGCTGATGCACTCCCGTCCAGAGAGTCAGGGGCTGTTCCAGGTGAGTCATGTGAGTATCTTGCATGCATCTCGCATAGTGTGCCTCCGGCCTATGTCCACACATCCAGTAATCGTCCCTCAGATCAGATCCAGTACAATCCGTTCTGCAAACCTGACTTTGTTTGCCGGTGAATTCTATTGTTCAGACTGGAAACACACGAGTGTAGTAAAAATCTGACTGTTTTTCACTCAGGAGAACAATATGAGTAACATCTGTATGGTCGTTCGTGTGTCATGCGAATGCTATGCGAGTGTGCGATATGTTTTTTCCTAGCATCCGGGTGACATCCGTGTACTGTACGTGTGCAATGCGTTTTTTTCTCAGCAATTATTACTGTACAATCATTTACAGTGATCTGAGCTACAGAATGATAATGGATCAGTAAAAAACTAATGTTATTAGGATAGTTAGTGTGCTGTCAGTGTGCTGTCAGTGTGCTGTCAAGGTGCTGTGAAGGTGCTGTAATTGTGCTCTTATAGTGATATCAGTGTGCTGTCAGTGTGCTGTCATTGTGCTGTCATTGTGCTGTCATTGTGCTGTCATTGTGCTGTCATTGGGCTGTCTTTGGGCTGTCTTTGTGCTGTCATTGTGCTGTCAGTGTGCTGTCAGTGTGCTCTCATTGTGCTGTCATGGTGCTGTCATGGTGCTGTCATGGTGCTGTCAGGATGCTGTCATTGTGCTGTCAGTGTGCTGTCATGGTGCTGTCAGTGTGCTCTCAGGGTGCTGCCATTGTGCTGTCAGGATGCTGTCATTGTGCTGTCATGGTGCTGTCAGTGTGCTGTCATTGCGCTGTCATTGCGCTGTCAGTGTGCTGTCGTGTGCTGTCATGGTGCTGTCAGTGTGCTGTCATGGTGCTGTCATTGCGCTGTCAGTGTGCTGTCGTGTGCTGTCATGGTGCTGTCAGTGTGCTGTCATGGTGCTCTTATTATGCTGTCAGTGTGATGTCATGGTGCTCTCATGGGGCTGTCATTGTGATGTCATAGTGCTGTCATGGTGCTGTCAGTGTGCTGTCATTGTGCTGTCATGGTGCTCTCAATGTGCTGTCAGTTTGCTGTCAGTTTTTATATCGCACCTATTGACTTGCATTGTGGAGTCTCGCACAATTATCACATCCAGTCGCAGCTTTTTGCTACTATTTCCTCATTCGGAATCTGGATCAGGTAAAGGCTGAAGACACTCGTTCATCTGCTCGGACTCGTTCAGACATTGGTCAGAGTGTGATGCCAGATTGTCTCGCACTGAACTCACCTGATTTATACGCCTGAGTCTGAGGCCTCCATAGAGGATTATTTAGGCCACATTCACACAGAATTGTTTATGCGTTTTTTGAGGATCCATTTTTCAGCTGCAAAACTGGATCTGCTTTTTAAAAAAACATATAAAAAAAGAGGTGATCAGTTTATGATGCATTTTAGACTGTTGCATTTTTTGAGCTCATAGAGAATGGAAAAAGTGGATCACAGAAACGCCGCACACATTGACGCTCGTTCCTTCTGAGGATCAGTTTTTGAGCTAAAAAACGCAAAACTGCAAAATGTTGAGTCTGAATGACAAATCTTCAAAACTCATTGACTTTGCTGGGAAGCTCAAAGTGATCCTACAAAAACAGATCCCCAAAAATTGCATCAAAAATGCACAGTGTGAATGTAGCCTTAGGCTAAAGGCACACCATCGGTAATTTGTAAAGTCTTAACATCAGCAGCATGGCCAGTGCACCAGAGTTTATATGTACGCTGGCCATGCATGTTAAAACTTCAGCACCAAGGACAGCAGCTGGTACTGTATGCAATTTGCGTACAGTACCAAGGACAGCTCCTGAACTGACTTACATTAAATTACAAATTACCAATAATGTGGGGCTTTTACTTACAGCTGCTATTAACCCCTGCTGACCCAGTGTGTGATATCAGCATGTGTCCAGGGAGTGTGGAGCACACAAACATCGGGTTAACCCTGCAGACACCGGTTTATTAAGAGCATCTGCAGCCTCTGTGCTGTAATGCCGCATAGAGGCTGCAGATGCGGCTAATAATCCGGTGTCTGAAGGGTTAACCCGATGTTAGTCTCCTGAAATCAGGAACTGTCCGAGGTGCTGTATTTGCGTAAAGTACATACTGGGCATCACCTGACAGGAGACTGCACCGATGTACTGTACGCAAATTGCGTACAGCACCACCGCCGGCTTTTAAAGTGAATTTATAAAACCCGACAATTGATGGCTTTGATTTAAACATTGTATTAACCTCTGCACAACCAGGGTGTGAAGTCAGCATGTGTCCAGGGAATGTTCACACTCCCTGGACACAAGATGCCACCACAGCAACATCGTTTTAAACCCTTCAAACACCGGGTTATTAGCCGCATCTGCAGCCTCTGTACTGACATGCCGCACAAAGGCTGCAGATGGGGTTAATATGCAGCGATACCCCGGGATTTTAAAATTTTAACATCTGCTGTGTTTTAACTAATCCTCTTGCAACGCTGCTTTCACAGCGGTGCAAAATGATTGGTTACTGTCCTGGGAAACCGGCAAATTCAAACTCTGTGGCTTTGACAGCCACAGAGTTTAAATTCATCTTCAAATGCTGTTCACGGTCTGGACCATAGACAGCATCACACTCACACGCACCACACGCACTCACGCAGCACACTCACATGCATACAGCCATGCACACTCAACCACACTTGCACAAAACATGCACAACACTCGCATCACTGTCATGTATCAAACACGCTCCGTGCTGTAGGCCCTCAGTCTAGAGACGCCTTGTTATATGATGGTAGGTACACAAGGATTGTGTCTGAACAGAAAGAGGCTGTGAAACTTTGACCTCCAGTAAAATCTGATATTCCCATCAAACTCTGGGGGGAAAGTGTTTATTTTCATCTGTGGGTGTAAATCTGTTTGTGCATTATTAATGCAACGCAACGCAGGTAACAGCTCCACAGTCACCTAATGCCAGAATCATCCGCTCTGTACAAGGCAGAGAATTATCCAAGCTTTACTGAGAAAACAGCGCTGCGATCTGTCACCTGCAGCACCCTGCGATCTGTCACCTGCAGCACCCTGAGGATATCAGCATGGCTACATTGTACAATCATCCTGCATTTGCTCCAGATCCCCTGGATCAGACTCATCACCATTTTCTTTGCATTATTGTAGAAATCTGCATGGGGTTTTAGTAACTTTTTATCTATCTGTGATGATGATGATGATGATGATGAGGATGATGATGATGAGGAGGATGATGATGAGGAGGATGAGGAGGATGATGATGATGAGGAGGATGATGATGATGAGGAGGATGATGATAAGGAGGATGATGATGATGATGATGAGGAGGATGATGATGATGAGGAGGATGATGATGAGGAGGAGGATGATGATGAGGAGGATGATGATGATGATGATAAGGAGGATGATGATGAGGAGGATGATGATGAGGAGGAGGATGATGATGAGGAGGAGGATGATGATGAGGAGGATGATGATGATGAGGAGGATGATGATGATGATGAGGAGGATGATGATGATGAGGAGGATGATGATGATGAGGAGGATGATGATGATGATGATGATGATGATGAATGGTCAGTGGTTAGTGTCAGATGTCTTCCATTCTCTACTTTGCAGTAAGCGTTTGTGCTGTGCAGACATTGGGTCATTATTACATTGTAGCACAGTCAGATGGAGGATGAGACATCAGAACAATTGTGAACTTGTGAGTGGGAATATTTGGCTTCGCAGCTACAACAATATGTTCCTTGGACGCTTTCTGCGGCAGCCTGTGATCCCTCCCCGGAGCGCGGCGCCCCCATGCAACAATTATTGGCACCATGTATATTACCCTCTATGTACAATGGACAGAACAATACCGGGGCGGAGGTCACAGGACCACCTGCGTCCTGCCGAAACCTCGGGGGCTTTATTTTAGGGAATCATTACTTCTATCCATCAGGACATGAATATTATACAGAGACTGTGTTATGTCCTGAAGAAGAGGAAAACAGATCTTGTAGAAAAATCTATCTATCTATCTATCTATCTATCTATCTATCTATCTATCTATCTATCTACAGTCATGGCCAAAAGTATTGACACCCCTGCAATTCTGTCAGATAATACTCAGTTTCTTCCTGAGAATGATTGCAATCACAAATTATTTGGTATTATTATCTTCATTTAATTTGTCTTCAATGAAAAAACACAAAAAGAGAATTGTCCTAAAGCCAAATTAGATCTAATTCCACCAAACATAAAAAAGGGGTGGACAAAAGTATTGGAACTGTTAGAAAAATCATGTGATGATTCTGTAATTTGTGTAATTAACAGCACCTGTAACTTACCTGTGGCACCTAACAGGTGTTGGCAATAACTAAATCACACTTGCAGCCAGTTGACATGGATTAAAGTTGACTCCACCTCTGTCCTGTGTCCTTGTGTGTACCACATTGAGCATGGAGAAAAGAAAGACCAAAGAACTGTCTGAGGACTTGAGAAACCAAATTGTGAGGAAGCATGAGCAATCTCAAGGCTACAAGTCCATCTCCAAAGACCTGAATGTTCCTGTGCCTACCGTGCGCAGTGTCATCAAGAAGTGTAAAGCCCATGGCACTGTGGCTAACCTCCCTAGATGTGGACGGAAAAGAAAAATTGACGAGAGATTTCAACGTAAGATTGTGCGGATGGTGGATAAAGAACCTCGACTAACATCCACACAAGTTCAAGCTGCCCTGCAGTCCGAGGGTACAACAGTGTCAACCCGTACTATCCGTCGGCGTCTGAATGAAAAGGGACTGTATGGTAGGAGACCCAGGAAGACCCCACTTCTTACCCCGAGACATAAAAAAGCCAGGCTGGAGTTTGCCAAAACTTACCTGAGAAAGCCTAAAACGTTCTGGAAGAATGTTCTCTGGTCAGATGAGACAAAAGTAGAGCTTTATGGGCAAAGGCATCAACATAGAGTTTACAGGAGAAAGAAAGAGGCATTCAAAGAACAGAACACGCTCCCTACAGTCAGACATGGCGGAGGCTCCCTGATGGTTTGGGGTTGCTTTGCTGCCTCTGGCACTGGACTGCTTGACTGTGGCATGGCATTATGAAGTCTGAAGACTACCAACACATTGTGCAGCATAATGTAGGGCCCAGTGTGAGAAAGCTGGGTCTCCCTCAGAGGTCATGGGTCTTCCAGCAGGACAATGGCCCAAAACACACTTCAAAAAGCACTAGAGAATGGTGTGAGAGAAAGCACTGGAGACTTCTAAGGTGGCAGCAATGAGTCCAGACCTGAATCCCATAGACACCTGTGGAGAGATCTAACAATGGCAGTTTGGAGAAGGCACCCTTCACATATCAGGGACCTGGAGCAGTTTGCCAAAGAAGAATGGTGTAAAATTCCAGCAGAGCATTGTAAGAAACTCATTGATGGTTACCGGAAGCGGCTGATCGCAGTTAATTTGGCTAAAGGTTGTGCAACCAAGTATTAGGCTGAGGGTGCCAATACTTTTGTCTGGCCCATTTTTGGAGTTTTGTGTGAAATGATCAATGTTTTGCTTTTTGCTTCATTCACTTTTGTGTTTTTTTCATTGAAGACAAATTAAATGAAGATAATAATAGCAAAGAAATTGTGATTGCAATCATTTTCAGGAAGAAATAATTCAATGAAGAAAGCGGCACTCACTGAGGATGCAGAAAGCGGTGTCCTTTATTGGGGTTGCAGTCACTCCGGTTCCCCCTCCCTGCACTATGTACCTGCAACCTCAATAAAGGACACCGCTTTCTGCGTCCTCGGTGAGTGCCGCTTTTCTTCATTTGAATTTGGACTTTGTCTTTGTTTTTGCTGGCACCCTGAGTGATTCCTGTAGCTCCTGTCTTTGTTCACCTCCTAATAAGGTGGTGCCCTCATTCTTCCCCCTTTTGATTTTGGATTTTCAGGAAGAAACTGAGGATTATCTGACAGAATTGCAGGGGTGTCAATACTTTTGGCCAACACTGTATACATAAGCAGGGTGAGATGATGCAGTAAATACGACAGGTGATGTGAAGCAGAGAATAGTGGCCAGTCTGGGGAGGAGGAGAGGAGCTGGTGATACTAATCTGACATCACCTACGTGATCCAAGCACACCCTGCACTCCTCTATCCTCTCTGCATCCCACACCCTCCGCTCCTCTATCCTCTCTGCATCCCGCACCCTCCGCTCCTCTATCCTCTCTGCATCCCACACCCACTGCTCCTCTATCCTCTCTGCATCCCGCACCCTCCGCTCCTCTATCCTCTCTGCATCCCGCACCCTCCGCTCCTCTATCCTCTCTGCATCCCACACCCACTGCTCCTCTATCCTCTCTGCATCCCGCACCCTCCGCTCCTCTATCCTCTCTGCATCCCGCACCCTCCGCTCCTCTATCCTCTCTGCATCCCACACCCTCCACTCCTCTATCCTCTCTGCATCCCGCACCCTCCGCTCCTCTATCCTCTCTGCATCCCGCACCCTCCATTCCTCTATCCTCTCTGCATCCCGCACCCTCCGCTCCTCTATCCTCTCTGCATCCCACACCCTCCGCTCCTTTATCCTCTCTGCATCCCGCACCCTCCGCTCCTCTATCCTCTCTGCATCCCGCACCCTCCATTCCTCTATCCTCTCTGCATCCCGCACCCTCCGCTCCTCTATCCTCTCTGCATCCCACACCCTCCGCTCCTCTATCCTCTCTGCATCCCACACCCTCCTTTCCTCTATCCTCTCTGCATCCCACACCCTCCGCTCCTCTATCCTCTCTGCATCCCACACCCTCCGCTCCTCTATCCTCTCTGCATCCCACACCCTCCGCTCCTCTATCCTCTCTGCATCCCACACCCTCCGCTCCTCTATCCTCTCTGCATCCCGCACCCTCCGCTCCTCTATCCTCTCTGTATCCCACACCCTCCGCTCCTCTATCCTCTCTGCATCCCGCACCCTCCGCTCCTCTATCCTCTCTGTATCCCACACCCTCCGCTCCTCTATCCTCTCTGCATCCCGCACCCTCCGCTCCTCTATCCTCTCTGCATCCCACACCCTCCTTTCCTCTATCCTCTCTGCATCCCACACCCTCCGCTCCTCTATCCTCTCTGCATCCCACACCCTCCGCTCCTCTATCCTCTCTGCATCCCACACCCTCCGCTCCTCTATCCTCTCTGCATCCCACACCCTCCGCTCCTCTATCCTCTCTGCATCCCGCACCCTCCGCTCCTCTATCCTCTCTGTATCCCGCACCCTCCGCTCCTCTATCCTCTCTGCATCCCGCACCCTCCGCTCCTCTATCCTCTCTGCATCCCGCACCCTCCGCTCCTCTATCCTCTCTGCATCCCACACCCTCCGCTCCTTTATCCTCTCTGCATCCCGCACCCTCCGCTCCTCTATCCTCTCTGCATCCCGCACCCTCCATTCCTCTATCCTCTCTGCATCCCGCACCCTCCGCTCCTCTATCCTCTCTGCATCCCACACCCTCCGCTCCTCTATCCTCTCTGCATCCCACACCCTCCGCTCCTCTATCCTCTCTGCATCCCACACCCTCCGCTCCTCTATCCTCTCTGCATCCCACACCCTCCGCTCCTCTATCCTCTCTGCATCCCGCACCCTCCGCTCCTCTATCCTCTCTGCATCCCGCACCCTCCGCTCCTCTATCCTCTCTGCATCCCGCACCCTCCGCTCCTCTATCCTCTCTGTATCCCACACCCTCCGCTCCTCTATCCTCTCTGCATCCCGCACCCTCCGCTCCTCTATCCTCTCTGCATCCCACACCCTCCGCTCCTCTATCCTCTCTCCTCTGTGTCTTCCGTCTTCTCGGTTGGAATATTTTTTCTGAGATATAATCATGTGAACTCGCACATTTTGGACTTTGCTCCTTCGGAGACTTATTTATTCCAGGTATTTTGACATCGATGATCGTTAGTCGTCTCTTTTTATAGAAACTCTTGACTTGTAATGTGTTGTTTTAGCGCAGCTGAAAGGTCGCAAAATGTAATTATCCCCTCTGCAGAGAGCGCGTCATATCCCCCGCTCCACTGCCTGCCGACCGGGCGAATGGTGACAGGTGAAATATTAAATGGGAATTTAACAAGAAGCCAAAAATACTAACAGAAGTAAATAGAGAGAAATATAAACTGATGATAGAGATAGATAGATAGATAGATAGATAGATAGATAGATACATTAGATAGATAGATAGATATATAGATAGATAGATAGATAGATAGATAGATAGATAGATAGATAGATAGATAGATAGATAGATAGATAGATAGATAGATAGATAGATTCACAGATAGATAGATAGATAGATAGATAGATACATTAGATAGATAGATTCACAGATAGATAGATAGATAGATAGATAGATAGATAGATAGATAGATACATTAGATAGATAGATTCACAGATAGATAGATAGATAGATAGATAGATACATTAATAGACAGATAGATAGATAGATAGATAGATAGATACATTAGATAGATAGATAGATAGATAGATTAACAGATAGATAGATAGATAGATAGATAGATAGACAATAAATGAGATAGATAAAAGAGAGATAAGGCCCAGTTACACACAGATAATTGTGCAGATTGTTGGCAGATCTCTGGTTGCAGTGAAATCATGGACACATTGTTACAGCAACAAAATAGAACAATGTGTCCATGATAAATATAATATATAGATAGATAAATGTGAGCGCATGCCATAGACTTCGAGGAAATGAACCATGATATGACATGGACTAATATCGCCCACCCTGGATCTGCCCCATCTATTGTACCTACAGCCCCTACCCAACATCCCTACAGTCACTATCCCTATTCCCTATTATACACTTGCTTTGTCAAAACTGATGTGTATTTAGTCCTGAAAATAAAGCTTCTTTGAATTTGAATTTCAATAGAAGAAATAGATGATAGATAAATGAGATACATAGAAGAGATAGATAGATAGATAGATAGATAGAGATAGATAGATAGATAGATAGATAGATAGCGAGAGATAGATATATAGATAGATAGATAGATAGATAGATGATTTGGGGTCGGGTATTGTCATTTTGCACATGACTTTCCTTTGTTGTTGCTATTAGCTCTTGGATTTATCTTAGTATTTTGTGATTTGTGATACATTTTGCACAACGTAATAGATTTTTGCCTAGAAATACGGTATTTCTCCTCTTTCTAGAGCGAACCTGTAACTTTTGGTGACTTTACAGACAGATTACATGTGATGTATTGATATCATGTATCACCAGAATTTATGATTTGTAACATTGTGTTTTTGCAGCGTTTCTCATGAATTTTCTGAAATGAAAAGCTGCTTTTTCCAGCAAAACTCTGAGATTCCAGAAATCTCCTGCACGAGGGATTTTTTTTAGACTGAAATGGAAACTGCTGCGTTCCTGGATGAAGCGTCGTTGATTCTTTTACTGTTTGTAGAGCGATTTTTCACCATTGAAAGCAACGAGAAAATGCGAAAATGCTGCAAAAACAAAGCAACCATTGAATTTTTGCTGCTTTTGTGGTGAATGAAACACAAATTACAGCAAAAACGCGACAAATCCTGCTTTTTGGAAGCAGCTTTTCTACTGCAACGTGTGCAAAAACACAACGTGTGAACATGGCCTGGGGCTGCGGTACCACGCAGGGGTCCTGCACGGTATTAGTAGCGGTCCTGACTGCTACTTTGGTGGCCAAACCAAATGGCATCGCTGGTCGCATTTGGCCCCCGGCCGCAGGTTGCGCCCTACTGCTCTACAGTCCTGATCCACCGCACTCAGCTGATGAAAAATTGCAGCCAATCACGTATATGAACTACGGCAGCCTCTAATATGGTTATCTTGTGGTCCTATCACACAATCAACAGAGTGAGAGATGAGTGAGCAGCCCAAGAACCTTTATTACATGCAAAGCAAAAGGGTCCATAAACCAATCCATCACACAGAGGGTCAAATACTCCATGAACACGGATACAGTCCAATGACGGAATAAATGCCCCAAGAGATGGGGTACAATCCTTCAATTAGAGATCAATATGGCGGTTCAGCTCCAGATACTTCTTCTCCATATAGGGCAGTTACTTCCAGGGTAATCAGGGTTTTCTCCCAGTCTCTCTGGGTGCTGGCCTTAGCATCTGCATCCCACAAAGGATCTATCTTACCAGTCTGACTGTCTTCCTCCAACTCCTTCTTATATTGAAGGGTAGATAGACGGGTTGGATGGTTTTCAGACTCCCCCAGACCTGGGAACTGTGCCTCAGCGATCTTTGCACTATAGGGAGTGATTTGCAGAGCTGAAGGATTATGAATGGACAGTCAGGAAATGTCAGAAGGGTTCATCAATATGTAAACTGAGCTCATTCACTTATCAGACCTTCTGTAATGTAACGAAGACTCTAGACAAGATGGGAATACACAGAATGAGGAATACATATAGGGCAGTTACTTCCAGGGTATTCAGGGTTTTCTCAAAGTCTCTCTGGGTGCTGGCCTTAGCATCAGCATCCCACAAAGGATCTATCTTACCAGTCTGACTGTCTTCCTCCAATTCCTTCTTACATCGAAGGGTAGATAGACAGGTTGGATGGTTTTCAGACTTCCCCAGACCTGGGAACGGTGCCTCAGCGATCTTTGCACTATAGGGAGTGATTTGCAGAGCCTGAGGGATTATGAATGGACAGTCAGGAAATGTCAGAAGGGTTCATCAAAATGTTAACTGAGCTGATTCACTTCTCAGACCTTCTGTAATGTAACGAAGACTCTAGACAAGATGAGGAATACACAGAATGAGGAATACACAGATACTTCTCCATATAGGGCAGCTACTTCCAGGGTATTCAGGGTTTTCTCCAAGCCTCTCTTACGTTCTGGCCTTAGCATCAGCGTCCCACAAAGGATCTCTCTTACCAGTCCCTTGTCACTACAGTGATCCACATTAAGCCATCAGTCTGGTTGTGCGGGGTGTTGCACAACCAGTAAAGGTTAGTGCAAACATAGTATAACCGTGTATTAAGTTCCTCCAGCTGCAGTGTGGCGCAATATCTGTTTTTTCTTTTAATCTCTCTTACCAGTCTGACTGTCTTCCTCCAACTCCTTCTTATATTGAATTGTTGATAAACAGGCTGGATGGTTTTGACTCCCCCCAGACCTGTGAATGGAGCCTCAGCGACCTATGCTCTATAGGGGTGATTGGGGTCATGAATGGACAGTCAGGAAATGTCAGAAGGATTCATCAAAATGTTACCTGATCTGATTCACTTATCAGACCTTCTGTAAAGTAATGAAGACTCTAGGCAGATGATAAATACACAATGATACCAAACAACAAGACAAAAATGCTAAACTCAGTAAATCTATGAACATAGCACCCCATATCACGCCATCACAATGGTATTACAAGACACATATTCAATGAATGGCTTCCCTGTATTACATGGTTGTGCACTATTTCCCCACTTTATCATGGGACAACTCAATTCTCTAAATTCCCATTAGCCTATAATCACAGTGAGGAGACTCCACTCATCTCCATATTAATGTATATGAGGAGCATTCACACCATCAGTTTCTTCCATTTTACGAGATCCGCCGCGATGTTTCCTTTCAATTTTCCTTTGTAACAATGTAACACATTCGAGGTTTGTATCATTAATGGCAATATCTATAGGCTTACAATTCACAACTGCTATTATGAGAACAATGGTGGAATATGTCAGAGCGTTCTTACTGCGTCACAAGTGATCGACAATGAGGATCCGCGCAGGGAACTATCCAGATAGGAATATGGATCCTCAGGAGATTACACCGAGAATTACTAGTGATAAAAGTTATCGACGATGTAAAAGAAGAGCTGGTAATTACCTCAAACCGTACAAGAACAACCCAACAAGCAGGATAATATAGATGTCATAGACCATAAACGATAAACCAATAAGGATCAGGAAAGTATTGATCGACTTTTTATGACCAATAATACATCCATGGCATTGTTTTATTTTTCAGGTTTACAGCTACAGCCATTAAGAGTGTTACTGCTATAATACTGCCCCTATGTACAAGAATATAACTACTATAATACTGCTCCTATGTACAAGAATATAACTCATAACTCCCATAAAAAGAATATAACTCTATATACTGCCCTATATACAAGAATATAACTACTATAATACTCCCTATGTACAAGAATATAACTACTATAATACTGCCCCTATATACAAGAATATAACTACTATAATACTGCCCCTATATACAAGCATATAACTGCTATAATACTGCCTCCTATATACAAGAATATAACTACTATAATACTGCTCCTATATACAAGAATATAACTACTATAATACTGCCCCTATATACAAGAATATAACTACTATAATATGCTGCCTATATACAAGAATATAACTACTATATACGCTCTATATACAGAATATAACTATATAATACTGCTCCTATGTACAAGATATAACTACTATAATACTGCCCCTATATACAAGAATATAACTACTATAATACTGCCCCTATGTACAAGAATATAACTACTATAATACTGCTCCTATTACAAGAATATAACTACTATAATACTGCCCTATATACAAGAATATAACTACTATAATACTGCCCTATATACAAGAATATAAAAAAACAAAATATACTATAATACTGCTCCTATATACAAGAATATAACTACTATAATACTGCTCCTATATACAAGAATATAACTACTATAATACTGCTCCTATATACAAGAATATAACTACTATAATACTGCTCCTATATACAAGAATATAACTACTATAATACTGCTCCTATATACAAGAATATAACTACTATAATACTGCTCCTATATACAAGAATATAACTACTATAATACTGCTCCTATATACAAGAATATAACTACTATAATACTGCCCTATATACAAGAATATAACTACTATAATACTGCCCTATATACAAGAATATAACTACTATAATACTGCCCTATATACAAGAATATAACTACTATAATACTGCTCCTATATACAAGAATATAACTACTATAATACTGCTCCTATATACAAGAATATAACTACTATAATACTGCTCCTATATACAAGAATATAACTACTATAATACTGCCCTATATACAAGAATATAACTACTATAATACTGCTCCTATTACAAGAATATAACTACTATAATACTGCTCCTATGTACAAGAATATAACTACTATAATACTGCCCTATATACAAGAATATAACTACTATAATACTGCTCCTATATACAAGAATATAACTACTATAATACTGCTCCTATATACAAGAATATAACTACTATAATACTGCTCCTATATACAAGAATATAACTACTATAATACTGCCCCTATATACAAGAATATAACTACTATAATACTGCTCCTATATACAAGAATATAACTACTATAATACTGCTCCTATATACAAGAATATAACTACTATAATACTGCTCCTATATACAAGAATATAACTACTATAATACTGCTCCTATATACAAGAATATAACTACTATAATACTGCTCCTATATACAAGAATATAACTACTATAATACTGCTCCTATATACAAGAATATAACTACTATACAGCTCTATATACACATTATTATTACTGTCACACGTATGGGACATCCTAATGTATACATCCTATTATTCTGGCCCTGAGTGACCCCTTAGGTAGAATTCAACCAAAATGCTTTTTCGGTGTGAGCCAATCTGGCAGGACTTGCTATGTGGACTTGTTGCATCTGATGCTTCTATTACTGTCCCTAGTATTGTAATGTATATGATTATTTTATGTTATGATTATGTCCTGATGTTCGGATGGTGGGGGGTGATTGGGGTGGGGGATGGGGTGATATTATACTCGTGTTCTTGTGACTTCCATTATTTAGTCCAGTTCTCGCTCTCGCTTTTCTGTCCTGTCACTGCCGGGATGGATTGTTTGCTGTCAGTTCTAACTGTGTCTTCCACCTCGTACTATCAAGTAAAAATCAATATGTGCTGTGTCTGCCAGCATCTCCTGTTAGTGTCCATAAAGTATTATAAATGACCATGTGTTCTTATCCGAGCGATGCAACATCTGCAGCCAAACTTCTAAGCAATAGCTAAATATAAACCAAAAGACTTCAATGTAACTGATCATAAAGGATGAGCCATTAATCACTTCTAAAGTATCGATCTTATCTTTATTGTCTTAAAGTGACCAGAACTTCACGCATGGCATGTTCATGGTGGTCCTGCCAATCTGGCAGCTGTAGATGCATGCTGTTAATTAAGCTATGGCTTATGTTTTATTCTGCGTTGCAACATTTAGATTTAAAGAAAAAATAAACAATATGCAAAATATAGATCTACACGTCCATAAGCATAATGTCCCGAAAAGCACCAGTGTTGTGGTGTGACCAGTTTATTATATTTGCATAATGTTCCTAACTTTTCTTAAAAATCTTAAAATTACTGAACATGACCCAACCGATTCCTGTACAGACTAAGGTTCCTAACTGCAACAATCCCTGGTGGCACCTGCACGGTTGAAATAACCCTGACCACAAAACTAAGAAATGACAACTTGGACCTTGCTGCCCAATAGGCCATTGAGTGTTCCACTTCCTCCTTAGGACCCGGAGAGAGATGTGTGGACCAAAACGCCAGAGAGGTATTGCACTTGTGACGATTAGGAAGTGTAGTGCCCCTTTCTCCAGATGCTGGGATGGTGAAGTTGAGCCCAAAACACACACACGCAGTGACAGGCCCCTGGGACAATGGGTGGACCTGAGGGAGGACCCAGGCCACAAAAGGGGGACAGGACAGGGTTAGACCGGAGGAGTCAGTAGAGGAGACCAGAGGAGTAACATTGGACTGATGAAGAGTGGTAGTCGAGAGTGTAGAGGCGGTGTGGTGCCGACTCCCGCGGTTGAAGCTACACCACCATGCTCGCCCAGCGAGAGGGAGGGAACTGTCCGGTAGAGACAGAGAAGAACCCTTGGGGTGCGGAGAAGTTGACGAACACCTGTACACCGGAATCTGACGAAACAGAGGGGTTGGTGCACGAGACAGGGACCGGCCCTGCAGATGGAAGCTACATGCCTGAGCCATAAACCCGGAGGCCCCAGACTTCTAAAGGGAGCTGAGGCAGAACACCCGACACATCTTGGGAAAAGTGGTCGAACTAGGGAGCAGCTCCCTGGAGAGTGACCTAATGGCTGGGACCTACAAGCACCCGTGGCCACCGGTACTTGAGCTCTGTGCATCGGAGAGCGTTGAGATCCTGGGGAGCAGAGTGATGATACACTCGCCTCAGAAGAGAACTACCCCTTATAGCGCTGAGAGAGACAGACCACCACAGACTGAGACACTGAGGAAGGAGAGTAGGGGCACCAACCGTGGCTTGACTGCACTAACCTGGCTCTGGAAAAAGAGCAAACCAGAGACTGGCAGGAGCGTACCCGGCGGACGTTTAACACCTGAGTAAAAGTAACGGAACTGCAGCTGTAGTGTCAGAGACTTCTATTCGCGGCGACCATCGGCCGCAGAGGCCACCCGAAACACCGCGAGTACTGTGAACTGAGTGACCAACTCCCAAGATATGAGCCGGTGGATACTACTCCACTCCTCTGGGGAATGCGCTCTGCCTGCAGGGAGCGGGACTATCTAAGCTGCCGGGCATTATCCCCAGAGGTTCTGCAGCAGCAGCGCCAGCCCTGGCCGCATATCACAGGTGGCGTCACGAATACCCCCTTTTATGCCTTCAGACTTTCCCTAACATCACCCCCATTTATTTAAGTGACACCACCAGGATCATGGGACCGGGTCTCGGCCCCCTTCTGTCCCTGTCAAAGAACCGAAGAAGAGGTGAAGAAGAACAACGAATAACCGCCCAGTTCCCGAGTCTTCCCCGGCCCTGGAGTGGGCGTGTTGCAGATGCATTGAACTAAAACCCTAAGGGAGAAAGCATAAAACATAAATACAAAGTGGAAAAAGTTTTCACTGCAAGAGTGGAAAGCCTCCTCTTACCTAACTCCTGGCAGGAGAGAGGAGATGGATAGTCAAGACTTGAAAGCAAAAATAATAAAGCTAACTGGTCTTCATCTGACTGGCATAAAGCCTTGGTAATGAGGCTGGAAATCCAAAGAGGAACCACATTGGAATATAGCCAGCAGTGAAGACCAGCAAGGGGATGGTGTATAAATAGCCACACCCACAGTGTGATAGGACAGACTTAATGATAATGTGAAACACCTGCTGACAGAAAAGAATGAAACAATGGTTAAAGATATTCAGCACTCAACCAGAGAGTGAACCTGCTGTGGCTCAAGGGAGAAGGAAGCCGATCACACAGCAAAGGGTCGCCATATAGTACTCATGTAATACTGCTATTCACAGTTAAAACATGTTTCTAGACAGCCATATAATGCGGCACAGTTTTGGAGCCATTTGTGATATACGAGTTATAGGGTGGCACGGGTTAGGGGCCTTTTTTATGGTTGTGGAGTTAATAATAATGTCTTGTGTGGTCAAGATTGCTGAAAACAATGTGTGCCTACATAATATAACAAAAGTCTCCTAATAAGAGACCAAGATACGCAGTGGTGCTCGTAAGTATGTGAACCCCTCAGAATTTTACTTATACATCAATTGGACCTTAAACAACTTCAGATTAGTGTTTCTATTCTCTAAAAGCAAGCAAAGAGTCTAGTCGATCTGGATAAGAAATTCTTCTATCCATTAATTTCTTCTCCACCTCTGTGAATGCTTTTTAAAGGAAGACTACACTAGCGTTATAAGGCTATGTTCACATGTTGCCTTTTTGTTATGTGAATTAAAAGCTGCTTTTTCCAGAAGCAGCAAAACCTCTGAGATTCCACAAATCTCCTGCACATGATTACTTCTATTCTTCTGACTACAATGGAAACCGGCTGCGTTTTTGACAGCAGTAGAAAGTCAATTCTTTAAAGTGTTAATTTTTAATTTAACAATAATTTAGAGCAAGTGATTATAATAAACTTTCAAATATACTTTATAAAAGAATTCTGGTTGAAAACCATTCATAAACCTTCCACAAGGCGTCTCCACTAGACTGTGTATGAAGTAGACATATGTTCATTATCAGTCAGATCCGGCTTCACACAGAACCATATAAGGGAAAGGGGGCGTGGCCTACACTGCTGACTTCAGCTGATGAGGAAACAATGTATCAGATTGCTCAGCAACTGTGCTGTAGGCTGACGTAATGTCAGAATCTCTGCAAACTCCTCTGTCCTTGGCACAAGTTCTAATCTGTCATCTGGCTCCACACAGCACAGTCAGGATCTCTGTTAATCCCTTCTCCACTGGCACAACACACTGCTCCCTATCAGCTGCTGGCCACAACCACACAGCCATAAAATGCATAAATCTTCAGCTTCATTCAGATGTTGAGACTTTTTGTGCACTGAGAATATATTTTTTTAGACGGTGACACATTCCTAGTCAATATAACAAAACTGTAACAATACAGCAGGCTACATCCCCAGAGGCCGTCACCGCAAGACGTGGTGAAAGCAAAATACAACTTCAATGATTCCCTATGGGAAAAGATATCAGCATGTAATCATAGCAAAAAAAAAAATCAATAATATTTCTTTATTTGCAACAGCTACACAGAATCCTAGCAACTTTTTTTTTACCCATGAGGAAACAATTGGGCTGTTTAATCAGATTCTATAGAGCCGTAGTCTTAAAGGCACCTGTTTGCCAAATTAAAGTTTACATCTATATGTCATACATGAGGAAAACCACTTAGTACACCTCCTTATAATCAAAGAGAAAGCCCCTTTAACATGAGCAAAACTTTCATATTGTTATACACATAGGTATTCCAACATGGGTAAATAGGGAACAAAGCCTATCACACTGCAACCGCACCTAGACCCTCCTGGTTCCTGTACAGACTAGTAACCAAGGGAGTAACTACAATAGGTGTAGGGGTTGTAATCACACCCGGGCCCTGGAGCCTGGAGGGCCCCAAAAGTCCCTTTGGTCTATAGAAATAGACTAATTCTATTAAAGATTTGCAATAATTGGGGGCTCATCTGAGCTTTTACATCAGGGCTCTTTAGCTTGAAGTTACACCTCTGCTAGTAACACTTACTGCACAACATCCTAATGGTTCCTGCACAGACTAGTAACCCTAGCTTCACGACACCTTACTGGTTCCTGTACAGACTAGTAGCCCTAACTGCACAACACCCTAATGGTTCCTGTACAGACTAGTAACCCTAACTGCACAACACCCTAATGGTTCCTGTACAGACTAGTAACCCTAACTGCACAACACCCTAATGGTTCCTGTACAGACTAGTATCCCAAACTGCACAACACCCTAATGGTTCCTTTACATACTACCGTAGTAACCCTAACTGCACAACACCCTAATCGTTTCTGTACAAACTGGAATATCCCTAGCCGCACAACTAATATACCACAGCTTGGACCTGTCTGCCTAAAAGACAGTCAAGTTGTTTTTTGTCCCTCTTAAGGAACCAGAGAGGAGACTACTACACACAAGCATCAAAATAGGAAAAGCATGCAGAGATAGATGGGAACTCCAGGTGAGGAAATATAAGACATGTGCACAAGTGGCAACAGGAAAAAGAATAAATGCAAGCAAGGGAACCTTTTAGGAATCTACTAGAAAACAGAAGGAAAGTGAAGAAAATCAGGTGAGAAAACACTGAGTAGAAGCAACATTTGTCTCTACCCAACAGGAAAAAAAGTCTTAGCTGCAAGGGTGGAATTCCCTAGTAGAAATCCACACAGAAATATAGCCAGCAAAGAAGGCTGGTGAGAGAAGAGTATAAATAGCCCCACCTGGGATGTGATCGACCCGAGACAATAAGTGAGAACACCTGATAGCTGCAAACCAAAGGAGGAGAAAGATAAAAATTAAACATCCAGCAGTAGTTGGACAGAAACCGACCAGGTAGCGGCTTAAAACTGAAGGAAACTGACCACACTGCACAAGTTCACAGGATCCAAGGCATGAAACATATCAGCCCGGACTGCAAGGCAACAAAGTATTACATATACATTGTAACAAGCCATCAGATATCAGAGCCATAGCATCAGGACAGGTTTGTCATTGAAGAGGTTCTGTAACAGAATTAGAGCAAGTTAACTTTTACTCACGGTCCGCTCTCCAACACGTAAGCTTTGCTGTACCAAAAGGCTCTGCTGTTGCTAATTTGTCTGTTTGTTTATTATTTACAAGTGTGGTGCTCAGGACTGTTTCTGGACTCTAGTGTAGCTGCACTGCACTATATTAATATCTTGGACTGTTTTTGCTCTAAGACTATTTTCATTGTCGGCTTGCACTGTGTGAACTGCACTTAGAGACTATTCCCGTATCGGCTCTTCAGTGTGAACTGTATTTAAAGGGCTATTGGCTATGCAGTGTGTGAATTGTGTTTATGAACTGTTTTCCACATGTGATATTATAAGATTGAACTCTAGCCGTTGTCTCTTGCCTTGTCTTTGCCCTACGCCATTAGATTCCTGAGATATCCACCCTAGTTTTTACATAAAGGCAGTTCAGTAGTGTCCTGTATTTCAGCATTGTAATGTTATATATTAGGAAGCGGTCCTCTACGTAGCAGAGACTATTTCTGCTTAAAATAGTTGTCAATTAAATGATGCAAAATGCAGTATAGCGCTAGCTTTTATTGGAACCATTGTGCTATATATAAAGCTTCTTGGATACACACTCATCTGCATATTCAAGGTTTGCTTGATCGCTAAACCCTGAAGTAACACTCATTTGCATTTCCAATCTCTATATGTAGTTAGTGTTTTCACACTAAATTACTCCAAGGCAGTAAGAAATAATTGATGTAGATGGCTGCGAGTCAGATTCCGCATTGCTCTGTGTATGAAGACTCGCAGACGTCTTCACCGTTAGATTACCCAACGTACGAACTCAGACATGAGCTGAAGAGCGACGCTGCGATGTGATCCAGGATTAATGAGCGCTCGGTCACGTAGGGTATCATCATTCAGAGCAAAGAGTGAAGAGACGATGATGGCTGAAATCACAACGTAAACATCAACACACGACGAGTCATTTCATATATACTTTGGGTTACGCGCATGACTTGCCAGTCACATCCACATTTTCACTAAAATACCGTACATGTTTTCTATGATGGAACAGAATGTCTGTGGCATCTGGACTCTTAAAGGGGTTGTGCCCTGAACAATTGTACATTATAATTAATATATCTTAGAATAAAAATAAATTCCAAAATTGGTTGTGATAAAAAATGTTCCCGTGCTAAGACTTTCGTACAAATGTGTCCCTGTATAATGGAGGAGTAGGTGGGATGTACCATAGCTCCTGGGCAGGAACAGGTGGGATATACCACAGCTCCAGGGCAAGAACAGGTGTGATATACCACAGCTCCAGGGCAAGAACAGGTGGGATATACCACAGCTCCAGGGCAGGAAGAGGTGGGATATACCACAGCTTCAGGGCATGAACAGGTGGGATATACCACAGCTCCAGGGCAAGAACAGGTGGGATATACCACAGCTCCAGGGCAAGAACAGGTGTGATATACCACAGCTCCAGGGCAAGAACAGGTGGGATATACCACAGCTCCAGGGCAGGAAGAGGTGGGATATACCACAGCTTCAGGGCATGAACAGGTGGGATATACCACAGCTCCAGGGCAAGAACAGGTGGGATATACCACAGCTCCTGGGCAGGAACAGGTGGGATATACCACAGCTCCAGGGCAAGAACAGGTGGGATATACCACAGCTCCTAGGCAGGAACAGGTGGGATATACCATAGCTCCTGGGCAGGAACAGGTGGGATATACCACAGCTCCAGGGCAGGAAGAGGTGGGATATACCACAGCTCCAGGGCATGAACAGGTGGGATATCCCACAGCTCCGGGGCATGAACAGGTGGGATATCCCACAGCTCCTGGGCAGGAAGAGGTGGGATATACCACAGCTCCTGGGCAGGAACAGGTGGGATATACCACAGCTCTAGGGCAGGAAGAGGTGGGATATCCCACGGCTCCTGGGCAGGAAGAGGTGGGATATACCACAGCTCCTGGGCAGGAACAGGTGGGATATACCACAGCTCCAGGGCATGAACAGGTGGGATATGCCACAGCTCCTGGGCAGGAAGAGGTGGGATATACCACAGCTCCTGGGCAGGAGGAGGTGGGATATACCACAGCTCCAGGGCAAGAACAGGTGGGATATACCACAGCTCCTAGGCAGGAACAGGTGGGACATACCATAGCTCCTGGGCAGGAACAGGTGGGATATACCACAGCTCCAGGGCAGGAAGAGGTGGGATATACCACAGCTCCAGGGCATGAACAGGTGGGTTATACCACAGCTCCTGGGCAGTAAGAGGTGGGATATACCACAGCTCCTGGGCAGGAACAGGTGGGATATACCACAGCTCCAGGGCAATAACAGGTGGGATATCCCACAGCTCCTGGGCAGGAAGAGGTGGGATATACCACAGCTCCTGGGCAGGAACAGGTGGGATATACCACAGCTCTAGGGCAGGAAGAGGTGGGATATCCCACAGCTCCTGGGCAGGAAGAGGTGGGATTATACCACAGCTCCTGGGCAGGAACAGGTGGAATATACCACAGCTCCAGGGCAGGAACTTGTGCTCGGTTCCCTGCTCCGCTGCATAGCTGTACACGTGTTGTAAAGTCTTTGCTTTCCCTGTAGGGCATCGTCCGAGCTTCACATTAGGTTGCAGAACCTATCATGTGTGTTGGTTGAGCCAGGCCGCTCCTGGTCGCCCTGTGTCTCCAGCTCCAGTCCTGCCTGCCACCAGCTCTAGGATAGCTGATGTCTGCCTGCCTTTGTCCCTGGACCCTGTCTGTGTTTTCCCTGGTACCAGAGTCCTTGCCTTGAATGTGGATTCCTGCTGTGTGATATTCCTGAAACCCTTCTCTGTCTTGAACCTTGTACCTAGTGACTATGTGTTTTCTGTGTCTTGTGAATAAACCTCTGATCATCTTTTAAAGTTGGAGTCTGGTGTTCCTGCTGTACTACGCTGTGCTCATGCTACTGTGCTGTGCATGCACCGTCCAGCTCCGGTCGCTCCTGCAGTGCTTATGTCTCTCAGCTCTGGTCTATGCTTCTTGAGTTTGCACTGTTCTGCTGTGTTCGCACTACTTCTCTCCGGTTTGCTCCTGTAGTGCCCATGTCATGCAGCTCCGGTCCGCTCCTGTGGTGCTTGCACCATCTTGCTTGGGTCCTTTCCAACCAGTGTCCGATGTATGGAGCCTGATGACCTCTGCTTGATGTCCGGAGCCCAATGACCACTGCCTAGTGCCTGGAGTCCGTGTCCGATATCCAGAGTCTGATGACCGCTACCGGGAGCCCGATGACCGATGTCCAGTGTCCCAGATGTCCAGTCCGAGGTCTTGGTCATCCAGCCTGTGTTCCTGAGTCGGTCCCGCTCATGTTTCTGGATGGGCTCTTCCTCTATGTTTCTGGGGAGTCTCTAGCCTTGTATTCCGGTGACAGCTCTGCCTGAGTTTCCTGGATCTGACCAGCCGATGTCCTAAGCTGCCATGTCGGTGTTCCTAAACTTGTGCTGTCTATGTCCCTCCGGTGTCCTGATGTCCGGCCTGTTCCCTGTGGTCCATCCTGTGATGACATCTTTCGGAGGTTGGTGTCTGATGTGCTCCTGCTGTGCTAGTGCTATGCCTGAGAGGTACTCCTGATATGCCCGTGCCAGACGACCCTGGAGTGCGTTAAAACGTGATGACCTCCTGCCATTGCCAGGCGTCTGCCAACCTGAGATGTTCCCCTTGTCCAATGTGCGAAATTAGGAGCCGGGCATTATGTCTTGTATTCTGTACTGTGACTTTATGTTTAGTAAACTTTACTGAAGTTGTGCGGTGTCTTCTAATTCTGCATTGAACCACCTTGTCCTCTTCCTCAGCTGCCACAGATCCCGGTTGCTGCCCTTCCCTAGTCTGGGTAGGCCCGGGTCCCCCTGTGGTCTAGTGGGTCCAAATATTATTACAACCTGGGGCGCACGTCCCCGTGTTACTATTGGCCTGGTGGCATGAGAGTGTCCTGTAACACAATGTTTCTTTGTTTTATCTCCATTGCTGATCAGTGACGTCCCCTCATTATCCAGATTCACCATAATAATAGCTGCTGCATTCCCTGGCCGGGCTTTCATACAGGCTATAATAATCTCTCTTTATTGGTGTCTCTGATTTATGCAATTTTTTGCAAATTTGACCTCCATCCACTTAACCCTGTGTAATAGATATCTGAGCAATACTTGGGCTTTGGATATGAACAATATGATATCTCTGAAAATCGTAAACCCCTGGAAAGAGAAGAGATGGCAACATTGATCCAAACGATTCTTTATGCTAAACTCATGATGATTTCGCTTTAACGGTGACAGTTGTCACCCGCGGAGTGTATACAGCAGACATGCAAATTAGTGTTTTCACAGCTCCGTAACTTTCAGCTTTTTATAATGATAAGTTTGCACAGCGTGTATTGGGAGTATATGAAAACATCCTCGCCAGCTGTGGCATCCATATTGGAGCTTGTGTGTTGACGATGGGTTATGTGAGCGTAAATTACAGCCCTTAATCTCACCAAATGAAATGAAAAGCCTGAAATGTACTTAGAAATGAGGCGAGTATCCACAAAGGGCAAATCTAGCATTCTATATTCACATACTGTCATAGTGTTACATAATAATTCTCCACTGTGACCAGAGAAAAAAGCCAATAATGACAAATAATGGCCACATAAAAGCACTCTATATCCAATGTATGTCAGATGTTGCCCAGATAGATATTGGCAGTTAGTCTCAAATACAATGACAAGCAAAAGGGTAACAATGTTTTGACCTTGTAACTTTCTGACTCCAGATCTCTCCATCCACTACAGCTCTGAGTGTAGACAACCTTCATTTTAAAGACAATCATCTTGGCAATCTCATACATAAATGTAACTTGCAGCTATTTAGCATAGTTATGCCGATTCTTGTCATCACTGCATTGTTACTCTTTTGCTCCCAAAAATCTTTAATGACATTTTTATGATATTGTTAGTATCTTGTAAATCCACCTTTGTCTTTCTCCTCCACCTGATCCTTCTGGGAAGCTTCCATCAGATTCCAGCATGTCTCCCCGGTCTCTTCCCACGTCCCCAATGTTGGTCACACCGGTCGATCACTTGGGGATGTCACAGCTTTATCTCTTCTCACAAGTGTTGGGTTGAGGTCTGGGGACTGCGGGGACAATCCAGCTCCTCTACTTCATTGTCATTGACCCATTTCTTCTCCAACGTCTCGATGCGTCGGGTCGTTGTCCTGCTGGACACTATGTCGTCCTTCTCATCCCCATAGTACTGGAGTGTATGAAGTAACTCGTCTTGTAGGATCCTCAGATATCGCTCAGCATTGAGACCATCCATCCTGGTCACCATCACCTTTGTCTGTGACACATCCCCATATCATCAGGTTCCTCCACCAGACCGGACCGTTCCTTCTATCTCTCCATCCGTTCGCCCCTTTTTTCATTGTTTCTTCCAGCCTCTTTTGACCCATTATTGACTTTTATCTCATCGCTCCAGATCACTTGTTTCCAATCTTCCAGTTTTCTTACTTCTTTGTAATCTCGAGCCGATGTTTTTTATGACGATCTTGAAGTTGAGTCTTCTCCTTTTTTCGGGCCTCCATTCCAGACTTGTGTAACGCGCGTCGCCCGGTGCTGGACGTCTGTGATCTCACTATTATGGAGCAGACGAGCCGCCTCCACTGTCGGGTGTCACCAGAACTGATCCACCTTGTGATGAGACGACTTGGTGACTCCGATATCTCCTGGACGTCACCTCTTGTCTTGTGAATGGACGGACGGACGTCACCTCTTGTCTTGTGAATGGACGGACGGACGTCACCTCTTGTCTTGTGAATGGACGGACGTCATCTCGTATTCTTAAAAAAGAATAAATACAAGTGATGAACTGTTATTTTTTTTCTAACATTTCGAATTTGAAAAAAAAAATTGAAGAATCTTCCTACTTATTTCTCAGTAAATATAACTCGCTTTAGGCTTTTGAGCTTCTTTTAACCACTTCAGGTTTCCAAAGATGCCAAGAATTGAGCCACCATTATTCTTCAGGCATCTTCCGCTTGGACGACAATCAATGGGAAAGCTAAAAAGAAGTCAAGAATTTTGAACGTTTTTGCAGTGTTTTTGCTTTAGAAAACACTATAGTCTTCATTGTTTAACAGAATGAAAAAATCTGACAATCACTGGTGCTGGCACTGGGTAGGATTATGGGCTGGGGAAGGGATGAATATCAATTTGCCATTAACATACGTTCCAATTACTAACCCCAGCACAGAGTGATGGGTGGATTTATGGGCTTGAAAGGGGGTGAATATTCATTTACTATTAACATGCGTTCCAATCACTGATCCCAGCACAGAGGGGTGAGCGGATTATGGGCAGGAAAGGAGGTGAATATTCATTTACCATTAGCATTCAGTCCAATTACTGCACCAGCACAAAGGGCTGGGTGGGAAAGGGGGTGAATATTCATTTACCATTAACATACGATCCAATCACTGACTCCGGCACAGAGGGGTGAGCGATTTATGGCCGGGAAAGGGGGTGAGTATTCATTTACATTAACATTCTTTCCAATCACTGCACCAGCACAAAGGGCTGGGTGGGAAAGGGGGTGAATATTCATTTACCATTAACATACGATACAACCACTGATCCCAGCACAGAGGGGTGAACGGATTTATGGACGGGAAAGGAGGTGAATATTCATTTACCATTAGCATTCAGTCCAATTACTGCACCAGCACAAAGGGGTGGGTGGGAAAGGAGGTGAATATTCATTATTCTTTAACATACAACCAATCACTGGCTCCGGCACAGAGCAGTGAGCGGATTTATGGGCGGGAAAAGGGGTGAATATTCATTTACCATTAACATTCGTTCCAATCACTGCACCAGCACAAAGGTGTGGTGGGAAAGGGGGTGAATATTAATTCCATAAAGAAAAGACGGCACCCACCAGATTTGTGTAGCGGTGGTTCTTTATTCCATATTTAGCGGTGATACATAGTGCAGGGAGGGAGTGGCAGGATGGACTGGTTCATCCTGCCACTCCCTCCTTGCACTATGTATCACCGCTAGATATGGAATAAAGAACCACCGCTACACAAATCTGGTGGGTGCCGTCTTTTCTTTATGAAATTTGTCATGGACTTGTTGCCTCTTGGACTAGGCACCCAGATTGTGATCATTCTGTGTGAATGCTCAGCAGCAATAACTGTGCTCCATTTCCTCCTCAATTTTGTTTGGTGAATATTCATTTACCATTAACATAGGATCCAACCACTGATCCCAGCACAGAGGGGTGAGTGGATTTATGGGCGGGAAAGGAGGTGAATATTCATTTACCATTAGCATTCATTCCAATTACTGCACCAGCACAATGGGGTGGGTGGGAAAGGGGGTGAATATTCATTTTTCATTAACATACGATCCAATCACTGACTCCGGCACATAGGAGTGAGCGGATTTATGGCCGGGAATGGGGGTGAATCTTTATTTACCATTAACATTCATTCCAATCACTGCACCAGCACAAAGGGATGGGTGGGAAAGGGGGTGAATATTCATATTCTTTTTAACATACGTTCTAATCACTGATACTGTCACAGATGGGTGGGAGGGGGAAGGGGTGAATATTCATTTTGCATTAACATACATTCCAATCACTAATGCTGACACAGAGGGTGGGAGGGGGAAGGGGTGATTATTCATTTTCCATTAATAGCTGGCATGTGGCTATCAACTTAATGTACACCAATAAAAGTTACATATCCTGAAAGTGCTGCCCAAGCCCTATAATATATTATATATTATAGTATGGTACGCAACAAAGGCTTAGTTTTGGTGTAGGGTATACATCATACTCTAAAAAGGACGGAATATCCTGCTAGAGACCATTTTCGGGGAAACACAGTATTGGGGGAGAATTTGCAGGTCTCTCTTCTACCTTGTATTCCCCTTCCCTGTCTGCAGATTCTCTGCAAATGCTCAAAATCTCCTCAATCACAAATAATTCTGCCTCATGTAGTGGAAAAGGGGGAGGAAGGGGATGCAGCTGCAGTAAATCATAAGAAGGGTGAAGCAGCGATAGGACGATGTCTGTATCCATCACATCGGAACTGTTCCAGATCAGGAAGAACCAGTGCTAAAGACGTAGATTTAAGGGGTAAATGCCCTAATATTTCCTGTTCAGTGATACGGCCATACAGTAATGGAAGTTACTATAATAATATCTCCTCCCACACACTTGTGGTCGGCGTGTTTGGGCCGGTGCCATCCGAGGCCGAGAGGGACAGTATTCTTTTGTAGGCTTTGTAGTGCCGCGTTCCTCTAAGGGAATCTTATCATTGGCTGCAGAACACATACACACACGCTGTGATGAACAGAGGAATAATGCGCCTCTGAAAATCGCCCCCTCTGTTCTCCATTGCCGGGGAAAGGTAACGTACGTCTCTCCGTTTTTTTTTTAGCCGCGAGTACAAACTCCAAGGACTTTTCGGCAATGAAGCCTCTCGGTGGAGCGGCGTTCAGCTTCCTCACTGATACATTGTATCAAGTGTTGTATTGTCTATAACGTGCGGCTCATGTCTCGTCCTCGGATCCTGGCATCCAAACCCTATAGGTGTATATATATTTACCTGGTTCCAGATTGTGATGTATTCTGCAGCCTCTGTATTCCTGGATATTAATAGCAGGGGCATAGCTACAACAGGTGCAGGGGTTGCAATCACAGCCTAGGGGGCCCCAAAGGTCCCTTTTGGCCTATAGAAAAACACTAATGCTATTAAAGATTTGCAATAATTGGGGGCCCCGTTGGAGCTTTCACATCGGGGCCCATGATCTTCAAGGTACGGCACTGATTATTAGCTAATGTGTTTTTAAAGGGACAATGACCTGATAACAGTAGGATCTTCCTTAAAGGGGCGGTCTGCTGTGGACAATCTGTCAGCTGATTATGGGGTTTCTGACTACCAGAACACTAAAAATTTATATCAAATGAGGCCACAATTATTCAGCTTTTCTGCAGCGCCACCACTGGTGATATGAAGTATTACATGGTTCTAAATATAATTAATAGGTTACCTATGTAATGTGCAAACTTGTTCAAAGGTGCTGGATTTTCCAAGAGCACGTACTCTTTATAGATGAGTCTAATAGATGAGAGCCATGAACATAATTCCCCATTCACCCCAGATTATTATGTTTTACCTAATCTAAACCCTTGATACATTTTCTTACGATATACACTTTGTTGCTCTTCTTTAATCTGCATTTAAAGTTTACTGCTAATTTTATTTTGGTTCACAGGGGCCAAACTGGACACTGAGCCTTCTCCTCCCTGTCTGTGATACCTGACTGCTTCTACCTGCCTCCGGACTGTGATTCCCATCCCCTCATCCTTCCTCCAGTCTATAATTTCCTTGGCCGTCTTCCTGCCTCCAGTCTGTGATTCCCCGGTCCCTCCACCTGCCTCCGGTCTATGATTCCCTGGTCCGTCCACCTGCCTCCGGTCTGTGATTCCCTGGTCCCTCCATCTGCCTCCAGTCTGTGATTCCCCGGTCCCTCCACCTGCCTCCGGTCTATGATTCCTGGTCCGTCCACCTGCCTCCGGTCTGTGATTCCTGGTCCCTCCATCTGCCTCCAGTCTGTGATTCCCGGTCCTCCACCTGCCTCCAGTCTATGATTCCCTGGTCCGTCCACCTGCCTCCGGTCTGTGATTCCCTGGTCCCTCCATCTGCCTCCAGTCTGTGATTCCCCGGTCCCTCCACCTGCCTCCGGTCTGTGATTGCCGGTCCGTCCGCCTGCCTCCAGTCTCTGATTCCCCAGTCCCTCTGCCTGCCTCCAGTCTGTGATTCCTGGTCACTCAGTCAATCACAGACTGGAGGCAGGTGGAGGGACCGGGAATCTCAGACCGGAGGCAGGTGGAGGGACCGGGGAATCACAAACCGGAGGCAGGCGGAGGGGCCGGGGAATCACAGACAGGAGGCAGGTGGAGGGACCAGGGAATCACAGACCGGAGGCAGGTGGAGGGACCAGGGAATCACAGACCGGAGGCAGGTGGAGGGACTGGGGAATCACAGACTGGAGGCAGGCGGAGGGACCAGGGAATCACAGACCGGAGGCAGGTGGAGGGACCAGGGAATCGCAGACCGGAGGCAGGTGGAGGGACCGGGGAATCACAGACTGGAGGCAGGCGGAGGGACCAGGGAATCACAGACCGGAGGCAGGTGGAGGGACCGGGGAATCACAGACCGGAGATAGGTGGAGGGACCAGGGAATCACAGACTGGAGGCAGGTGGAGGGACCGGGGAATCACAGACAGGGAGGAGGAGACCCAGTGTACATCCAGCCCCTGAGCACCGAAATCTAATTAGCAAAAAGCTTCAAATGATTAAAGAAGAACAGCAAAGCAGATTTCTTCACTAAAGGTTTCAATGTAAGCAATATTAAAGGGACATTACAGCTTTGTCTTTACTTCACATTACAATATTGTGCTGACCGGCTCTTTAGACCATGGGAGCTAATGGGGCTCTGCTAGTTATGGACTCCAGCCTGTCTAGCTCTCTACCGCCAATGGCTGATTACAGCAGATACCATCCGGCGGCTTCTTGTATATAGTGGAGCAGGTTGTTATGTTTTGCACATAGTCAATGTATTGCAGAAAGACCAAATTAAAGAACAGAGGAGCTCAGTGCAAGGATGGCCTGAGATTGCCGCTGCCCGTTTACAGTCCACATGCCAACCCCTATCATGGCATAATTATGATGAATTGGCCACACCCATTTCTATAAAAGCTCCACCCACTATTCTAAACGCTGACACAGCTGGCGGGGACAGACCTAAAAACACCAAATGTTGCAAAAATGTTGCTCCGTTGTGAGTTGCATCATTTTTTGCAATATGTCAAGCAATTTTACACCAGAAAACAGTTAACCCCGCTCTATGAATGTGTATAAATATACATAAATATAGGCCGATTGGATATTAACTCTCGTCCTTTTCAAAACATCTCCATGGAAACTGGTTGTGTATTATTAGGTTTCCATGGTTACTGATATTGATAGGAAATCTCATATATGCACCAACTAAAAGGGAGCGTACGCCGGTGAGGATGAAGCATCTGGGGGCTTTGTTTCTCCATCATTGTTAGATCTCTGCTTATGTCCTTATCCTGGGCCAAATCCTGGTATATATGTCCCGATCCTGGTATATATGTTCTCCATCATGGTATATATGTCCTCCATCCTGGTATATATGGCTCCTAACCTGGTATATATGGTCCCCATCCTGGTACATTTGGTCCTCCTCCTGGTATACAGTGTTGGCCAAAAGTATTGACACCCCTGCAATTCTGTCAGATAATCCTCAGTTTCTTCCTGAAAATGATTGCAATCACAAATTCTTTGCTATTATTATCTTCATTTAATTTGTCTTCAATGAAAAAACACAAAAGAGAATGAAGCAAAAAGCAAAACATTGATCATTTCACACAAAACTCCAACAATGGGCCGGACAAAAGTATTGGCACCCTCAGCCTAATACTTGGTTGCACAACCTTTAGCCAAAATAACTGCGATCAACCGCTTCCAGTAACCATCAATGAGTTTCTTACAATGCTCTGCTGGAATTTTACACCATTCTTCTTTGACAACCTGATATGTGAAGGGCGCCTTCTCCAAACTGCCATTGTTAGATCTCTCCACAGGTGTCTATGGGATTCAGGTCTGGACTCATTGCTGCCACCTTAGAAGTCTCCAGTGCTTTCTCTCACACCATTTTCTAGTGCTTTTTGAAGTGTGTTTTGGGTCATTGTCCTGCTGGAAGACCCATGACCTCTGAGGGAGACCCAGCTTTCTCACACTGGGCCCTACATTATGCTGCACAATGTGTTGGTAGTCTTCAGACTTCATAATGCCATGCACACGGTCAAGCAGTCCAGTGCCAGAGGCAGCAAAGCAACCCCAAAACATCAGGGAGCCTCCGCCATGTCTGACTGTAGGGAGCGTGTTCTTTTCTTTGAATGCCTCTTCTTTTCTCCTGTAAACTCTATGTTGATGCCTTTGCCCATAAACCTCTACTTTTGTCTCATCTGACCAGAGAACATTCTTCCAAAACGTTTTAGGCTTTCTCAGGTAAGTTTTGGCAAACTCCAGCCTGGCTTTTTTATGTCTCGGGGTAAGAAGTGGGGTCTTCCTGGGTCTCCTACCATACAGTCCCTTTTCATTCAGACCCCGACGGATAGTACGGGTTGACACTGTTGTACCCTCGGACTGCAGGGCAGCTTGAACTTGTTTGGATGTTAGTCGAGGTTCTTTATCCACCATCCGCACAATCTTATGTTGAAATCTCTCGTCAATTTTCTTTTCCGTCCACATCTAGGGAGGTTAGCCACAGTGCCATGGGCTTTACACTTCTTGATGACACTGCGCACGGTAGACACAGGAACATTCAGGTCTTTGGAGATGGACTTGTAGCCTTGAGATTGCTCATGCTTCCTCACAATTTGGTTTCTCAAGTCCTCAGACAGTTGTTTGGTCTTCTTTCTTTTCTCCATGCTCAATGTGGTAACACAAGGACACAGGACAGAGGTTGAGTCAACTTTAATCCATGTCAACTGGCTGCAAGTGTGATTTAGTTATTGCCAACACCTGTTAGGTGCCACATGTGAGTTACAGGTGCTGTTAATTACACAAATTACAGAAGCATCACATGATTTTTCTAACAGCGCCAATACTTTTGTCCACCCCCTTTTTTATGTTTGGTGGAATTAGATCCAATTTGGCTTTAGGACAATTCTTCTTGTGTTTTTTCATTGAAGACAAATTAAATGAAGATAATAATAGCAAAGAATTTGTGATTGCAATCATTTTCAGGAAGACACTGAGTATTATCTGACAGAATTGCAGGGGTGTCAATACTTTTGGCCAACATTGTATGGTCCCCATCCTAATATAAATGGTCCTCATCCTGGTACATTTGGTCCTCATCCTGGTATAAATGGTCCCCATCTTGGTATACATTGTCTTTATCCTGGTATACATTGTCCGCATACTACATACTAGTATATATGAACCCGTCCATCTGTAATGCATAATTTAAAAAACAAAACACATTTTAGTCCCCTTATCTCCGCTTCCACATCGCTCTGTGTCCCATGTAGCCAGCGCACAGTGGCCAGCAGCTGACATCAGAGCGCATGCCAAAGCGGATGACGTCACTATCATGCACCACCGTACTGCCAACATCAGATGCCAACCACTGATTGCCTGGGAGCTTGTATTGCAGTGCAGGGACCTGATGGGTCTCTGCACAGCAATGCATTTCAGCTGGATGTGCATCTTTCAACGCTCGTGCAAAAAGCCACTTGTACTAACTGGAGTATAAAGCTGTGTACCTGTCATGCACAGACTAGGAGATGTCCGATGCACAGTGCAACACTGAGGTACATGGGGATGGAAAAGGAGCGAAAGACCCTGACGATAGGGAGCAGGGGATAGGACACCTCCTGACACTAATCTGTGTCTTGCCCCTAAGCTCCCCTACTGTCACTTGCCTAATTCCTGAGCTGTCCCTCCATTACACCTGTGTCAGGGCCAGTGAGTGCACTAGACTGCACCTCCAGCATAGTGCAACACAGGGGAAAGTAGACAGACAAGGTAACATTGACAGTAAAGGATTCACAACAAATTTGATTGCTGCAGCTAAATACCAGGACCGCAAACGACACGAATCCCTCAGCTGCACCAAGCTTCCTTCTTCCAAGATGGTCAGAATAGAATGAATCTATTATCGGCAGCAGCAACTGAGTCATGTGACTATTTAAAGGGGATGGGAGTGGTCACAAACCGGCAGCACCTGAGGGAGAACTGGCCAGGAACTATCAGCAAGGAAAGAGTCATTAATCCTTACTGTGCCAACAAAGAGTAAACACTTTTAAAATAATGTGAGGCTCAGATCCAGTATGGGAGACAGTCGTGACAGTACCTTTGCCCTAGGTGAAGCCACAGTCCGGTACTCATCCGCTGTCAGGTCCTGGGGAGCAGTGACCTGAATAGGAAACCGTATTGGCAATGACTCTCTCATAGGTTTGCCCTATACAGGCTCCTGGGTGGGTGATATATGCCATATATACCAGGAAGAGTACCTTACATACCAGGATGGGTAAAATATATACTAGGATGGGGACCAGGTATACCAGGATGAGGACCATATATACCAGGAAGGGGGACATATATACCAGGATGGGGACCATATTTACCAGGATGGGGGAGCTGGGGGACATATATCCCAGGATGGGGACCATATGTACCAGGATTGGGGATATACATACCAGGATGGAGACCATATGTACCAGGATTGGGGACATACATACCAGGATGGAGACCATATGTACCAGGATGGGGGACATACATCCAGGATGTGGACCTTATATTTCAGGATGAAGACTATATATATACCAGGATGGGGACCATATGTACCAGGATGGAGGAGCTTTATCCCAATATGGGGGGCATACGTACCAGGATGGAGACATATATACAAGGATGGGAGACATATATACCAGGATGGGGACCATATTTACCAGGATGGGGGAGCTATATCCCAGTATGGGGGACATATATCCCAGGATGGGGACCATATGTACCAGAATTGGGGACATACATACCAGGATGGAGACCATATGTACCAGGATGGGGGACATACATCCAGGATGTGGACCTTATATTTCAGGATGAAGACTATATATATATCAGGATGGGGACCATATGTACCAGGATGGAGGAGCTTTATCCCAATATGGGGACCATATATACCAGGATGGGAGACATTTATACCAGGAGGAGGACCTGTAGGGACCACCTAGGTGAGAGTTAGGGGGTATATTTGTTTTTTACCATGTACCTGGAGTTCCTCCTATATGACACTTGACATTAGAATCCCCGGCCTGTATGTACGGTGATATATTCAGCAATGTGTCTCCATTCGGATGGTTTATGTAGTGCATGATTATAACCACCACACAGTGGAAGATATGCATTTATAATACCGCACTGCACACAAATACACTGCTGAGAAATTATTAATTCAGATATTGCAGAACATACGGGTGGCAAAACAGCATCTTCAGCCGGTAATTAAAACCGGGACAGGAATATTCAGCGATGTCACTGTAAGATCTATGGTTTATACATTGTAATTGGCCTTAAATATCCCCATCATTCTGCGGCCTCTGAAGTTTATTTAAATCCTTCACGTTCCTAAATTTGCTGTTTCAATTGCAAAAAAAAAAAATCTTCTCCAGTGCTGGAAAATGTGAGCCTAGGTAATAAGAGGCCCAGCTAATTGCTTTATAAGAATCTAGGGCAGATTAATCATAGGGGAGCCGGTATTACTGGAGAGCACAATAGCGCCATCTACTGGTGTTACCACGTGCCGTCATTTGTGCTGCTGTCATTGTATTACTCTGGATTTACATAATTTCTCATGGAAACATTTACATTTACAGAAAAGAATCCATAGGAGAAATTCAGCCTCAAAGGTTTTATTACACAAATATGTGTAAAGGGAGCCAGCGATACTTGTGCTACATGCATTCAAATACTTCTATTATTATGCAAACGCTGTGTGCACAATTATTGGGCAATTTGTGTCATGCTGGGGCGTATGGACTCCCAGTGTGCGGCGCAACACAGAGGTGGCAGTGGGGATGGTATAGAAGACCCTGGTGATAGGGAAAGGAGTCACCTCCTGACCCTAAACTCCCAGACATCCCTATATGGGTTCTCCCCCCCACCCCCATCACGTGCCTAGGCCCTTGATTGCCCTGCACTCACCCTCATGTGGCAAGGTGACAGTGATAGTATAGAAGGAAGGCCCTGGTGATAGGGAGAGGGGTCACCTCCTGACCCTAAACTCCCTAACATCCCTATATGTGTCCTTCCCCCATACCTATTACGTGCTTAGGCCCTTGATTGCCCTGGACTCACCCTCGTGGCAAGGTGACAGCGACAGTATAGAAGGAAGGCCCTGGTGATAGGGAGAGGGGTCACCTCCTGACCCTAAACTCCCTAACATCCCTATACGTGTCCTTCCCCCATCCCTATTACGTGCTTAAGCCCTTGATTGCCCTGGACTCACCCTCATGTGGCAAGGTGAAAGCAATAGTATAGAAGGAAGGCCCTGGTGATAGGGAGAGGGGTCACCTCATGACCTAAACTCCCTAACATCCCTATACATGTCCTTCCTCCATCCCTATTACATGCATAGTCCCTCGATTGCCCAGGACTCACCTTCATGTAGCAAGTGACAGCAGATAGTATTGAAGGAAGGCCCTGGTGATAGAGAGAGGGGTCATCTCCTGCCGTAATACAACGCAAGAAAAGGGAGACAGACAGAGGATTCTGCTGTTCTGGCACCTCAGGGGCTCTGCCAATGTGACATGGTGCCAGAAACCATAACCGCAAAATCTGCTCTCCGATATGGAGCTCCTTCTCTCTTGATCTTTGCACTGTGCCTGGAAAGAGGTTTTTTTTTTGCCACATATGGGGTATTGGTGAACTCCGGAATAATTGTATAACAGATTGTATATTTGTATGCCATTACCCCATTTGAAAATTAAAAACTTGGGGCCAAAGTACATTTCGGTGGAAAAATGGCAATTTCCATTAATTAAATTAACCGACCCTTAACATGTCTTTGTCAGGGGGCAAACTTACAATATCAGCAAGGGATCAAATACTTATTTCCCCCACCGTATGTCTTGCCATCTTCATTACTGGCTTGAGAGAGCAGGTTTTGCCTGCAGAAAAAAAGCAATTTGGGAACAGTTACAAGGGAGCCCCCTCTATGTTTCGCCCGGGAGCCCACCGGAGCATCGTCTGGTGTCCTGCTGGTTCTGTCCTCCGCTGGAGCTCTGCCAGTTCTTCGGCTCGTATAATAATCTCATTTTTCCTTTATTATGGGAGCTGCCACTCTACACTCCAGTTTGTTGCATTAACTTTTCCAATGCAATTAATTTTATTTTATTTAGACCTTAACAGCTTTGTTAGAGGAACCAGGCGAGGATATGACACAATCTCCTCTCATTATATGTTCCTTGCTTCATTGGAAATTGGCTTGATAAAGCGTCGAGGCGGCGGAATGAGGATGGAATACAGAAGCTCCAGAGCGAGCGATCGATTTAAATGTAGCAATAACAGCCCCCCCCCCGCACCCCCGCACCCCCGCACATCGTGAGAGACGCAAGCACACATCCATTTGGTGAGATCAAATGTGGCAACACCGACCTTCTCCACTTTACTACACACAAATGACTTTTTGTGTAGAAGTCGCTAACAATGAACAGCGGTTTGTGCGCAGGTTGTTACATTTCTCCTTTTGTTACAGTATCGGCTCTATCGGATCCCACAATCTGATGCAGGGTACGCACCGCTTCAGACAGTGGCGTAACTTGAAGCTCATGGGCCCCGATGCAAAAGCTCCAACAGGACCCCCAATTATTGGAAATCTTTAATAGCATTAGTCATTTCCTATAGGCCAAAAGGACGTTTGGGGCCCCCCCTAGGGCTTCAGGGCCTGGGAGCAATCGCAACCCCTGCACTTGTTGTAGTTACACCCTTGGCTTCAGCGTTTCTACTTTTGCATATGAAAAAGTTCTGCAACTTTCTAATAGACTTTCTGGTCTCATTTAATGCCGTCTTCTAGAGTCAGTGCTGTCAAGATTCTGCTTGTGGTCATTGAATGAGAACATTCCTGTTAGCGAAAGCCAATGTACAAGCTGCAAAAAGAACACAAATCCTGACTAGATTTGAGAACATGTTGTGCTTAAAGGGAAACTATCAGCAGGTTTTTGCTATCTCAGCTGATGACAGCATGATGTGTTTAAAAACAAAAAGCAACCGTGCCTCTCTTATCAGCTTTGTATATTGTTTTTTTAAACCAAAGGCTTTATCACTGGGGTATTACCATTACAGGACTACTTTGTCACACACAGGGCAGTCCAACACGCCCCATTCTGTGGTTGACACTTCACTGTCAATGTACAATCTCTACAGATGTCTGGTATGGGTGGAGGCAGCTCTCTGTCTATAGACATTGTATATACAGAGCCTGGTGTGGGCAGGGGCAGCTCTCTGTCTATAGATGTTGTACATACAGAGCCTGGTGTGGGCGGGGGCAGCTCTCTGTCTATAGACATTGTACATACAGAGTCTGGTGTGGGCGGGGGCTGCTCTCTGTCTATAGACATTGTATATACAGAGCCTGGTGTGGGCGGGGGCAGCTCTCTGTCTATAGACATTGTATGTACAGAGCCTGGTGTGGGCGGGGGCAGCTCTTTGTCTATAGGCATTGTATATACAGAGCCTGGTGTGGACGGGGGTAGCTCTCTGTCTATAGACATTGTATATACAGAGCCTGGTGTGGGCGGGGGCAGCTCTCTGTCTATAGACATTGTATATACAGAGCCTGGTGTGGGCGGGGGCAGCTCTTTGTTTATAGACATTGTATATACAGAGCCTGGTGTGGACGGGGGCAGCTCTCTGTCTATAGACATTGTATATACAGAGCCTGGTGTGGGCGGGGGAAGCTCACTGTCTATAGACATTGTACATACAGAGCCTGGTGTGGGCGGGGGCAGCTCTCTATCTATAGACATTGTATATACAGAGCCTGGTGTGGGCGGGGGCAGCTCTGTCTATAGACATTGTATATACAGAGCCTGGTGTGGGCGGGGGCAGCTCTCTGTCTATAGACATTGTACATACAGAGCCTGGTGTGGGTGGGGGCAGCTCTCTGTCTATAGACATTGTACATACAGAGCCTGGTGTGGGTGGGGGCAGCTCTCTGTCTATAGACATTGTACATGCAGAGCCTGGTGTGGGCAGGGGTAGCTCTCTGTCTATAGACATTGTACATACAGAGCCTGGTGTGGGTGGGGGCAGCTCACTGTCTATAGACATTGTACATACAGAGCCTGGTGTGGGTGGGGGCAGCTCACTGCCTATAGACATTGTATATACAGAGCCTGGTGTGGGCGGGGGCAGCTCTCTGTCTATAGACATTGTATATACAGAGCCTGGTGTGGACGGGGGCAGCTCTGTCTATAGACACTGTATATACAGAGCCTGGTGTGGACGGGGACAGCTCTCTGTCTATAGACATTGTATATACAGAGCCTGGTGTGGGCGGGGGCAGCTCTTTGTCTATAGGCATTGTATATACAGAGCCTGGTGTGGACGGGGGTAGCTCTCTGTCTATAGACATTGTATATACAGAGCCTGGTGTGGGCGGGGGCAGCTCTCTGTCTATAGACATTGTATATACAGAGCCTGGTGTGGGCGGGGGCAGCTCTTTGTTTATAGACATTGTATATACAGAGCCTGGTGTGGACGGGGGCAGCTCTCTGTCTATAGACATTGTATATACAGAGCCTGGTGTGGGCGGGGGAAGCTCACTGTCTATAGACATTGTACATACAGAGCCTGGTGTGGGCGGGGGCAGCTCTCTATCTATAGACATTGTATATACAGAGCCTGGTGTGGGCGGGGGCAGCTCTGTCTATAGACATTGTATATACAGAGCCTGGTGTGGGCGGGGGCAGCTCTCTGTCTATAGACATTGTACATACAGAGCCTGGTGTGGGTGGGGGCAGCTCTCTGTCTATAGACATTGTACATACAGAGCCTGGTGTGGGTGGGGGCAGCTCTCTGTCTATAGACATTGTACATGCAGAGCCTGGTGTGGGCAGGGGTAGCTCTCTGTCTATAGACATTGTACATACAGAGCCTGGTGTGGGTGGGGGCAGCTCACTGTCTATAGACATTGTACATACAGAGCCTGGTGTGGGTGGGGGCAGCTCACTGCCTATAGACATTGTATATACAGAGCCTGGTGTGGGCGGGGGCAGCTCTCTGTCTATAGACATTGTATATACAGAGCCTGGTGTGGACGGGGGCAGCTCTGTCTATAGACACTGTATATACAGAGCCTGGTGTGGACGGGGACAGCTCTCTGTCTATAGACATTGTATATACAGAGTCTGGTGTGGACGGGGGCAGCTCTCTGTCTATAGACATTGTATATACAGAGCCTGGTGTGGACGGGGGCAGCTCTCTGTCTATAGACATTGTACATACAGAGCCTGGTGTGGGCGGGGGCAGCTCACTGTCTATAGACATTGTACATACAGAGCCTGGTGTGGGTGGGGGCAGCTCTCTGTCTATAGACATTGTACATACAGAACCTGGTGTGGGTGGGGGCAGCTCTCTGTCTATAGACATTGTATATACAGAGCCTGGTGTGGACAGGGGCAGCTCTCTGTCTATAGACATTGTATATACAGAGCCTGGTGTGGACGGGGGCAGCTCTCTGTCTATAGACATTGTATATACAGAGCATGGTGTGGGGCGGGAGCAGCTCTGTCTATAGACATTGTATATACAGAGCCTGGTGTGGGCGGGGGAAGCTCACTGTCTATAGACATTGTACATACAGAGCCTGGTGTGGGCGGGGGCAGCTCTCTGTCTATAGACATTGTACATACAGAACCTGGTGTGGGTGGGGGCAGCTCTCTGTCTATAGACATTGTATATACAGAGCCTGGTGTGGACAGGGGCAGCTCTCTGTCTATAGACATTGTATATACAGAGCCTGGTGTGGACGGGGGCAGCTCTCTGTCTATAGACATTGTATATACAGAGCATGGTGTGGGCGGGAGCAGCTCTGTCTATAGACATTGTATATACAGAGCCTGGTGTGGGGCGGGGAAGCTCACTGTCTATAGACATTGTACATACAGAGCCTGTGTGTGGACGGGGGCAGCTCTGCTGTTTTCCTGAAAATAAATGCTTTGATTGTTGTGAGAACGGCTACAACCTGTAATCTATGTGATACATTGTTGGATTCAGGGATTCTCTGCCTACATTATGTTGGTTTCAGATGTGGTAGCATAAACCCTGCTGACAGATTCCCTTTAATTAATGGTAATTGTGATATATAACTCTCTGTTCAGAAGCGGATTGTAACTCCCAAGTTTAAAGGACCTGAAAAAGAGACATGAATTACAATCTGTTCTTACTCTGAGCCATTCTGAACTGCACCTGATCCTTTTTCTGTGACCGCAGAGAAATAATGGCCCCAATAAAGTCCATCAGTGTCTGCATACAGTATAACAGCAGTGTCATAGCCCCCACATAGTATAATGCCCCCCAATCCCTCCACACCATATAAAGCTTCAGAATTGTCCCCCACACAAGTGCTATGATCCCCCGAGCTTCCCCGCGCATTGTGATGTCATTACAGTGCATATTCCTCAGATAATAAGTCACCCTCCATTATATACTATAATGCCCCGAGGTGCCCAGCACCATTATCTCTCCATAGTACGATGCTGGAAACAGTCCTACTCCATTGTCATGATGATCTTAGCTGATCTACAGGTGTGTATATGGCCCAACATGGGGATCTACTGACAGCAACGCTCCTGCTGTGTGGAGAGTATATGGTGGTGCAGGGAGCCGGTGGCTCCTTACTCCACCGTAGTATTCAACATGGACGTCCACCTAAAGATGTGGATTGAGTTGATATCAGGCCTCTGAAATGTTTCCAAACCTTATCAGCTGCACCAGTCGCCTCTATGGTGCTCCACATTGTAATACTACTCTGCTTAGTGTTCAGTCTTCCATGTTGTAATAGTCTCTGTAGTTGCATTTTCTATAGTAGTTTCCTTCTTGGCATTAGCTGTATACTCTGTAGCTATTGCTTGCAGTATACAGTAGCTTTCTGTTGCTGCAATATCACTATAGTATTCTCTGTCGCGTTCTTTGTACGTTTAGTTACTGTTGTACTTTCTACAGAACTTTTTATTAAACCACCTCTCCTTCCTTTAGCAATTTTTGTTGCACTAGCCCTCCCTCTACCCATCACTATTGCACTAGCCCTCCCTCTACCAATCTCTGTTGCATTAGCCCTCCCTCTACCCATCACTATTGCACTAGTGCTCCCTCCACCAATCTCTATTGCACTAGCCCTCCCTCTACCAATCTCTATTGCACTAGCCCTCCCTCCACCAATCTCTATTGCACTAGCCCTCCCTCCACCAATCTCTATTGCACTAGCCCTCCCTCTACCAATCTCTATTGCACTAGCCCTCCCTCTACCAATCTCTATTGCACTAGCCCTCCCTCCACCAATCTCTATTGCACTAGCCCTCCCTCCACCAATCTCTATTGCACTAGCCCTCCCTCTACCAATCTCTATTGCACTAGTGCTCCCTCTACCAATCTCTATTGCACTAGCCCTCCCTCCACCAATCTCTATTGCACTAGCCCTCCCTCTACCAATCTCTATTGCACTAGCCCTCCCTCCACCAATCTCTATTGCACTAGCCCTCCCTCCACCAATCTCTGTTACACTAGCCCTCTCTCGAACAATCTCTGGTACACTAGCCTACCTTCTATAATCTCTGTTGCACTAGTCATCACTCTACCATTTCTATTGCTTTAGCCCTCCCTCCACCAATTTTAGTTGCACTAGCCCTCTCTCCACCAATCACTATTGCACTAGCCCTCTCTCTACCAATCTCTGTTACACTAGCCCTCTCTCGAACAATCTCTGGTAGACTAGCCTACCTTCTATAATCTATGTTGCACTAGTCATCACTCTACCATTTCTATTGCTTTAGCCCTCACTCCACCAATCTCTGTTGCACTAGCCATCCCTCCACCAATCTCTGTTGCACTAGCCCTCTCTCCACCAATCACTATTGCACTAGCCCTCTCTCCACCAATCTCTGTTGCACTAGCCCTCCTTCCACCAATCTCTGTTGCACTAGCCCTCTCTCCACCAATCACTATTGCACTAGCCCTCTCTCCACCAATCTCTGTTGCACTAGCCCTCCTTCCACCAATCTCTGTTGCACTAGCCCTCTCTATACCAACCTCTGTTGCACTAGCCATCCTTCCACCAATCTCTATTGCACTAGCCCTCCTTCCACCAATCTCTTTTGCACTAGCCCTCTCTATACCAATCTCTGTTGCACTAGCCCTCCTCCACCAATCTCTGTTGCACTAGCCCTCCCTCCACCAATCTCTATTGCACTAGCCCTCCTTCCACCAATCTCTTTTGCACTAGCCCTCTCTCTCTCCAATCTCTTTTGCACTAGCCCTCTCTATACCAACCTCTGTTGCACTAGCCATCCTTCCACTAATCTCTATTGCACTAGCCCTCCTTCCACCAATCTCTTTTGCACTAGCCCTCTCTTTAGCAGTCTTTGTTGTACTAGCCCTCTCCATAGCACTCCCTTTTCAGCAACCCTCTCTATAGCACTCTCTTTTCAGTAGCCCTCTCCATAGCACTCTCTTTTCAGTAGCCCTCTCCATAGCACTGTCTTTTCAGTAACCCTCTCCATAGCACTCTCTTTTAAGTAGCCCTCTCTATAGAACTCTCTTTTGCAGTAGCACTCTCCATAGCACTCTCTTCAGTAGCCCTCTCTATAGCACTCTCTTTTCAGTAGCCCTCTCTATAGCACTCTCTTTTGCAATAGCACTCTCTTTTGCAGCAGCCCTCTCCATAGCACTCTCTATGGCACTCTTTTCAGTTGCCCTCTCTATAGCACTCTCTGTTGTAGTAGCACTCTCTATAGCACTCTCTTTTGTAGTAGCACGCTCTATAGCACTCTCTTTTGTAGTAGCACGCTCTATAGCACTCTCTTTTGTAGTAGCATGCTCTATAGCACTCTCTTTTGTAGTAGCACGCTCTATAGCACTCTCTTTGTGCAGTAGCCCTCTCTATAGCACTTTCTTTTGCAGTAACACTATCTTTTGCAGTAGCTCTCTCTATAGCACTCTCTATTGCAGTAGCACTCTCTTTTGCAGTAGCACTCTCTTTTGCAGTAGCTCTCTCTATAGCACTCTCTTTTGCAGTAGCACTCTCTATAGCACTCTTTTGCAGTAGCTCTCTCTATAGCACTCTCTTTTGCAGTAGCTCTCTCTATAGCACTCTTTTTTGCAGTAACTTTCTCTATAGCACTCTGTTTTGCAGTAGCCCTCTCTATAGCACTCTCTTTTGCAGTAGCACTCTCTTTTGCAGTAGTACAGTGTACTTGCCCACTCTCACTTTATCACATGCAGTCTTGGGTCACAGATCAGACATCCCGGCTCTTGATGCTTCGGGTTTACATGGAACATTTGCTCATTTACTTCTTGCTGCAGTTTAGAAATTACTTGTGTTCAAGTCAATATTCGTTCCCATCACTGAGCGCTCCGCCGCTCTTTTTTCTTCCGGTTGCAGATTTATCTTTTATTCTCTCATTTGATGACAATGTAGCCTGGATTTTGGTTTCTGCTTGTTTTAGTGGCATCTTTATTACATCCGTGTCCATTCCTGAGCAGCGCACGCAGGGGCGGGGAGTGTTCTGCCAAAACTGGAAGTTTCTGCATTTATGTTAGAGTATTAAACCTACAAATATCATTGGTCATGACTAAAGGGCAAAGGATGTCAAGGTCACACCTGGCTATCTGTCCGTGACACTGTCTCTTTAAATATCACACTTTACTCAATTGTTGTTATTTATTTGCAAAATGTATCATTATTATTATTTACCGGCCTTCAGCTCGATCTCAAGCTATGGTGACTTGATGGATGAACAATCTGTAGGAAGATCGATCTTGTGCAGCCTAGATAGGTCCACTAGGGTCTTCACCAAGGCTTGATAGGTCCACCAGGGTGCTTCTGCAAGTCTAGATAACTCCCCCAAGGTCTTCTCCAAGCATAGCTTGGTCCACCAGGGTCTTCTCCAGGCCTTGATATCTCCACCAGGGTCTTCTTCAACCCTAGACAGGTCCACCATGGTCTTTTCCAACCCTATGTGGGTCCAACAGGGTCTTCTCTAAGCCTAGATATCTCCACCAGGGTCTTCTTCAAGCCTATATAGGTTCACAGGGTCTTCTCCAAGCCTAGATAGGTCAACCAGGGTCTTCTCCACCATTATTTTGACAGTATCAAGCCATCAGGTTGCTGGTCTTTTTCTTTGCCTTGTTCCTTCCATTCTTCCCACCATGATGTCTTCTCCAATGATTTCTCTCTTCCTATGATGTGTAGACAGTCGTATCTTGGTGATCTTCCTTCCAGTGAGATGTCTGGTTGGTTCTTGATCTTCTTGTCATCCATGGTATTGATAACCTCCTTCTCCAGCTCCACACTGTGAAGGTATTGATTCTTCTTCTGTCTTGTTCCTTTATCGTCCAGGTGTCACTTCCATTCGTTACTACAGAATAGACCAGACTATGTACGAGCCGTGTCTTCATCACCAGTGAAATGTTACTACAGAATAGAGCAGACTATGTACGAGCAGTGTCTTCATCACCAGTGAAATGTTACTACAGAATAGACCAGACTATGTACGAGCCGTGTCTTCATCACCAGTGAAATGTTCCTACAGAATAGAGCAGACTATGTACGAGCCGTGTCTTCATCACCAGTGAAATGTTACTACAGAATAGAGCAGACTATGTACGAGCCGTGTCTTCATCACCAGTGAAATGTTACTACAGAATAGACCAGACTATGTACGAGCCGTGTCTTCATCACCAGTGAAATGTTCCTACAGAATAGAGCAGACTATGTACGAGCCGTGTCTTCATCACCAGTGAAATGTTACTACAGAATAGAGCAGACTATGTACGACCCGTGTCTTCATCACCAGTGAAATGTTACTGCAGGATAGACCAGACTATGTACGAGCCGTGTCTTCATCACCAGTGAAATGTTACTACAGAATAGAGCAGACTATGTATGAGCCGTGTCTTCATCCCCAGTGAAATGTTACTACAGAATAGAGCAGACTATGTACAAGCCGTGTCTTCATCACCAGTGAAATGTTACTACAGAATAGAGCAGACTATGTACAAGCCATGTCTTCATCACCAGTGAAATGTTACTACAGAATAGAGCAGACTATGTACGAGCCGTGTCTTCATCACCAGTGAAATGTTACTATAGAATAGAGCAGACTATGTACGAGCCGTGTCTCCATCACCAGTGAAATGTTACTACAGAATAGAGCAGAGTATGTACGAGCCGTGTCTCCATCAGCAGTGAAATGTTACTGCAGAATAGACCAGACTATGTACGATTCGTGTCTTCATCACCTGTGACATGTTCCTTGATGTGAAGACCTCGTCCAGGGACTTCATTGTTGATTTGCCCATGATTTTTCCTAGGTCTCAGGAGATATATTCGGTCTGATTTAAAATTCATGTATTTGTGAATAAAACAATCTCTTTTGCAGATCTAATCTAATTATTCAGACTTAAGGTAAGTACATGGCACATTTCCTTTCATTCCTGGTGCCATTGGTTAACATGTAAAGTTTAATATCCTTTTAAATCTTGGATGGCAGCTACGTCTGCTCCTAGCGCGGCACAGGTACAGAATCTAAAGAGGCATTATCTAAAATGAGCAGAGCACAGAGGGAAACAAATAATACCGCATATCGATCACTGTAATAGCGCTGTCATATTAAAGAGTGTCGCCCGATGATAGGTCGGCTTTGAATGGAGCGAGGCTTGTCCCGGTGTGATCCCAGCCGTCGTCCTCAAAGCTCAATGGGTTTCATCAGTCAATCCCAGAGCCATGAAGAAATGCTGCTATTCTTCATAATGAATACAACTCCAGATTTAAAGGGAGACTCTATAGTTTTCCAGCATTCTAGATTATTTGTATAAATAGTTACTAATTTTGTATACTAAGTACCGTAATATAGATGCATCCGGTGTCAGTCAGGGTTTGCAGGAGCCCACGAGTAACATTGATTCTGGGGACAAATAGTTCAACTACCGTACATGCAAATATTACATCAATTGTTTTCAACAATTCCCTATGTTTCCATATAATAAAATAAAAAAGTATAGTGTAGGACCGCTCTACTTGAGAAGCCTTGACGTGGCAGAGCGGCTCAGAAGAATTGATCAATTTTTTTGCCAAAATCTCAACTATTTACATTATACAGTCTGGAGGGAATATCTGCATTGCACAATGTTTTTCTTGCAAGTTTTTTCCTGGTGGTGCTGGCTCTTTATGCTTATGTTTAATAAGATAGGTCGTGTTATAAAATGAATGATGGGAATCGACTGTATTTGGCCGGCGACTGCGCATGTTGGGTGCTAAATTCACATGTTGCATATTCGGTGCAGATTATTTTCATAAAACTCACTAGATTCCTGCAGATTTGGCTGCTGATATTCCTGCGTATTCTGCTGTAGATTTGGTGCAGATTCATCCTTTCCATTGCAGAAGGTAAAATCCTAAACAGACTTTACATTATGCGGATTAGACAATCTGCGTCACAGTTCAGTTTATGTGCAGCAACAGCACAGTGTGATGAGATTCTTAGGCAGGTTACATAATGACGTTTTTCGCCATCAGTGTGAATCCGTAATAAACTGGATGCACCTACATCAGTTTTTGGCCCCATTGACTTTCAGAGGGGCTGGAGACTCCTGCGGGTGCATCCAGTTGTGTACGGTTCCCCCAGATCCAGGTGGGTCCAGTTGTGAACAGTTCACCGAGATCCAGGTGGATCCAGTTGTGTATGGTTCCCCCAGATCCAGGTGGATCCAGTTGTGTATGGTTCCCCCAGATCCAGGTGGGTCTAGTTGTGAACAGTTCACCGAGATCCAGGTGGATCCAGTTGTGTATGGTTCCTCCAGATCCAGGTGGGTCCAGTTGTGTATGGTTCCCCCAGATCCGGGAGGATCCAGTTGTGTATGGTTCCCCCAGATCCGGGAGGATCCAGTTGTGTACGGTTCCCACAGATCCGGGAGGATCCAGTTGTGTACGGTTCCCCCAGATCCAGGTAGGTTCAGTTGTGTATGATTCCCTCAGGTCCGGGTGGATGCAGTTGTGCACGGTTCCCCCAGATCCGGGTGAATCCAGTTGTGCATGGTTCCCCCAGATCCGGGTGGATCCAGTTGTGTACAGTTCCCCCAGATCCGGGTGAATCCAGTTGTGCATGGTTCCCCCAGATCCGGGTGGATCCAGTTGTGCATGGTTCCCCCAGATCCGGGAGGATCCAGTTGTGTACGGTTCCCCCAGATCCAGGTAGGTTCAGTTGTGTATGATTCCCTCAGGTCCGGGTGGATGCAGTTGTGCACGGTTCCCCCAGATCCGGGTGGATCCAGTTGTGTACAGTTCCCCCAGATCCGGGTGAATCCAGTTGTGCATGGTTCCCCCAGATCCGGGTGGATCCAGTTGTGCATGGTTCCCCCAGATCCGGGTGGATCCAGTTGTGCATGGTTCCCCCAGATCCGGGTGAATCCAGTTGTGTAAAGTTCCCCCAGATCCGAGTGGATCCAACTGTGTACAGTTCCCCCAGATCCGGGTGGATCCAGTTGTGTATGGTTCCCCCAGATCCAGATGGATCCAGTTGTGTACGGTTCCACTAAATCCGGGTGGATCCAGGTGTCCACAGATTTTTTACAGAGACAAAATCTGCATCTTGTTGCTAATTTGGTATCCGTGGAAAAAAATGTAAAGCCCTGGATCCCGGGAACCTGGTATTAAATCTGAATGGGGGGCTATGCAATACGAAGTTATCCAGATTCCAGATCCCGGTGGATCTGGATTTCCATTCCATGTGCTATGAAGTGCACAGAGCCATCCACCGGACCCCTGTCAAATATGCAACCGGATGCTCCCGCACGGGATGTGAGTGCATCCAGTGTCATCATTGTGGGGGAATCCGGAGGCATGTAGAGTATTCCTGCCTGCCCCCGGATTCCTAAAAATGGTTTACACTGTAGATGTATGATGCTGTGGATGTATGACGCTGTGGATGTATGACACTGTGGATGTATGACGCTGTGGATGTATTACGCTGTGGATGTATTATGCTGTGGATGTATTACACTGTGGATGTATTACACTGTGGATGTATTATGCTGTGGATGTATGACGCTGTGGATGTATTATGCTGTGGATGTATTACACTGTGGATGTATTACACTGTGGATGTATTATGCTGTGGATGTATGACGCTGTAGATGTATGATGCTGTGGATGTATGATGCTGTGGATGTATTACACTGTGGATGTATTATGCTGTGGATGTATGACGCTGTGGATGTATTACACTGTGGATGTATTACACTGTGGATGTATGACACTGTGGATGTATTATGCTGTGGATGTATTACACTGTGGATGTATTACACTGTGGATGTATTATGCTGTGGATGTATTATGCTGTGGATGTATGACGCTGTAGATGTATGATGCTGTGGATGTATTACACTGTGGATGTATGACACTGTGGATGTATGACGCTGTGGATGTATGACGCTGTGGATGTATGACGCTGTGGATGTATTACACTGTGGATGTATGACGCTGTGGATGTATGACGCTGTGGATGTATGACGCTGTGGATGTATGACGCTGTGGATGTATGATGCTGTGGATGTATGACACTGTGGATGTATTATGCTGTGGATGTATGACGCTGTGGATGTATGACGCTGTGGATGTATGACGCTGTGGATGTATGACGCTGTGGATGTATGATGCTGTGGATGTATTACACTGTGGATGTATTATGCTGTGGATGTATGACGCTGTGGATGTATGACGCTGTGGATGTATGACGCTGTGGATGTATGACGCTGTGGGTGTATGACGCTGTGGGTGTATTATGCTGTATTATACTCCACAGATGATTTTACACCAGACGATTTTGTGTCCTTAAAAAACTGCTGTTGGGTAAATATTTACCATCATTGGTCATGTAATAGGCTGTAATTAATGGTTCAGTGCGTATGTTGAGGGGCCGGCGCTGGGCTCTAGTAATCGCGGACGAGGTCAAGCCTCAGCTGTAGAGCAGCTGTAATAATTATAATGGATAACTCAGGAGTCTTTTTGGAGCAAAGACACCACAGAGCACAGTTTATAGGAGAAAAAATCTATATTATAACACACGGTGATAGACAACATAGTGCAAAGGAAAACTCAAAGTCCATAAACATACAGTGTGGATATAGAATGAAGCCTAATGGAAAAGTTTGTTGAAAAAACCTCAGAGGAAAATGCAATCAGCGGAGCAGTCTATAAAGCGCAGTTTACACTTGGAGATGCTGTAAAAGGAAAGTCTATGTCAAGTCCAAACAAGGAGATGTATAAGCAAATCTATGTAACACATTAAATCATCCAGGGAGGCCTGGGAAAGGAAGTCATAGAAAGTCCAGAACCAGATGCAGAGCAAATTACCAGAGTCCAGAAGTCCAGAAGAGTCTTGTGCTCAGTATCTATTTGAACATAGGAAGCAGCAACCAGCTTACGTGTCAGCAAAGGCAGGTGAGGCAAGAGCCGCAGCAGAGGGAACGCTGGTAACAGGTGTAGGAAGCAGAACCTCTGAAGAGCAGCAAAGGAGATTCACACAGGCAGAGAACCAGAGAAGCCAGTGGGAGCAGGAAACCAAGCAGAATACTCTAGAAATGTCTAGAGGCTGGGGTGGAGGTTATAAAGGCAGGAAGACAATGGGCACATGAAGTAAAGGATGCCGTCTTGGAAGAGGGCAAGAATGCCTAAAAGATAATCAAAATATTTAGAGTCCTGACAGCAGCCCTGGATTAGCAAACCTCGCCCCGCTGTCTCCCCAGGGCAACAGTTGATTAAACAGTCTCCCAGAGCCAATGCAGACACAAAGTCTATAATCTTTGCAAACAGTCTTTTACTTGAACAGTTGTGAATATCACAATCACACATCATCAATGCTACTTTCACGGGGGGGATTTAATTCATTATAATTTGAAGCAGACTGCTCCCTTCGCACCTCTACAGCTAATTCTAGCTCCTTATTCTCCTTCTAACACCACAGTGTCTCTCAGTGAAATCCTCCAGTGTCTCATTGCTCCAGCCTTGTCCACTCACAGGGATCCGTTCAGAGAAACAGCCAAGGCAAAGAATACAAAATACCTCACCTCGCTCCAATGTAGAGTGTTGGTGCGCACCTCACGTCAGTCCCCAGCCCGGTAACGGCATCACTTCATTGTGCCGCCTGTCATCTCTTGTCCTGCATCAACCTCTTGCAAGCCGCTGTCCAGAAGTTGCCGATCGCTGGTCGTTGCAGTATGTCACACACAGCGACATCGCTAGTGAGGTCGCTGCAACGTCACAAAAGCTGTGATGTTGGAGCGACATCGGTAGCGAGGTCGTTGCGTGTAACCCGGCCTTTATTCTGGTTTATTTGCAGTCCTGTGTAAAACCAGAATTTTCACATTGGAGTAGATTTATTAATTTGTGACAAACACATACACTTTTGGTTCACCTATCACCAGCTCCTCATTGTCGGCACTGCTGCTTCCTCCAAAGTGCAGAGTAACCTCTTTGGTTAATGTACTCGTTTGGTTGTGCATGCCATTCTATGTGTCTTTATTGTGATTGATCTAGGCTGCTGTAAACACATACAGCAGCCACACCCTGCCCATAGGCTCTGCATGATTGTTGCACATGTGTTTGGACCTGTTCTACCCTCATCCATGGTTGCTGGTCTGGCAATGTGGGGTCAGATCTGATAGTGTCCGGATGTCATGTCTGGACCCAGTTGACATTTATCTGCGCTTGACCTTCTGGCGCTGTGGGAGTGGATCAGAAATCAGGTACATGTGCATTTAATATAGTCTTGCTTTTAATGCATTTAGGAGGCCATAATGGCACAGTGTATAGAAAAAACGTAAAGTAGGACTACCTCATCTGAGAATGCCGTGACATGGTGGGGTGGCTCAAAGAATTGATCAATTGCTTGCCAATATCTCGGTTTTAAAGTACATTTAGAAATGAATATGTGCATATGCACTTTTTGTAGTGTGTGCTAACCACAGGCAGCGCTGGCTTCTTGGCTTTTTTATCTGTTACAGGTTTGTGGTTGACCACCACTTTTTGCCACACGCGCTTGGTTGTGCATGCCATTCTATCTGTCTTTAATGTGATTGATCTAGGCCGCTGTACACACATACAGTGTCCATACACTGCCCATAGGCTCTGCATGATTGTTGCACATGTGTTTGGACCTGTTCTACCCTCATCCATGGTTGCTGGTCTGGCAATGTGGGGGTCAGATCTGATAGTGTCCGGATGTCATGTCTGGACCCGGCTGACATTTATCTGCGCTTGCCCTTCTGGTGCTGTGGGAATGGTTCAGAAATCAGGTACATGTGCATTTAATATAGTCTTGCTTTTAATGCATTTAGGAGGCCGTAATGGCACAGTGTATAGAAAAAAACGTAAAGTAGGACTACCCCATCTGAGAATGCCGTGACGTGGTGGGGTGGCTCAAAGAATTGATCAATTGTTTGCCAAATATCTCGGCTTTAAAGTACATTTAGTGCAAAAAGTGCATATGCACATATTCATTTCTGTGTGCTAACCACAGGCAGCGCTGGCTTCTTGGCTTTGTTTACAAATACATTGTTGTTTCACCTATCACTGTGTCCTCATTGTTAGCGCTGTTGAATCCTTGTACCTGTTACCATATTTACCAGGATTAGTGACATTACCAAGACTTATATGACGGACTCTTCCTTGGTTCACCTCACACAGCTGACACTGTTACATCTGCACAATTTACCAATCTGAATGAAGGTACGGCATAATATTTACCATGAATTTATTTTGCCCGGCTTTGTTTCATTTCCGTGGCAGCGGAATATTCGCCTTCTCTGAGCCGTAAAGTTGATGTATGGATACACAGTAAAACTTTGCTGTAACAAGATCCTCTCCTCTCCGCACATTAAATAGCGGCATCTCCGGGACAGTAAACATGTCAGCGGGCAATCATTTACAAAGCCTTTACACGCTTTATTATTATTTGTGAAGGCTGCGATGCAAACAAAGGAAACACTAATACACATAAAACTATACATTATCCAGTCCTGAATGATGCCCAAATAACGCGGGAGCCGGATTTACACCTTCTAAATAATGATAACAGCCGGGGGCCGCGGAGGAGGAAGGTCCTGCTCACTATTCCAGTAAACACAGACCGGGACCATTTATAAAACGAGGGAAAATTAAAGGGTAAATCTGCCGCAGCCTCATCTCATGGCGAAACTCTCAGATAATTGGGCATATTTAAACCAGCTTTAATTAGCTGGAGCCCTGGGGGACCAACGTCTTGACGCTTTATAGAGGGTGTGTCAGAGCTCTGATCTCCACTCCCTCAGCCTTTAAGATGTTCCACTTCCCTCCACCAGGTGTTGCAAATAGAGTTCAGTCTCTACTTGGACCCAGTGCAGTGAGGACGTGCTGTGTTGTGCAGCTGCTGTTGCCTTCCTTCGGAGTTGCTGTTTTTCCGTTGGAGGTAGGGATCTTAGCCTAGTGCTGGTCAGGAACAAAGGCAAGGATGGCGTCTCGGACATCCTCACCTTCAGAGGTAACTCAGGGTGAGCCAGGAACCACCAGTAGACTAGTTCCCCAGTTCATCTTTGCCCATCTTACTATCCTGCCTCCTGATTACTTATCCACTAAACCACCCCATGACAGCTATTTATCCTCTGTTTTTCTGTCATTTGTAAAGGATCCATTTTTTTCTTACTGGATCAGTTACCGGATCTGTTCTCCATAGACTCCAATGTTAAAAAAAACAAACGGATCCTGTAGAAATCAATTTTTACAAAATGGACAAAAAAGTTGTGTTTGCAGAACGGATTGTGCTGGATCCGATCTAACGGATATGGAAGAACAACATGACACAAAATTAATAGGATCAATTAACTTGTAACTAAATTACATAATTACATGTTGAAAAAGAAGCAGCCATAGCGAGTAGCAGGGGGGTTTAGGATAACGTAGACAGATGAGACTGAAGTGTCATTATATAATAAAAAGCAATACTATAACACTGGATCATCGAGACAAAATGAAGACCAGGACTGATGGTGGTTGTAGTCCTGCTCCTCCTTACACTCCAATGCGCGTTTCGCTTAGCTTCTTCAGGGGTTATAGTTCCATAGGTTGAAAAAAGACTTCGGTTCATCAAGTTCAACCTTTCTCTACCAACTTTACACTAAATAATCTATAATCTACACTGGTATGTACCAAGCAAATCCCCAGCCCTTCTATAAAAGCTGTTATAGTGTCAGTCATTACTGCCTCTTGTGGTCGGCGTCCCACAGTCTGACCGCTCTAACTGTAAACCGCTCCATTTTAGCTGCGGGAATCGCCTTTCTGTAATGGTTACCCCATGGTCCTGGAGATTAGTTAGACAAAGACAGTGATCCTGAAATAGCTAAATTAAACTAAAAGGCTGGAAACCCTCTGGAGTCACATTAATGAGAGCGGCAGTGGCATTTACAGGGGAGGTTGACATGGCGCTGGTAGGGAGGAGTGACCATAAGAGAAGAAGGGGGAGAGGAGGGTAGAGAGGGGGACGAAAGGTGATCCAAGGGGGTAGTGGTCTGAAGATATGGAGGAAATGACACGGGTTATAGGTGGGGACTAAGGGGAAGAAATATAAATAGGATGCCTTGTCTCTGAAATGCTGCCGCACTCATTCAGCACCATGGACAGCAGCAGCATTTCAGAGCCACCGCTGAATGTTCAGCACCATGGACAGCTACACTGCACAGACGACTGAAATTTCAGCACCGTGGACAGCAGCAGCATTTTCAGAGCCACCGCTGAATGTTCAGCACCATGGACAGCTACACTGCACAGACGACTGAAATTTCAGCACCGTGGACAGCAGCAGCAACAAGCAGAAACGAATCCTGCAAAAAACAGGATCGGGGGGCATATTTGCCCTCAGTTTCTGCTCGTCTGGTGCTGACAGGTTCTGTCCGCTGCATCCTGCAAAACACCGGACGGAACCTGACAGCAGAAAACGGTGGTGTGAAGCCGGCCTTAAAATTACATACAAGAGGTTAATAAAATAGGTTTTACCAACTGGAGAGTCAGTAAGAAGAACGTTTTTATATGATCATGCACTAAAATGTAATCTTTAGCAAAGATCTCCTATATTCTTCACACTATAGTTTATTTTAACAAAAAATAAACTATAAAAGTTACATTTGAAATAAATCCCATCCTCATGGTCTTGTGTTGTTCTGGGGTCACTAGTGGAAATATTGTTGTCCAGAATTCTATAACTATGATTGATTTCCTTCAAAAAGAGCGCCCCCCCTGTCTACAGGTTGTGTGTGATATTGCAGCTCAACTCAGTTAAAGGGAATGGGCCTATCCTGTAATACCACGTGCGACCAGTAGACAGGGGTGGCGCTGTTTTTGAAAGAATGTAGTAAAGTTTTATTAATCCTGGATAACCCATTCCATGCATTGTAGGTTCTGCCTGATAACTGTGACAAATTTGGGAACTTTGCAAAAAAAAAGTGTCATTCCACAAATGTTTTTTGAGTTTGTTATTTACCAAGTTAACTATGTCACCTCATAAGATGATTAACTAGGTCAGTATGAGGAAGTGGATATAAACATGTTTTTCTTTTTTTATTTCCGTGAACAATTTAGTAAAAAAAGAAAGTGGTATAGTCACCATTTTCTGAGCTGACATTTGTACTGATCATATCTGCCTCAAAATGTTATGTTTTGACACCTTTTATTGCATTTTGTTGAAATTTCTGGCATTTTTACTCTTTTGCCATTTACTAATTGGACAACATTTCTGCATATATTGCTAGCTTACATTCTTACGAACGCAGCGATACCAAATATGTGTATTTTTTATTCTTTTAATGCTATCTTCAGTGTGCTCATTTTGTAAACCATGGAGGGCCCCCCAAGAGAGTGGGAGCCCTGGGCAACTGCCCATTCTGCCCCTCCCCTTAACTCCGGCCTTGCCCCTAGTATCAAATGATGAAAGTTCCTTAAAGACAGCCATATTCAGAGCTGAAATTAAAGGGATTGTCTCATCTATTACATGGGTACAAGTGCAAAGTGCCCTATTTACCTCTTATTGAAAAGCCTCTCATTGTTAAGCACAGGGGATTTGTCATTCTATTGTTTACTGTGGTTTCTTATGATACCATCCTCTTCTGCAGTCTCCACTGCTCTGATGCCAACCACCTTCATAATTATTTAATTTAGAGCAGGGGAGTGAAGGGTTAAAGGATTTATTCAGCGCAGAGACGACATTACGGAGCACAATGCCTCCCATAGTATCTATAGATCGTGCACCTGCTTCCATTCACATCATCCCAGTGATTTCCATACAGTATTTGAGTCATGCAATTATCCTGACATGTCACCGGGGACATCATTGTGCGCTGCGACAGGTACATGGAGTTCACGTCAATGCTCCAGGGCGATTTTCATTAGGTGAAGTGTCTATGATTAGTCCGACATCAGCGATTGCAATCCCGTCATGTTAATTTGTAACATCTACTCCAAGAGCGTTACGATGAAGGAGAGAGTGGCTCTTAAGACGCCGCCATAATTGCTCCAGGTGAGATGAATGCAGTCAATGTAAACCTTAAGAATTGCACGATGCGCTCCATAGAAAGCGATGCGGAGCCATAAATCTTTGGGTTCCGTGCAGGTGATCGGGATCCCTCCATGACTAACGTCAGGCTTAAATCAATGGTGCAACCTGTGGCGGTCAACTACAACTCCCACTACCAATCATGTCTGTATATGCAGCTTCTTTCTATCTTCTTTGATTGACAGCTCTGGATTCATAGCCAGAGCATGAAGGAGATGGATGGAACGAAGCAGGTGGGATGGTGTCACTTCAATATTTGTCTGTCACATGAGCGTATAACAAGGTCCAGGGTCTCTGAGTTTTATCCGATAGCACTCAGTTCAATGTTATACAATGGGGCTGTCAGCTCCACTGCATAAAAGCTCTCTGGCGCCCCCCATCACCATCTGGACAATCAGAGAATTGGCCAAGGATAAGGAAACGAGTGATATTATGCAGACTAGTGAGGCGTTCGCTGTGACATAATGTATAAATATCACCGGTTCCAGCTAGGAAATATATATATATATATACCTTGGTCCCGTCACTATCAAGCCCACAATAGCAGAAGCAAAATACGCTGCCACCACCAATCGTTTATCAGGCAGGTTGGACTCCCATTACTGGGTACAAAGCTATTACATTTTATATATTTAATCTGAAAGAATAGGCAATGTTTTACAAAGGGGACAAATTACAGTACAATATAGAAAGTTACATGAAAATAAAAAGGATTAAAGTAGAAAGTTACTACACCTGTACCACAGATATGACTTCCAGGTGTTGGAAGCACAAGACTCCTTTAGAAAAACATGATTCAATTCCACAGCTTAGTTTCGGCTGTCGTTTCATAGTCTGAATAACTCACAAAATGGGGGTTTGGGTTTTTATGAACACACATCCTCCTACTTGGTGACCTTATGGGGCTGGATTTAGAAGAGTTGTCAGCACTACAGAAAGTTGTGGAATTGCTGCACTTGCCGTATACCAGCTACTGAGCATTGCACGTGAAAAATACTCTCCACAAGGAGAATAGCTGTTCCCCCAGACCACGTGAAAAATAGTAACGCTATTTTGCCGATGGTGAATTTATCTTTTAATTGACAGGAAGCACGACATAGATGGTATTCTCTAACAGGCGGAAATCCATTTGCTAAGATTCCAGCTATCACCCAGTGAAACAAAGCGGTGTTCTGCGTTTGCCATTTTGTATGATTTCTAAAAATATAAGTTTCATAACTCTACTATTAACATGGTGAAATTCAAAGTGTCTTAGCTGAGAGAACAATGAAACGTCACATCTTTTTTTCACTCCGAAATCCTTATCTATTCCAAGTAATAACATTTCATTCTTTACGCTCTCTTTAAGTACCCTAGGGGAATGGGGTCAGAAAGGGAGGCTGTATGCAGTTGCAATTTGTGTGTGAGGATTTACACAGGAGGAGGGGGGTAGAGTGTGAGTTCCTTTGCATGTGAGCAAAGAGTGAGGTAGAGTGTCAGCTCATGAACAATGGAAAGCAAGTTTTTATTATATGTTCCTGACATGGGCAGTGCCGACTTTTTTTCCTCATGCAGATTCGGCGTGAGAAAAAAATTGCTGCATACTACTAGAGGACGTCAAATCGGACGGCGCACATTCTAGTCTGTGGGTGCGTGTAAAACATTGGACTGCACTCAGATAACATTCGATATCTGCCGACACAGACAATGGAGATGATGAAGAGGTTTAGCTCTCCTTCTCCGCACCTGTGCGAGAGAATCAGATCACCGTGAATGACGCTCGGTCACACTCGCAGCAGAGTTCGAGATGAGTACCGGTTGCATAATCATCCCGATTCTCTCGTATGAGAAAATATACGCAGGTGTGAGTGCAGACTTACACTAATGTGTCTGTCACTGACCGCCTCTGGGTTGATTTTTGACCACACACTATTGTCAAACGAAACCTTAAATTTCATGTGGATAACACATTCTGCAGCCAGCAATAAACTGCACAACACAGAGGCTTTAAGAGGCAAATGGTGCAAACTTATGACACCCAATTACAAACTTTATTTTAGCCCAAAATACATGCCCTTAAATTAAAAAAAAAAACATTATCTCCTACAGTGTCCATATTTAAGAAATTTTTTTTAGTGTCATAATTGTGCAGCCATCACCCATACCTCAATTTTGTGGATCCCTGTTTGACGCTGATCATTACTCATGGGCTAACCATGGGGCTGGGTAGTCAAGAGATCCGATGTCAGATACCAGGAGGGCTTGTAATAAACAAAAAGGGGTAAGACAAAGGCGTAGTCAGGTTAAAGGTCTAAATTCCGGGAAGGAAGCGGATCGAGACAAAGGGGGCTAAGCAGATGGATCGCCAGAAACGAGCTCCAATGTCAGGTAAAGAATAGATCAGACTGAGCACAGTACCAACAGGCACTGAGACACCACCGAGCTAAAGCTACGACTGGCAGTAATTGGAGACAGGAAGCTAGCTAAATAGCAAGGTAATCATTCCAGACAGGAGACACATAGCGGAATCCGGGAAGGAAGCGGATCGAGACAAAGGGGGCTAAGCAGATGGATCGTCAGAAGCGAGCTCCAATGTCAGGTAAAGAATAGATCAGACTGAGCACAGTACCAACAGGCACTGAAACACCACCGAGCTAAAGCTACGACTGGCAGTAATTGGAGACAGGAAGCTAGCTAAATAGCAAAGTAATCATTCCAGACAGGAGACACATAGCAGAATCCACACAAGCCCCACCCTGATTGGATGCATGAGCTGTCTATCCCCATACTGATAGCTCAGAATGCCCTTGCCTCCAGAGGTGTAACGTGAAGCTTATGGGCTCCGATGCGAAAACTCCAACGGGGCCCCCAATTATTGCAAATCTTTAATGGCTATTGTCTTTTTCTATAGGCCAAGAGGATTTTTGGGGCCCCCCAGGCTCCAGGGCCCGGATGCAACTGCAACCCCTGCACCTATTGTAGTTATGCCCTTGCTTGCCTCCAATTGGATGACTGAACTGTCCATCACCATACTGACCGCTCAGCATGCCCCGGCCCAATACTGAACAGCTGAACAGTCACCCACTGCTACTAGACACAGGAGTAGGAGGAATCGGGACATCTTGTATGTCATAATTTCCAACTTTTGGTTATAGACTTCAGTGCTTTTCCTCACCTTTCCACTTTTTCAGCCCGTACCCACTGCAGGCCCCATGAATTTGCATTTGGATGCTGAAACTTTTTGCCCTGATGGAGCCTACTAATATTGTGCAAAAGATATATTCAGGTACTCTGCTTTTTGGAGAGTTTTTGAAGGCTTCAGTTGCACCCAAGAGATTTGCCAACTGCTCCGAGAGTTCGGGAGGTTTCCTCTACTTCCATGAGGATGTTCACACGTTTCGGAACATTTCTGCTTTAGTTTGTTGCGGGCATGTGGTGCAGAAATCTGCGATGTCTGAACTTGGCTTAGGTGTGACATAAAGAAGTATCCATCAGATACATATGTTTCTTTGTTGGCAACCTGACAACCAATATGGCCATCCGGAAAGGTTGTCGTCCACAGTTTGGAGTGGACCGTCCTCTTGGCTCTGTCCTCATGTGGAACTGGTGGTAGTTTACACCCCAGGCGGGAGGACTCGACATTCAGCAACCTTTGACGACCACCCTTGAACTGGGGCGGCCATTTTGAACCTTTCAAAACTTGGAAATAAAGTTGGGTTCAGATGATACGGAGTTCGGTGCTGTCCCTGCGTGACCTCGTTCTTTTATCTTGATTTAATGCAGTGTAATCTGGCTCTAATAACAGTTTTCAGGCTTCTTTAGCTCTGGCGATGATTTGCTGTAATTAGTTATAGTTTAGAAGGTCGGGTGAGAAATGTCAGACGAGAGAAACAATCACTAATGAAGTCTAGCGGCGCTGAGCAAATAAAAGACACCCTCCCCCCCAAAAAAACAAAATGCCTGTGAATTTAGACATCCTCGTTACTTAATCCTATTAATATTCTTCTCGGCTAATACTGAGTTATTTAAGGACTTCGCAACTTTCTCTAAAGTTGGAGAGCAAATATTGATCATTATGATTAGGGTTACCGATACTGAATGGTGTAAAGATCTATAGTGTTCAGCACAGCTGGGTTCTGTCTATAGGGTCATATCTAAAAGAATAAAGCCCACATAATATATAAACATGTCATATTTATTGAAACTTTAATTAAAACTGTGCATAATAAAAATCATGAGTGCAGGAAAGAGAAACAGAAACCCCTGATGTGCATTAATATAATCAGACACAATTTAGTGTGTTTTGCTGATAACACATCGTCAATAAACCTACCAAACCAATACCTTATTTGAGGGGTCACAGAAAAGGTAACTCCTCTTAAAATAATTAATAATTCTCAATGGTTGTCAGAAAACCTACCCTATTATTAAGAATACATTATATTTACAAAATAAGGAAAAGATATGCCCATAATATATCTATGTGAAAAGTAAGGATATTGATCTTATAAATGATAACATTGTACAGACCCATTTAGAATAATTATTACATGTAAAGTTCAGGCTAGTAAAAGTGATTAAGCGTCAGGAGCCCACCACATCCAGCGCACGTTTCGCTGATAAGGCTTCATCCCGGAGACTTATCAATGAAGCCTTATCAGAAAAACACACTAGATTCTCGTCTAATAATAGTAATACACACCAGGAGCTTCTGCCTTTCCTTCTTGCACTGGGGATTTTTATTATGTACATACTGTTTTAATTTCCAAGAAATATGTTTTCTTTCTTAGGCTTTCATTAGGAGTTTGTTATCATTGATGCGTACAAGCCATTGTTTTTGGATTAAATTCTTAGGTGTTTAATAATATTTATTTGTAGAGTCTTATCATTCAGTAGATCTAAATTCTATGCAATGGACATTATTGACTTGGACTGGGAAAAAAACTCATTATATTGTTGGAGAGCCTGATATCAGTGCTATATACTATAGAGAAATATATTAAAGTGATGTATGTTATCAGCCTTGACAGAATGGGAAAATGTAACGCAGTATGGAAGTGTGAACAAGGCTCTAAATGGGTTGTCCTGGACGTATAAATTGATGACTTGTCTTCATTTAATATCAAATTGGTGTGGGTCCGACACATAAACATGGTATTTGCTGTATTCAGATCCCGCTACACCTGCGTGTACCACAGCTCCGTACACCGTGTAGTGGTAGTTCTTGGTACTGCAGCTCCTCACAGCTCCGTACACCGTGTAGTGGTAGTTCTTGTACTGCAGCTCAGCTCCTCACAGCTCTGTACACCGTGTAGTGGCCGTTCTCACTACTGCAGCTCCTCACAGCTCTGTACACCGTGTAGTGGTCATCCTCAGTACTGCAGCTCCTCACAGCTCTGTACACCGTGTAGTGGTCGTTCTCAGTACTGCAGCTCCACACAGCTCTGTACACCATGTAGTGGTCATTCTCAGTACTGCAGCACCTTACAGCTCTGTACACCGTGTAGTGGTCGTTCTCAGTACTGCAGCTCCTCACAGTTCTGTACACCGTGTAGTGGTTGTTCTCAGTACTGCAGTTCAGCTCCTCACAGCTCTTTACACCGTGTAGTGGTTGTTCTCAGTACTGCAGCTCCTCACAGCTCTGTACACCGTGTAGTGCTCGTTCTCAGTACTGCAGCTCCTCACAGCTCTGTACACCGTGTAGTGCTCGTTCTCAGTACTGCAGCTCAGCTCCTCACAGCTCTGTACACCGTGTAGTGGTCGTTCTCAGTACTGCAGCTCAGCTCCTCACAGCTCTGTACACCGTGTAGTGGTCGTTCTCAGTACTGCAGCTCCTCACAGCTCTGTACACCGTGTAGTGGTCTTCTCAGTACTGCAGCTCCTCACAGCTCTACACCGTGTAGTGGTGTTTCAGTACTGCAGCTCTCACAGCTCTGTACACCGTGTAGTGGTTCTCAGTACTGCAGCTCTCACGCTCTGTACACCGTGTGTGGTGTTCTCATATGAGCCTCACAGCTCGTACACGTGTAGTGGTTGTTCTCAGTACTGCAGCTCTCACAGCTCTGTACACCGTGTAGTGTGTTCTCAGTACTGCACTCTCAGCTCTGTACACGTGTAGTGGTGTTCTCAGTATGCAGCTCCTCACAGCTCGTACACGTGTAGTGGTTGTTCTCAGTACTGCAGCTCCTCACACTCTGTACACGTGTAGTGTGTTCTCAGTACTGCAGCTCTCACAGCTCTGTACACGTGTATGGTGTTCTCATACTGCAGCTCCTCACAGCTCTTACACCGTGTAGTGGTTTCTCGTACTGCGCTCCTCACAGCTCGTACACCTGTAGTGTGTTCTCAGTACTGCAGTCCTCACAGCTCGTACACGTGTAGTGGTGTTTCAGTACTGCGCTCCTCACAGCTCTGTACACCGTGTAGTGGTGTTCTCAGTACTGCAGCTCCTCACAGCTCTGTACACCGTGTAGTGCTGTTCTCAGTACTGCAGCTCCTCACAGCTCTGTACACCGTGTAGTGGTGTTCTCAGTACTGCAGCTCCTCACAGCTCTGTACACCGTGTAGTGTCGTTCTCAGTACTGCAGCTCCTCACAGCTCTGTACACCGTGTAGTGGTCGTTCTCAGTACTGCAGCTCCTCACAGCTCGTACACCGTGTAGTGTGTTTCTCAGTACTGCAGCTCCTCACAGCTCTGTACACCGTGTAGTGTCGTTCTCAGTACTGCAGCTCCTCACAGCTCTGTACACCGTGTAGTGGTGTTCTCAGTACTGCAGCTCCTCACAGCTCGTACACCGTGTAGTGTGTTCTCAGTACTGCAGCCCTCACAGCTCTGTACACCGTGTAGTGTGTTCTCAGTACTGCAGCTCCTCACAGCTCTGTACACCGTGTAGTGGTGTTCTCAGTACGCAGCCAGCTCCTCACAGCTCGTACACGTGTAGTGGTGTTCTCAGTACTGCAGCTCCTCACAGCTCTGTACACCGTGTAGTGTTGTTCTCAGTACTGCAGCTCCTCACAGCTCTGTACACCTGTAGTGGTGTTCTAGTACTGCAGCTCCTCACAGCTCTGTACACCGTGTATGGTTGTTCTCAGTACTGCACTCCTACAGCTCTGTACACCGTGTAGTGCTCGTTCTCAGTACTGCAGCCAGCTCCTCACAGCTCTGTACACCGTGTATGGGTTCTCAGTACTGCAGCTCCCTCACAGCTCTGTACACCGTGTAGTGGTGTTCTCAGTACTGCAGCTCCTCACAGCTCTGTACACCGTGTAGTGGTTTCTCAGTACTGCAGCTCCTCACAGCTCTGTACACCGTTAGTGGTGTTCTCAGTACTCAGCTCAGCTCCTCACAGCTCTGTACACCGTGTAGTGCTTCAGTACTGCAGCTAGCCTCACAGCTCTGTACACCTGTAGTGGTGTTCTCAGTCTGCAGCTCCTCACAGCTCGTACACGTGTAGTGGTGTTCTCAGTACTGCAGCTCCTCACAGCTCTGTACACGTGTAGTCCGTTCTCATACTCAGCTCAGCTCCTCACAGCTCTGTACACCGTGTAGTGGTCTTCTCAGTACTGCAGCTCCTCACAGCTCGTACACGTGTAGTGGTGTTCTCAGTACTGCAGCTCCTCACAGCTCTGTACACCTGTAGGTCTTCTCAGTACTGCAGCTCCTCACAGCTCTGTACACGTGTAGTGGTTTCTCAGTACTGCAGCTCCTCACAGCTCGTACACCGTGTAGTGGTTGTTCTCAGTACTGCAGCTCAGCTCCTCACAGCTCTGTACACCGTGTAGTGGTCGTTCCAGTACTGCAGCTCCTCACAGCTCCGTACACCGTGTATGTTGTTCTCAGTACTGCAGCTCCTCACAGCTCTGTACACCGTTGTGCTCGTTCTCAGTACTGCAGCTCACCCCTCACAGCTCTGTACACCATGTAGTGGCTGTTCTCAGTACTGCAGTCCTCACAGCTCGTACACCGTGTAGTGGTTGTTCTCAGTACTGCAGCTCCTCACACTCTGTACACCGTGTAGTGGTCACCTCAGTACTGCAGCTCACTCCTCACAGCTCTGTACACCGTGTAGTGGCTGTTCTCAGTACTGCAGCTCCTCACACTCTGTACACCGTGTAGTGGTTGTTCTCAGTACTGCAGCTCCTCACAGCTCTGTACACCGTGTAGTGGTCATTCTTAGTACTGCAGCTCAGCTCCTCACAGCTCTGTACACCGTGTAGTGGCTGTTCTCAGTACTGCAGCTCCTCACAGCTCTGTACACCGTGTAGTGGTCGTTCTCAGTACTGCAGCCAGCTCCTCACAGCTCGTACACCGTGTATGGCTGTTCTCAGTACTGCAGCTCCTCTCACAGCTCTGTACACCGTGTAGTGGCTGTTCTCAGTACTGACCAGCTCCTCACAGATCTGTACACCGTGTAGTGCTCGTTCTCAGTACTGCAGCTCAGCTCCTCACAGCTCTGTACACCGTGTAGTGGTCGTTCTCAGTACTGCAGCTCCTCACAGCTCCGTACACCGTGTAGTGGTTGTTCTCAGTACTGCAGCTCCTCACAGCTCTGTACACCGTGTAGTGCTCGTTCTCAGTACTGCAGCTCCTCACAGCTCTGTACACCGTGTAGTGGTCGTTCTCAGTACTGCAGCTCCTCACAGCTCCGTACACCGTGTAGTGGTTGTTCTCAGACTGCAGCTCCTCACAGCTCTGTACACCATGTAGTGCTCGTTCTCAGTACTGCAGCTCCTCACAGCTCTGTACACCGTGTAGTGCTCGTTCTCAGTACTGCAGCTCCTCACAGCTCTGTACACCGTGTAGTGGTTGTTCTCAGTACTGCAGCTCCTCACAGCTCTGTACACCGTGTAGTGGTGTTCTCAGTACTGCAGCTCCTCACAGCTCTGTACACCGTGTAGTGGCTGTTCTCAGTACTGCAGCTCCTCACAGCTCTGTACACCGTGTAGTGGTTGTTCTCAGTACTGCAGCCTCCTCACAGCTCTGTACACCGTGTAGTGTCGTTCTCAGTACTGCAGCTCCTCACAGCTCCGTACACGTGTAGGTCGTTCTAGTACTGCAGCTCCTCAAGCTCTGTACACCGTGTAGTGTGTTCTCAGTACTGCAGCTCAGCTCCTCACAGCTCTGTACACCGTTAGTGTCGTTCTCAGTACTGCAGCTCCTCACAGCTCTGTACACGTGTAGTGGTTTTCAGTACTGCAGCTCCTCACAGCTCTGTACACCGTGTAGTGTCGTTCTCAGTACTGCAGCTCCTCACAGCTCTGTACACCGTGTAGTGGTTTCTCAGTACTGCAGCTCCTCACAGCTCTGTACACCGTGTAGTGCTCGTTCTCAGTACTGCCAGCTCCTCACAGCTCTGTACACCGTGTAGTGTGTTCTCAGTATCTCAGCTCCTCACAGCTCTGTACACCGTGTAGTGCTGTTCTCAGTACTGCAGCTCACTCTCACAGCTCTGTACACCGTGTAGTGGTGTTCTCAGTACTGCAGCTCCTCACAGCTCTGTACACCATGTAGTGTTGTTCTCAGTACTGCAGCTCCTCACAGCTCTGTACACCGTGTAGTGCTGTTCTCAGTACTGCAGCTCCTCACAGCTCTGTACACCGTGTAGTGGTTGTTCTCAGTACTGCAGCTCCTCACAGCTCTGTACACCGTGTAGTGCTCGTTCTCAGTACTGCAGCTCGCTCTCACAGCTCTGTACACCGTGTAGTGGCTGTTCTCAGTACTGCAGCTCCTCACAGCTCTGTACACCTGTAGTGTTGTTCTCAGTACTGCAGCTCCTCACAGCTCTGTACACCGTGTAATGCTGTTCTCAGTACTGCAGCTCCTCACAGCTCTGTACACCGTGTAGTGGTCGTTCTCAGTACTGCAGCTCAGTCTCACAGCTCTGTACACCGTGTAGTGGTGTTCTCAGTACTGCAGCTCAGCTCCTCACAGCTCTGTACACCTGTGTGTGTCTCAGTACTGCAGCAGCTCCTCACAGCTCTGTACACCGTGTAGTGCTCGTTCTCAGTACTGCAGCTCAGTCCTCACAGCTCTGTACACCGTGTAGTGGTCGTTCTCAGTACTGCAGCTCCTCACAGCTCCGTACACCGTGTAGTGGTTGTTCTCAGTACTGCAGCTCCTCACAGCTCTGTACACCGTGTAGTGCTCGTTCTCAGTACTGCAGCTCCTCACAGCTCTGTACACCGTGTAGTGGTCGTTCTCAGTACTGCAGCTCCTCACAGCTCGTACACCGTGTAGTGGTTGTTCTCAGTACTGCAGCTCCTCACAGCTCTGTACACCTGTAGTGTGTTCTCAGTACTGCAGCTCCTCACAGCTCTGTACACCGTGTAGTGCTCGTTCTCAGTACTGCAGCTCCTCACAGCTCTGTACACCGTGTAGTGGTTTCTCAGTACTGCAGCTCCTCACAGCTCTGTACACCGTGTAGTGTCGTTCTCAGTACTGCAGCTCAGCTCCTCACAGCTCTGTACACCGTGTAGTGGCTGTTCTCAGTACTGCAGCTCCTCACAGCTCTGTACACCGTGTAGTGGTGTTCTCAGTACTGCAGCTCACTCCTCACAGCTCCGTACACCGTGTAGTGGTTGTTCTCAGTACTGCAGCTCCTCACAGCTCTGTACACCGTGTAGTGCTCGTTCTCAGTACTGCAGCTCACTCTCACAGCTCTGTACACCGTGTAGTGGTCGTTCTCAGTACTGCAGCTCCTCACAGCTCTGTACACCTGTAGTGTTGTTCTCAGTACTGCAGCTCCTCACAGCTCTGTACACCGTGTAGTGTGTTCTCAGTACTGCAGCTCCTCACAGCTCTGTACACCGTGTAGTGGTTGTTCTCAGTACTGCAGCTCCTCACTGCCTGTACACGTGAGTGGTCGTTCTCAGTACTGCAGCTCAGCTCCTCACAGCTCTGTACACCGTTAGTGGCTGACTCAGTACTGCACTCCTCACAGCTCTGTACACCGTGTAGTGTTGTTCTCAGTCTGCAGCTCACTCCTCACAGCTCTGTACACCGTGTAGTGCCGTTCTCAGTACTGCAGCTCCTCACAGCTCTGTACACCGTGTAGTGTCGTTCTCAGTACTGCAGCTCCTCACAGCTCGTACACCGTGTAGTGGTCATTCTCAGTACTGCAGCTCAGCTCCACAGCTCTGTACACCGTGTAGTGGCTTCTCAGTACTGCAGCTCCTCACAGCTCTGTACACCTGTAGTGTCCTCTCAGTACTGCAGCTCCTCACAGCTCTGTACACGTGTAGTGTTTCTCAGTACTGCAGCTCCTCTCACAGCTCTGTACACCGTGTAGTGTTGTTCTCAGTACTGCAGCTCAGCTCCTCACAGCTCTGTACACCGTGTAGTGGTCGTCTCAGTACTGCAGCTCCTCACAGCTTGTACACCGTGTAGTGGTGTCTCAGTACTGCAGCTCCTCACAGCTCTGTACACCGTGTAGTGCTCGTTCTCAGTACTGCAGCTCAGCTCTCACAGCTCTGTACACCGTGTAGTGGTCGTTCTCAGTACTGCAGCTCCTCACAGCTCTGTACACCGTGTAGTGGTGTTCTCAGTACTGCAGCTCCTCACAGCTCTGTACACCTGTAGTGTCGTTCTCAGTACTGCAGCTCCTCACAGCTCTGTACACCGTGTAGTGGTCTTCTCAGTACTGCAGCTCCTCACAGCTCTACACCGTGTAGTGGTTGTTCTCAGTACTGCAGCTCCTCACAGCTCTGTACACCGTGTAGTGCTCGTTCTCAGTACTGCAGCTCCTCACAGCTCTGTACACCGTGTAGTGGTTGTTCTCAGTACTGCAGCTCCTCACAGCTCTGTACACCGTGTAGTGTCGTTCTCAGTACTGCAGCTCCTCCCAAGCTCTGTACACCGTGTAGTGGTCGTTCTCAGTACTGCAGCTCCTCACAGCTCGTACACCGTGTAGTGGTTGTTCTCAGTACTGCAGCTCCTCACAGCTCTGTACACCGTGTAGTGGTCGTTCTCAGTACTGCAGCTCCTCACAGCTCTGTACACCGTGTAGTGGTGTTCTCAGTACTGCAGCTCCTCACAGCTCGTACACCGTGTAGTGGTTGTTCTCAGTACTGCAGCTCCTCACAGCTCTGTACACCGTGTAGTGGTCTTTCTCAGTACTGCAGTCTCCTCACTAGCTCTGTACACCGTGTAGTGGTTCGTTCTCAGTACTGCAGCTCCTCACAGCTCGTACACCGTGTAGTGGTCTGTTCTCAGTACTGCAGCTCCTCCACAGCTTCTGTACACCGTGTAGTGTCGTTCTCAGTACTGCAGCTCCTCACAGCTCTGTACACCGTGTAGTGGTCGTTCTCAGTACTGCAGCTCGCTCCAAGCTCTGTACACCGTGTAGTGGTTGTTCTCAGTACTGCAGCTCCTCACAGCTCTGTACACCTTGTAGTGTCGTTCTCAGTACTGCAGCTCCTCACAGCTCTGTACACCGTGTAGTGGTATGTTCTCAGTACTGCAGCTGCCTCACAGCTCTGTACACCGTGTAGTGGTCGTTCTCAGTACTGCAGCTCCTCACAGCTCTGTACACCGTGTAGTGCGTCCTCTCAGTACTGCAGCTCAGCTCCTCACAGCTCTGTACACCTGTAGTGGTCATTCTCAGTACTGCAGCTCAGCTCCTCACAGCTCTGTACACCGTGTAGTGGCTGTTCTCAGTACTGCAGCTCCTCACAGCTCTGTACACCCGTGTAGTGGTTGTTTCAGTACTGCAGCTCCTCACAGCTCTAGTACACCGTGTAGTGTGTGTTCTCAGTACTGCAGCTCAGTCCTCACAGCTCTGTACACCGTGTAGTGTCGTTCTCAGTACTGCAGCTCCTCACAGCTCTCGTACACCGTGTAATGTGTGTCTCTCAGTACTGCAGCTCCTCACAGCTCTGTACACCTGTAGTGGTCCTCGTACTGCAGTACTCAGCTCCTCACAGCTCTGTACACCGTGTAGTGGCTCGTTCTCAGTACTGCAGCTCCTCACAGCTCTGTACACCGTGTAGTGGTTCGTTCTCAGTACTGCAGCTCCTCACAGCTCTGTACACCGTGTAGTGGTCACGTTCTCAGTACTGCAGCTCAGCTCCTCACAGCTCTGTACACCGTGTAGTGGCCTGTTCTCAGTATGCAGCTCCTCACAGCTCTGTACAACCGTGTAGTGGTTGTTCTCAGTACTGCAGCTCCTCACAGCTCTGTACACCGTGTAGTGGTCAGTTCATTCAGTACTGCAGCTCAGCTCCTCGCAGCTCAGCTGTACACCGTGTAGTGGTCGTTCTCAGTACTGCAGCTCAGCTCCTCACAGCTCTGTACACCGTGTAGTGGCTCGTTCTCAGTACTGCAGCTGCCTCACAGCTCTGTACACCGTGTAGTGGTGTTCTCAGTACTGCAGCTCAGCTCCTCACAGCTCTGTACACCGTGTAGTGCTCGTTCTCAGTACTGCAGCTCAGTCCTCACAGCTCTGTACACCGTGTAGTGGTCGTTCTCAGTACTGCAGCTCCTCACAGCTCCGTACACCGTGTAGTGGTTGTTCTCAGTACTGCAGCTCCTCACAGCTCTGTACACCGTGTAGTGGTTGTTCTCAGTACTGCAGCTCCTCACAGCTCTGTACACCTTGTAGTGGTTGTTCTTAGTACTGCAGCTCCTCACAGCTCTGTACACCGTGTAGTGGTTGTTCTCAGTACTGCAGCTCCTCACAGCTCTGTACACCGTGTAGTGCTCGTTCTCAGTACTGCAGCTCAGCTCCTCACAGCTCTGTACACCGTGTAGTGGCTGTTCTCAGTACTGCAGCTCCTCACAGCTCTGTACACCGTGTAGTGGCTGTTCTCAGTACTGCAGCTCCTCACAGCTCTGTACACCGTGTAGTGGTCGTTCTCAGTACTGCAGTTCCTCACAGCTCCGTACACCGTGTAGTGGTTGTTCTCAGTACTGCAGCTCCTCACAGCTCTGTACACCGTGTAGTGCTCGTTCTCAGTACTGCAGCTCCTCACAGCTCTGTACACCGTGTAGTGGTTGTTCTCAGTACTGCAGCTCCTCACAGCTCTGTACACCGTGTAGTGCTCGTTCTCAGTACTGCAGCTCCTCACAGCTCTGTACACCGTGTAGTGGTTGTTCTCAGTACTGCAGCTCCTCACAGCTCTGTACACCGTGTAGTGGCTGTTCTCAGTACTGCAGCTCCTCACAGCTCTGTACACCGTGTAGTGGCTGTTCTCAGTACTGCAGCTCCTCACAGCTCTGTACACCGTGTAGTGCTCGTTCTCAGTACTGCAGCTCAGCTCCTCACAGCTCTGTACACCATGTAGTGGTCACCTCAGTACTGCAGCTCAGCTCCTCACAGCTCTATACACCGTGTAGTGGCTGTTCTCAGTACTGCAGCTCCTCACAGCTCTGTACACCGTGTAGTGGTTGTTCTCAGTACTGCAGCTCCTCACAGCTCTGTACACCGTGTAGTGGTCATTCTTAGTACTGCAGCTCAGCTCCTCACAGCTCTGTACACCGTGTAGTGGCTGTTCTCAGTACTGCAGATCCTCACAGCTCTGTACACCGTGTAGTGGTCGTTCTCAGTACTGCAGCTCAGCTCCTCACAGCTCTGTACACCGTGTAGTGGCTGTTCTCAGTACTGCAGCTCAGCTCCTCACAGCTCTGTACACCGTGTAGTGGCTGTTCTCAGTACTGCAGCTCAGCTCCTCACAGCTCTGTACACCGTGTAGTGCTCGTTCTCAGTACTGCAGCTCAGCTCCTCACAGCTCTGTACACCATGTAGTGGTCGTTCTCAGTACTGCAGCTCCTCACAGCTCCGTACACTGTGTAGTGGTTGTTCTCAGTACTGCAGCTCCTCACAGCTCTGTACACGTGTAGTGCTCGTTCTCAGTACTGCAGCTCAGCTCCTCACAGCTCTGTACACCGTGTAGTGGTCGTTCTCAGTACTGCAGCTCCTCACAGCTCCGTACACCGTGTAGTGGTTGTTCTCAGTACTGCAGCTCCTCACAGCTCTGTACACCGTGTAGTGCTCGTTCTCAGTACTGCAGCTCCTCACAGCTCTGTACACCGTGTAGTGGTCGTTCTCAGTACTGCAGCTCCTCACAGCTCCGTACACCGTGTAGTGGTTGTTCTCAGTACTGCAGCTCAGCTCCTCACAGCTCTGTACACCGTGTAGTGGTCGTTCTCAGTACTGCAGCTCCTCACAGCTCCGTACACCGTGTAGTGGTTGTTCTCAGTACTGCAGCTCCTCACAGCTCTGTACACCGTGTAGTGCTCGTTCTCAGTACTGCAGCTCAGCCCCTCACAGCTCTGTACACCATGTAGTGGCTGTTCTCAGTACTGCAGATCCTCACAGCTCTGTACACCGTGTAGTGGTTGTTCTCAGTACTGCAGCTCCTCACAACTCTGTACACGTGTAGTGGTCACTCAGTACTGCAGCTCAGCTCCTCACAGCTCTGTACACCGTGTAGTGGCTGTTCTCAGTACTGCAGCTCCTCACAGCTCTGTACACCGTGTAGTGGTTGTTCTCAGTACTGCAGCTCCTCACAGCTCTGTACACCGTGTAGTGGTCGTTCTCAGTACTGCAGCTCAGCTCCTCACAGCTCTGTACACCGTGTAGTGGCTGTTCTCAGTACTGCAGCTCCTCACAGCTCTGTACACCGTGTAGTGGTTGTTCTCAGTACTGCAGCTCCTCACAGCTCTGTACACCGTGTAGTGGTGTTCTCAGTACTGCAGCTCCTCACAGCTCTGTACACCGTGTATGTGCTGTTCTCAGTACTGCAGTCAGCTCCTCACAGCTCTGTACACCGTGTAGTGGCTCGTTCTCAGTACTGCAGCTCCTCACAGCTCTGTACACATGTAGTGTCGTTCTCAGTACTGCAGCTCCTCACAGCTCTGTACACCGTTAGTGGTGTTCTCAGTACTGCAGCTCAGCTCTCACAGCTCTGTACACCGTGTAGTGGCTCGTTCTCAGTACTGCAGCTCAGCTCCTCACAGCTCTGTACACCGTGTAGTGGCTCGTTCTCAGTACTGCAGCTCCTCACAGCTCTGTACACCGTGTAGTGTGGCTGTTCTCAGTACTGCAGCTCCTCACAGCTCTGTACACCGTGTAGTGTTGTTCTCAGTACTGCAGCTCCTCACAGCTCTGTACACCGTGTAGTGGCTCGTTCTCAGTACTGCAGCTCCTCACAGCTCTGTACACCGTGTAGTGGTGTTCTCAGTACTGCAGCTCCTCACAGCTCTGTACACCGTGTAGTGCTGTTCTCAGTACTGCAGCTCCTCACAGCTCTGTACACCGTGTAGTGGCTGTTCTCAGTACTGCAGCTCCTCACAGCTCTGTACACCGTGTAGTGGTCGTTCTCAGTACTGCAGCTCCTCACAGCATCTGTACACCGTGTAGTGGCTGTTCTCAGTACTGCAGTCAGTCCTCACAGCTCTGTACACCGTGTAGTGGTTGTTCTCAGTACTGCAGCTCCTCACAGCTCTGTACACCGTGTAGTGGTGTTCTCAGTACTGCAGCTCCTCACAGCTCTGTACACCGTGTAGTGGTCTGTTCTCAGTACTGCAGCTCCTCACACTAGTCACTTTTCGTACGACACCACGCTTGTAAGTGGTGTTGTTCTCAGTACTGCAGCTCTCTCACAGCTCTGTACACCGTGTAGTGGCTCGTTCTCAGTACTGCGCAGCTCCTCACAGCTCTGTACACCGTGTAGTGGCTGTTCTCAGTACTGCAGCTCCTCACAGCTCTGTACACCGTGTAGTGGTCGTTCTCAGTACTGCAGCTCCTCACAGCTCTGTACACCGTGTAGTGGCTCGTTCTCAGTACTGCAGCTCCCTCACAGCTCTGTACACCGTGTAGTGGTCGTTCTCAGTACTGCAGCTCCTCACAGCTCTGTACACCGTGTAGTGTGTTCTCAGTACTGCCAGCTCCTCACAGCTCTGTACACCGTGTATGGTGTTCTCAGTACTGCAGCTCCTCACAGCTCTGTACACCGTGTACACCGTGTAGTGGTCGTTCTCAGTACTGCCAGCTCCTCACAGCTCTGTACACCGTGTAGTGGGTCGTTCTCAGTACTGCCAGCTCCTCACAGCTCTGTACACCGTGTAGTGGTGTTCTCAGTACTGCAGCTCCTCACAGCTCTGTACACCGTGTAGTGGTCTCGTTCTCAGTACTGCAGCTCCTCACAGCTCTGTACACCGTGTAGTGTGTTCTCAGTACTGCAGCTCCTCACAGCTCTGTACACCGTGTAGTGGTGTTCTCAGTACTGCAGCTCCTCACAGCTCTGTACACCGTGTAGTGCTCGTTCTCAGTACTGCAGCTCCTCACAGCTCTGTACACCGTGTAGTGGTTGTTCTCAGTACTGCAGCTCCTCACAGCTCTGTACACCGTGTAGTGCTGTTCTCTAGTACTGCAGCTCCTCACAGCTCTGTACACCGTGTAGTGGTCGTTCTCAGTACTGCAGCTCCTCACAGCTCTGTACACCGTGTAGTGGTTGTTCTCAGTACTGCAGCTCCTCACAGCTCTGTACACCGTGTAGTGCTCGTTCTCAGTACTGCAGCTCAGCTCCTCACAGCTCTGTACACCGTGTAGTGGCGTTCTCAGTACTGCAGCTCCTCACAGCTCTGTACACGTGTAGTGGTTGTTCTCAGTACTGCAGCAGCTCCTCACAGCTCTGTACACCGTGTAGTGGTCGTTCTCAGTACTGCAGCTCCTCACAGCTCTGTACACCGTGTAGTGGTTGTTCTCAGTACTGCAGCTCCTCACAGCTCTGTACACCGTGTAGTGGTCGTTCTCAGTACCTGCAGCTCCTCACAGCTCTGTACACCGTGTAGTGGTGTTCTCAGTACTGCAGCTCCTCACAGCTCTGTACACCGTGTAGTGTTGTTCTCAGTACTGCAGCTCCTCACAGCTCTGTACACCGTGTAGTGGCTCGTTCTCAGTACTGCAGCTCCTCACAGCTCTGTACACCGTGTAGTGTGTTCTCAGTACTGCAGCTCCTCACAGCTCTGTACACCGTGTAGTGCTGTTCTCAGTACTGCAGCTCCTCACAGCTCTGTACACCGTGTAGTGGCTGTTCTCAGTACTGCAGCTCCTCACAGCTCTGTACACCATGTAGTGATTGTTCTCAGTACTGCAGCTCCTCACAGCTCTGTACACCGTGTAGTGGTTGTTCTCAGTACTGCAGCTCCTCACAGCTCTGTACACCGTGTAGTGGTTGTTCTCAGTACTGCAGCTCCTCACTGCCCTGTACACCGTGCAGTGGTCGTTCTCAGTACTGCAGCTCAGCTCCTCACAGCTCTGTACACCGTGTAGTGGCTGACTCAGTACTGCAGCTCCTCACAGCTCTGTACACCGTGTAGTGGTTGTTCTCAGTCCTGCAGCTCAGCTCCTCACAGCTCTGTACACCGTGTAGTGGCCGTTCTCAGTACTGCAGCTCCTCACAGCTCTGTACACCGTGTAGTGTCCGTTCTCAGTACTGCAGCTCCTCACAGCTCTGTACACCGTGTAGTGGTCATTCTCAGTACTGCAGCTCAGCTCTTCACAGCTCTGTACACCGTGTAGTGGTCATTCTCAGTACTGCAGCTCCTCACAGCTCTGTACACCCTGTAGTGGTCCCTCTCAGTACTGCAGCTCAGCTCCTCACAGCTCTGTACACTGTGTAGTGGTCATTCTCAGTACTGCAGCTCAGCTCCTCACAGCTCTGTACACCGTGTAGTGGTTGTTCTCAGTACTGCAGCTCAGCCCCTCACAGCTCTGTACACCGTGTAGTGGTCGTTTTCAGTACTGCAGCTCAGCTCCTCACAGCTCCGTACACCGTGTAGTGGTTGTTCTCAGTACTGCAGCTCCTCACAGCTCTGTACACCGTGTAGTGCTCACTCTCAGTACTGCAGCTCAGCTCCTCACAGCTCTGTACACCGTGTAGTGGCTGTTCTCAGTACTGCAGCTCAGATCACATTCACATCAAAGTCCAACTGTGAACATAAGAGCCTGTGGGGTGCCACATGTCAGACCTCGCTGATCTAAAGCCCCTTTCACATCAGCATTTCTGTCCCGATCTGGCAAATCTGGACAGAAAACCGCATCTGCCGCCTAACGGCTGCACATTTGGTACGCTTGTGGCATACCCAATGCATTCTCTATGGGGCTTGCGGCAAGTGCGGTATTGCTACGATCCGGCACTTGCGAAAGTTGAGACCGCGAAAAAAAACGTGGTCACTGCAGTTTTTTTTCGCTGCCACAACTACCGGATTTGTCAGATCGTGAAAACATGTGATGCATGTTACATCCATTATACCAGAAATGTTCATGAGCATTCCACGTTCTGTTGTCCCTTCTTGGGTACCTGAGGTCAGAAGGTCTCAGTGTTTAATTAGACACTGGTCTGCTGTAGAACTCACTTGACTACGGTTTTACTGATGTCAGACGGGTTAAGAACCTTTTCCCTGCTGGATGAATATTCACTTAGCTTTCAGCTGTAGTATGTAATTACCAACCCCTTCCTCTATATCTACCCACCTATGACCTCACCCCATGCCGCCTATAGAATTTATATTCTTTCCTCTGGTAAAGCTTGCTGTTTTTAGGCTGTGAAGCTTCTATTTAGAGATCCTCTGGAACATGGCTATATACGTTGGCCTGTCTGGGTTTTCTGTGTTTCCTTTGCTCTCCAGCCCCTTCACTCCCTTGGTGGGGGGGGCGAGGAATAGCTAGGTGAGGCTTTATCATGGAGCATCGCAAGGTATGAGACCCAAGTATCCCCACCTTCAAGGGTAATCCTGGAGACAGGGATAGCTCAGATATACACTATCACTGCTTCCTAATGGTCTTGGGTAGATAATCTATCTATATGCTTGCCCTGTTACAGTTGTTGTGCTTAGCAACCTCTCCCCTGGTTTCTTAGGAGGTACGTGAAACACTCGACAGCTGATCAGGTAGCGAGGCCCGAGCAGCCATCATCTAGTCCTGCAGTCAGGAATATTCCAATCTGTGTAGGAGCCTTTTAGGGAATGCAGAGTGCGAGTACTAGTCTGTACAGGAACCAGTTGGGTGGAGGTGAGGCTACACCGAGACCGTAGTTTCCTATACGACGTGTGTGTAACAGAAATGTCAAATATGAGACCTTTTTAGTGGCAATAAAGCTACCTATGCCGTAATGTGCCACCATTGGAACAGAAGCAAATTGTAACATTTTGATTCTTTTGTTTTTCAGTGCAGTGCCTGGAGATGACGACCAAGAGGAAGATCATCGGGCGGCTCGTCCCGTGCAGATGTTTTAGAGGAGAAGAGGAGATAATATCGGTTCTGGATTACTCCCACTGCAGCCTACAGCAGGTGCCAAAGGAGGTGTTCAGCTTCGAAAGAACATTGGAAGAACTTTATCTGGATGCCAATCAAATTGAAGAATTACCCAAGGTAATAATCCAGTCCTTTCTTCCAGACATCAATTATGGGGCCACGTTTTTGCCAACCCAAAATGAAAATGGTTTCTGCCACCAGGGGGACGAAAAAACTCTCTGTAGAGTCACATTTAGAAGGTTAATGCCAAAAAAGAAGAGACCCCCCCACTTGATGGTCCAGAAAAGCCGTCTTCAGTCATATCCCTGATCATAAAAAGATAAGACATTGGGCTACTTTGTTTCCCCGGGAGAAGTCAGGGCACATACGTCTATTGTTCTCCAGGGAGCAGTAGCCTAATAGTCTCCGCAAGAAGAAACATTGTTCTCTAGATCTCCAAAGGGGCAAAATAATGGACTTGAAATGGTGGAAACTGGTGTCTCAAATGCAGGTTACATTATCTTTAATATCTGTAGCTTTCAGCTCTAATTATGTAATTATCGATTGAATTTTGGATCATTTTTGATCTATCACATCAATTTGGAGTTCCCAAACTTGGTCCTTAAAAAATTAAATAAGTTAAAGGGTAACTACATTTTTTTTGTCCTGTCCCTGCCCTCCTACATGACGAAGCAGAGCTGGGCACTACAAGTCTAGGATGTATAGATCACTTAGAAATCAATAAAATCATATCTGCTCCTCAGCTCTCACCCCTCCTCAGGGGACAGAGAAATTCAGCCTCATGCTACAGTGACAGAGGTGTCGGGGGCATGGACCCTGGGGCTCCAGGATCATCTTGCATTCCAGCCCCCTCACATTTCTGTATGAACAGGAAGTATGGCTACCAGCCCCATGGACACACTACAATCCTGCCCCTAATATACATCATATGTATTGTATGAACAGGGGTGTTCTCCCTTCAAATAGCAATCAAATCACCCAGCAGATATAAATACACGCTGTGATCTTCTGCTGTACAATGATATGATGGTGCATAATGTGTACTGCCATGTATCAGGCTAGGAGGAGAGACAAAGCATTGCATTGATTGATTCAGCACTACCATGGTCTCCCCTCTCCCATATCAACTTGGTAGCTTCCTGTCCCCTGAATCTTTAGCACTATGCATGACTGAAATTTCTCTGTTCCCTCAGGGAGGGGTGACAGCTGAGGAGCAGATATGATTTTATTGACCTATAAGCAATCTATAGATCCTAGAACTGTAGTGTACGGCTCTGCTTCATCATGTAGGAGGGCAGGGACTCGGTGGTTCAGACAGCCTGTGCAGCCCGTGGGCGCTGCAAAGAAAAGTCTCAAACACTTCAATTGGAGTTCTGTACCTTTTACTTCAACACTTTAACCAGGCTGCCAGGTGCTTCACTGCCATTCTCCAGTCCAGCTGTTTCTCAACAACCGAGACAGTGTAATCGAGACCCTTAGGTGTTCCTTTCTCTCTCTCTCTCTGCGTTCTCTCTACTCTCGGTGGTACACTCAGCGCCTCTAGCTTGTCTTGCTTCTTTTGTCAGCGCCTCCGCACAAAAAGCTTGAGTACCGACAGCCACAGGTATTGGTTGGCACCGTTTCGTAGTGCCACGCCTTAGTACGGCCTCCTTCTCCGAGGTATGCCGGGTTGTTAGGCTATGCTTCCACTTTATGAGCTCATGGCCTCCAATTTAATGGTTCGGGTATGGATCCCTGTGCCTTCTTCAGGGCCGGTTCCCTGGTTCGTATACCAGCTCCTCTGTTCCGCTGTCAGATACGGGTGTGCGGGGTGGGGGTGATCTTAGCCTTTGTCTGCACCCCAAGGGCTCCTTCTCTTTTCTTCACCCTTTTGTCTTTCCCTCCCGGGGTGAGCGTGACCATGCTCCAGCCCACGGGAGATAACAGCTCCACCACCTCTCGACTCCCTACTCCTTTGCTGTCCTCCTCACAACTCCTTTACTTTCTCACCTGTGTCCCCCTCTCTGAGACTGGGCCCACCCTCCCGGGTCGGCCCACCGTCCCTGCCCGGGGTCCTACGTGTGTGTGTTGTGGTGTCAAGTCTCAACTTCACCGTCCCAATCCAGAGAACAGGAGCACTACCCTCCCGCTAATGGAGGAGTGCAGTACTCCCGGTGGCGGCAAGACCAATGGGGCGCCACACCTGCGGGTGACGTCACGTAAAAATAAGTATCCCTAAGTCCAGTCATCCCTCCCCTAATGAACCCTCCACTCCACATGACCTTCCTTAAGAGAGAGAGCCACCCACACTGAACTTTTAATGACACCGCCAGGGTTACGGGGCCGGGTCTCGACCCCTGTGACTCCTGTGAAGAAGCCTCAAAGCCCAGTTCCAAGTATCCTAACGTCCTGGAGGGGCGTGTCACCTAACACTATGCTGTGTACTGGACTTTTAAGGTATCAATAAACTTGACGATTTTACTTACATCTATTGTCACCTCGCTGGTCGTTGGATTATCTTTCTCTTGCTGTAAATAAAAGGTTATACCCCTGCCAGAGATTCTCCAGAGTCTACCCCCAAAGTATGTTCCCACCATGAAATTAAGTGATTGCTACTTTTGTTTTGCCTTCAGGTCATTAAACTTCTAGTGCAGAAAGATAGAATAAAATGTCTACAAGACGCGACACCAATGTCCAAAGGTGACCTAGTCTCACATTCTGCACGGTCATTACCCGGATGGGGAGGAATCTATCCAGCACCAACAGGTCTTCATCACCTCTTCATCAACTCTTCATCTCCCCTTTATCTCCCCTTTATCTCCCCTTCTTCTCCCCTTCTTCTCCCCCTTCGTCTCCTCTTCTTCTTCTCCCCTTCGTCTCCTCTTCTTCTCCCCTTCGTCTCCTCTTCTTCTCCCCTTCGTCTCCTCTTCATCTTCCCTTCGTCTCCTCTTCGTCTCCTCTTTGTCTCATCTTCATCTCTCTTCATCACCTCTTCAGCTCCTCTTCATCTTCCCTTCGTCTTCCCTTCATCTTCCCTTCATCTCCCCTTCGTCTCCTCTTCATCTTCCCTTTGTCTCTTCATCGCCTCTTCATCTCCTCTTCATCTCACCTTTATCTCCCATTTATCTCCCCTTTATCTCCCCTTTTTCCCCCTTTTTCTCCCCCCTTTATCTCCCCTTTTTCTCCCCTTTATCTCCCCTCCATCTCCTCTTAATCTCACCTTTATCTCCCCTTTATCTCCTCTTCATCATCCTCTTCATCTCCCCTTTATCTCCCCTTTATCTCCCCTCCATCTCCCCTTTATTCCCCTTTATCCCCCTTTATCTCCCCTTTTTCTCCCTTTCATCTTCTTTTGCTGCCCATCAGGGCTGGAGTCGGCTGTCGCCCATTAATAAACAATATTGTAATATCTGCACCCTGATACATACGGAGGCGCAGCAAGTTTTTGTCCTTTATTTACATGTTTCTGAATAAACAGTACACGAGGCTGCGCACAGATCAGCCATCCGTCCACCAAACGCTTCTATTCCTTCCTTTTTTCTGCCTTCTTGATGTTTTCTGCATTTTTATCAGTTGCTTTTTATGCTTTGAAGATTCTTTTTTTCTGTTTGGCCATAAGATAACGCCGGGATCAAACAGATCGGGATGGAGCAGAATCTTCACTTATTTTTACAATTTGATGAACTCCACATAGAAAACATGATTTTGATACAATATTGAATTATTCGCTCTACATTGATAATTAAGTTACTCAATAAGAGAAAATTAATCTATGGTGTAAACATTCCAATTATTTGTCTTGTTATGGGCGAGATCTAATGGTGGATCTGTACTGAATTCTACAGTATAAACCTCATACAATATGACATGGATCTCTCAGACCTGAGGAGGACGGTGGACTCACTGATAAACCCCATACAATATGACATGGATCTCTCAGACCTGAGGAGGACGGTGGACTCACTGATCAACTCCATGTCAGAGAAGCTGTAGAATCCTGATATTAAAAATGAACATTTTATGAGTCCAGCAAAAGAGAATCAGAGAGACGTCAAAAGCCCAAATCTATTCAATCTCCGCCCACCCAGCCTGACAGCTATTCAATATTCCACCCACCAGCCTGACTGACAGTGACTCAATCTCCACCCACACAGCCTGACTGACAGCAACTCAATCTCCACCCACCGAACCTGACTGACAGTTATTAAATCTCCACCCACCCAGCCTGACTGACAGCAACTCAATCTCCGCCCACCAGCCTGACTGACAGCTGTTCAATCTCCACCCACCCAGCCTGACTGACAGTGACCCACATCTCCGCCCACCCAACCTGACTGACAGCAACTCAATCTCCACCCACCCAGCCTGACTGACAGCAACTCAATCTCCACCCACCCAGCCTGACTGACAGTTATTAAATCTCTGCCCACCCAGCCTGACTGACACTGTTCAATCTCCGCCCACCCAACCTGACTGACAGCAACTCATTCTCCCCCTCCCAGCCTGACTGACAGCAACTCATTCTCCGCCCACCGAACCTGACACAACTCAATCTCTGCCCACCCAGCCTGACTGACAGTTATTCAATCTCCGCCCACCCATGCCTGACTGACATCTATTCAATCTCCGCCTGCTCAGACTGACTGACAGTTATTCATTCTCCGCCAACCCAGCCTGACTGACAGCAACTCAATCTCCGCCCACCCAGCCTGACTGACAGCTTCAGATTATACTGAGCAGTGTCAGATCTCATAGGGCAAAAGGAAGGATTACAATAAAGTCAATGGAGAAAACAGAGGAGAAAAAACAGATCACTGATTGACGCTCGTTCTTTTTCTGGATGCGTTTTTTGCCCCAAAATGGATCTGTAAGAAACGCAGCGTCTGCTCGTTATTTTTGAAAACTCATTGACTTTTGCTGTGACAGAAAGAGATCCATTTTCCACGCAAAGTGGATCACAAAAAGTGGATCAAAAGCTCAGTGTGAATAAGGTCTTAATCTTCAGCTCCTCCACGGAGCCATTACGGGAGCCAGCTGTCCCAATGCCTCTGTGGCTCCGGCAGTAGCGTGATCACAACAGCAAGCGCAGACCTCATCTCGTAGCTGCACGTTGTGGCCGCGGAATGATGGGATTCATGTCTGAAAGACACAAATACATCTGAAGATAGGAAGAAGTGAGCAACATCTACCAGCCAGGTACTCGACTATCCGGGGCAAAAGTCACTACATCACGGTAGTGATCTCCAGAGGTTGTGGCCCTGACAGGACATGAAAGGGGTGTATTTACAGGAAAATGAGAGTCAATGAATTGTCCGTTGATGCCAGCTGAGGTATCTGGCCAGGGTTGGCCAGTGCTGTTCATGGGGTCCCCAAGGAATAGATGGTGGAGCAGCTGGATGGAACACTGCCCTCAGCAGGAGTAAGCCCCAGGGACAGTAAGAGTATAGGGGTGACAATGGGGTTTGTAGTGAGAAGTGCAGCAGATAGAGATAAGCAAGCAATTAATCTAGTTTCTTTACCTTTACTGATGTTTGGTAACAGGTTGAATTCGCGGGTACTGACACCAGGTCCAGTCTGTCCAGAAGCAGCTGGAGTCCATTCCAGTATGTGGAGAGAATATACATTCCTCCTATACACGCCTGTTTTGGGGTTCACATGCTTACGAGCTGATCTGTCCTCCCTCCTTCTCTTCTCTGTAGCTGCTCCAGCCAGCAGGCATTGCGAGCCCTTCCAAGCTGTCTGGTAGTCACAGCTCAGAGCTCTGTATGATGCTGTGCTGCTGGACTTAGACGGGTGACCAGCAGTCTCCTAGTCTCCAGATTCTGCTTAAAGGTCTGCAATCCCAAGTTGGCCTAGGACTCTGTTGTGCTGCTCTCAGCATGATCCTGGAGTGAGCTTTCAGCTGTTTCAACCCCACAAACTCCAACCCCCTCTTGCTTCTTCTTTCCTTCCCTTCCTCACATTCACTACTCCACTCTCTTACCCCTCTCCCCAGCCAGAAGAGTGAGTCACCCTAAATACTAGGTGTTTGTGCTCCCCTTGTGGTCAGGGATCAGGCTGTGTGTGGATGCATTGGGTTACTTAATGTACGGAGCTCCAGTTACCTCCAGACATGATACCACCACCGCTTATGGAGATGATACCACTGTAGCAACTGGACCGCAGGAACGCCACAGGTCTACGGGCCACAGCAAATCCACTGGTGGGTCGCATGTGTCCCGTATGTTGTGCAGTCTTGGTCTAACTTATCGGCCACCATGCAGCCTCAGGGAATGGTCGGTTACCAAGGTAAAGAAGGTAAAGAGCGCTGATATATCACTGGAATCAGGGTCTCTGACCCTACAATATGCTGCTCTCAGATGGGAAACCATAAACTGGGTAACAGATACCCTTTTATGTATTATACTATAGCAATCCTGACATGGATTCTAAAAAGTAAGCACACCAGTGCCATCAGGTCTAAGAGATCTACAGTATCTAAACTGACTCTGCAAGGATTTAGCTTCATATTGATCCACAAAAACTACGGGATATTCAAGTAATGTGGATACATTGATATAGTTTGTACTAGATTCTGTCACAGAGAAGCAGGAGCACAATGGATCTGCTGTTCTGGGACTAAACATCCTTCTTCTTCTCTGCTCTATTACGATTAGTGACTCCAGCTTATCTGCATTGTCTGCAGTTGTCAGAATACCAACTATCATTAATGGGAGAGAATTATCATATGGCAGATTTGTTACAGAAATCTCTGCAATTTCTCTAAACCCTTCTTCTAAAAATTCATGTGCCTAATCCACCTTCTCCGATGTGTGGAACAGATCAGTCTCAGAAATGTATGAATTCAATGTAACACTTTGCTCTGCAGATCTGTCTGTTCTGACTTGCTGCTAAGAAACAGAACAAACTCACCCTCTATCCTACTCTTGGATTGTGGCCTCTCCACTCTTCCTCCAGACTCTGGGATTGTGGCCTCGCCACTCTTCCTCCAGACTCTTGGATTGTGGCCTCTCCACTCTTCCTCCAGACTCTTGGATTGTGGCCTCTTCACTCTCCCTCCAGACTCTTGGATTGTGGCCTCTCCACTCTTCCTCCAGACTCTTGGATTGTGGCCTCTCCGCTCTTCCTCCAGACTCTTGGATTGTGGCCTCTCCACTCTTCCTCCAGACTCTTGGATTGTGGCCTCTCCACTCTTCCTCCAGACTCTTGGATTGTGGCCTCTCCACTCTTCCTCCAGACTCTTGGATTGTGGCCTCTCCGCTCTTCCTCCAAACTCTTGGATTGTGGCCTCTCCACTCTTCCTCCAGACTCTTGGATTGTGGCCTCTCCGCTCTTCCTCCAGACTCTTGGATTGTGGCCTCTCCCCTCTTCCTCCAGACTCTTGGATTGTGGCCTCTCCACTCTTCCTCCAGACTCTTGGATTGTGGCCTCTCCACTCTTCCTCCAGACTCTTGGATTGTGACCTCTCCACTCTTCCTCCAGACTCTTGGATTGTGGCCTCGCCACTCTTCTTTCAGACTCTTGGATTGTGGCCTCTCCACTCTTCCTCCAGACTCTTGGATTGTGGCCTCTTCACTCTCCCTCCAGACTCTTGGATTGTGGCCTCTCCACTCTTCCTCCAGACTCTTGGATTGTGGCCTCTCCGCTCTTCCTCCAGACTCTTGGATTGTGGCCTCTCCACTCTTCCTCCAGACTCTTGGATTGTGGCCTCTCCGCTCTTCCTCCAGACTCTTGGATTGTGGCCTCTCCACTCTTCCTCCAGACTCTTGGATTGTGGCCTCTCTGCTCTTCCTCCAGACTCTTGGATTGTGGCCTCTCTGCTCTTCCTCCAGACTCTTGGATTGTGGCCTCTCCACTCTTCCTCCAGACTCTTGGATTGTGGCCTCTCCACTCTTCCTCCAGACTCTTGGATTGTGGCCTCTCCACTCTTCCTCCAGACTCTTGGATTGTGGCCTCTCCGCTCTTCCTCCAGACTCTTGGATTGTGGCCTCTCCACTCTTCCTCCAGACTCTTGGATTGTGGCCTCTCCACTCTTCCTCCAGACTCTAGGATTGTGGCCTCTCCACTCTTCCTCCAGACTCTTGGATTGTGGCCTCTCCGCTCTTCCTCCAGACTCTTGGATTGTGGCCTCTCCGCTCTTCCTCCAGACTCTTGGATTGTGGCCTCTCCACTCTCCCTTCAGACTCTTGGATTGTGTCCTCTCCACTCTTCCTCCAGACTCTTGGATTGTGGTCTCTCCACTCTTCCTCCAGACTCTTGGATTGCGGCCTCTCCGCTCTTCCTCCAGACTCTTGGATTGTGGCCTCTCCGCTCTTCCTTCAGACTCTTGGATTGTGGCCTCTCCGCTCTTCCTCCAGACTCTGGGATTGTGGCCTTTCCGCTCTTCCTCCAGACTCTGGGATTGTGACCTCTCCGCTCTTCCTCCAGACTCTGGGATTGTGACCTCTTCACTCTTCCTCCAGACTCTTGGATTGTGGCCTCTCCACTCTCCCTTCAGACTCTTGGATTGTGTCCTCTCCACTCTCCCTCCAGACTCTTGGATTGTGGCCTCTCTGCTCTTCCTCCAGACTCTTGGATTGTGGCCTCTCCACTCTTCCTCCAGACTCTTGGATTGTGGCCTCTCCACTCTTCCTCCAGACTCTTGGATTGTGGCCTCTCCGCTCTTCCTCCAGACTCTTGGATTGTGTCCTCTCCACTCTCCCTCCAGACTCTTGGATTGTGTCCTCTCCCCTCTTCCTCCAGACTCTTGGATTGTGTCCTCTCCACTCTTCCTCCAGACTCTTGGATTGTGGCCTCTCCACTCTCCCTCCAGACTCTTGGATTGTGACCTCTTCACTCTTCCTCCAGACTCTTGGATTGTGGCCTCTCCACTCTCCCTTCAGACTCTTGGATTGTGTCCTCTCCACTCTCCCTCCAGACTCTTGGATTGTGTCCTCTCCCCTCTTCCTCCAGACTCTTGGATTGTGTCCTCTCCACTCTTCCTCCAGACTCTTGGATTGTGGCCTCTCCACTCTTCCTTCAGACTCTTGGATTGTGTCCTCTCCACTCTTCCTCCAGTCTCTTGGATTGTGTCCTCTCCACTCTTCCTCCAGACTCTGGATTGTGGCCTCTCCACTCTTCCTCCAGACTCTTGGATTGTGGCCTTTCCACTCTTCTTCCAGACTCTTGGATTGTGGCCTCTCCTCTCTTCCTCCAGATTCTAGGACCTTGATCTCCAATGACCTTTGTGGCTTACCCTCCTTGTGGAGTGTGTCAATGACTGCATTCTGGACATCTGTCAAGTCAGCAGTCTTCCCCATGATTGTGAAGCCTACTGAACCAGACTAAGGGACCAATTTAAACACTTAGTAAGCCTTTGCAGGTGTTTTGTGCTGGTTATACAAATTTTCTGAGATGATGACCTTTGGGCTTTTATTAATCATCAACATTAACAGAAGTAAACACATGAAATAGATCCCTCTGTGTGTATTGACTTTATTATATTATATTGCACTACTGAAATAAAGTCACTTTTTGTTGATATTGTAATTTATGGAGATGCAGCTGTAGATTCTTTTCACTCTATTCGTTGTTCAGAATAATGAAGTCGATTGCGATATTCCAAAAAACAGAACCCAGAAAAAGAAAAGTGATGTGAAGAACCGACCCCCCTCCCCGTGATTTCATGCTCCCTCCTATCCAATAAATAATGATCGATCTGGTTTACTGCCTAATAAACCGTCAGATTACTTACAATAAGGCTTTCACGGCCTCTGAAAAATAATTCAACTGAGAATTTGCCTGTAATTGTGATTACTCTCAATCTTCATCGATTCCTCACTGCTTTAAAGAGCTACAAAACCGTAATTGGCATCAGACAGAGCTCATACTTCATTAAAGGCAAATATTGTCAGCAATTAAATTTGGCTTTTTATTAAATATATAGATATACACAACTCCTGGATAAAATTCTGGAATCCCCGGGCTCGGAGGAGGACGTCCATTCAGTTGTTTAATGTTGTAGAAATAAAGCATATCCCAGACATGGCACAAAACTAAAGTCATTACAAATGGCAACTTTATGGCTTTAAGAAACACTAAAAGAAATCAAGATAAAAGATGTGCTACAAAGTAACGGTTACTTTTGTAGACCAGGCAGGGGGAAAAATGATGGAACCACCCTGTAAATTTTCATTCCCAAAACTAACACCTGCATCAAATAAGATCTGCTCGTTAGTCTGCATCTAAAAAGGAGTGATCACACCTTGGAGATCTGCTGCACCAAGTGGACCGACATGAATCATGGCTCCAACACCAGAGATGTCAATTGAAACAAAGAAGAGGTTTATCAAACTCTTAAAAGAGGGTAAATCATCATGCAATGTTGCAAAAGATGTTGGTTGTTCAGTCAGCTGTGTCTAAAATCTGGACCAAATACAAACAACATAGGAAGGTTGTTAATGGGAAACATACTGGTAGACCAAGGAAGACATCAAAGCATCAAGACCAGAAACTTAAAGCAATATGTCTCCAAAACAGGAAATGCATAACAAAACAAATGAGGAATGAACGGGAGGAAACTGGAGTCTGTGACCGAACTGTAAGAAACCACCTAAAGGGACTGGGATTTACATACAGAAAAGCTAAACATAAGCCATCACTAACACCTAAACAGAAAAGACCAAGGTTACAATGGGGTAAGGAAAAGCAATCATGGACTGCGGATGACTGGATGAAAGTCATATTCAGTGATGAATCGCAAATCTGCATTGGACAAGGTGATGATGCTGGAACTTTTCTTTGGTGTCGTTCCAATGAGATTTATAAAGATGACTGCCTGAAGAGAACATGCAAATTTCCACAGTCATTGATGATATGGGGCTGCATGTCAGGTAAAGGCACTGGGGAGATGGCTGTCATTACATCTTCAATAAATGCCCAAGTTTACATTCATATGTTGGACACTTTTCTTATCTCATCAATTGAAAGGATGTTTGGGGATGATTAAATCATTTATCAAGATGCAATAGAGCAAAAACTGTGAAAACATTCCTTGCAAGAAGACACATAAGGTCAATGTCATGGCCTGCAAATAGTCCGGATCTCAATCCAATTGAAAAACTTTGGAAGTTGAAGAAAATGGTCCATGACAAGGCTCCAACCTGCAAAGCTGATCTGGCAACAGCAATCAGAGAATGTTGGAGCCAGATTGATGATGAGTACTGTTTGTCACTCATTAAGTCCATGCCTCAGAGACTGCAAGCTGTTATAAAAGCCAGAGGTGGTGCAACAGAATACTAGTGATTAGTGATGAGCGAGCACTAAAATGCTTGAGTGCTCGATGCAGAATACACATTCATTATACACAGCTCAGCAGGATTCCCATTCATTGCAATACAACAAGTGTGGACTTCCAATATGGCCGCTTCCAGGGACATTTTCAATAACATAACAAAAATAGTTACAGCATTAAAAGAAAGAAAGACATAAACTGTAGTTTTTCTTCCACCGACATCTAATAAATGCAACCAAAAGTGCAGTTTTCCCTTTAATTCCTCCCTCTCGGTGACGTCTTGCCCCCAGTACGGCTCCGCTCTGTATATGGAGCACGCGCTTTGCTATAGTTTAATTACACAGAGCCTCAGCTCTTCATTCTCCAGGTCTGAGTATTTATCGATCTGTATCATATGGAGCCATGACATTTTCTCAGTGTTCCTGGATAACAGCTGTGACACTGAATTTCAGCATCTGCCGCTCCATTATGACAGCGAGGATAATGTAACATTCAATAGAAATGATTGGATTTTATTTCCTGATTGTTCCCCTTATAAAGTACCAAAAATATCCCCATTAATATTCCTGGGACGCCTCCCCGGGTCTGGAGGAGAATATCCTCGGCCGGTGGTCGTACAGTCGGGCGGATAGTGGAGCTGGGGCTGATCGGCTGCTATACAAGAACTAGATGTGGGCCTGATGCTATCGCATTGGAAGGGCGGTCTCGGTGCGCTGTCTCTCCTCTCTGTGCGCTGTCTCTCCCCTCTGTGCGCTGTCTCTCCCCTCTGTGCGCTGACTCTCCTCTCTGTGCGCTGTCTCTCCTCTCTGTGCGCTGTCTCTCCTCTCTGTGCGCTGTCTCTCTCTCGTGGCTTTCTCCCCTCTGTGCACTGTCCCTCTCGTTTGTGCTGTTGCCCCTTCGTGCCTGTCTCCCTCCTGGGCATCCTGTCTGTGCATTGTCCGTCCCGTGCGCTGTCTGTCCCCTGTGTGCTGTCTCTCTCTCATGGCTTTCTCCCCTCTGTGCACTGTCCCTCTCGTTTGTGCTGTGCCCCCTTCGTGTCTGTCTCCCCTCTGTGTGCGCCATGTCCCCCCTGTGCCCATGTCCCCCATACCTGTCTCTTCCCCGTGCCTCTCTATCCCCTGTGCCTCTCTCCACTGTGACTATCTCCCTCCTGTGCCGCTGTCTCTCTCTCTCCTGTGCCATTGTCTCTCTCTTCTGTGCCTCTCTCTCCCCCCTGTGCTGTTCTCTCTTCCCCGTGTGCTGCTCTCTCTCCCCCCTGTGCCGTCCTCTCTCATGTGCTTCACTCTCCCTTGTGCCGCTCTCTTTCTCCCTTGTGCTGCTCCCTCTTCCCCCCTGTCCTGCTCTCTCTCCCCCCTGTGCCGTCCTCTCCCTGTGCTTCTCTCTCCCTTGTGCCGCTCTCTTTCTCCCCTGTGCTGCTCCCTCTCTCTCCCTTGTGCCGCTCGCAAATTCTAATTCAAATTCAATTGAGCTTTATTGGCAGGACTACGTACATATAACCATTGCCAAAGCAAAAGGTAAAAATAGGGGGATGGGGTAGGGAGTGGGAGTAGGCAGGCATATAGGGGTCCAGGATATATCAGGCTCCTTTTAGGGGGTAGGGATATCAACAGGGTGGGGTATAGAAGTCCTTGGCATATCAGTCTCCTCTTAAGGCCCTGTTACACGCTGTGATGTTCCAGCAATCCGACCAATGATCCTACGTAGCTGTGATCGCTGGGACATCGTTATCTGATCACTGTTGAGCTGTCACACAGGCAGATTTACCAGAGATTAGCCAGTCTGCGCCCGACATCCGTCGGTCGTTAGGTTCGGTCAGGGTTTCGGGCACAGAATGGGGATCGCTGGTTGTTGCCCCTGTCACATGCGCCTATGCATGCGTGACAGCCGCAGACCAACGATCAAAAAACGGTCCTGGCCATTCATGAACCATCAATGATGAACGACCTTATGTGGCCTCTCTCTCCCCTGGGTGGCTCTCTGTTTCTCTCCTGTGGCCTCTCTCTCTCGTGGCCTCTCTCTCCTGTGGCCTCTCTCCTGGGGCCGCTCTCTCTCTCTCCTGGGGCAGCTCTCTTCTCTCCTATATGAGTGGGGGTTGCGTTCAGGGTGTGAAGTGCGGCAGGCGGCGTTGGTGAGTAGTTGTGCGGTGTGTTGTAGTGTGTGCCAGGGACCACCACCGGCAGACACCATATTCTTATACCCATTAGATCAGAGGTCCCAAACTCCAGGCCTCGAGGGCCGCCAAGTGCAGGATTTCAGGATTTCCTTAGTGTTACACAGGTGTTAATGTGATCAAATGCACAGGTAATGATTCCAACCCCTAAGGAGATCCTGAAAACATGAACTGTTGGCGGCCCTCGAGGCCTGGAGTTGGGGACCCCTGCATTAGGGTGTAGCAGGAGGAAGTGATAGAGGCGACATCCAGACGGAAGTAGAGGAGACACTGAGCAATTCTATATAGAGTTATTAATGTTATTAAGTAATATTAATTTATGAATGAATTATCTTTCACTATCACCATTGACTTTATACATTGATTTTAATATTATTAATTAATATTAATGAATTATCTTTCATTATTATTGATTTTATTAAGTTTAATATTAATAATAATGAATTTATGTATCAATTATCTTTCATTATTCTTATTGATTCTATATATTAAATTTAATATTATTAATTAATTAATAATGAATTATCTTTCAGCAGTACAAATGTATATCAGCCGATTCGAGTACATTTTTGTGCATTATATTACTATGAATTTTCCGTCACATCCCGGACCGCCTCAGCTCTGCTTTTCACAAAGTTGGTGTTTCCGGCCAGGACTCTAAAAGTTGCAAAATTTGGGGGAAATTATAAGTTGCCCAAAATGTTTCTGACATTTCAGTTTCAGTTGAGAATTAATAAATCTGTGACTGCCCTTCTCTAAACATAAAGGTGGTGACAGATTCCTTGTAAGATTGTTGTGAACTGTTACGTTACTGGGTTGTACAGCAGAAGTTGCCAAAATCTTTTCTGACCTCACTTCCTGCACCGCCGCTATCAGCTGAAGCTCCGCCTCATTGACTTTCTGCTTTGCCTGCTCCCAGCATGCACTGGGCACTGGGAATACTGGGAGTATCGGCTCCTTCTTTCTTAAAGGAAATCTGTGAGCAGGTTTGTGCTATGTAATCTGAAGACAGCATGTTGTAAGGGTTAACACAGAGATTTCAGCCAAGTGGCTCTTATCTTACTGGGTGTTGGTTACCTACAATGTTTGTTTTTACACCAGTAGCTTATCATTGCTCATACAAAGAGCCCAAGTCCAGCACGCCGCCTCTTTACATTAGCAGCTCACTGTCTAAACACATTGTTCATACAAAGCCTGGTGTGGATGGGGGCACCTCTCTGTCTATAGACATTGTATATACAGAGCCTGGTGTGGGTGGGGACAGCTCTCTGTCTATAGACATTGTATATACAGAGCCTGGTGTGGGCGGGGACAGCTCTCTGTCTATAGACATTGTATATACAGAGCCTGGTGTGGGCGGGGGCAGTTCTCTGTCTATAGACATTGTACATACAGAGCCTGGTGTGAGTGAGGGCAGCTCTCTGTCTATAGACATTGTATATACAGAGCCTGGTGTGGATGGGGGCAGATCTCTGCCTATAGACAGTGTACATACAGAGCCTGGTGTGGGTGGGGGCAGCTCTCTGTCTATAGACATTGTGTATATAGAGCCTGGTGTGGGCGGGGCAGCTCTCTGTCTATAGACATTGTACATACAGAGTCTGCTGTGGGTGGGGGCAGCTCTCTGTCTATAGACATTGTACATACAGAGCCTGGTGTGGGTGGGGGCAGCTCTCTGTCTATAGACATTGTACATACAGAGCCTGGTGTGGGCGGGAGCAGCTCTCTGTCTATAGACATTGTACATACAGAGCCTGGTGTGGGTGGGGGCAGCTCTCTGTCTATAGACATTGTACATACAGAGCCTGGTGTGGGCAGGGCAGCTCTCTGTCTATAGACATTGTATATACAGAGTCTGCTGTGGGTGGGGGCAGCTCTCTGTCTATAGACATTGTATATACAGAGCCTGGTGTGGATGGGGGCAGTTTTCTCATCTCCGCTGCATGGCTAAATCTAAAAACTGATTGTGTCAGAGATGCTGCAGCCAGTAATCTATGTGATACATTGTTGGATTCAGGGTTTATTTGCCTATGTTATGCTGCTCTCAAATGAGATAGCAAAGACCTGCAGACAGAGAGGTGCTGTGAGGACATGCTGGCAGTTGTAGTTCTGCTATCTTTGACAGATCACAGGTTAGAGATGAGCGGCTTAATACATGAAATATTGTTCTGTGACTTATCTCTTCTTCCTATGCACTAACTTTACATATGTTTCCTTGACAGCAATTGTTCAGTTGTCAGGCTCTCCGGAAGCTCAGCATGCCTGACAACGATCTCTCCAACCTGCCAGCAACTATTGCCAGCTTAGTGAATCTGAAAGAGTTGGATATCAGTAAAAATGGTACGTTCCTCTGTCATTCATGTGACGCCTGTGAGCGTGTGTCCCATCAACTTCCTGTGAGTGTGTCCCATCAGCGTGCGCTCAATCAGCGTGCGCCCTGTCAGCTTGCATCCTGTCAGTGTGTCACATCAGCGTATGACCTGTCAGCGTGCGTCCTGTCAGTGTGTCACATCAGCGTGCAACCTGTCACTGTGCATCCTGTGTCTCCAGTCAGTGCGCGCCCTATCAGCGTGCGCCGTCAGCTTGCATCCTGTCAGTGTGTCACATCAGCGTATGACCTGTCAGCATGCGTCCTGTCAGTGTGTCCCATTACGTGTGTCCCATCAGTGTGTGTCCTACAGGTGTGCGTCCTGTAAGTGTGTGTCCTGTTAGTGTGCATCCTGTCAGGGTGTGCCCTGTCAGTGTGTGTCCTGTCAGTGTATGTTCTGTCGGTGTGTCACATCAGTGTGCATCCTGTCAGTGTGCGTCCAGTCAGCGTGTATCCTGTGAGCGTGCGTCCTGTGAGTGTGCATCCGGTCAGCGTGCGTCCTGTGAGTGTGCATCCTGTCAGCGTGTGTCTTGTCAGTGTGCATCCTGTCAGCGTGCGTCATGTCAGCTTGCGTTCTGTCAGCGTGCGTCTTGTCAGCTTGCGTTCTGTCAGCGTGCGTCCTGTAAGTGTGTCCCATCAGCGTGCATCTTGTCAGTGTGTCCCATTAGTGTGTGTTCTGTCTGCGTGCGTCCTGCTGGTGTGCGTCCTGTTAGTGTGCATCCTGTCACCATGCGTCTTGTCAGTATGCGTCCTGTCAGTGTGTCATATCAGTGTGCATCCTGCTGGTTGGTGTCTGTCCTGTCAGTGTGCGTCCTGTCAGTGTGCGTCCTGTCGATGTGTCACATCAGTGTGGGTCCTGTCAATGTGCGTCTTGCTGGTTGGTGTGTGTCCTGTCAGGATATGTCCTGTCAGTGTCTGTCCTGTCAGTGTCTGTCCTGTCAGTGTGCGTCCTGTCAGTGTGCGTTCTGTCAGTGTGCGTCCTGTCAGTGTGCGTCCTGTCAGTGTGCGTCTTGCTGGTTGGTGTGTGTCCTGTCAGTGTGCGTCCTGTCAGTGTGCGTCCTGTCAGTGTGCACCCTGTCAGTGTGCGCCCTGTCAGTGTGCGCCCTGTCAGTGTGCGCCCTGTCTGTGTGCGCCCTGTCTGTGTGCGCCCTGTCTGTGTGCGCCCTGTCTGTGTGCGCCCTGTCTGTGTGCGCCCTGTCTGTGTGCGCCCTGTCTGTGTGCGCCCTGTCTGTGTCTGTTCTGTCTGTGTCTGTCCTGTCTGTGTCTGTTCTGTCTGTGTCTGTCCTGTCTGTGTCTGTCCTGTCAGGGTGCGTCCTGTTAGTGTGCATCCTGTCAGTGTGCGTCCTGTCTGTGTCTGTCCTGTCTGTGTCTGTCCTGTCAGGGTGCGTCCTGTTAGTGTGCATCCTGTCAGTGTGCGCCCTGTCTGTGTGCGCCCTGTCTGTGTGCGCCCTGTCTGTGTGCGCCCTGTCTGTGTGCGCCCTGTCTGTGTGCGCCCTGTCTGTGTGCGCCCTGTCTGTGTCTGTTCTGTCTGTGTCTGTCCTGTCTGTGTCTGTCCTGTCTGTGTCTGTCCTGTCTGTGTCTGTCCTGTCAGGGTGCGTCCTGTTAGTGTGCATCCTGTCAGTGTGCGTCCTGTCTGTGTCTGTCCTGTCTGTGTCTGTCCTGTCAGGGTGCGTCCTGTTAGTGTGCATCCTGTCAGTGTGCGTCCTGTCTGTGTCTGTCCTGTCTGTGTCTGTCCTGTCAGGGTGCGTCCTGTTAGTGTGCATCCTGTCAGTGTGCGTCCTGTCTGTGTCTGTCCTGTCTGTGTCTGTCCTGTCAGGGTGCGTCCTGTTAGTGTCTGCCCTGTCAGTGTGCGTCCTGTCAGTGTGCGCCCTGTCAGTGTGCGCCCTGTCGATGTCTCACATCAGCTTCTTATGTCTTGAAGATAACCCTCATCTTTCTGACTTAGGATGGTCTATTAACGACCGGGAGATCCTCCCTCGACTTTCATGCTTGTTACAGTGTTTTTATGTATTTTCTCATTGCTTTCAATGGTCAAAAATGCTGCAAAACCTCTAGAAGAAGCAGCGTCCATTGTTTCAGTGCGTTTTCCCCAGTGATATCAAAGAGTGAATGCAAAAAACGCAGCTGCTGCTCTTGTGGAGACTAAAACTAACTTTATTAAACATGTTCTGCAGACAAATGACACCAAAAACAAAGCTAAGTTTTTTACCGCCAGGAGAGCAAATGTGCAGAAAAACTCAAGGTGTGAACATTTCTTTAAAGAGAACCTGACAGCTGATACGTGCTACCCGGTCCGTGAGCAGCTGTATAAGGCCGGCTTCACACCACGCTTTTCTGCATCTGATTGTGTCCACTTTTGCCTCCCATGTATCCCTACGGTGCCGGATTAGTCCTATTTGGCCATCCGGTTTTGTATTTTCTGTGCCTGATCCGATTTTGTCCATGAAAAAAAATTTTGATCGTTTCCCGGATCTGATCTACAGCACAGAGCAGGCTCAGAAATTCTGCCGTGCTCATTCCGCACCATGCACATCAGTATTTCTGAGACACGCTGAGTGTTCAGCACCATGGAGAGCAGTACTGCACACACAGGCAGAAACATCAGCACCATGGAGAGCAGCACTGCACACACAGGCTGACAGATCAGCACCATGGAGAGCAGCACTGCACACACAGGCTGACGGATCAGCACCATAGACTGCAGCACTGCACACACATGCTGGCCGATTAGCACCTTGGAGAGCAGCACTGCACACACAGGCTGACAGATCAGCACCATGGAGAGCAGCACTGCACACACAGACTGACAGATCAGCACCATAGACTGCAGCACTGCACACACATGCTGGCCGATTAGCACCTTGGAGAGCAGCACTGCACGACACCCATGGGCTGACAGATCAGCATCATGGAGAGCAGCACTGCACACACAGGCTGAGAGATCAGCACATGGACAGCAGCACTGCACACACAGGCTGACAGATCAGCATCATGGAGAGCAGCACTGCACACACAGGCTGAGAGATCAGCATCATGGAGAGCAGCACTGCACACACAGGCTGAGAGATCAGCATCATGGAGAGCAGCACTGCACACACAGGCTGACAGATCAGCATCATGGACAGCAGCACTGCACACACAGGCTGACAGATCAGCATCATGGAGAGCAGCACTGCACACACAGGCTGAGAGATCAGCATCATGGAGAGCAGCACTGCACACACAGGCTGAGAGATCAGCATCATGGACGAGCAGCACTGCACACACAGGCTGAGAGATCAGCACCATGGACAGCAGCACTGCACCACACACAGGCTGACAGATCAGCATCATGGGGAGCAGCACTGCACACACAGGCTGAGAGATCAGCATCATGGAGAGCAGCACTGCACACACAGGCTGAGAGATCAGCATCATGGAGAGCAGCACTGCACACACAGGCTGACAGATCAGCATCATGGAGAGCAGCACTGCACACACAGGCTGAGAGATCAGCACCATGGACAGCAGCACTGCACACACAGGCTGACAGATCAGCATCATGGAGAGCAGCACTGCACACACAGGCTGACAGATCAGCACCATGGACAGCAGCACTGCACACACAGCTGACAGATCAGCATCATGGAGAGCAGCACTGCACACACAGGCTGACAGATCAGCACCATGGACAGCAGCACTGCACACACAGACTGACAGATCAGCACCATGGACAGCAGCACTGCACACACACAGGCTGACAGATCAGCACCATGGACAACAGCACTGCACACACCAGGCTGACAGATCAGCACCATGGGAGAGCAGCACTGCCACACAGGCTGACAGATCAGCACCATGGAGAGCAGCACTGCACACACAGGCTGACAGATCAGCATCATGGAGAACAGCACTGCACACACAGGCTGAAGATCAGCACCATGGAGAGCAGCACTGCACACACAGGCTGACAGATCAGCACATGGAGAGCAGCACTGCACACACAGGCTGACAGATCAGCATCATGGAGAGCAGCACTGCACACACAGGCTGAGAGATCAGCACCATGGACAGCAGCACTGCACACACAGGCTGACAGATCAGCATCATGGAGAGCAGCACTGCACACACAGGCTGACAGATCAGCATCATGGAGACAGCACTGCACACACAGGCTGAGAGATCAGCACCATGGACAGCAGCACTGCACACACAGGCTGACAGATCAGCACCATGGACAGCAGCACTGCACACACAGGCTGACAGATCAGCACCATGGACAACAGCACTGCACACACAGGCTGACAGATCAGCACCATGGAGAGCAACACTGCACACACAGGCTGACAGATCAGCACCATGGACAGCAGCACTGCACACACAGGCTGACAGATCAGCACCATAGAGAGCAGCACTGCACACACAGGCTGACAGATCAGCACCATGGACAGCAGCACTGCACACACAGGCTGACAGATCAGCACCATGGACAGCAGCACTGCACACACAGGCTGACAGATCAGCACCATGGACAGCAGCACTGCACACACAGGCTGACAGATCAGCACCATGGACAGCAGCACTGCACACACAGGCTGACAGATCAGCACCATGGACAGCAGCACTGCACACACAGGCTGACAGATCAGCACCATGGGGAGCAGCACTGCACACACAGGCTGACAGATCAGCACCATGGAGAGCAGCACTGCACACACAGGCTGACAGATCAGCACCATGGAGAGCAGGACTGCACACACAGGCTAACAGATCAGCACCATGGAGAGCAGCACTGCACACACAGGCTGACAGGTCAACACTGTGGACAGCAGCACTGCACACACAGGCTGACAGATCAGCACCATGGAGAGCAGCACTGCACACACAGGCTGACAGATCAGCACCATGGGGAGCAGCATTAAAGCAATCCTGCAGAACACTGGATCCAGGATCTTATTTGGCAGCAATTCCAACACATCTTGTCCTGTGAGTTTCTGTCCGGTGGATCCTGCAAAAAACAGGATCCAATCTGACAGCTGAAATCCATCGTGTGAAGCCGGCCTTATCTCAGCCACTGGCGGGCACAGTCAGAAAGGGGCCCCTGCACATGAACAATATATGGGCCCTTTGCAGCCCAAAGGATCATTACAATGCACAATTTCACCTGCTTTGGAGGTGTAAATGGGGCCCCCTAACCTCTTCGGCCCCAAGTTGCACCAATGATATGTCCGACCCCCGATCTCAGCCAGGTATCTTTGACTCTGAAGCACTGCAATGTAATTTAATAGCCGCCCTGTACACTAGTGGAACATGTGACTCCCCGGCGGCTTCACTCACCCTCAACCCTGGACTGACAGATCTGTGCCCACCATAGATGGCTATAAAACACATTATGCTACCATATAGTGCCTACATAATACTGCAATTCAATGCAACCTGGATTGAGTCCTTGCACAATAGTGTCATTTGCCCCTGTTCCTATTACAGCGCCTCTCTATGGTCCTTGCTTTGATTCATTACATGATACAATGTATCACTTCAGCCAGATACAATGTAAATCTTGTATCCTGGGAGATAATGACTCTCTGAGACGACACATGTCGCAAACATCGCAGCCGGCAGTTCAGAGGAGGAAATATAATTGTTTAGTCCTAATAGCTGAGATAATTAATAGTCCCACTTTTAATTAGCCGCTGATCTAATCTGAGCTTTGATTGAACAACCGGCGTTCTGCGAACAAAGGGAAGATGTTGATTTTAGCGCAGGATCCAGATCGCGGAGAGCAGCGGCGCCTCCTGCTCCTCATCCGCTGTGTCATAATAATGGATTCATCTGTCCTTTTCTTCTTTACACACGGCCTTATTTATACCCGGCTATGAGTCGGCACGCTCTAAATTTTAATGCGGATATTTTTAGACAACGATCAATCCTAACGCAATACATGCGAAGTCGAAGGGGATTATTCAGGCCACCACCGCTCTCTGTAATTGCAGCCTACTAAGGAATTGCAAATGGAAATGATAAGGGAGAGCACTTAGCTGAGGATGGTTATATTTGGCTTAAAGGGAACCTGACAGCTAATTTATGCCCCCCAAACCTATCACTATCTGTCCCTGCAGCTTCCTAGTACTATTATAATCATCCCTGTCTGACCAATACTGCACTGTAATTACTGTAATCAGGGCTGTGGAGTCGGCAAGCCAAACATCTGACTCCACCAAAATGGACATCAACGCCAACTCCGACTCTACACCGTCACTGTGAAGTCAATAAGCCAAACATCCGACTCCGACTCCACAACCGTGACTGTGAAGTCAATAAGCCAAACATCCGACTCCACAACCGTGACTGTGAAGTCAATAAGCCAAACATCCGACTCCACAACCGTGACTGTGAAGTCAATAAGCCAAACATCCGACTCCATAACCATGACTGTGAAGTCAATAAGCCAAACATCCGACTCCGCCTACACCTCCTCAATTTTCCTGAATTTGACTCCACTCAAAATGGGCACCGACTCCGGACTCCACAGCCTTGACCATAATAGTTGAGAAGAATCATTTAGTAAATTACAATTTCGGATGGTAAGTAGCCTCCGTCTAGTCGGATGGGTGTTCCTATGGCTGCATGTCCTCCTCTCGTTCCGTGGTTATTATGTCCCTGTGAGTGTAATAACCTAACTTAAAGGCACGCTCCCCATCTGAATTGTATGGGCTCCTTGTAGCTATGACGCACCGGCCGCGTCATTTCCAGTTCTGTTATGTTGCATCGGCTGCATCCTTTCCGGTCCTGTTATGTCATACCGGTCGCATAATTTCCAATGCTGTTACGTTGCACCATCCACGTCATTTCCACTCCTGTTATGTTGCACGGGCAACGTAATTTCCAGTCCTGTTATGACGCACCGGCCATGTCATTTCCGGTCCTATTATGTCACACTGGCCATGTCTTTTCCAGTCCTGTTATATTGCACCGACCACATAATTTCCAGTCCTGTTATGTCACACTGGCCGCATCATTTCGAGTCCTGTTATGTAGCACCGGCCACATCATTTCCAGTCCTGTTATATAGCACCGGCCGCGTCATTTCCAGTCCTGTTATATAGCACTGGCCGCATCATTTCCAGTCCTGTTATATAGCACTGGCCGCATCATTTCCAGTCCTGTTATGTTGCACCGACTGCATCATTTCCAGTCCTGTTCTGTCGCACCGGCCGCATCATTTCCAGTCCTGTTATGTAGCACTGGCACTCCCAGCCTTAAGGTACCATCACATGCCGCGATATCGCTGGCAATTCCCGAATTCGGCGATGTGGAAACCACATCGAATGTGCGTAGTGGGGTGTGACTGGGCGATTCTATGGCGAGAAATCGCTGGTGGAGCGTTGCCTGATCGCCCTGCTCTGCAGTGAAATGAGGTGATATCCACCAGGCGATTTCAGCGCATTGTGGAGTGTGACAGGGTGATAGCGATGTAGAAAGCGAGCTCAGACATTCTGGAATCAATCCCTTAGGGTACCTTTACGCGCCGCTACTGGCAGGTGGATACAACCAGCTACTTCACGTGCACAAGCACGCACAAACGGTTACAAACGGTCAACGCACCATCTTTACACGCCGCCACAAGCTACGCTACGTGACATCTATCCCCGGATACACCGCTGGGTGCCACAAGTAGCCATCTGTAGCTTAGCGTACCATCTTCAGACGTCGCCACCACAGGGTACTCTGGGCGGAACAAAGACAGCAGAGAAAACATATAGGCGTGCCACAGTCCATCACGCCGCGCCCAAACCACAACCATTGGCTAACCCAACAGAGTTCTGATGGGCACGACGCAAAGGGCGGATGGCGGACACCTGACGTAGTAGTGATCGGACTGTGGCACGGAATAAGCGCTTGTGACATGATGGAGTGTGCAGGAAGAGCCAATCGGTACGCAGTATCTTCCACCAATGATCGCTGATGGGGCGCGGTAACCCGGAGCCTGTGTCACGCCCCAGCTACATACCAGCTACATTGCCTGATGTCGACACATCCCTTCTGTCGCTTCTTTACACACCGATACAGCTCGCTACAATCGCCTGTGTAGCCATCTGTTTCCGGGCAGTGCTCGGAAACAGATGTATCTGTGGCCGGGTGCCTCCTACCGACTTTACACGCCGCTACTACGGGGTATTTTCCCGCTACAAGCTACATTTGGCAGCTGATATAATCTATACCCCCCTGAGGAAGGTCATTGGACCGTAACGCGTAGGGGCCACTGGGGCTACGGATGAGCACTCTTCACACTGCTTGAATGTAGGTACCACTTCATTACTAGATTCTAGGTTGCCAGCCTTTTCTACAAGGATACAGGGTGACTAATTGGCGGACTGAACATATAAAAACCCCCCTAACTGCTATATGTGCTGTCTTATTTCAATAAGGGACCAATTTTGGGTACCTTGATTTATGATATGCCTATGTAAGGGCAGATTAAGGTGTAGGACTGAGGGTTTAGTTTGCATAGGTTATCCAGTAAATCTCAATGTGGATTTAATATAAGCGTGGGTGATCTGGACATTAGAGATAGGAGTTTGAAGGCTATATGCTCTCATATTGTGGATCATATTATGTGCCCAATATTTGAGAGTTCCTGTTAACCATCTCTTTTAGTCTAGAATGGTGTAACTGCATTGCAGATTCGTGAGTGTTGCTCTCCGGCCCCTTCAGCATGCTGTGAGGCACTGTTCTCTTGGCAAAAATATTGTAATTTATCTCTCCATACTCATACCATTCTTTGTTGTCTCTATTTTTGTTGAAACTTATGAAACTATTAAGCTATTACCTTTGGTTTTAAAGCTTGATAATAAAAACTATGATTTTAAAGATACCCTTGATTCCGTTTGGAATTTGTTTGATTATGACTGAGTTTGGGTGGACTATATTTTTGGATATGTGATTAATTCAAGCTACATTTGTAGCCTGTAGCTGGTTGTATCCACCCGCCAGTAGCGGCGTGTAAAGGTACCCATAGGCGTGCCTGAGCGTGCTGTTTTCCACGCCCCATCTGCAGCGATTGGTGGCTTGGTGGTAACGCAGTTGTGTCGGCCAATCGGAGTGGTAGGGGCGTGGTGTAACACACTCTGGCACACCTATCTCCTCGCCGTGGTCAAACTCTGCACCCACATCGCTGATGTGGTTGTGGCGTGTGACGTGGCGATGTGGCAAGGGCAGATCGCTTCCAGTCTTCTGCAGTTGATTTCCAGAACTCAGGATCGCCGGAGAACGGACGCAAGATCGCTACATGTGACAGCTCCACAGCGATCAGAAAAAAGTGCCCGAAACGTGCGCGCCCACGTCAAATCACCCGCGATATGGAAGCCATGTGGAGGTGTGTGACGGTACCTTAAGGGTCAGACTTGGCTCCCTGAACACTCTTAGCTCATTTTGCCATCCTGCTATTGATTCCACATCCGCTATGATACATCCCGTAACACAGAGCAGCTTTAATTGCTGCATTATGTGAAGTTCTAGGGCAGGCGAAGGCCCATATATTGTTCTTGCATAAGGGCCCTTTTCCATCTGTTTCTGCCAGTGCACTAAGTAAACTAAAATTAGAGATATTTCAATATTCACCAAATAATCAAAATCTGTATAGGGCTGAATTATTGATCTTTCAGCTCTGACAACAAACAGAACATGTAGTGTATGAGGGAGCGGTGAGCAAAAGATCACATATCAACAGTATGTGGGCCCGAGAGCTCAGCGAAATGCATCATTCCACCTACTTTGGAGATTAAATGGCCACCTGAGCTCCTGGGCCCTGACCTCTGGGCTGACCTCCTGACCTCTGACTTCGGGCTCCGACCTCTGGGCTCCTGACCCACCTGACCTCCTGCTTGACTCTGACCTCCTGGGCTCCTGACTCCTGACCTCCTGGGCTCCTGACCTCCTGGGCTCCTGACCTCCTGGGCTCCTGACCTCCTGGCTCCTGACCCTTCCTGACCTCCTGGGCTCCTGACCTCCAGGCTCCTGACCTCTGGTTTGACTCCTGACCTCCTGGGCTCCTGACTCCTGACCTCCTGGGCTCCTGACCTCCTCTGACCTCCTGGGCTCCTGACCTCCTGGGCTCCTGACCTCCTGACTTCCTGGGCTCCTGACCTCCTGACCTCCTGGGCTCCTGACCTCCTGGCTCCTGACCTCCTGACCTCCTGGGCTCCTGACCTCCTGGGCTCCTGACCTCTGCTGACTTCCTGGGCTCCTGACCTCCTGGCCTACCTGACCTCCTGGGCTCCTGACCTCCTGGGCTCCTGACCTTCTGGGCTCCTGACCTCCTGGGCTCCTGACCTCCTGACTTTCTGCCCTGACCTTCTGGGCTCCTGACCTCTAGGCTCCTGGGCTCCTGACCTCCTGACTTTCTGGCTCCTGCCTCTGGGCTCCTGACCTCCTAGGCTCCTGGGCCCTATGCGGCTTCACCAATGATATTGTCCACGCTTGATATCAACCATATAATATTCTGTAAATGATAGCACAGTGTCTGATCAGTCTGATATTCATATCTTGTCTTTTATTCTTCCAGGTATACAAGAATTTCCAGATAATATCAAATGCTGTAAATGTTTATCAATAGTAGAGGCCAGCGTGAATCCAATCTCAAAGTAAGACGCCTCCCGTATTGGACAATAAAGCATGGAACAGTACAGGGATAATACACACAGTGATGTCACAGTACAAGGATAATACACACAATGATGTCACAGTACAGGGATAATACACACAGTGATGTCACAGTACAGGGATAATACACACAGCGATGTCACAGTACAGGGATAATACACACAGCGATGTCACAGTACAGGATAATGCACAACAGTGATGTCACAGTACAGGGATAATACACACAGCGATGTCACAGTACAGGGATAATACACACAGTGATGTCACAGTACAGAGATAATGCACACAGCGATGTCACAGTACAGGATAATACACAGCAATGTCACAGTACAGAGATAATACACACAGCGATGTCACAGTACAGGGATAATACACACAATGATGTCACAGTACAGGGATAATACACACAGTGATGTCACAGTACAGGGATAATACACACAGTGATGTCACAGTACAGGGATAATATACACAGTGATGTCACAGTACAGGGATAATACACACAGCGATGTCACAGTACAGTGATAATCACACAGTGATGTCACAGTACAGGGATAATACACACAGTGATGTCACAGTACAGGGATAATACAACAGTGATGTCATAGTACAGGGATAATACACACAGATGTCACAGTACAGAGATAATACACACAGTGATGTCACAGTACTGGGATAATGCACACAGCATGTCACAGTACAGGGATAATACACAAAATGATGTCACAGTACAGGGATAATACACACAGTGATGTCACAGTACAGGGATAATACACACAGTGATGTCACAGTACAGGATAATACACACAGGATGTCACAGTACAGGGATAATACACACAGTGATGTCACAGTACAGGGATAATATACACAGTGATGTCACAGTACAGGGATAATACACACAGCAATGTCACAGTGCAGAGATAATACACACAGTGATGTCACAGTACAGAGATAATACACACAGCGATGTCACAGTACAGGGATAATACACACACGATGTCACAGTACAGGGATAATACACACAGTGATGTCACAGTACAGGGATAATACACACAGGATGTCACAGTACAGGGATAATACACACAGTGATGTCACAGTACAGGGATAATACACACAGTGATGTCACAGTACAGGGATAATATACACAGTGATGTCACAGTACAGGGATAATACACACAGTGATGTCACAGTACAGGGATAATACACACAGTGATGTCACAGTACAGGGATAATACACACAGTGATGTCACAGTACAGAGATATACACACAGTGATGTCAAGTACAGGGATAATACACACAGCGATGTCACAGTACAGAGATAATACACACATGATGTCACAGTACAGGGATAATACACACAGTGATGTCACAGTACAGAGATAATACACACAGTGATGTCACAGTACAGGGATAATACACACAGTGATGTCACAGTACAGGGATAATACACAAGTGATGTCACAGTACAAGGATAATACACACAATGATGTCACAGTACAGGGATAATACACACAGTGATGTCACAGTACAGAGATAATACACACAGTGATGTCACAGTACAGGGATAATACACACAGCGATGTCACAGTACAGGGATAATGCACACAGCGATGTCACAGTACAGGATAATACACACAGTGATGTCACAGTACAGAGATAATACACACAGCGATGTCACAGTACAGGGATAATACACACAGGATGTCACAGTACAGGATAATACACAGCGATGTCACAGTACAGGGATAATACACACAGCGATGTCACAGTACAGGGATAATACACACAGCGATGTCACAGTACAGAGATAATACACACAGTGATGTCACAGTACTGGTGGAGCAGTTACTGACTACCTTTTGTAGATTAATGATAACAATGTGACGCTTATGGTGAATATTTGTGTGATCTGATCACTTTCATTCTTCTCTCTCCAGGTTACCGGATGGCTTTACGCAGCTTCTTAATTTAACTCAGTTGTACCTTAATGATGCCTTTCTTGAGTATCTTCCAGCCAATTTTGGAAGGTGAGCGGATTCTTAATATCTGTGATAGTAGAACAATCCCTCTTTTTCTCTGTGACATTTAGTATCAGCTATTTCCACATTAGCTATTGAAGTATTACTTTCTACTCAGTGACTGAACTTATCATAATTGGTTAATTGATGCCATTTTTAATGCTATAATACTTGTCATCTACCATCCATCCATCACCATCTATCATCCATCATCCATCCATCCATCATCCATCCATCATCATCCATCCATCCATCCATCCTCACATCCTATGCCATCTAATCTCCTCACACAGTCTTCATATCACTCCATTATCGCCATCACTATCCAATCTCATGTCAATCAACATCATCATCGATCACCATATCATCCACATCCATCATACTCCATCCCCATCTATCCAATCATCATACATCATATCACATGACCATCATCACCATCCATCATTCGATCCATCATCCACCACCTATGACCCATCATCCATCCACCATCTATCCATCATCATCCATCATCATCCACATCTCATCCATTACATCATTCATCCATCATCCTCATCATCCAATCTCATCCATCATCATCCATTCCATCATCATCTATCCATCATCATCCCATCTCATCACCATCATCCATCCATCCATCATCCACCCATCCATCACACCCATCCATCATCCACCATCATCATCATCCATCATCCATCATCCATCCATCCATATCCATCCCATCTATCCATCATCATCCATCCATCACATCCATCCAAGTCCATCCATCATCATCCATCCATCCACTCATCCATCATCCATCATCATCCATCCATCATCATCCAGTCATCCATCCGATCATCCATCCATCATCTCATCCATCCATCATCCATACCCATCATCCATCCACATCCATCCTCATCCATCCATCTCCATCCATCCATTCCCATCCTCATCCATCCATCCACTCCATCCATCCCATCATCCATCATCATCCATCCAATCCATCATCATCCATCCATCCCATCCATCATCCATCCTCATCCATCCATCCATTCCATCCATCCATCATCCATCCATCCATCATCCATCCATCATCCATCCATCATCCATCCATCATCCATCCATCATCCATCCATCCATTCCATCTCATCCATCCATCCATCCATCCATCCATCCATCCATCCCATCCATCCATCCATCATCCACCATCCATCATCCATCCCATCTCATCCATCCATCATCCATCATCCATCCATCCATCATCCACCATCCATACAATCTCATCCATCCCATCCATCCATCATCATCCTCATCCTATCCTCATCCATCCCATCCATCATCATATCCATCCATCCATCCATCCATCACATCCATCATCCATCCATCATCCATCCATCCATCCATCCTATCCATCCATCCATCATCCATCCATCCATCCATCACCGTCATCCATCCATCATCCATCCATCCATCCTCATCATCCATATCCATCCATCCTCATCCATCCATCTCCATCCATCATCCATCCATCCATCCATGTCATCCATCCATCATCCATCCTCATCCATCCATCATCATCATCCATCATCCATCCATCATCACCATCCATCATCCATCCATCATTCCATCCATCCATCCATCATCCATCATCCTCCATCATCCATCATCCACCATCATCCATCGTCATCCATCCATCATCCATCCATCATCTATCCATCCATCCATCATCCATCCTCATCCATCCATCATCCATCCATCATCCACCATCATTCCTCATCATCCATCCATCATCCCATCATCCTATCCATCCATCCATCCATCCATCCCATCATCCATCCTCATCCATCCATCATCCATCCATCACATCCATCATCCATCCTCATCCATCCTCATCCATCCATCCATCCATATCCATCATCCATCCATCATCCATCATCCATCATCCATCATCTCATCCATCCATCATCACATCATCCATCCATCATCATCCATCATCCATCCATCCATCATCCATCCATCCACATCCATCATCCTCATCCATCATTCCCTCCATCATCCATCATCCATCATCATCCATCCATCATCATCCTCATCCATCATCCATCCATCATCATCCATCATCCATCCATCATCCATCCATCCATCTCATCCATCCATCATCCATCATCCATCCATCATCATCCATCATCCATCATCATCCATCATCATCCATCCTCATCTATCATCCATCATCATCCATCCATCCATCCATCATCCATCATCTCATCCACATCCATCATCATCCATCCATCACTCCATCCCTATCATCCATCATCCATCATCCATCCATCATCCATCCATCCATCCATCCATCATCATCCATCATCCCATCCATCCATCATCCATCATCTCTATCCATCATCCATCCATCTCTCATCCATCATCCATCCATTCTCCATCATCCATCCATCATCCATCCATCATCCTATCCATCATCCATCCTATCCATCCATCACTATCCATCATCATCACCATCATCCATCCCATCATCCATCATCATCCATCCATCATCCTCATCCATCATCATCTATCATCATCATCCATTACCATCCATCCATCCATCATCATCCATCATCCATCCATCATCCATCCTCATCATCATCCATCCATCATTCCATCCCTCCATCCATCATCATCCATCATCTCATCCATCCATCCATCATCATCATCCCATCATCCATCATCATCCATCATCCATCCTCATCCATCCATCATCCATCCATCATCCATCCTCATCCATCCACATCTATCCATCATCATCCATCATCCATCCATCATCATCATCCATCATCTATCCGTCATCATCCATCATCCATCATCCATCCATCATCCATCCATCATCCATCCATCATCCATCCATCATCCATCCTCATCCATCCGTCATCCATCCATCATCTATCCATCATCCATCATCTATCCATACATCATCCATCCATCATCCATCCGTCATCCATCCATCATCTATCCATCATCCATCATCTATCCATCATCCATCATCTCTCCATCATCGATCCATCTATGTTGAGACATCTATGTATCCTGAGTAAGACGCTTCACATCACCTCCCCTGCTCTGGCATTGTCATTGCTACTTTGTGTTCGCCTTCCATAGTCTGACAATTTTTTTCTCTTTTTCTCTACTCTTCATCTATTTTATTTCTATCTTTTCAATAACTATGTATTTCTCTACTTTTCTATGATATAAATGCACATTACATAACCACATATGCAGGCGCACATTTTATAGATTTTATTACTATTCTTCCATTTCTTCTTACATTTGTATCCTTCATAGACTGAGATCACCCGTCCAGTGATCGCCTGGTACATCGGATCCAGCACGATCCGTTCTGCAAACACAACTTTATTGTTCATTATGACAAAGTTGATTTCTGCAGGATCCATTTTTGTAACATTGGAGTCTATGGAGAACGGATCCGGTAACTGATCACTATTTATCCTCTGTTTTTCTCTCATCTGTAAAGGATCCGTTTCTTTTTTCTTACTGGATTAGATACAAAAAGAGGATAAATAGTGATCAGTTACCGGATCCGTTCTCCATAGACTCCAATGTTACAAAAACGGATCCTGCAGAAATCAACTTTGTCAAAACGGACAATAAAGTTGTGTTTGTAGAACGGATTGTGCTGGATCCGATCTACCGGACGATCACTGGACGGGTGAACGTGGCTTTACCTGTATATACAGACAGTGTGATCTCTTTTCTGCAGGCTAAGCAAATTGCGAATATTGGAGTTAAGGGAAAATCATTTGAAAACGTTACCAAAGTAAGTGAGTGCATGTGTTGTATGTTTGTATGTTTGTATTTTTGACCATTAAAAGTCTCCTTAACCAGAGGCCGGAGTGCAGGAGCCGTGAGGCCGCGTGCCTCGAGTCCAGGTGCTATGCAGAATCTGCATAATTAGCTAATTACTGCTAATTATTATTATTCATGAATTCAGTGCTTGGGGATCCTTGACGTGGGTTACAAGCTTACATGTTTGGTCCAAAATACCTTCCAATACCTCACATGTTATTCATGTTTTTTATTGTGTTTTTTGCACTTTTTTCCTTTATGCAAGGTGTAGCTGGGGCCATACAGGCCGTCTGTTCTTATTGCAGTGCATTGATATGGTGCCCAACAGCCTGCCTAGATCTAATAGTAAGGTCATAGGTTATAGGCTGGGCACACTTTGCACACACGTGTGTGACTGGCGCTCTATGGGAGCCTCATTCTGTGTACATATAAAATACCAGAAATCCTTCCTCCAAGAAAAGGAGGTGGAGAGTGATTGGAGCGCTGCTATTTTGCACCTGAGTTGCCTTTTCCTATATTATATTATTTTATCCTGCTGAGTGCATTTAGTTAAAGATCATCTACAGGGTCATCTCAATGAACTAGAAGATCATCAAAAAGTGACTTTATTTCAGTAATTCAATCCATAAAGTGACCACATCTATTATATAGAGTCATTACACACAGAGGGATCTATTTCATGTGTTTGTTTCTGTTAATGTTGATGATTAATGAAACCCAAATGTCATTATCTCAGAAAATTAAAGTAGGGAGGATGAAGGATTAACACCACGCTGCCGTATTCCATCAGACATCAATTGTGATTATAATATTGATTTATTACTCATCGTGTTTCAGGGCTCCTGGCCTCTTCCTCTGGACAAATCAATATCATATTGCCATCAGGGAGCCCTGAAATGACTAATAAATCAGTATTATATTCACCCTTTGATGTCTGTTGGAATACAGCAGCGCAGTCATTAACCCTTCATCCTCCCGCCTTTAATTTTCTGAGATAATGACCTTTGAGTTTCATTAATCATCAACATTAACAGAAATAAACACATGAAATAGATCCCTCTGTGTGTAATGACTCTATATGCACCACGCTGGGGACTGCAGCAGCCGTGATCTGCTTTTATAGTGGTTGTGACTCTCACAACCACACAAGGTGAAGCCTCTGATACCTATTTAGGTCATATTTTATCTCTCAGACCCTTCATCCACCCTACTTTAATTTTCTGAGATAATGACCTTTGGGTTTTCATTGGCTGTAAGCCATAATCATCAACATTAACAGAAATAAACACATGAAATAGATCCCTCTGTGTGTAATGACTCTATATAATAGATGTGGTCACTTTATGTATTGAATTACTGAAATAAAGTCACTTTTTCATGATCTTCTAATTCATTGAGACGACCCTGCAGCTACTGTTTGTTTATGAGAATCCTATCTAATATTATTACATGGAAATCCAGAAGATTTGGGCAGTGGATTGGGGAGTTTGGATTCCCATTTGAAGCAGCGTCTCATTTCCAGTTCTCAGGACTCTAATTATTGAGCGATTGGTATAGAGACTTTTTAGGAATCGGTTTCTTCGCCGACCTTGCAGGTGACCCCCTTATAAATCATGTGCACTGATGGACGTCTTGTGGCTCAAGCATCTAATCAATTTCCCATTTCTATTTGAGGATATTCTATTTACAGTGTGACCCACAAGAAAATTCATTAGATTAAGACGCTTCTCCGGCCGAGGTGACTTCTGTTGTTTTATTAGACTCATTTATCAGAACACAATTGGGAAGATTAGTTACAGAGTTTAAAGGGGACCCAGAACCCTAGAACAGCTCAGAAAGTATCGATCTGTCCAGCGTGATATTATGTATCCATCAATATTATTCATCCTATGCAAAACAACTATATTCTTTTATATATGGGTAGTATTATAGTAGTTATATTCTTTTATATAGGAGCAGTATTATAGTAGTTATATTCTTGTATATAGGGGCAGTATTATAGTAGTTATATTCTTTTATATATGGGTAGTATTATAGTAGTTATATTCTTTTATATAGGAGCAGTATTATAGTAGTTATATTCTTGTATATAGGGGCAGTATTATAGTAGTTATATTCTTGTATATAGGAGCAGTATTATAGTAGTTATATTCTTGTATATAGGAGCAGTATTATAGTAGTTATATTCTTGTATATAGGAGCAGTATTATAGTAGTTATATTCTTGTATATAGGGGCAGTATTATAGTAGTTATATTCTTGTATATAGGAGCAGTATTATAGTAGTTATATTCTTGTATATAGGGAGCAGTATTATAGTAGTTATATTCTTTTATATAGGAGCAGTATTATAGTAGTTATATTCTTGTATATAGGGGCAGTATTATAGTAGTTATATTCTTTTATATAGGAGCAGTATTATAGTAGTTATATTCTTGTATATAGGGGCAGTATTATAGTAGTTATATTATTGTATATAGGGGCAGTATTATAGTAGTTATATTCTTGTATATAGGGGGCAGTATTATAGTAGTTATATTCTTGTATATAGGAGCAGTATTATAGTAGTTATATTCTTGTATATAGGGGCAGTATTATAGTAGTTATATTCTTGTATATAGGAGCAGTATTATAGTGTTATATTCTTGTACATAGGGGCAATATATAGTAGTTATATTCTTGTATATAAGGAGCAGTATTATAGTAGTTATATTCTTGTATATAGGAGCAGTATTATAGTTGTTATATTCTTGTATATAGGGGCAGTATTATATAGTTAATTCTTGTATATAGACATATTAAGTAGTTATATTCTTTTATATAGGAGCAGTATTATAGTAGTTATATTCTTGTATATAGGGGCAGTATTATAGTATTATATTCTTGTATATAGGGATGCAGTATTATAGTAGTTATATTCTTGTATATAGGGGCAGTATTATAGATAGTTATATCTTGTATATAGGAGCAGTATTATAGTATTTATATTCTTGTACATAGGGCAATATTATAGTAGTTATATTCTTGTATATAGGAGCAGTATTATAGTAGTTATTCTTGTATATAGGAGCAGTATTATAGTATTATATTCTTGTATAAGGGCAGTATTATAGTAGTTATATTCTTGTATATAGGAGCAGTATATAGTAGTTATATTCTTGTACATAGGGAATATATAGTAGTTATATCTTGTATATGGAGCAGTATTATAGTAGTTATATTTTTGTATATAGGAGCAGTATTATAGTAGTATATTCTTGTATATAGAGAGCAGTATTATAGTAGTTATATCTTGTATATGGGAGCATATTATAGTAGTTATATATCTTGTATATAGGGGCAGTATTATAGTAATTATTCTTGTATATAGGGAGCAGTATTATAGTAGTTATATTCTTGTACACAGGAGCATATTATAGTAGTTATATTCTTGTACATAGGAGCAGTATTATTAGATTATATTCTTGTATATAGTGGGCAGTATTATTAGTATAATTCTCGTACATAGGGGGTAGTATTTAGAGTTATATTTCTTGAACATAGGAGAAGTATTATAGTATTTATATTCTTGTACATGGAAGCAGTATTATAGTAGTTATATTCTTGTACATAGGAGCAGTATTATAGTAGTTATATTTTGTATATAGGAGCAGTATTATAGTAGTTATATTTTTGTATATAGAGGCAGTATATAGTCCGTTATATCTTGTATATAGGGGCAGTATTATAGTAGTTTATTCTTGTATAAGGCGGCAGTATTATAGTATATATATTCTTGTATATAGAGAAGTATTACAGTCGTTATATTCTTGTATATAGGAGCAGTATTATAGTAGTTATATTCTTGTATATAGGAGCAGTATTATAGTAGTTATATTCTTGTATATAGGAGCAGTATTATAGTAGTTATATTCTTGTATATAGGAGCAGTTTTATAGTAGTTATATTCTTGTATATAGGAGCAGTATTATAGTAGTTATATTCTTGTATATAGGAGCAGTATTATAGTAGTTATATTCTTGTATATAGGGCAGTATTATAGTAATTATATTCTTGTATATAGGAGCAGTATTATAGTAGTTATATTCTTGTACATAGGGGCAGTATTATAGTAGTTATATTCTTATATATAGGAGCAGTATTATAGTAGTTATATTCTTGTATATAGGGCAGTATTATAGTAGTTATATTCTTGTATATAGGGCAGTATTATAGTAGTTATATTCTTGTATATAGAGGCAGTATTATAGTCGTTATATTCTTGTAATAGGAGCAGTATTATAGTAGTTATATTCTTGTATATAGGAGCAGTATTATAGTATTATATTCTTGTATATAGGAGCAGTATTATAGTAGTTATATTCTTGTATATAGGAGCAGTTTTATAGTAGTTATATTCTTGTATATAGGAGCAGTATTATAGTAGTTATATTCTTGTATATAGGAGCAGTATTATAGTAGTTATATTCTTGTATATAGGGGCAGTATTATAGTAATTATATTCTTGTATATAGGAGCAGTATTATAGTAGTTATATTCTTGTACATAGGGGCAGTATTATAGTAGTTATATTCTTGTACATATGAGCGGTATAGCTTGTATTCATGTATAGAGGGTTAGTTTGACACTTGATAGTCTTGTCTGGCAATGATGTTAGAATCGTCCGGTCATCAGTTACAGTCGGGGATCGGCTTCTCCCCTGGATCCTCCTATGATTCTTTGGTCATACTGACGGATCACCCAGTAACGATGAGCCAAGTTTTTGGAATATAATAAAGTGTTTGACTCTTCGAAGGTCTTTTACATTTTTATAACAGTCATAAAGCCTCTAATTGTTGAACGATGTGAGGAGCTCTGTCAGGATGTTAGATATATCTTTATTGTCTCGCCTTTCCCTATCGACCTCGGATTCTTCACTTTCTTTTACGATCTCATCACTTTCCCTCGTAATGTTAATGTTCTGTCAGATCTCGGCACATTTCCGCGTTGATTTTTGAAGGGTTGATGGGAACGTTTTACGGAGAGGAAATTAAACATATGATTTATTCATCTATAAACAACGCGGCAAAATAAAAGCTGTGATGGGAAAACAAACAGATTATCGCCATCGTACATCTAAAGTTCTAAAGAGATTATCTGCTATCGATATCAAAGAGAGCGCAGCAGCCGACAGTCCCAAATTGACTATAATTGCCCCTTCTGTTTCTAAATAATCTCAGCAATTTTAAGCTTGTATCAGATCAACAAAGGGGAAACGTTTGACTAATCCTGACCAAAATGGGCTTTCTCATCTGTGTATAGGGGCAGTATTTGTCATGAGTGTCTCCCGTCATGTCATTGACGTATCTGGGGGTCACATTGCCTTGTGAAACCTGGATTTTTAAATGTTTAAATATTCTTTATTTTGGTGCTGCAGGGTTAAGGACTCTTTCCTTGCTGGCAACTCCTTGTTAGTTCAATCTCAGGTGCAGATTTTGTGACCACACCCCTCCACTTTATGTAGTCACATGTTCCATCATCTGATGCCAGTTATAGAATCCATTTTCTTTGCTAACCACTGTTGAAAGAGCAAGTCTCTTGTAGTTGATGGAGTCTTGAAGATTGCAGCCCTGGTGCCTCGCTGCAAGCTTGAAGTTGGAATTGTCATGATGGTTTCTCTTACTTTGAAGGGTTGTGACTGGTTCGGGATCTGTGTCTCTTTCTGTATCGAGACATCACATTAAACGTGTTTCTTTCCTTTGGCAGTGTTGGAGTTAATGTCAGTCTCTGTTGCTAGCAAGCTCCCAAGTTCTCTTCCCAGGTGTGGCTACTTTGTGATCACTCCCATACCCTTTATATGTCACATATATCCTTTTTGTCTATGTTCCCTGTCTGATTACTGCAGGGGTGAGACTAGCGCGCTCACTGGCGTTTGACCTATCCAGGGTGAGTGACTGTGAGGGATTAGGCATGTGATGGTGACGGTAGGGAAGGACCCGCTTAGGGACTTACAGAGCCAAGAGTACAAACACAGGCGAGTGTCAGGAGGTGACCTATCTCCCCTCTCCCTACCATTAGGCCTTCCTCTCTTTCCATCCCTGTTGTTCCCCTTGTGTTGCACCGCACGCTGGGAGTTGTTTATCCCAATGTAACAGTATTATAGTTTATACATGTCCCCAAGGTATAGCTGAGGATCGGGGATTAACCACTTTAACCACCCTGCAATGCAATCATGGGGCGCCATCTGTTCCCCTGAAATAACTAAGACAATAAAAAGTAACTAAAATGTATCAAAAACTAAAAAAAAAACATACAAATCCAAATCACCACTTTTTCCTCGATTGAAAAGAAAGAATTAGGGAGATATTCAGTATTCTTTCTTTATCTGCAAAAGTCCAATCTATTAAAATATAACATTATATGCCCATATAGTAAACGCTGTAAAAAAAAAATAAATGTATAGAAAATAACGAGCCTCATAAAGCTTCACCGGCAGAGAAACCAAAAAGTTATGGGTCTAGCGATAAAAGCAACTTTTACAAATGTTTGCTAAAATCTAGTGATGAGCGATCACCACCGTGCTCGGGGGATCGGTACTCGAAACAAGCAGGTTGGACACTTGGACGGGCACAACCTGATTACTGAGTATAATGGAAGTCAGTGGGAAACTTGAACATATTTCCTGAAGATTTTGGGTACTCGAAAGTCACACTGAAGCGTACGTTCTCCCAACGTGCGGCACAACACAACGGTGAGCAAGAGTGGTGGCATAAATCATAGAAAGGCAGAGTTGGAAGGGGCCTCCTGGGTCATCTGGTCCAACCCTCTGCTCAAAGCAGGATTCACTTAATCATGCCTGGAAAGAAGGCCCTGGCAATAGTGAGAGGGGTCACCTCCTGACACTCACCTGATGCTGGAGCCTGCATTCCCTAACATCCCTATACAGGTCCTCCCCCCTCAACACTTCCATCACTGTCACATGCTTAAGCCTTTGCTTGTCCTGAACTCACCCTGGTTCATGTGCAAACAGGCCAGGACTCTAGTCGCACCACTACAATAATAAAACACAAGTTAAAAGGAGACAGACAAAGGGAAAATAGACACAAAATGATATAACACTAAAATTCTCAACTGCAGCAAAGCACTACAGCCTCAATTGTCATGACAGCACAGCTTCCTCCAGAGACAGGCTCTTTCCAAAGTGGTCAGCATAGAAAGAGATTCTATCACTGGCGTCAGGTGATAAGACACGTGACTCTTTATAGCGGAAGGGAGTGGTCACCAAAAGGCATCAGCTGAGATTAAGGTAGGTTTACAAAGAAAAAACAGCTAGGAAAGAGTCCTTAACCCCTGCACCGTCAAAAGAAAATATATATATATATATTTAAATACAAATATAGACACATGATGCGTAAGGCATTGTGACATTTAGCTAAACCAAGGAAACTAAGAAGGAGGTTTAGAGCCCTTTTACATATATATCGAGGTCAAAAATTGTTATGTTTTTCAATTGAATTTATTAAGTACATATAAAATTCATTACATAACATGTGCAGAGGATATACATAGTTTACATTTATTTTATTACAATGATCAAGAGTTAAGGTGACGTTGTGACTATTAAAATTTTCCCAAGTTATAGGAAACACCCCTCCTAGCTAGACAGGGGGTGTTGAGGGGGTTCTGTGGGTATTAAATGAGTTTATTTCCATGTACACTGTGCAAGTCGCGTTATAGTTATACAAGGTGCCAGGTGTACCGTATAGTGAGTGCACTACCTCCAGTAGGGGAGTCCTGTGAGGTCTTGCTGGACTATGTCCTCTGCAAAGCCCCTACAGTTCGTCCACCCCTGGTGGAGTGCTAGTCACAGCCAGCCCCTGTACAGTGTGAAGCGCAGGCACAGTGTTCATTTTCAGTATGGAAACAACCCCTTCCCACAGCCTCCACACTTACCCATGTCTGGGAGGGAGAAATTTGAGTATCCAGGCGCCCCCAGACGCGTTTCGCTTTATGCTTTTTCAATGGGGACCGTCTAAAACCTCCCTCTCCCAATAGCCGAGAAAGAGGTTTGCGTAGGACGGAGCGCAGGCCGCGCCCATCGCAGTGCCTCTGGATTGCAGTAGTACCGGTCCCTGAACAGGAAATAATTATGGGTGAGTATATATTCCAATAGTTCCAAGATCAATCTCACCAGTGGCCCATCCAGACTGCTCATATTTAAGTAAAACTCAACAGCCCTAAGACCATCCCGATGTTCAATGCAGGAGTATAACCCCTCCACATCAGCTGTAATTAGGGTAGTGCCAGGATCCACAAAGACCCCATTGATCTGCCGCAGGACGTCCGTGGTGTCCCTGACATAGGAGGGAAGAGTTTCCACCAGCGGGTGCAGGTAGAATTCAATGAACCTGCATGCTGGTTCACAAATCCCCCCTATGCCAGAGACTATCGGACGTCCTGGGGGGACAAGAGGGTCTTTGTGGATCTTTGGCAGTAGATAGAAAGTTGGAGTTGTAGGTAACGACACAATGAGACCCTCAAAGATTTGTTTGGGTATGATACCATTTTGGAAAGCTTGTTCGAGTATCCCGAACAGCTCCACCTCAAATTTCTTCCCAGGGTTTGAAGCTAGTAAGTTATAGGAATCTTTATCTTTTAGCTGTCTCATTACCTCTCGTTCATACATGCTCGTAGGCCAGATGACCACGTTACCCCCCTTATCCGCAGGTTTGACAACCACGTCAGAGAGTGCCTCTATTTCTCGTAAAGCTTCTCTCTGACGTTTTGTTAGGTTGTCACTTCTTATTCTTCTGTTTTCCAATTTTTTGAGGTCCTCCACCACCCTCTTGTAGAAAACCTCAACTTCAGGACAAAGTGAAACAGGGGAAACGTGGTCGACCTGGGATATAGACATTTTGGAAATTTACCTTGTGTCTCCAACTCAGAGTCCGTCTCCAAGGTCTCCAGATCACTTAAAGCTTCCCTCTCTTTTTGTGATAATCCATCACCAGCCCTTCTTTTTAGGTGCAATTTGTGTAGAATAAGTCTCCGGGTGAAGAGGTTCAGATCCTTCAAAACTGTAAAGTAATTGAAACGGTTAACAGGGGCAAAAGTTAAACCTAATTTCAATACTTCTATTTGTGGTTCTGACAGGATATGGGTTGATAAATTAATTACCTCCAGATTATTCTTACTCCTTTTATCCACTGGTTGTGGAGGTGTAATTGTTCTTTTACCAATTCCTGATCCCAATCCTGTCAGACCACTTGGTCTTCCTAGTGGTAAGAATCCACCCTCTCCACCCGTTGCACCTTCATCCTCAACTGATGATAAAGAGGAAAGAGATATGGAGACATTGGCTGGCGCCGGAGTCGGTACTTGAGGTTGTTCCTTAGGTGGGGGTTTCGGTTTGTTCTTCTTTCTACCCCCCCCATCTATAGACTGTATTATTCCTATAGTCTTCGGAATCCCGTTTATATTTTTTAGCTTTTGCCGAGATGATCTCCTTTTCCCATTTTAGGAAATTGGAGTCTAGATCTCTCTCCAGCTGATATAACTCTTCCTCCGACATTCGTTCTGCCAGGACAGTTCTTACTTCCTCAATCTGTTTCTCCAGCGTCTTCAAAGAATCCGAGTTTAAGCCCACCAAAATGTTCATATATCCCACCGAGCATGTAGAAGAGAGGTCTTCCCATTTCTTTTTTACCTCATTATTTTCAATTTTAAATGAGGGAAAAACCTGTACCCTCAAACCTCTGGGTATCATCCCTTTTGAGATGTACTGTTCCATAAAGGACTTGTTCCACCAGAGTTTAGTCCTCTGGTTTAACAGTTGTTTTTAATTTAGTTACTGTCGCTTCAACTGCTTTTGGACTTGGATCATTAGGGAGTCCCAACTCATCATTAAACACTTGATCGAGTTTCTGCCGCCAGGCGTTGTCGCGTGCGGTATAATCCATTGTTTTAGGCAACGAGACTGTAAAAATATACAGAAAAATGATTAATAACACTAGAGAGGTTATCCTTACAATGTATGTCATTTGGTTGGCCAGTGGCCAGATGGGCCCCTCCTATGCAAGCAATTAACTAAACCAAGGAAACTAAGAAGGAGGTTTAGAGCCCTTTTACATATATATCGAGGTCAAAAATTGTTATGTTTTTCAATTGAATTTATTAAGTACATATAAAATTCATTACATAACATGTGCAGAGGATATACATAGTTTACATTTATTTTATTACAATGATCAAGAGTTAAGGTGACGTTGTGACTATTAAAATTTTCCCAAGTTATAGGAAACACCCCTCCTAGCTAGACAGGGGGTGTTGAGGGGGTTCTGTGGGTATTAAATGAGTTTATTTCCATGTACACTGTGCAAGTCGCGTTATAGTTATACAAGGTGCCAGGTGTACCGTATAGTGAGTGCACTACCTCCAGTAGGGGAGTCCTGTGAGGTCTTGCTGGACTATGTCCTCTGCAAAGCCCCTACAGTTCGTCCACCCCTGGTGGAGTGCTAGTCACAGCCAGCCCCTGTACAGTGTGAAGCGCAGGCACAGTGTTCATTTTCAGTATGGAAACAACCCCTTCCCACAGCCTCCACACTTACCCATGTCTGGGAGGGAGAAATTTGAGTATCCAGGCGCCCCCAGACGCGTTTCGCTTTATGCTTTTTCAATGGGGACCCCATTGAAAAAGCATAAAGCGAAACGCGTCTGGGGGCGCCTGGATACTCAAATTTCTCCCTCCCAGACATGGTAAGTGTGGAGGCTGTGGGAAGGGGTTGTTTCCATACTGAAAATGAACACTGTGCCTGCGCTTCACACTGTACAGGGGCTGGCTGTGACTAGCACTCCACCAGGGGTGGACGAACTGTAGGGGCTTTGCAGAGGACATAGTCCAGCAAGACCTCACAGGACTCCCCTACTGGAGGTAGTGCACTCACTATACGGTACACCTGGCACCTTGTTAAACTATAACGCGACTTGCACAGTGTACATGGAAATAAACTCATTTAATACCCACAGAACCCCCTCAACACCCCCTGTCTAGCTAGGAGGGGTGTTTCCTATAACTTGGGAAAATTTTAATAGTCACAACGTCACCTTAACTCTTGATCATTGTAATAAAATAAATGTAAACTATGTATATCCTCTGCACATGTTATGTAATGAATTTTATATGTACTTAATAAATTCAATTGAAAAACATAACAATTTTTGACCTCGATATATATGTAAAAGGGCTCTAAACCTCCTTCTTAGTTTCCTTGGTTTAGTTAATTGCTTGCATAGGAGGGGCCCATCTGGCCACTGGCCAACCAAATGACATACATTGTAAGGATAACCTCTCTAGTGTTATTGTGACATTTAGGTCCAGGACTTGTCTACGATGTGTTGTTTAACCATCCCATCAATGTGGGTGGGAAGCCGAACAGTATAGACACACGGAATACATCCATCCCTGTGTACAGGTGACATCGGCTCCAGCTGGGATATTTCGATTGCTTTTGTCAATGTGACAGATCTTAAGATTTAGGATTCCGAATGGAAAGTTTCCATAGCAACCGGTTTTCAGCAACGTTGAATTACTGATACTGGAAATGACATTTTCCTACATTTATTATAAATGCATCATTTTTCTACATTACTACCTACATTGAACTGTGGGGATGATTTAAGACAATGAACCAGTCAGAGTTTCTACAAACTGGAACCAAATTTTGATGCATTTTTAGCTTTCTGCTAATTTGTTTTGAATTTCTGATTAGAGATTTTAGTAAATTTTACTTTTTGTACATGTTTTTAAGGGCGGCCATCTGTCTGAGCCGCAGTAACTCTAATTATGTCTATCATCAGCTACACAGCAAGCATTCCTAAGGCAATGTTCACATCCGGAGAAATATGCAGGTGGTTTACCATCCAGACTGACACACTGTAATGTAGATAGGAATGATAAACTAAGACTGAAATCACTACTCCCTGTGTAAGAACAGCAATACAATAATACTGCTCCTGTGTACAAAATAACTACTATAATACTGCTCCTATATACAAGAATATAACTACTATAATACTGCTCCTATATACAAGAATATAACTACTATAATACTGCCCCTATATACAAGAATATAACTACTATAATACTGCTCCTATGTACAAGAATATAACTACTATAATACTGCCCCTATATACAAGAATATAACTACTATAATACTGCCCCTATATACAAGAATATAACTACTATAATACTGCCCCTATATACAAGAATATAACTACTATAATACTGCCCCTATATACAAGAATATAACTACTATAATACTGCCCCTATATACAAGAATATAACTACTATAATACTGCCCCTATATACAAGTATATAACTACTATAATACTGCCCCTATATACAAGAATATAACTACTATAATACTGCCCCTATATACAAGAATATAACTACTATAATACTGCCCCTATATACAAGAATATAACTACTATAATACTGCTCCTATATACAAGAATATAACTACTATAATACTGCTCCTATATACAAGAATATAACTACTATAATACTGCCCCTATGTACAAGAATATAACTACTATAATACTTCTCCTTATACAAGAATATAACTACTATAATACTGCTCCTTATACAAGAATATAACTACTATAATACTGCTCCTATATACAAGAATATAACTACTATAATACTGTCCCTATATACAAGAATATAACTACTATAATACTGCTCCTATGTACAAGAATATAACAACTATAATACAGCCCCTATATACAAGAATATAACTACTATAATACTGCCCCTATATACAAGAATATAACTACTATAATACTGCCCCTATATACAAGAATATATCTACTATAATACTGCCCCTATATACAAGAATATAACTACTATAATACTGCCCCTATATACAAGAATATAACTACTATAATACTGCTCCTATATACAAGAATATAACTACTATAATACTGCTCCTATATACAAGAATATAACTACTATAATACTGCTCCTATATACAAGAATATAACTACTATAATACTGCCCCTATATACAAGAATATATCTACTATAATACTGCTCCTATATACAAGAATATAACTGCTATAATACTGCTCCTTATACAAGAATATAAATACTATAATACTGCCCCTATATACCAGAATATAACTACTATAATACTGCCCCTATGTACAAGAATATAACTACTATAATACTGCTTCTATATACAAGAATATAACTACTATAATACTGCCCCTATGTACAAGAATATAACTACTATAATACTGCTCCTTATACAAGAATATAACTACTATAATACTGCCCCTATATACAAGAATATAACTACTATAATACTGCTCCTATATACAAGAATATAACTACTATAATATTGCCCCTATGTACAAGAATATAACTACTATAATACTGCTCCTATATACAAGAATATAACTACTATAATACTGCCCCTATATAGAAGAATATAACTACTATAATACTGCTCCTATGTACAAGAATATAACTACTATAATACTGCTCCTTATACAAGAATATAACTACTATAATACTGCTCCTATGTACAAGAATATAACTACTATAATACTGCTCCCTATATACAGGAATATAACTACTATAATACTGCCCCTATATACAAGAATATAACTACTATAATACTGCTCCTTATACAAGAATATAACTACTATAATACTGCCCCTATATACAAGAATATAACTACTATAATACTGCTCCTATATACAAGAATATAACTACTATAATACTGCTCCTATATACAAGAATATAACTACTATAATACTGCCCCTATATACAAGAATATAACTACTATAATACTGCTCCTATATACAAGAATATAACTACTATAATACTGCCCCTATATACAAGAATATAACTACTATAATACTGCTCCTATATACAAGAATATAACTACTATAATACTGCCCCTATATACAAGAATATAACTACTATAATACTGCCCCTATATACAAGAATATAACTACTATAATACTGCCCCTATATACAAGAATATAACTACTATAATACTGTTCCTATTAAATATATAGTAAAACTTCCTCATTCCGATATCTGTAAACTTCACAAAGTTTATGGTTGGACTCATCTCTAATCTCTAGTACAGCAGGATCCTTCGCCGTCTCTATCACATATTTTCACTTTATTATAATCCTATACTGACCTTTTCCACTCATTCAATGGCAGCCAGTACTGCACAGAGTCAGTGCCGCAGTCGGGAGACGGCTCCTGTGAACGCTTTCTCCCCTCTCCGCCTTTGATCTCTGATCAGTTTGATCTGTTTCATGTACAGTTTTCTATAGAGTTGGAATGTAGAGGCCAAAAAGCAAGCGGAGCATGGTATGAATTATTGACTGCTGCTCGACCTACATAGTGAAATATGGATAAATGGACGGATACAATGTAACAATGACCTTAGAATAGGGTTTTTTTTCTACACAGGCCCTTAATCTTAAAGGGGATGTCTCATGAAGACAACTCTTGTCTATATTCTCCTTTGGGTCATATGGCCTTAAAAAGGAGCCTTTCTAGCTGGGACCAGCCATAGTGAGGGGCCACAGCTGGGAGTTGCTTCCATTCTGTCGGCTTTTAGCCATTGTAGTACTTGTAGTACCCCATGGACGACCAGTCATGTGAACGACCTCTATCCGACATTACATGAAACATCTGACTGTGTCACCATGAGTAACTAGAGAGCCAAGAGCGAGACCCGGAGCCATAAACTGACTGCCCCAGTGGCCATATTTAGATAGTGATGGTCTTTAATGGGTTAATCCCTTTAAACAAGAATTTTTCAGAATTATGAGCCCTTATTTTGTTTTTTTTTGGACACTTATAAGGCCACATCTGTCTATTGGTTGTGTCTGGTGTTTTAGGATTCCAAAGGTGCTTAAACGGAATCTATCAGCAGGTTTTTGCTATGGAACCTGAGAGCATCCTAATATGGGGGGCAGAGACCCTGATTCCAGTGATGTGTCATTTACTAGGATGTTTGTTGTTTGTTTGATACAATCAGTATTTTATCAGCAGGAGATTATAACTACAGGACTAGTTGTCTTGTGCCTTGTAGTCCTGCTGCTCTGTATAACCCCACCCCCATCACTGCCTATGCACAGTGTACACAGAATGCTGCCAATCAGGGATGTGGGCGGAGTTATACAGGGCTCAGCATTCAGAGGCCTAATAGATCTGAAGCAGAAAAAACTAGCAATACTGCAACCCAGTAAATGACACATTGCTGGAATCAGGGTCTCAGCCCCTACATTGTATTTGGATCATCATTCAGAACCTTTATTGCTCAATGTAAAACATATGATATATGGACGACTGTGAAATAATTAGTTGATGGAAAATTGAGTACACCCCAAGTCAAAATGAGTTTATATAGCATTTTGTATGACCTCAATGATTTTTAAGGACAGCACGAAGTCTGCATTGGATGAGCGTCTTCTGATCTCAACCCAACCGGGCGCCCGCGGGGAATTCTGGGACAGGTTTTCATCTCTCTGTCCAGAATCCAGGCTCTAGAAGAATGGAGAAGACTTGGTCCTGTCCTTAAAAATCATGGAGGTCGTACAGAATACTAGAGATAGTAGTTTGTGATGTGGGGTGTACTCAATTTTCAATCAACTAATTTGAGCAAAACTGAATATTTTGTAATAAAACATCTATTATTAATCTTACTTTCATGGTATGGGTTAAGAAAATGTTCTTTAACACTCAGTCCTGTAAAAAAGACTGGAAATTGTTCTTGTGTTCAATGAGATATTGATTAAGATCTTACAATTCAAAGGGGGTGTACTCACTTATGCTGAGCACTGTGTGTGTATACAGCAGGTGACTTAACTATAGAACACTTCACCAATTTTCTAAGTAAATATATTTCTAAAGATGCTATTGACATGAATTTCTCACCAGATGTTAGTGACAACCCATCCAATCCACACAGGGAAAGAAATCACTGTAGATTTCCATAAATGATGTACCTGACAGCCCTGGACCGGACCTTGCCGTGGGGTGAAGGCAGCCTTACAATAAGGTTGTGAAGGTCCTGAGATGGCTCACTGGTTTTACCCATCATGAGATGTTTCTTGTGTGGCTCCTTGGTAATGAAATTCCTTTACATCTATCATCAGTTGATATTAATTGTCTAATTACTGATAGATTTCAGCTGGCGTCAGAACTTTCTATGGCTTTTTGCATGTCTTTTTCTTTGTGTCCAATACTTTTTCCCTGTGTCATTTATCATCATTGCACATAATTTATGGAAATCTACAGTGATTTCTTTCCCTGTGTGGATTGGATGGATTGTTACTGACATCTGGTGAGAAATTCATGTCAATAGCAGCTTCACAAATATATTTACTTAGAAAATGAGTGACGTTTTCAATACTCATTTTGCCTGGTGTATATTTATATACTGTTAAGTTTATGGTACTTTAACCTTGCTTAAAAGGGAGTCTGTCAAATTATCGCTTATTTCAACCTTTCTTTCACTTACTTTGCAGGTCAATGAGCAAGCTGGGCCAACTGGAGAGACTGGACCTGGGCAATAATGAGTTCAGCGAGCTGGTAAGAAGACCAGTGTCTTTCTTGTTCTAGATACATTACTGGATCAATTTTAATGTACCCTGGGATGGTGGATGGGGCCATCGTTCTACTGAAAACATCTATTATATAAAACCCGAAGGCCACTTCCTGAAAAGGCGAAGGCCACTTCCGTGACGGACTTCGCCCAGGGGCTGGTGACGTCATCCAGTGCAGGGCCCCCCTGCTACAGGCAGCGGCACAGGAACGTTCCGACCTCGGAAGTTCCGTGTGCCCTACAGCCTCTCCCCTCCACCCTCTGCCATTGCTGTCTGCCCAGAGGCCGCCCCTCATGTATCATGTCCTCAGCCCCTGCTCCACACATCAGTACACTGTCAGGAGGAGGCGCCCGGCAGTGCAGGGGTTACAGCCGAGCCTCCAGTGTGTGCGGCCGGCTCCTCCCCGCTCTCCGCACACACATTCCCCGGGTGCCCGGGCACTGAGGAGGTGGCAGCGGCAGCACATGGCAGCCGGGGGTAGCTGCACTGACAGGAGGCGGCTGACACCCGGGATCATGCTGCACAGCGCAGTCTCCACGCCCGCCTTCTCCACAGCTCCGCACTGCTGACACCGGGGGACACCGCGCTCAGCACCGGGGACATGAGGGGCAGCAGCACCGGGAGGGGACGCAGAGGTGAGAGCCGGGCTGCAAGGGATTAACAGGTCCTCTGTGTCCTCTGCCCCCTGTCCTCTGTGTCCTCTGCCCCCTGTCCTCTGCGTCCTCTGCCCCCTGTCCTCTGCGTCCTCTGCCCCCTGTCCTCTGCGTCCTCTGCCCCCTGTCCTCTGCGTCCTCTGCCCCCTGTCCTCTGCCCCCTGTCCTCTGCCCCCTGTCCTCTGCCCAGCCGCCTCTGCCCCCTCTGTGTCCTCTGCCTCCTCTGCCCCCTCTGTGTCCTCTGCCCCCTGTCCTCTGCGTCCTCTGCCCCCTGTCCTCTGCGTCCTCTGCCCCCTGTCCTCTGCCCCCTGTCCTCTGCGTCCTCTGCCCCCTGTCCTCTGCGTCCTCTGCCCCCTGTCCTCTGCGTCCTCTGCCCCCTGTCCTCTGCGTCCTCTGCCCCCTGTCCTCTGCGTCCTCTGCCCCCTGTCCTCTGCGTCCTCTGCCCCCTGTCCACTGCCCCCTGTCCTCTGCGTCCTCTGCCCCTGTCCTCTGCCCCCTGTCCTCTGCGTCCTCTGCCCCCTGTCCTCTGCGTCCTCTGCCCTCTGCGTCCTCTGCCCCCTGTCCTCTGCGTCCTCTGCCCCCTGTCCTCTGCGTCCTCTGCCCCCTGTCCTCTGCGTCCTCTGCCCCCTGTCCTCTGCGTCCTCTGCCCCCTGTCCTCTGCGTCCTCTGCCCCCTGTCCTCTGCGTCCTCTGCCCCCTGTCCTCTGCGTCCTCTGCCCCCTCTCCTCTGCCCCCTGTCCTCTGCGTCCTCTGCCCCCTGTCCTCTGCGTCCTCTGCCCCCTGTCCTCTGCGTCCTCTGCCCCCTGTCTTCTGCGTCCTCTGCCCCCTGTCCTCTGCGTCCTCTGCCCCCTCTCCTCTGCCCCCCTGTCCTCTGCGTCCTCTGCCCCCTCTCCTCTGCCCCTGTCCTCTGCCCCCTGTCCTCTGCGTCCTCTGCCCCCTGTCCTCTGCGTCCTCTGCCCCCTGTCCTCTGCGTCCTCTGCCCCCTGTCCTCTGCGTCCTCTGCCCCCTGTGTCCTCTGCCCCCTGTCCTCTGCGTCCTCTGCCCCCTGTCCTCTGCGTCCTCTGCCCCCTGTCCTCTGCGTCCTCTGCCCCCTGTCCTCTGCGTCCTCTGCCCCCTGTCCTCTGCGTCCTCTGCCCCCTGTCCTCTGCGTCCTCTGCCCCCTGTCCTCTGCGTCCTCTGCCCCCTGTCCTCTGCCCCCTGTCCTCTGCGTCCTCTGCCCCCTGTCCTCTGCCCCCTGTCCTCTGCCCCCTCTGTGTCCTCTGCCTCCTCTGCCCCCTCTGTGTCCTCTGCCCCCTCTGTGTCCTCTGCCCCCTGTCCTCTGCGTCCTCTGCCCCCTGTCCTCTGCGTCCTCTGCCCCCTGTCCTCTGCCCCCTGTCCTCTGCGTCCTCTGCCCCCTGTCCTCTGCGTCCTCTGCCCCCTGTCCTCTGCGTCCTCTGCCCCCTGTCCTCTGCGTCCTCTGCCCCCTGTCCTCTGCGTCCTCTGCCCCCTGTCCTCTGTGTCCTCTGCCTCCTCTGCCCCCTCTGTGTCCTCTGCCTCCTCTGCCCCCTCTGTGTCCTTTGCCCCCTCTCCTCTGCCCCCTGTCCTCTGCCCCCTCTCCTCTGCGTCCTCTGCCCCCTGTCCTCTGCGTCCTCTGCCCCCTCTCCTCTGCCCCCTGTCCTCTGCCCCCTGTCCTCTGCCCCCTGTCCTCTGCCCCCTGTCCTCTGCGTCCTCTGCCCCCTGTCCTCTGCGTCCTCTGCCCCCTGTCCTCTGCGTCCTCTGCCCCCTGTCCTCTGCCCCGCCGCCTCTGCCCCCTGTCCTCTGCCCAGCCGCCTCTGCCCCCTGTCCTCTGCCCAGCCGCCTCTGCCCCCTGTCCTCTGCCCAGCCGCCTCTGCCCCCTGTCCTCTGCCCAGCCGCCTCTGCCCCCTGTCCTCTGCCCAGCCGCCTCTGCCCCCTGTCCTCTGCCCAGCCGCCTCTGCCCCCTGTCCTCTGCCCAGCCGCCTCTGCCCCCTTTCCTCTGCCCAGCCGCCTCTGTCCTCTGCCCACGCCGCTGCGCTGACCACTCTGCCCACGCCGCTGCGCTGACCAATCTCACCGCACTCACTGCTAACCACTGAGCCACCGCGCTCACTGCTAACCACTGAGCCACCGCGCTCACTGCTAACCACTGAGCCACCGCGCTCACTGCTAACCACTGAGCCACCGCGCTCACTGCTAACCACTGAGCCACCGCGCTCACTGCTAACCACTGAGCCACCGCGCTCACTGCTAACCACTGAGCCACCGCGCTCACTGCTAACCACTGAGCCACCGCGCTCACTGCTAACCACTGAGCCACCGCGCTCACTGCTAACCACTGAGCCACCGCGCTCACTGCTAACCACTGAGCCACCGCGCTCACTGCTAACCACTGAGCCACCGCACTCACTGCTAACCACTGAGCCACCGCGCTCACTGCTAACCACTGAGCCACCGCGCTCACTGCTAACCACTGAGCCACCGCGCTCACTGCTAACCACTGAGCCACCGCGCTCACTGCTAACCACTGAGCCACCGCGCTCACTGCTAACCACTGAGCCTCCGCGCTCACTGCTAACCACTGAGCCACCGCGCTCACTGCTAACCACTGAGCCACCGCACTCACTGCTAACCACTGAGCCACCGCGCTCACTGCTAACCACTGAGCCACTGCACTCACTGCTAACCACTGAGCCACCATATACTCTGCTACCCACAGAGCCGCCTGTATACACACAATTCATTTCACCGCACTCCCGTAACTATTAGTAAATAAACTATATATGGATTCTAGACTACCCGATTCTTTAGAATCGGGCCACCATCTAGTACAGTATAAGTAGGTTATCTGTAGCATGGATGTAAATGTCTGGAGGAGAAAGAAAAAATATAGCAAGGAAACTCCAGCATCAACTACAGTGAGAAAACAATATATGGTAGCTTCAATTAAGAAGGTAATATTTTACTTAGGCAAAAAGACAAAAATATATTGTTGCGCCGCGCTGTGCATCTATCAAGCTATGGTAATTGTTAAATGATGTTTTCACTCACCTTTACTAGTCGTGCGGCCTGCACAACTAGGTTATGCGTTTGTGGTGAGATTAATAGCAAACGGAGACTCTTTACTCCAGAGGTGAAGTTCCCTTCAGCTTGATCCTAATGGAGCTCCCAACCCTAGGGAGGGGCTGATCCTATTGTGTAGGTCTGGTTCTGTTCCTGAGCTGCTCTCAAACCACACTCCCCGAAGGGAGGAATTGAACACGATATGAAATGGAATAGTATGAGCGCTGGGAACAGATTACAAGCACTGGATCCAATCGCTTTATTATTACCTTCAAATTTAATATGAACAGTGGATATTACAGGTACTCACGCCACAACATGTTTGGACATAACAGATGTCTTTCTCAAGTGGATGTCCACATGTTGTGGCGTGAGGACCTGTAACATCCACTGTTCATATTAAATTTGAAGGTAATAAGCTATAGGATCCAGTGCTTGTAATCTGTTCCCAGCACTCATACTATCATACCATTCCATTTCATATCATATTTTACTTAGGAACTCGTATATATTGCTTTCTGTAGGATATTACTTATTGTGTTATAAAATACCCCCTTAAGTAATACTGCCCCTGTTATACAAGAATAAATTAATTGTAATAAATCGCCCAATGAACAAAAAAATACAACTCCTATAATACTGCCCCATTGTACAAGAATATAACTACTATAATGCTGCTCCTATATACAAGAATATAACTACTATAATACTGCCCCTGTATACAAGAATATAACTACTATAATACTGTCCCCTATATACAAGAATATAACTACTATAATACTGCTCCTATATACAAGAATATAACTACTATAATACTGCCCCTATATACAAGAATATAACTACTATAATACTGCTCCTATATACAAGAATATAACCACTATAACACTGCCCTATATACAAGAATATAACTACTATAATACTGCTCCTATATACAAGAATATAACTACTATAATACTGCTCCTATATACAAGAATATAACTACTATAATATTGCCCCTATATACAAGAATATAACTACTATAATACTGCTCCTATATACAAGAATATAACTACTATAATACTGCCCCTATATACAAGAATATAACTACTATAATACTGCCCCTATATACAAGAATATAACTACTATAATACTGCCCCTATATACAAGAATATAACTACTATAATACTGCTCCTATGTACAAGAATATAACTACTATAATACTGCCCCTATATACAAGAATATAACTACTATAATACTGCTCCTATATACAAGAATATAACTACTATAATACTGCTCCTATATACAAGAATATAACTACTATAATACTGCTCTTATATACAAGAATATAACTACTATAATACTGCTCCTATGTACAAGAATATAAGTACTATAATACTGCCCCTATATACAAGAATATAACTTCTATAATACTGCCCCTATATACAAGAATATAACTACTATAATACTGCCCCCTATATACAAGAATATAACTGCTATAATACTGCTCCTATGTACAAGAATATAACTACTATAATACTGCTCCTATATACAAGAATATAACTACTATAATACTGCCCCTATATACAAGAATATAACTACTATAATACTGCCCTATATACAAGAATATAACTACTATAATACTGCTCCTATATACAAGAATATAACTACTATAATACTGCCCCCTATATAAAAGAATATAACTGCTATAATACTGCTCCTATGTACAAGAATATAACTACTATAATACTGCCCCTATATACAAGAATATAACTGCTATAATACTGCTCCTATGTACAAGAATATAACTACTATAATACTGCCCCTATATACAAGAATATAACTGCTATAATACTGCTCCTATATACAAGAATATAACTACTATAATACTGCCCCTATATACAAGAATATAACTACTATAATACTGCCCCTATATACAAGAATATAACTACTATAATACTGATCCTATATACAAGAATATAACTACTATAATACTGCCCCCTATATAAAAGAATATAACTGCTATAATACTGCTCCTATGTACAAGAATATAACTACTATAATACTGCCCCTATATACAAGAATATAACTGCTATAATACTGCTCCTATGTACAAGAATATAACTACTATAATACTGCCCCTATATACAAGAATATAACTGCTATAATACTGCTCCTATATACAAGAATATAACTACTATAATACTGCCCCTATATACAAGAATATAACTACTATAATACTGCCCCTATATACAAGAATATAACTACTATAATACTGATCCTATATACAAGAATATAACTACTATAATACTGCCCCCTATATAAAAGAATATAACTGCTATAATACTGCTCCTATGTACAAGAATATAACTGCTATAATACTGCTCCTATGTACAAGAATATAACTACTATAATACTGTTCCTATATACAAGAATATAACTACTATAATACTGCTCCTATATACAGTTGTGGCCAAAAGTATTGACACCCCTGCAATTCTGTCAGATAATAACCCGTTTCTTCCTGAAAATAATTGCAATCACAAATTCTTTGCTATTATTATCTTCATTTAATTTGTCTTCAATGAAAAAACACAAAAGAGAATGAAGCAAAAAGCAAAACATTGATCATTTCACACAAAACTCCAAAAATGGGCCGGACAAAAGTATCAACCTGATGCTTGATTGCACAACCTTTAGCCAAAATAACTGCGATCAGCCGCTTCCGGTAACCATCAATGAGTTTCTTACAATGCTCTGCTGGAATTTTACACCATTCTTCTTTGGCAAACTGCTCCAGGTCCCTGATATGTGAAGGCGCCTTCTCCAAACTGCCATTGTTAGATCTCTCCACAGGTGTCTATGGGATTCAGGTCTGGACTCATTGCTGCCACCTTAGAAGTCTCCAGTGCTTTCTCTCACACCATTTTCTAGTGCATTTGAAGTGTGTTTTGGGTCATTGTCCTGCTGGAAGACCCATGACCTCTGAGGGAGACCCAGCTTTCTCACACTGGGCCCTACATTATGCTGCACAATGTGTTGGTAGTCTTCAGACTTCATAATGCCATGCACACGATCAAGCAGTCCAGTGCCAGAGGCAGCAAAGCAACCCCAAACCATCAGGGAGCCTCCGCCATGTCTGACTGTAGGGAGCGTGTTCTTTTCTTTGAATGCCTCTTTCTTTCTCCTGTAAACTCTATGTTGATGCCTTTGCCCATAAAGCTCTACTTCTGTCTCATCTGACCAGAGAACATTCTTCCAAAACGTTTTAGGCTTTCTCAGGTAAGTTTTGGCAAACTCCAGCCTGGCTTTTTATGTCTCGGGGTAAGAAGTGGGGTCTTCCTGGGTCTCCTACCATACAGTCCCTTCTCATTCAGACACTGACGGATAGTACGGGGTGACACTGCTGTACCCTCGGACTGCAGGGCAGCTTGAACTTGTTTGGATGTTACTCGAAGTTCTTTATCCACCATCCGCACAATCTTGCGTTGAAATCTCTCGTCAATTCTTCTTTTCCGTCCACATCTAGGGAGGTTAGCCACAGTGCCATGGGCTTTACACTTCTTGATGACACTGCGCACGGTAGACACAGGAACATTCAGGTCTTTGGAGATGGACTTGTAGCCTTGAGATTGCTCATGCTTCCACACAATTTGGTTTCTCAAGTCCTCAGACAGTTCTTTGGTCTTCTTTCTTTTCTCCATGCTCAATGTGGTACACACAAGGACACAGGACAGAGGTTGAGTCAACTTTAATCCATGTCAACTGGCTGCAAGTGTGATTTAGTTATTGCCAACACCTGTTAGGTGCCACAGGTAAGTTACAGGTGCTGTTAATTACACAAATTACAGAAGCATCACATGATTTTTCTATCAGTGCCAATACTTTTGTCCACCCCCTTTTCTATGTTTGGTGGAATTAGATCCAATTTAGCTTTAGGACAATTCTCTTTTGTGTTTTTTCATTGAAGACAAATTAAATGAAGATAATAATAGCAAAGAATTTGTGATTGCAATTATTTTCAGGAAAAAACTGAGTATTATGTGACAGAATTGCAGGGGTGTCAATACTTTTGTCCACAACTGTACAAGAATATAACTACTATAATAGTGCTACACTGTATTTTGTGTCCACACTACTGTATATAGGTATGTGATGTATAATACCGCACTTGGGTGCATTTCATGTGCTTATTGTGATCTGATGTATACACGTGTAATAACCAGGACTCCTCATCTCTTGCAGCCCGAGGGAGTGGAGCAGATACAGAATTTGAAAGAATTGTGGATAGATAACAATTCTCTTCAGACGATGCCTGGGGTAATCACTTACACTGTGATTTGGGTGCTGGGTATCTGGGGGTATCTGGGGTTTGGATGGGATGTGAGACGAGCGCAGCATGTGGCTGAGGGTCTTCTGCCGCCTCTTTAATGCGCCTTCCATTCAGTTTTTGACCTAATTTCCACATTGTGAAAGGGAAATGACACTGAATGATGTTTGGAGATTCAACCATATTAGTGATCCACCTTAGCTTTATTATATCAGCTCAGTGGAGAATCCTCAGTCCTTTCCGCTCTAGATATCATCTCATTGCTATAGAGGCACTGGAGAAAAAAGATGGAGGTGCAAACCCAGGACATTGACCCAAATGTCCAAAATCCATAGTCCAAGGAAAAAATCCTATCTATATACTGTCTGTCTATCCCTCTATCTACTGTATCTATCTATATCTATCTACTATATCAATTTAACATCTATCTATATTTATCTGTCTACTTTTTCTATCTATGTTTATCTTTCTATCTATATTTACGTATCTACTGTATCTATCGTCTATAATTATCTATGTACTGTATCTGTCATCTATCTATATTTATGTATCTATATTTATCTTTCTATCTATATTTATCTACTGTATCTATCATCTATCCATAATTATCTATGTACTTTATGTAAAATCTATCTACGGTATATTCATCTAGGTACTGTATCTATTATCTATCTATCTAAAAAAAAATGCAAAAAAAGGCTGCAGCACTCCAATTTCAGTTGTATATTCTGCCTTTAATGGCCTTCAGGTATAAAGATGGCGACGTTTCGGTCGGTGATGACCTTCTTCTATCTATCTATCTATCTATCTATCTATCTATCTATCTACTGTATCTATTTATCAATCTATATCTATCTATCTACTGTATCTCTCTATCTCTCTATCTCTCTATCTATCTATCTATCTACTGTATCTATTTATCAATCTATATCTATCTATCTACTGTATCTCTCTATCTCTCTATCTCTCTATCTATCTATCTACTGTATCTATTTATCAATCTATATCTATCTATCTACTGTATCTCTCTATCTCTCTATCTCTCTATCTATCTACTGTATCTATTTATATCAATCTATATTTATTTATCTACTGTATCTATCTATCTATCTATCTATCTATCTATCTATCTATCTATCCATCCATCTATCTATCTATCTATCTATCTATCTATCTATCTATCTATCTACTCTTTCTACCTACTCTTTCTATCTATTCATCTATCCATATCTATCCATCTATTTTATCTACTGTATCTATCATCTCTCTATCTCCTCTGGACAGGTTCTCATAGACGAGTAAAAATGGCTTGATAACACCAATAGTTGTAACATTTTTGAACAATCTTATGTTGCACAAAACATTTTGTAACTTTTCAAAACATTTTATACACAAAAGCTTTAACGTGCTGGGGCCAATGTATCATATATATAATGTTTCCATAGATCTTGGCGTATTTAGTGTGAGATACATACATGATTGATTATCTATCTATTTACAGATCCAGCATTGTCATTTCTATTATAAATGTAAATTTCATTATGACAAAACTTATAGAAATCACCAGAAAGACTCAGTTTGACAATCCTGAAGCCACAGAATCCCTGACACCCGCACTCGTGTATCGGCTTTCTATATGGAATTTATGTTATATTTTTGTATTTTCTATTTATGTAACATTTAAGTAAACACTGTGTCTTGTATGATGATTTCCATTCAGTGCATGGATTTCAGTAAAGGTGAAAATAGACATATGGAGGACAGAAGGAATAAATTGTGCAGCCATTAAAAGGGTTATCCAGAACTTGTGTGTTTTTGTATCATGGGTGTAAGGATCTACAGGCGGGGGGGGAAAGGGGGGGGGGTGATGATAACAGCTGCCTGTTCCTACCTTCGTTGATCTCTGCCGGCTCAGAGACAAAGCGAATCAACTGTTATGGAAGAGAAGATTCCACTGATACATATTTCCCAATTTGGATACCGTCCTCCCACATGTGTCAGTTTTTTGCCTTCCTCTAGATCAACATATTAGATTATAGGTTGAACTCGATGGACTTGAGTCTATCTTCAACTTTACAAGGGAACTCCGGGGAGATCAATTTTTTTGTGCTGTCCCTGCCCTCCTACATGATGAAGCAGAGCCGGGCACTACAGTTTTAGGATCTATAGATCACATAAATCAATAAAATCAGATCTGCTCCTCACCCTCTCACCCCTCCCTCAGGGGACAGAGAAATTCAGTCCTGCATAGTGCTAAAGTTTCAAGGGACAGGACGCTACCAAGTTGCTATGGGGGAGGGGAGCCCATGGCAGCGCTGAATCAATCAATGCAGTGCTTTGCCTCTGCTCCTAGCCTGATACATGGCAGCACACATTATGCACCATCATATCATTGTACAGCAGAGGATCACAGCCTGTATTTATATCTGCTGGGTGACATGATTGTTATTTGTAGGGAGAACACCCCTGTTCATACATTACATAGGATGGTATATCAGGGGCAGCATTGTGATACAGAAGTATGTTGATGTAAGTTGATCCTGGAGAACCTCAGAGTCCACGCTCCCAACACCTCCTGTCACTGCTGCAGCATGAGGCTGAATTTCTCCGTCCCCTGAGGGAGGGGTGAGAGCTGAGGAGCAGATATGATTTTATTGATTTATAAGTGATCTATAGATCCTAGAACTGTAGTGCCCAGCTCTGCTTCATCATGTAGGAGGGCAGAGACAGGACAAACATTTTTTGTCTCTCAGAGTTCACCTTTAAAAACTATGAAACTATAAATGTGTTTGTATAATGCCCAGACCTATGGCCGGCTAAAAAAAATTCTATCTGTCTAACAAGTCTATAGGTAAACTGAAACAGCTCATCTACCTGGACATGTCGAAGAATCGCATCGAGAGCATAGATATGGAGGTGTCCGGCTGCGAGTCCTTGGAAGATCTTCTCCTTTCCTCCAATTTATTGCAACACTTGCCTGACTCAATAGGTAAGAAACAGAATAAGATCTGTGGCTTTTTTCCTGGGGTCCTGGGTTCAAATCTCACCAAGGACGATGATATCTGCTGGGAGTTTGTATGTTCTCCCCATGATCTCGTGGGTCCTCTGGGTTCTCTGGTTTCCTCCCACACTCCAATGACTGATAGGAATGTAGATTGTGACCCCCGATGGGGACAGTGAGGACGGTGTCTACACAGCGCTGCAGAACATGTTGGTGATACCTACCTAGTAAAATAAATATACCTCTATATGTGCCTTGTTCTCATCTCGGTGCCTCCTGTAGTCACATTCAAAGTTCTAATGAAAATACTCCTTGGACGTGTCTTCTCACTATATGTTGATCAATGGAGAAACACAATAGCAAGTATTAAACTTCCCTGCACTGCCCCCACAGGAAACATGAAGCATTACACAATCTCCATTGAAATCAATGAGCTGTAGATGTAAAGAGTTGATGTGTTCAGTCCTCCAGAGACAGAGGGAGATTATTCTTGCGTCTGATCCAGTGGTCCCTGTAGAGTTCTGTAGGTTGACAGCACCCGGGTCATTATTTTGCACCTCTTACCCTACATACCATTAGTACTGCCTGAGATCCTTCCAGCAGTCCAGTATTGGACCTTGGCTTAGGGGTTCGGACACACAAAGCCCATCCGTCACTCCTGCTACAGGGCGGCAGGGGAAGGTTTGTCCGTATATTTAACGTTTCTTCTTCCTTGATGATTATTTTGGCTTTGTATGAACTGTATTGTTTTACTTTTACCAGGTCTGCTGAAAAAACTCACAACTCTGAAAATAGATGACAATCAACTTGTAGCACTACCAAATACAATTGGAAAGTGAGTATAAAAAATCAAGTCTCTGATGCTCCTCATGATAGATAGATAGATAGATAGATAGATAGATAGATACGATAGATAGATAGATACGATAGATAGATACGATAGATAGATAGATAGATAGATAGATAGATAGATAGATAGATAGATACGATAGATAGATAGATAGATACGATAGATAGATAGATAGATAGATAGATAGATAGATAGATAGATAGATAGATAGATAGATAGAATGGGGGAAGAACTCCAAACTTAGACAAGAAAATGTATTTTGGTCGGCTCATACAACATTTTGGTTCAAAATGGTAAATCCTTTCTCAAACATTTGTATACAAGAGGTTTCTCTATCGCCTCATTGGGGGACACAGGATACCATACTGTGTCCCCCAATGATGGCTCAGAGAAAGAGATTTTTCGGTGAGTACACAAAAATCCTTTTTTTTGTGGTGTCGTCTGGGTCTCAGCACCCATCTTTGCATGGAAAGTGGAAAGGCAAGTAGGAAAGAGGAAGGTAGGAAGAAAGAAATGGAGGGAAGGGAGGGAGGCAAGGGTCGAAGGAAGGAAGGTAGGTGATGGAAGTGAGGGAGTGAATGAAGGAATGAAGTGAGGGAAGGGAGGAAAAGAAGGAAGAGAAGAGAGGGAAGGGAAGAAAGAAGGGAGAAAGAAAGGGAAAAGAGAGCAGATTAGGAGGGGAGGAAGGAATAGAAGGAAGCTAAATAAGGGAGGTAGGAAGGGGAGGGAAGTAAATGAGAGAGGAAATGAAGGAAAGTAGGGAGGGCAGTGAGGAAGGGAGGAAAGGAAAGGAAAGAAGAGAGGAAAGGAATGTGGGGAGGCGAGGGAATGAAGGAAGTGAGGAAGGGAAGAAGGAAGGGAGGGGACAAAGGGAAGGAAGGGAAAAAGAAGGAAAAGAAGGGAGGAAGGAACATAGAGAGGAGAGGGAAAGTAGGGAAGAAAAGTAGTGAAGGAAGAGAAGGTAGGAAGGAAGGGAGGAAAGGTAGAGAAGGAGGGAGTGAAGGAAGAAAGGATCACAGCCATTCCAACACATAAGACACATTCTGTGTTGCTTGTAATCATATCCACCTCTGATTGCCTTTGAGCACATACAATAGATGAAAGCTAAGACTGAGAGGAATCAAAGCTTCTTGGAGCAACTTGTGTCCTGGAACGTGAAGCAATAGATGCTGGATTTCTCACGTTCCTTTCAGATGCCACGAAAGACATTCAGAAGAAGCGCTCGCTCTATTATTTGATATAAAGTCACAGCGGATTCTTTTTAAGCTTTCAGTGTAACTTGAATTGCTTCTTTTGCTTTTGCATTTGGGCATTGAGCAATTCATACAGCAAAAAGAAATGCTCCTTTTGTCTGGATTTGCTGTTTGCAGCTTTCTCTATTATTACTCCCATGTTATTCATGTATTTCAGCTGTCTAAGTTTTGGGGGTAATTTAATATTTCTTGAGTTTCTTTCATTTGGTAGCTCAATATATGGTGCATGTGTTGTTTTGCGCCCTTATGGATCTTTATTATATCTGTAGCCGTACGCTCACTGTCTGCAGCCGTACGCTCACTATCTGCAGCCGTATGCTCACTGTCTGCAGCCGTACGCTCACTATCTGCAGCCGTATGCTCACTGTCTGCAGCCAGACACTCACTGTCTGCAGCCGTACGCTCACTGTCTGCAGCCGTACGCTCACTGTCTGCAGCCGTACGCTCACTGTCTGCAGCCGTACGCTCACTGTCTGCAGCCGTACGCTCAGTCTGCAGCCAGACACTCACTGTCTGCAGCCGTACGCTCACTGTCTGCAGCCGTACGCTCACTGTCTGCAGCCGTACGCTCACTGTCTGCAGCTGTACGCTCACTATCCGTAGCCGTACGCTCACTGTCCGTAGCCATACGCTCACAGTCTGCAGCGATACGCTTAGTCTGCAGCCGTACACTCACAGTCTGCAGCCGTACCGAACTGTCTGCAGCCGTACCCGAACTGTCTGCAGCCGTACACTCACTGTGTGCAGACGTACCCTCACTGTCTGCAGCCGTACACTCAGTCTGCAGCTGTACACTCACTGTCTGCAGCCGTGCACTCACTGTCTGCAGCTGTGCACTCACTGTGTGCAGCCGTACACTCACTGTGTGCAGCCGTACACTCATTGTGTGCAGCCGTACACTCATTGTGTGCAGCCGTACACTCATTGTGTGCAGCCATGCACTCACTGTGTGCAGCCATGCACTCACTGTGTGCAGCCATGCACTCACTGTCTGCAGCTTTACACTCACTGTCTGCAGCTGTACACTCACTGTGTGATGCCGTGCACTCACTGTCTGCAGCCGTGCACTCACTGTCTGCAGCCGTGCACTCACTGTCTGCAGCCGTGCACTCACTGTGTGCAGCCGTACACTCAGTGTCCGCAGCGGTACACTCACTGTGGGCAGCCATGCACTCACTGTGGGCAGCCGTACACTCACTGTCTGCAGCCGTACACTCACAGTTTGCAGCCATACACTCACAGTCTGCAGCCGTACACTCACTGTCTGCAGCCGTACACTCACTGTCTGCAGCCGTACGCTCACTGTCTGCAGCCGTACACTCACTGTCTGCAGCTGTACACTCACTGTCTGCAGCTGTACATTCACTGTCTGCAGCCGTACACTCACTGTCTGCAGCGTACACTCACTGTCTGCAGCCGTACACTCACAGTCTGCAGTCGTACACTCACTGTTGCTGCCGTTCACTCACTGTCTGCAGCCGTACACTCACTGTCTGCAGCCGTACACTCACAGTCTGCAGTCGTACACTCACTGTGTGCTGCCGTTCACTCACTGTCTGCAGCCGTACACTCACTGTGTGCTGCCGTTCACTCACTGTCTGCAGCTGTTCACTCACTGTCTGCTGTAAGATCGGCGCACGTCTGGTTCTTAAAAATGCAGATATCAGCAGCAATTTGCTATGGGTCTTTATACTCCCACTTATTTCCAGACAGTAATTAATGCACTTCCACTTTTGGACATTTAGAGAATCTCTTTTTAGTAATAGAATAGTTGATCACAGAATCTCCTAATAGGACTGTGATCTGTATGGAAACCTGACAGCAAGTGTGTAACTTCCCTACAGCTCCCCCAGAGGAGGAATAAAGTATTGCAATGTGCGAATAAAAGGATTGGGTCACCTCCTATGAATCTAGAAATGCCCTTATCTGGAAAGCTAAGTTCTAAATTAAACAACCCCTTTAAGGCTTTTGAATGTGTCTTGTGTGTTAATGTAGCTTGTGAATGCCCAAATTTAGGGGGGGTTTACACAGTGGTGTAACTAGAAGGTCATAGACCTCAATGCAAAAGCTCCAACGGGGCCCCCAATTACTGCAAATCTTTAATAGTATTATCTATTTCTATAGGCCCAAATGGCTTTTGGGGCCCCCTGGGCTCCAGGGCCCTGGTGCAATTGCAACCCCTGCACCTGTTGTAATTACGCCCCTCGGTCTGCAATAGTTATTAGTGACCGACAACCCGGAGGCTATGCTGGATGAGCAGGGGCGTAACTACAACAGGCGCAGGGGTTGCAATGGCATCAGGGCCCTGGAGCCTAGGGGACCCCAAAAGTCCCTTTGGCCTATAGAAAAAGACTAATACTATTAAAATTTGCAGTAATTGGGGGCCATGAGCTTCAAGTTACGCCATTGTGGATGAGGGTCATTATCTATTTTTCCAAACTTTTGAGATGCAATACCAGTCACAACCATAAGGTGGCACTGCTTCTGGGAAAAAAAAAAACTATAAAAACTTCTACAGCTGAACTTTTGCAGATTTTCTGCTGCACCCCCACATCATAATCCACATTTGGAGAAATTTGCAATTTTAAACATCGGCAGCATGTCAGTCCTGTGTATGGATTTTACTGTAGTCTTCACTCTTGCAATGCCTAGGGTAAAATTTGCTGCAAAATTTGCAAAAAAAATCCATAACAGAATATCTATTGCATAGTGTGCATCATAATACTTCTATTAAAGCTTTAAAAGGCCAAAAAATGTCAAAGTATCTAATAAATGAGATAAGTGTGGGCTGAATGCTGTGTCCTCCATGCCTGCTTTGTGCTCTCTGGTCATGATACATGTGGAGGTGGCGGATTAACCCTGGAGTTGCTGAATAAAATCTTCTTCTAAACTTTCAGTTTATCTTTGTTAGAAGAGTTTGATTGCAGTTGTAATGAACTGGAGAGTTTACCTGCCACCATCGGATACCTGCACAGTCTCCGCACCATGGCCGTGGACGAGAACTTCCTGACCGAACTTCCCCGGGAGGTGAGGACAAAACATATTCTGCATATTATCCAGATGACACGCACGCAAAAGAGATCACCTGTCCAGTAGATCGGATCCAGCACAATCCGTTGTGCCAACATTGATTTCTGCAGGATCCGTTTTTGTAACATTGGAGTCCATGGAGAACGGATCCGGTAACTGATCACTATGTATCCTCCGTTTTCTGTCATTTGTATAGGATCTGTGTTTTTTCTTACTGGATCAGTTTCACATGGAATATAAATAGTGATCTGTTACCGGATCCGTTCTCCATAGACGTTAATGTTAAAACAAGGGATCCTGCAGAAATCAATATTTGCAAAACAGATGATAAAGCTGCATTTTTGCAAGTGGAAATATGACCTAAAGGTGAAGCTTAGGTCAGTGATTTTTGCACATGTTTTGCCCCTTATTCTGCACCATAATCTGCATTTTAAAAAAAGTCCCCAAATTGCTCTCCAATGTGCTCAATGAGGGAATCGTTTGGCCGCTCGTACAGTTGTGGATTTTTCCTCTTGACTATAATCTTGGCTAGAAGCGTTGACCAGTAGAGTTCGCTCAGGACAAACTCACAGCAGGTCAAGGGAAAACCCTGGCAGAAATCCACCGACCGGGGCCGCTGCTGCAAATCAGCACTGACACCACAGGAGCATGAACTATTGTAATCTGCAACCTCTGCAGCTTCTTAGGGTGCTTTACACGTCACAACATTGCAGCAATGTCACTTGCAACTTACTGGTTGCAGTGAAATCATGGAGACATTGTTCTATTTTGTTGCGTGTACAAATGTAAAATGTGTCCATGATTCACTGCAGCCAGTAAGTTGCAAGTGACATTGCCTGCAATGTTATGACGTGTATAGCTACCCTTACAGCAGATCTCAGGTTGGTTTCACACTACTGGTTTTGGGAATTCAGGGGAATGTGGGTAAAACCTGGATCCCCCGAAATTGCAAAACCTGTTGCATCGGGATGCACCCGCTCCGGTATTATCATTGATCCATGAGACGGATCAGTGATAATACCAGTGTGAGCAGACCGTTACATCTGGTTGTGTACCTTTTTTTAGCTCATCCCCTAGTGGCTGTGTCATGTAAAACTGGGTTCTGGGCATGCTCAGTTACAAAACCCGGATGCAGCGTCCGTGTCCAGAGGGATCCAGATTCTGCCGGATATGGGTTCATTAGAACCATTCTAATTGAACCCTTAGGGTACCTTTACACACGGCTACATTTGTAGCTTGTCACCAGGTAACTTACTGGTTGCAGTGAAATCATGGATACATGGTTCTATCTTGTTGCTGTGTACAAATGGAATCATGTCTCCATGATTTCACTGCAACCAGTCAGTTACCTGGTGACAAGCTACAAATGTAGCCGTGTGTAAAGGTACCCTTAGTGCCCCAGATTTGAGTGTTTTCGGTTTTGAAACAGACACCAAAATCGCTGCAAAATTCTTTTTATTTAAACGTGGACACCCAGGGGAACCATAAAGAATTCGGTGCACCTGCAAGTTCCTGTGGCCCCATTGAAAGTCACTGGGGCCAAAAACAGATGCAGTTGCATCCAGTTTACCGTAATTTGGATTCACTCAGATACTGAAAACCGGTAGTGTAAAGCCAGCCTTAGGGAGCTTTCACATCTGCGTTTTTGCAAATCCATCAGAATTCTGCCTGTTTTGCAAAATCTGGATGCAGCAACATTGCATTGTGTCTAATGCATTTTGTATTGAAGGTCCGGACATGGGCGGCACTTGCGTTTTCATCCGGATTCGGCACTTCAGGCTTGTTTTAAAACCACAGTTAGCAGCTGTTTTTGTCCGGTGCCGGAAGTGCTGGATCGTGATGAAAACAGAAGTGCCGCACATGTCCGGACCTTCAACACAAAATGCATTAGACACAACACAATGTTGCTGCATCCAGATTTTGCAAAAAAGGCAGAATTCTGCTGGATTTGCAAAAATGCAGATACAATTGTATCCTCAGCCTGTGGAAGATGGACTGGACACATTTTTCCTCTCTTATATTTTGTAACAAGATGTGAAGATTCTGCAGAACAAATAGAAAATGTCACCATTCACTGAAAACAGCAGAGATCCTGAAAGTGGCAAAGAACTGAATGTCGTTATCTTCCCTCTAGATCGGCAATTGTAAGAACGTCACGGTGATGTCTCTGCGGACAAACAAGCTGGAGTTTCTCCCTGAAGAAATCGGCCAAATGCAGAAACTGCGAGTCCTGAATCTGAGTGATAACAGGTACAGCCATGATGGGGTGCAATTAATGGTGCCATATAAGTGAACAAATATTAATATGATATAAATAGAGCACAAGGGAAATTAAATGTGGTGGTGACGGCTGGAGCGCCTCTGATGGTACCGTCACACACCACATTCTCACCTGGCGATAAGTCACCTCGGAGCAATCGCTGTGATATCGCCTCACGGTGGCGGCGTGTGATTGGGGAATTTAGCAGTGATAAATCGCCTCTCGCCCGTCACCTGAGCATTGCTCTGAAATCAGCCGCAATCATGAAGGAGATATTTCCGGGTTGTGGCGTGTGATAGGGCGATAGTGATGGAAAGAGTAATGTCTATGATTTCCCGTAGGCGTGCCACAGCGTGCTGAAGTCCGCGCCCCGTCTGAGATGATTGGTGAGGGCTACTGTGTTCCCATTGGCTGTCAGTTCACAGGGCGCCATATTTGAAGAGTTGTCCGTCCAGCACCACACAATAGCAATGGCGTCATGTATTAGCCAACCTACCAGAACAGGCTGACCAATCGTAACGCTGTAATCGTTGGCTGTTGGCATGTAATGCCGCCATTGGCGATCTGAGGCGACCATGAAAAACATGCGCGTGCACGTTAGATCGCCTCATATCGCCAGGCGAAATTGCGCCGTGTGACGGTACCATAAGAGACGATCACCCCATCTGCAAATCAGCACACGGCCTCATTGTCTGCTGTAACATTACCATGATCCTTCTCTATGAGCCACCACAGAGCAGTGTGAAAACTGAGTCCAGTACTGTATATAGCCGAGTGCCACAGTGTATATAGCTGAGGGTCACAATGTATACAATCAGTGCCACAATGTATATAGCCGAGTGCCACAGTGTATATAGCTGAGGGTCACAATGTATACAATCAGTGCCACAATGTATATAGCTGAGGGTCACAATGTATATAGCTGAGTGCCACAATGTATATAGCCAAGTGCCACAATGTATATAGCTGAGTGCCACAGTGTATATAGCTGAGGGTCACAATGTATACAATCAGTACCACAATGTATATAGCCGAGTGCCACAATGTATATAGCCGAGTGCTACAATGTATATAGCCGAGTGCTACAATGTATATAGCTGAGTGTCACAATATAGATCTGAGAACAGTGCTGTATATAGCTAAGATCCGCACTGTCCATTGATGAGCAAAAGGGTAACAATGTTTTGCTCTTTTGACTTTCCAGCTCCATATCTCTCCATCCTTTTCAGCTCTGAGTGTAGACGACCTTCATTGTATAGAGAATCATCTTCTCTATCTCATACATAAATGTGACTTGCGCCCATTCAGCATATGATTAGTTATGCAGATTCTAATCATATCAGCTCGGTGTTACTGTTTTGCTCCTTTCTTCCTTATATTACAAATTACAACCTGTTCTCATATTCCCTCATAGCTCAGTGTGTTATTAGGTTGATTCCTAAGTGAAGGATCACTGGTTCACATCAAGGAGCCGCTGTGAAGATTTCCCAAGAAAGGAGAAGCAGCAGCCGCCATCTGATCGATGGCGATCTCTTCTCTTCTCTTCTCTCAGCAAGAAAATCGCCAAACTGCATCATGTGAGGTCATGACAGGTGGAAGATACGAGATGACGTCTGTCCGTCCATTCACACGACAAGAGGTGACGTCCAGGAGAATATCGGAGTCACCAAGTCGTCTCATCACAAGGTGGATCAGTTCTGGTGACACCCGGCAGTGGAGGCGGCTCGTCTGCTCCATAATAGTGAGATCACAGACCTCCAGCACCGGGCGACGCGCGTTACACAAGTCTGGAATGGCAGCCTGAAAAAAGGAGAAGACTCAACTGCAATATTGTCATAAGAAGCGTCGGCTCAAGATTACAAAGAAGTAAGAAAAGTGGAAGATTGGAAACAAGTGATCTGGAGCGATGAGATGAAAGTCAAGAGACGGCTCTGATGGGGGAAAAGGTAAGAAATAAGGGAAAAAGGGGCAAACGGATGGAGAGATAGAAGGAACGGTCCGGTCTGGTGGAGGAACCTGATGATATGGGGATGTGTCACAGACAAAGGCGATGGATACTTGACCAGGATGGATGGTCTCAATGCTGAGCGATATCTGAGGATCCTACAAGACGAGTTACTTCATACACTCCAGTACTATGGGGATGAGAAGGACGACATAGTGTCCAGCAGGACAACGACCCGACGCATCGAGACATTGGAGAAGAAATGGGTCAATGACAATGAAGTAGAGGAGCTGGATTGTCCCCGCAGTCCCCAGACCTCAACCCAACACTTGTGGGAAGAAGATAAAGCTGTGACATCCCCAAGTGATCGACCGGTGTGACCAACATTGGAGGGGAGCAGATACCGGGGAGCAGAGATCGGGGGAGACATGCTGAAACCTGATGGAGAGAACGATCAGAAGGATCAGGCGGAGGAGAAAGACAAAGGTGGATTTACAAATACAAACAAAGTAATACAAATTTAGATTTTTAGGAGGAAAACAGTAACAATGCATTGATGACAAGAATCTGCATAACTAATCATATGCTGAATATCTGCAAGTCACAATGATGTATGAGATAGAGAAGATGATTGTCTAGAAGATGAAGGTCGTCTATGCTCCGCTGTAGAGGATGGAGAGATACCACGTATTAGTGACCCCCTGATGACGGCATAGGGAGAGGTTTAGGATTAGACTTCTGCTTCAGACCATTATGTAGAGCAATGACCCCGATGTCGTCCAGCGAGGTGCAGCCCCTCCATCCTGTGAACAGACATCCAATCCTTCACTAATTTCACTTTTGGGATTTTTCATTTCAGGTTAAAGAATTTGCCCTTCAGCTTTACAAAACTTAAAGAACTTGCTGCTCTGTGGCTTTCTGACAATCAGGTAAAAGATTCATATTTTAATGAGGATTTATATAATACATATGTCTAACCCCAGTCTCCAATATCATGTCCGCACTATACCTGAAACCCAACCTTTCCAAAACTGAACTTCTTCTGCTCCCCCCTCCACTAACCTCCCTAAATCTTACATCTCTCTGTGTGCGGCACCATGATAACGACTAGTCAGCAGGGTCGCTGTGATATCACCTAGTCAGCAGGCTCGCTGTGATAACGCCTAGTCAGCAGGCTCACTGTGATAACACCTAGTCAGCAGGCTCGCTGTGATAACGCCTAGTCAGCAGGCTCACTGTGATAACGCCTAGTCAGCAGGCTCGCTGTGATAACACCTAGTCAGCAGGCTCCTGTGATAACGCCTAGTCAGCAGGCTCACTGTGATAACACCTAGTCAGCAGGCTCACTGTGATATCACTTAGCAGCAGGCTCAATGTGATACACCTAGTCAGCAGGCTCGCTGTGATATCACCTAGTCAGCAGGATCGCTGTGATAACACCTAGTCAGCAGGCTCACTGTGATATCACTTAGGCAGCAGGCTCAATGTGATAACACCTAGTCAGCAGGCTCGCTGTGATATCACCTAGTCAGCAGGATCGTGTGATAACACCTAGTCAGCAGGCTCATGTGATAACACTAGTCAGCAGCTCACTGTGATATCACTTAGTCAGCAGGCTCAATGTGATATCACCTAGTCAGCAGGCTCACTGTGATATCACCTAGTCAGCAGGCTCACTGTGATATCACCTAGTCAGCAGGCTCGCTGTGATAACACCTAGTCAGCAGGCTCCTGTGATAACACCTAGTCAGCAGGCTCGCTGTGATAACACCTAGTCAGCAGGCTCACTGTGATAACACCTAGTCAGCAGGCTCACTGTGATATCACCTAGTCAGCAGGCTCACTGTGATAACACCTAGTCAGCAGGCTCATGTGATAATCACCTAGTCAGCAGGCTCACTGTGATATCACCTAGTCAGCAGATCGCTGTGATAACCCTAGTCAGCAGCTCACTGTGATATCACTAGCAGCAGGCTCCATGTGATAACACCTAGTCAGCAGGCTCGCTGTGATATCACTAGGCAGCAGGCTCAATGTGATATAACACCTAGTCAGCAGGATCGCTGTGATAATCACCTAGTCAGCAGGATCCTGTGATAACACCTAGTCAGCAGGCTCAATGTGATAACACTAGTCAGCAGGCTCACTGTGATAACACCTAGTCAGCAGGCTCAATGTGATATCACCTAGTCAGCAGGCTCAATGTGATAACACCTAGTCAGCAGGCTCGCTGTGATAACACCTAGTCAGCAGGCTCACTGTGATAACCCTAGTCAGCAGGCTCGCTGTGATAACACCTAGTCAGCAGGCTCACTGTGATAACACCTAGTCAGCAGGCTCACTATGATAACACCTAGTCAGCAGGCTCACTGTGGATAACACCTATTCAGCAGGCTCACTGTGATATCACCTAGTCAGCAGGCTCGCTGTGATATCACCTAGTCAGCAGGTCGCTGTGATAATCACCTAGTCAGCAGGCTCACTGTGATAACATCCTAGTCAGCAGGCTCACTGTGATAACCCTAGTCAGCAGCTCGCTGTGATAACGCCTAGTCAGCAGGCTCGCTGTGATATACCCTAGTCAGCAGGCTCGACTGTGATAACACCTAGTCAGCAGGCTCACTGTGATAACACCTAGTCAGCAGGCTCACTTGATAACACCTAGTCAGAAAGCTCACTGTTGTGATAACACCTAGTTAGCAGGCTCACTGTGATAACACCTAGTCAGCAGGCGCTGTGATATCACCTAGTCAGCAGGCTCGCTGTGATAACACCTAGTCAGCAGCTCACTGTGATACACCTAGTCAGCAGGCTCACTGTGATATACACCTAGTCAGCAGGCTCACTGTGATAATCACCTAGTCAGCAGGCTCGCTGTGATAACCCTAGTCAGCAGGCTCGCTGTGATAACACCTAGTCAGCAGGCTCGACTGTGATAACACCTAGTCAGCAGGCTCACTGTGATATCACCTAGTCAGCAGGCTCGCTGTGATAACACCTAGTCAGCAGGCTCACTGTGATAACACCTAGTCAGCAGCTGCATGTGATAACACCTAGTCAGCAGGCTCACTGTTGGATAACCCTAGTAGCAGGCTCCTGTGATAACACCTAGTCAGCAGGCTCACTGTGATATCACCTAGTACAGTCAGCAGGCTCACTGTGATAACACCTAGTCAGCAGCTCACTGTGATAATCACCTAGTCAGCAGGCTCACTGTGATAACACCTAGTCAGCAGGCTCACTGTGATAACACCTAGTCAGCAGGCTCACTGTGATAACACCTAGTCAGCAGGCTCGCTGTGATAACACCTAGTCAGCAGGCTCACTGTGATAAACCTAGTCAGCAGGCTCCTGTGATAACCCTAGTCAGCAGGCTCACTGTGATACAGCCTAGTCAGCAGCTCACTGTGATAACACCTAGTCAGCAGCTCCCCTGTGATACACCTAGTCAGCAGGCTCGCTGTGATAACGCCTAGTCAGCAGGCTCCTGTGATAAGCCTAGTCAGCAGGCTCACTGTGATATCACCTAGCATGCAGCAGGCTCACTGTGATAACACCTAGTCAGCAGGCTCACTGTGATATCACCTAGTCAGCAGGCTCACTGTGATAACACCTAGTCAGCAGGCTCACTGTGATACACCTAGTCAGCAGGCTCACTGTGATAACACCTAGTCAGCAGGCTCGCTGTGATAACACCTAGCAGCAGGCTCACTGTGATAACGCCTAGTCAGCAGGCTCTCTGTGATAACGCCTAGTCAGCAGGCTCACTGTGATAACCCTAGTCAGCAGGCTCACTGTGATAAGCCTAGTCAGCAGGCTCACTGTGATAACACCTAGTCAGCAGGCTCGCTGTGATAACACCTAGTCAGCAGGCTCACTGTGATAACGACCTAGTCAGCAGGCTCCTGTGATATAGCCTAGTCAGCAGGCTCACTGTGATAACGCCTAGTCAGCAGGCTCCTGTGATAACCCTAGTCAGCAGGCTCACTGTCTGGGTGTTATGTTGATGCTGATCTTCCCTTCACCCCACATATACAATCTCTCGCCCGCTCTTGTCACTTTCACCTGAAGAACATCTCTAGAATTCGCCCCTTTCCATAGAGAATGGATTATAGGATATATAGGATAGTATAGAAAGAGATATCGAGATAATACAGAGGAGGGTTATATGATGCAATATAGAGGAGGATATATGGATCAGATACAGAAGATAGAGATAAGAGGGTTATATAGATACAAATATAGAGAAGGATATATGGTATACAGATATAGAGGAGGGTATATAAGATGCAGATATAGAGGAGGATATATAGGATACAGATACAGAGGATAGAGATAGAGAAGGGTATATAGGATACAGATATAGAGGATACAGGTATAGAGGGGGTATATAGGATACAGTTATAGAGAAGGATATTAGGATACAGATATAGAGGAGTATATACAATATAAGATAGACATAATTGATATGGAATCGAATCACTATGCAAAAACTGATACAAGTAACATGACTGGAAGTCCAGAGGAGCTCTACATATAGACAAATCCCATAAGGAGCCTCTGCAGAAAATGGGCCCATTGTCGCTTCCCCCAGTGCTGTGTTCCCTCTCCACAGATCTTATATTAGCAAACAGTGGTGATGAACTAATCTAGTGAGTATGACCATAGACAATAAATATCCAAACATCAAGGCCTTCTGTCCTCTATTACCGTATCCTCTTTTTAATTCTCATTCTTGGGCCCCATCACCTTTATGTAGATGTCACGCCATTATGTACAGACATCCAGGGTGCGGCGCAATAAAAAGGGAACAACAAGAATGGAATAGAAGGAAGACCCTGATAATAGAGAGGAGAGAGGTGACCTCCTGACTCTCACCTAAGGCTGAACCCTAACATCCCTATACGGGTCCCCCCCCCCCTTCCCCATTGCCATCATGTGCCTAGGTTCTCACTTGCCCTGCACTCACCCTGGTTAGTGTGCAGGCCGGCCAGGACACTAGTCTCACAACTGCAATAATACAACAAGAGGATGGGAGACAAATAGAGGGAAAATGAAACAACAAAAGGAAAAACACTGCAAATTCATCCAATGCAGCAAAACACCAGAGCTGCAATTGACACAACGCCTCTACTTCTTCCAGAGACAGACTCCTTCCAAAGTATTCAGCATAAAAAGGGGAGTCTATCACCGGCGTCAGGTGGTAAGACGTGACTGTTTATAGCGCAGGGGAGTGGTCACAAGACTATACCTGAGATTGCAGGGCACAAACAGCCAGCAAGGAGAGAGTCCTTAACCCCTGCAGCACTAAAACAAAGTATATTCATTTAACCACAAGTGTAGATCTTGTGATCCCAGCCTCGGCAGAGATCTCCCCAGGGTGAGACACGATCATGACAGTACATCCCTGACTGCAGCCTCAGGCTTAGAGATTCTGAAATAATACAGAGAGCTAGAATTGTTTCCAGTGTATATTGGGTAGATTGCAAGCTCCTGGATCTAGTGTTTCTAAATGTTAGAAAACCCCTTTACTATGCTGGGAATAACGATATACTTGGTATTAAGTAAGAAGCAGCTGCACACGTTGCGGTGACGTCTTGCCGGGTGATTGTTGCGTTTGCTCGGCCTCAGTTCTGTAGAGTCTGTACAGGGCCGACTCCATATTATAATCAGGATGTTTTAGGCTCTTCTACCTGTGGGTTTTATCAGATAATATTAGCAGCTATTGACAAATGATCATTTGTATCGTCACATTGTATCGTCACATCGTATCGTCACATCGTATCGTCACATCGTATCCGTCACATCGTATCGTCACATCGTATCGTCACATCGTATCGTCATATTGTATCGTCATATTGTATCGTCACATTATGTCGTCACATTGTATCGTCACATCGTATCGTCACATTGTATCGTCATATTGTATCGTCATATTGTATCGTCACATTATGTCGTCACATTGTATCGTCACATCGTATCGTCACATTGTATCGTCACATTGTATCGTCACATTATGTCGTCACATTATGTCGTCACATTGTATCGTCACATCGTATCGTCACATTGTATCGTCACATTGTATCGTCACATTATGTCGTCACATTATGTCGTCACATTGTATCGTCACATCGTATCGTCACATCGTATCGTCACATCGTATCGTCACATCTTATCGTCACATCGTATCGTCACATCGTATCGTCACATCGTATCGTCATATTGTATCGTCATATTGTATCGTCATATTGTATCGTCATATTGTATCGTCACATTATGTCGTCACATTGTATCGTCACATCGTATCGTCACATTGTATCGTCACATCGTATCGTCACATTATGTCGTCACATTATGTCGTCACATTGTATCGTCACATCGTATCGTCACATTGTATCGTCACATCGTATCGTCACATTGTATCGTCACATTGTATCGTCACATCGTATCGTCACATTGTATCGTCACATCGTATCGTCACATCGTATCGTCACATTATGTCGTCACATTGTATCGTCACATCGTATCGTCACATTGTATCGTACACATCGTATCGTCACATTATGTCGTCACATTGTATCGTCACATCGTATCGTCACATCGTATCGTCACATCGTATCGTCACATCGTATCGTCACATTATGTCGTCACATTGTATCGTCACATCGTATCGTCACATCGTATCGTCACATCGTATCGTCACATTATGTCGTCACATTGTATGGTCACATTGTATGGTCACATTGTATCGTCACATCGTATCGTCACATCGTATCGTCACATTATGTCGTCACATTGTATCGTCACATCGTATCGTCACATTGTATCGTCACATTGTATCGTCACATCGTATCGTCACATCGTATCGTCACATCGTATCGTCACATTATGTCGTCACATCGTATCGTCACATCGTATCGTCACATTATGTCGTCACATTGTATGTCACATTGTATCGTCACATTGTATCGTCACATCGTATCGTCACATCGTATCGTCACATTATGTCGTCACATTGTATCGTCACATCGTATCGTCACATTGTATCGTCACATCGTATCGTCACATTGTATCGTCACATCGTATCGTCACATCGTATCGTCACATGTATCGTCACATTGTATCGTCACATTGTATCGTCACATCGTATCGTCACATCGTATCGTCACATCGTATCGTCACATTGTATCGTCACATTGTATCGTCACATTGTATCGTCACACTGTATCGTCACACGTATCGTCACATCGTATCGTCACATTGTACGTCACATCGTATCGTCACATCGTATCGTCACATCGTATCGTCACAACGTATCGTCACATTGTATCGTCACATCGTATCGTCACATCGTATCGTACAATATCGTTATCGTCCACTGTATCGTCACACGTATCGTCACATCGTATCGTCACATCGTATCGTCACATTGTATCGTCACATCGTATCGTCACATCGTATCGTCACATCGTATCGTCACATTGTACGTCACATTGTATCGTCACATCGTATCGTCACATCGTATCGTCACATCGTATCGTCACAACGTATCGTCACATGTATCGTCACATCGTATCGTCACATCGTATCGTCACATCGTATCGTCACATTGTACGTCACATTGTATCGTCACATCGTATCGTCACATCGTATCGTCACATCGTATCGTCACATCGTATCGTCACATCGTATCGTCACATCGTATCGTCACATTGTACGTCACATTGTATCGTCACATCGTATCGTCACAACGTATCGTCACATTGTATCGTCACATCGTATCGTCACATCGTATCGTCACATCGTATCGTCACATTGTACGTCACATCGTATCGTCACATCGTATCGTCACATTGTATCGTCACATCGTATCGTCACATCGTATCGTCACATCGTATCGTCACATTGTGAATAAATCTGTCAGGAAAATTTGCACTTCTTTAAGGAAGTGGAGAAACTCCGGAAAGAAATCGGAAGGTTCAGAATAAAATGTGACCAATGACTTCTCGTTGTTTCCTTCCAGTCCAAAGCTCTGATTCCTCTACAGACGGAGGCTCATCCCGACACCAAGCAGAGAGTATTAACCAACTACATGTTCCCGCAGCAGCCACGTGGGGATGAAGGTAACGATCTGCAGATGACAGCGCTCCTCATACAATTCCTCCATACTGTGACCACACGAGCGGCTCCTCTGTGCTCCGGGTCACCGTTAATGGTCGGCAATGATGGCGTTATTGTCCCTCCAAAAGAACTATTTGTAGAGAAATGCACATGCACGACCACTTCTCCATTCACAGGAACCATAAGATGGGGGTCTACACCTAATTGGGAGCCAGTGGAGGGATTTGCAGAGGGCAGAAGTGGAGGAGCAGCGAGGAGACAGGTGATTAGTCGGGCAGCAGAGCTGAGGACAGATTGGAGAGGTGCAAGAGTGCTAGCAGGGAGGCCACAGAGGAGGAGGTTGCAGTAATCGAGACGGGAGATGATGAGGGCATGAGAAATGCATTAAAATGTAAGCTAAAGGTGACTGAAAATAGATACCAATGATATGGAATAAACGTAAAGGAGTGACTAGGGAGTGAGTTGTAGTATGCAGGGGCCACTCATGCTCCAGGGCTACTTAAAGGGACAAACACAAGCTGGACCGGGTCACTACATCCCTCATCTGTCTCTGCCCGTCCCTGATCGCTCCTCAACCAAAATGTGCCATGTATAAAAGTTGAGTTGATTCAGATCCGCCACGGACATGTCTGACCTTGGGAGTAGAAGACAAAACAAGGACCGATATTTCCAGTGATTGTTTGGCTCCACAGTAATGATGTGATATAATCTGTATCCATATGTTGCTGACTAATATTAATCTGCGAGGTTAACCACTGACGGAGGCTAATGATGGGAACATATGGTCGGGAGTGCTTTATTTCTCATCTAGTGTTTCGCTCATAATTGGGCCAGCAAAGGTTGGGAGACGGCAATCTGTCGGTGACAGCCGTAATCATTATCTGTCAGTCACATGTGACTGTCATTCTTTGCTTCTCATGCAGATTTCCAGTCTGACAGCGACAGCTTTAACCCCACGCTCTGGGAAGAGCAGCGACAACAGAGGATGACGGTGGCCTTCGAGTTCGAAGACAAAAAAGAGGAAGAAGAAGCTCCGGGAAAAGTGAAGGTCGGTCCAAGGTCAAAGACGACACAAGCAGCCGCTGAATATTAATGTACAAGTGTTGTGATTACAATGTAATGGAAGGGATCGAAAAACCTGATGCTCAGCCGGACACTTTGTAAGAGATGTGGATTTATTGATGATCAGGAACCGTCCGGCACAAACAGCGAATCTACGTTTCGCTCAATCACAGTCCTTCATCAGGAGTTCACTGTAGAGTATGTTTATACAAAAATAGGGATATGAGGAAATATAATCACTGTGTGATATAAGACTGTGCGATAGAATATAACAAATGATAATAATAACAAACGACTGATCCGGTGATCTGGACGGATCAACGGGGAATGTGACAAGGACAGAGAACCGGACGCTGTCCAGAAATACAGACGTGATCAATACGATATATGCTATAATAAAGGACTGAAAGACAAAACAGTCACAGAAGAGATCAGAACAACTCAGCAGAAAAAACTCAAAAAAGCTCAGAAATAAAAAGATAAACTCAGCAGAAAATTCTGACAAAACTAAAAACAAAAAATTCAGAAAACGCATGAAAAAATTTAGAAAAAAAAAAATATAGAAAAGGAAAACTCAGGAAAAATACAGTGAAAAAAAATCTGAAAAAATCAGGGAAAACTCAAAAAAAATTCAGTGGAAAAAGTCAGAGAAACAACAACAAAAAAATAATTAATACTCAGGAAAAAAAATCAGAATAACTACATTTTTCTCTTGATTTTTTTCAGAGTTTTTCTGATTTTTTCTGAGTTTTAATGATTCTTTTCTCTTGTTTTTTCAGATTTTTTTCACTGAATTTTTTTCTTTTGGTTAATTTTTTTCATGCGTTTTCTGAGCTTTTTTTTTTTTTTCGTAGAATTTTCTGCTGAGTTTATCTTGTTTTTTTTCTGAGCTTTTCTGATTTTTTGGGAGGTTTTTCCTGAGTTTTTTTTGCTGAGTTGTTCTGATCTCTTGTGTGACTTTTTCCTCTTTATTGTACCATGTATCGCATTGATCACATCTGTTTTCCTTCACAGCGTTCGTGTCTATCCAAACTGCTCCTACTCATATTTCACAGCTGTTGATTATATTTTACTATTTAATATTATACAAATGCGTCCTATATGGCAGCAAATATATTTCCACTTGTATCCCTATTTTTGTATAAACATTCTCTGCAGTGAAGTCCTGATGAAGCTCTGTGATTGAGCGAAACGTCGATTCGCCGTTTGTTCCTGATCATCAATAAATCCACATCTCTTACAAAGTATCCAACTGAGGGACAAGTTTTACTACTGATAATCACAGATTGGAGCCTGCTCTGGCACCTCAGCTCCCATTCCCGAAGAGCCGTATATATTTCATCCACAATGATTAGGGTTAGGGTTCAAGAAGCGGCGCCACCTCTGTCCATAGGTCATGTGGGATATTGCAGTTCAGCCCCATTCATTACAACTGAGTTGGAGCTGCAACACCTGACACGACCTGTGGACAAGGGTGGCGCTGTTTTTGCAAGAAAACAGCCTTTTTTTCTAATATCATACAAAACCTTTATCCATTGCAGCACAGAAGTCACATTAATTTTGCACTCTATGCTATAGGCCATCAGTCTTTGCTTCCATGTGTATTTTCTGGGTCTGGTTATTTATTTTATTACTCAGCAGGATGTATTTTCTCCCTTGTAGGGGGCTTTTTTTACCCTCCTCAGGGGAGACCGTGTTTAAACAATATTCTATAGCCAAAGAGTTAAGAGGTTAAAACTTAACATTTAAACATTTAATCATAACGTATTTAAAAAGACTAGATTGTCTACACAAATACACACGTGCTCAAGTGTCATATCACAAATTAAAAAAACCCCTCTATTTATTCCAGGAGTTTGTAGATAGGTTGTGGTGTTCAAACAACAGAGGGTTAAGTCTCCTCTAGTTCTCATCCACCCCAACCTAGTGTATGTCAGCCTATAGATGTTCCAGGGTTGTTTTACCCCCTTAGCTAAGCTGGCATATGTGCCCCTGTGTATGGGAAGCAAGAAAAGCCCCCCCCCCTTTATAAAGGAAGGATCTCACCGGCTTTCTTCCCTTCAGTCAGGGAGTTTTCTGAGTCCCTATTCTCCAGGAGGTCCTTCTGCTAGTGACTACCTGGTACTGGACTCATAGTGACTTTCTTATGTTACCACCATGCTCCACTCCCGACGCGTTTCGGATCTAATGTCCTCATCAGGGGATATGTGGCTCGGTTCTCTGCGGGGTCCTGCTCATAGGTCCCCCTTTATGATGGTATGTGTTCCTATAAATGGAACATCAGATGTTAGTCTCATTGTATATGGCGCCAGGTGCATTGCACCGATAGCTACATGCATAGTCACAGCTTCCCGGGTGCTATTGCCCCCTGGGTACTCACCCAGCATAGTCCAGTCAGCTGTCTCTTGGAGCACACCGCCGCGGCCGCTCTGCCGCTCTTTATGACCGTGTTTTTCCGGTCACATGGTGTGCTCCGCCTCCGGAAGTGACGTCGCGTTACCCCGCGACGTCACATCCGGTCCGGCGATCGTGTGGAACGCACTCATGCGTTCCACGCCTCCCTCCTAGTTCCCTTCCAGGGATGGGAGTGAACCGGGGCTATTACGTTACTCCCCCTTGAAGTGAGGTCATTGTAGGGGGCAGATCCTCAGTTAGAGATACTGCCTTCCAACTTTGGAGATTCTTTTAAAGTATAGATATCTCCCAGTTATCCAAAATAGTTCACAAATGGTAGCTTCAGATCGGTTGAAACACCTCTTTGCACACTAGAACAATGTTACATCATTATGGCATATCTTTAGATTCCTCTCACTAGATCGAATCTGTCATATTATTGGAATGCATGATTACAATTAACCCTTTAGGGGGTGATCACATTCAGGGTCCCTGTGAGTTACAGACCGGTTACTATTAGAATGGAGTTATGAAGTATATTAGATATGTGGGGTTTCATCTTTTTCTTTCTTTTAGGGGGTGTCTCTTGTTCTTTGGTCGTGGGTAAAGTGGTCGATGGTGGGGGGGGGTGGCGTGATCTTTTATGAGAAGATTAAAGCAGGGAGATAAATATGTGTGATATTAGTAGGGTTTATCCCTCGCACTCTCAGATTCACATCAGGCTTAGAGAAGGGATAGTAGTAATAGTGATCTCGTGCTCCTATGTCTCCCTATTCTCAACACTCTATCCCTACCTATTTGCGGAGGTTGGCACCCTACATACTCCCTCCCCGCCCGTGGCGCCCCCGCTCCTCGACGGCTTTCCCTCCTATCCTTACCCTATACTTAATGTGCCCCAATGAAAGGAGAGTAGGAAAGAGCCTCATTCATCCCTTTTGGAGCCACTGTATCTAGGGTATAGATCCAGAACACCTCTTTTTTAAGGATCTTGTTATCCCAGTCCCCTCCCCGTATCGGCGGTGGGATATGGTCAATACCTATAAAAGTAAGACAGTTCTCATCCCCTCCATGGAAAGTATTGATGTGTCGGGCCACCGGTTTGTCTCGCTTGTTGCGAATGTCGCTCCGGTGTTCCCCGACTCTTTTCCGAAATTCTCTGATTGTTTTCCCACGTATTCAAGGTTGCATGGACATTTGGCTTTATAAATTATACCTTTTGTCCCGCAGTTTATGAATGATCTAATATCATAGGTTTGGTGGGTGACATTGCTCTCAAATGTTTTTGTTGTTACAACCTGATTGCAACTCATGCAATGGCCACATTTGAAGCTCACTTTTAGATTGTTTCTTATCCAATTCTTATCTTTAGTCATTAAATGGCTATGAACCAGTCTGTCTCTCAAGGACCTAGGTTTTCTGTATGTGATGTTAGGGCCCATGGTTAAAAATGGGCTCAATTCTGCGTCCATCTGTAAGATGGGCCAATGCTTATTCATGATTTTTCTGATGTGATCTGCCCCACTAGAATAAGTAGTAATCATGCGTATTTTTTCAGTTTCCTCCTCCCTATTTTTCTCTTTTGGTGTAAGGAGTTTTGTCCTTTCCATCCCCTTGACCTCTTTCCATGCCTTTTTTATCACATTTTTGGGATATCCCCTTTCCTTCAGACGTTCCTTCAGGTCATCTGCTTGTGTTTGGAACTTCTCCTCTGATGAGCAGTTCCTCCTCATCCTGATCATCTGACTTTTTGGTATCCCTTTCTTGTGACTATTAGGATGTCCACTCTCCCATCTCAGCAAAGAGTTAGTGGCAGTCTGCTTCCTATAAGTACTCGTTTGTATCTTTCCCATACTGTCCCTTTCAATTAGGACATCTAGGAAGGGGAGTCTTTCCCTATGAGTCTCGAAAGTAAATCTGAGGCCAAGATTGTTCTTGTTTAGGCAGTCCACCAACTCCTTGAAGCTAGCCTCTGACCCCCTCCAAATGACAAAGACGTCATCAATGAATCTTGTCCATAGAATCATCCTTTCCATGTCAATTGGAGTGTTCTCACCAAATACAACTGTTTCCTCCCACCAGCCCAGGAGCAAGTTTGCATACGAGGGGGCCATTGAATTCCCCATCGCTGTGCCCCTGAGCTGGTGGGAGTACTTTCCGTTGAATGTGAACACGTTCCTGGTCAGACAGAACTTCAATAGTTCCATGACAAAACTATTGTGTTTATCAAATTGTCTCCCTCTACTCCTTAGATAGTATCTTACAGCCTCCAGTCCTTTCTCGTGTGGTATTGATGAGTAGAGTGCCTCTACATCAATGCTGCATAGCAGCATATCATCCTCCAATACCACATCCTCGATCCTCTTCAAGAGGTCGGTGGTATCTCTAAGATAAGAGTTCAGGGTGATCACAAATGGTCTCAGTATTTTGTCAATATAGACGCCTAGATTTTGTGTTAAACTGCCTATACCCGATACTATCGGTCTCCCTTTTAGAGGGTTAGTACCCTTGTGGATTTTCGGGAGACAGTAAAACGTGGCCATCACTGGATGGTCTGGCATTAGAAATTCAAACTCCTTTTTGTCAATCACATTCTCAGATAGACCTCTATCCAAAAGACATTTCAAATCCCTCTTGAAGTCCTTCATTGGACTACGGTTGAGTGTTTCATAGTTCCCCTCATCCTCAAGGATTGTATTGCACATCTCAATATATCTATCTGTGTCCATCACAACCACATTACCGCCTTTGTCCGACGGCTTGATCGTGATGGACTGATCTCTTTCCAGATTACATATACATGTCATCTCCTTTCTATTGAGATTGTGCCTATCGCTCCTTAGGTTACCCAGACCTTTGATCTCCTCCGAGACCAGATTGACAAATACGTCAACTGCGCTCACATCTCCTGTTGGCGGCGGCATCCGTGAGCTTTTGTTTTTAAGGTCTGTGAAGGGTCCCTCACCCGTGTGTGTGTGGTCGTCTCCTAGGTGGAAAAGGGCTCTAATGTCTTCTAAGAGGTCGTCAGGAACCCCCAGTTCCCTGCTGGTTTTTTTGTCCTCTTTGATGAAATGTTTTTTCCATCTCAACCTCCTCGCAAAGAGGTTGAGATCCTTAACGGTTTCAAACACATTGAGATCGGTGGTAGGAACAAATGATAGCCCCTTACTCAGCACCCCCATCTCAACGTCCGTCAAGATCCTAGAGGACAAATTCACTACCTGCAGAGTTTTTATGTTGTCGGGGTGTGTAGCGGTGTAGTCGGTCCTGGGCGGTTTCTTAGTGAGTACTTTGGGTCTAAAAAACCGGACCCTGGTCCTGGTCTCGGGTTGTTGTTTGGCTGGTTACGGTTTTCACCCCTTCCTCTGCCTTTCCCTTTTTTTCTGTTTTTACCAGTTTTCCCGGTCCTCTACCCTCCGCCTCTGATGTATCTGTCCCCGTGGAATAGTCCTCTGGTTCCGTTTCTAGATGGCCACTTGGTGCCCCTTTAGGTGTATATACGTAAGCCCTATTATTTTTGAAATCCTGTAGATCCCTCAAGTAGAATTTATGCTTTCTTTCCTTCAGGTGATACTGAAATTTTTCTAGGGTACCCTGTAGAGCAGTCTCTTTTGCAGAGAAGTCCGCTTCCCTGAAAATTTCCTAGTGATTTCTTTCTGTTCTTTGAGACTATCGTCTAGTTTACCCAGCTGTTTTTTTTCCTCTTCTAGCAATAGTCTCATCAGTCTAATAGAGCTAGCTGTCGCTTCTTTTTCCCATCTAGTGGCCAAGTCAGGGTTTTTATATCTGTATCCTGGTGTGAGTGTTATTCTCAGGTACCTGGGGACTATCCCTTCCCTTATGTAACTCTCCAAGGATTGTACCTCCCACCATGAGATTATTCTGTCTTTATAGATTTTAGTCAACTCTTTGAATGCTCCTGTTAGGGTGGTGGAGTACTTTTTTTGGGCAAATTCTTTCTCTGAGAAGACCTCTTTTGCCTCTGCATACCATTGTTCAGTATCGAAGTCTCCCGATAGGAAACCCGCCATTCAGGCTATTTATCTTAATTATATTACTCAGCAGGATGTATTTTCTCCCTTGTAGGGGGCTTTTTTTACCCTCCTCAGGGGAGACCGTGTTTAAACAATATTCTATAGCCAAAGAGTTAAGAGGTTAAAACTCAACATTTAATCATAACGTATTTAAAAAGACTAGATTGTCTACACAAATACACACGTGCTCAAGTGTCATATCACAAAATTAAAAAAACCCCTCTATTTATTCCAGGAGTTTGTAGATAGGTTGTGGTGTTCAAACAACAGAGGGTTAAGTCTCCTCTAGTTCTCATCCACCCCAACCTAGTGTATGTCAGCCTATAGATGTTCCAGGGTTGTTTTACCCCCTTAGCTAAGCTGGCATATGTGCCCCTGTGTATGGGAAGCAAGAAAAGCCCCCCCCCTTTATAAAGGAAGGATCTCACCGGCTTTCTTCCCTTCAGTCAGGGAGTTTTCTGAGTCCCTATTCTCCAGGAGGTCCTTCTGCTAGTGACTACCTGGTACTGGACTCATAGTGACTTTCTTATGTTACCACCATGCTCCACTCCCGACGCGTTTCGGATCTAATGTCCTCATCAGGGGATATGTGGCTCGGTTCTCTGCGGGGTCCTGCTCATAGGTCCCCCTTTATGATGGTATGTGTTCCTATAAATGGAACATCAGATGTTAGTCTCATTGTATATGGCGCCAGGTGCATTGCACCGATAGCTACATGCATAGTCACAGCTTCCCGGGTGCTATTGCCCCCTGGGTACTCACCCAGCATAGTCCAGTCAGCTGTCTCTTGGAGCACACCGCCGCGGCCGCTCTGCCGCTCTTTATGACCGTGTTTTTCCGGTCACATGGTGTGCTCCGCCTCCGGAAGTGACGTCGCGTTACCCCGCGACGTCACATCCGGTCCGGCGATCGTGTGGAACGCACTCATGCGTTCCACGCCTCCCTCCTAGTTCCCTTCCAGGGATGGGAGTGAACCGGGGCTATTACGTTACTCCCCCTTGAAGTGAGGTCATTGTAGGGGGCAGATCCTCAGTTAGAGATACTGCCTTCCAACTTTGGAGATTCTTTTAAAGTATAGATATCTCCCAGTTATCCAAAATAGTTCACAAATGGTAGCTTCAGATCGGTTGAAACACCTCTTTGCACACTAGAACAATGTTACATCATTATGGCATATCTTTAGATTCCTCTCACTAGATCGAATCTGTCATATTATTGGAATGCATGATTACAATTAACCCTTTAGGGGGTGATCACATTCAGGGTCCCTGTGAGTTACAGACCGGTTACTATTAGAATGGAGTTATGAAGTATATTAGATATGTGGGGTTTCATCTTTTTCTTTCTTTTAGGGGGTGTCTCTTGTTCTTTGGTCGTGGGTAAAGTGGTCGATGGTGGGGGGGGGTGGCGTGATCTTTTATGAGAAGATTAAAGCAGGGAGATAAATATGTGTGATATTAGTAGGGTTTATCCCTCGCACTCTCAGATTCACATCAGGCTTAGAGAAGGGATAGTAGTAATAGTGATCTCGTGCTCCTATGTCTCCCTATTCTCAACACTCTATCCCTACCTATTTGCGGAGGTTGGCACCCTACATACTCCCTCCCCGCCCGTGGCGCCCCGCTCCTCGACGGCTTTCCCTCCTATCCTTACCCTATACTTAGATCCGAAACGCGTCGGGAGTGGAGCATGGTGGTAACATAAGAAAGTCACTATGAGTCCAGTACCAGGTAGTCACTAGCAGAAGGACCTCCTGGAGAATAGGGACTCAGAAAACTCCCTGACTGAAGGGAAGAAAGCCGGTGAGATCCTTCCTTTATAAAGGGGGGGGGGCTTTTCTTGCTTCCCATACACAGGGGCACATATGCCAGCTTAGCTAAGGGGGTAAAACAACCCTGGAACATCTATAGGCTGACATACACTAGGTTGGGGTGGATGAGAACTAGAGGAGACTTAACCCTCTGTTGTTTGAACACCACAACCTATCTACAAACTCCTGGAATAAATAGAGGGGTTTTTTTAATTTTGTGATATGACACTTGAGCACGTGTGTATTTGTGTAGACAATCTAGTCTTTTTAAATACGTTATGATTAAATGTTGAGTTTTAACCTCTTAACTCTTTGGCTATAGAATACTGGTTATTTATTTGATTTTATTGTAAAGCCTTCCCTGGGGGCGTCAATATTAGACGCACGCTTTCATCCAGGATTGTCTGCATAGCCAATGCCGCAGGGAGTGTATTGCTTTATGTCAGCTGCAAAGAACAGGTAGTTAATGACAGAAAAGTGTCCTCCTCTCGCTCTTCAGCACCTGTTCTCTATTATACAGCCAATCCATAGATATGAATGGACAACCTGTAATACTCTATCTCTCCTGGGGAGGCGCTGCAGGGAAACTAAACACTTCCTTGTAAGTTTCCCCCTGATCGCAGCCAATCAACAAAGATCACATTAGAGACTTAGTAGGGATCATCGAAAGGGAAGAGCCCCCTTAAATAGGCACGTCTCACATACCTGCACCATATTTAAAGGGAACCAACCATCAGGATTTAGGGCTATAAAGTGAAGCCGGTGCCTTACAGACTCTGGGATACTGAATGCAATCAGACCTTTGCTGCAATGATTCCATGTTTGATTGCAGAGAAAAGTGTCATAAAACTCCTGGAAAACAGGGAAGCAGATGATTGATATGTGCAGCACTGTGTCACTATTTGGGGTTGTTGTTTTTTATTACTCCCCTGTGTGCATGCCTTTCAGCTGTAAGCCAAACCCTACCTCCCACCTCATCTCTACTTTCAGTTTCTAGCTCCAGTACACTGTCACTATACTCCAGCCGCAGCGTGCCTGACAAAACTGAAAGTAAAGATGAAAGGGAAGTGGGAGGGTTTGGCTTACAGCTGAAAGTCATGCCCACAGGGGAGGGAAAAAACAAACAACCCCAAATAGTGCTGCAGTTCTGCACACATCAATGATCTGCTGCCCTGTTTTCCAGGAGTTTTATGATACTTTTCTCTGCAATTAAACATGGAATTATTCAAGTAAAGGTAGGATTGTATTCAGCATAGGCACTGACTGTGGTTTATTCAATGCGTTTCGGTAAGTTAGGCTCCTTCAAGACAATCGCCATCTGGCAGCGCAGGATTAGACTCCTTCCTCTCCACCTCTGGTGCTATTAGGTTGGTACGTGGCATTGTATAGGCTATTATTAATGTGGAAAAACGAGGATGTGGTCCAGAAGACGATGTGAAAACTCACATTTATTACAAATTTGTTTAAAATTAAAAGACGTAAAAAACAGTTATAGCATAAAGGAAACCGGGACTTGTCGTTTCAGCTCTAGTTAGATAAAATATGCTTGCACTTCCCTGCCCTCCTCCATGATGAAGCTGAGCTCAGTACTACAGTTCTAAATCAATAAAATCATATCTGCTCCTCAGCTCTCACCCCTCCCTCAGGGGACAGAGAAATTCAGTCATCCATAGTGCTAAAGCTTCAGGGGACAGGAAGCTACAAGTTGATATGGGGAGGGGAGACCATGGCAGTGCTGAATCAATCAATTAGTGCATCGCCTGAGCTCCTAGCCTGATACATGGCAGTATACATTATGTACCATCATATCATTGTACAGCAGAGAATCACAGCATGTATTTATATCTGCTGGGTGACATGATTGCTATTTGAAGGGAGAACACCCCTGTTCTTACATTACATAAGATGGTATATCAGGGGCTGGATTGTAGTGTGTCCATGGAGCTGGCGGCCGCTCCCTGTTCATACAGAAGTGTGAGGGCGGGAATGTAGATGATTCTGAAGCCACCAGGGTCCAACACCCCGAACACCTCTTGTCACTGCTGCAGCATGAGGCTGAATTTCTCTGTCCCCTGAGAGAGGGGTAAATACATCTGTGATCTTCTGCTGTACAATGATATGATGGTGTATAATGTGTGCTGCCATGTATCAGGCTAGGCAGAGCAAGTATCATGATGTTCAACATGCCATGGTCACCTCCCAACATTGGAGCTGCCTGTCCTGAACTTATCAGAATGCCATGACTGATGTCTCTGTCTCCTGAGGAGGTGGAGCGAGAGCCAATAGTTATGTTTATAGTGATTAACCTGACTCAGTGTACAGCTCTGCTTCTTGTAGGGGCGGGACTGTCTAATGATTCCCTGACTTTTAATGTTTGCTCTTATAGGTGGAGCGAGCAGGCATGCATGATGTCAATTGCAGGTCTCCCCCATATCATTGTAGATCTGTCCTGAACTTTAGCATATACGGACTGAATTCTCTGTCCTGAGGGAGGGGTGAGAGCTGAGGAGCAGATATGATTTATTGATTTATAAGTGATCTATAGATCCTAGAACTGCAGTGTACGGCTCTGCTTCATCATGTAGGAGGGCAGGGACTGTACTAAAAAGTTTTATCTCTCCTTTAAGTTTGCCTTGAAATGTATTCCATTTAGGAGGCTCATATCACATAACCATAATCTATCAGCCGTATATTGATTCTTGTTCATAACCCCCATGATAAATCAAGGAGCCGATTCCCTAAAAACATTGCACCTCGTCCCCTCCTCCACTCTTAGATTGTAAATGTCTATGGAGAATCAGCATTTCATGATTTATAACTTACCAAAACTTTTGTCAAAATTATTGGAATATTTCACTTTTAAACGTTCAGAATCTTTTTTTTAGTTTGATTTACTGGATTTTCTATTACTAAATTAATAAACCAGTATGCAGAGTCACGTTAGCTTAATTTATTATTTCTTAATTTCTCAAGTGTATCTCAGGCAATCTGACTCTTCTCTCGTGTCTCTTTTTCTTAAATATAAAATTAATCTGAGGATTTTGAGACTTATTATTGAACTCTTCAGGCGGAATACATTCTGATGGAGTGACGAGCGATGTGCACCTGCCGCACTTCAAAGATCTTAATGATTATCATTGCTGATGCTGCACCTGACAGAACTGAAATGATCAATTAGAAAGATCTGCAGGATCAATAGATAACGGGAGAGGGGGGTTCATGAGGACGCGGCGTTTCATTAGGACGAGCTCATAATCGTGTCTTGTAAACATGCAGAACGTTCATTTGTTGTGTGACTGGATCATTCATGTCAACATTAAATCATTGTGCCCAGTACATCAACCCTTGGTTATCCTGTTAAGGTTCCTTTTCTATCCTGCTGTGATTAACATGTTGTTGTAATCTCAGCTGCTGCCACTCCCTTCCAGTATATAACCCCACTTTTTACTCTCTCCTATGCCGGCTACAGTTCGTTCTATGCTGACCTGAGAAGGAGTTGTTCCTGGAGAAAGCGGTGGTTAATTTTTCCTGTTTAGACAGGCCACTAGATAACCACCTATGGGCTTGTACACAGCCAATTAGGATAGGTATTATGGTGCACCAAATTCATTAAGAGGCTAGTTGTCATGGCGGGGCAAGTGTGCGACAGGGAGGGTACACAAGGAAAGATGTAAAGGAAGGTCTTGGTGATAGGGAAAGGGATCACCACCTAACTCATCCATGGCCATACCCTCAGTTCCCTAAAGTCTCTAGACAGGTCCTTCCCCTGTGTGTGCTATCATCACAGGGGAAGGACCTGTGACACACGTCTCCCGGACACACCAAGGCACCTGGAGGCACAGCAGCATCAGACAGCTTAGGGACAGTGGTCAGAGAAGTGGTACCAGGAAAGGGCTCAAGCAGCCTGCCATACTGGTGAGAGACTGTCCAGCAGGAGGAGAGAGAGTCACAGCTTAGCTACAGGCAGCCAGGACCAGCAAAGAGGAGCGCAGCAGGGAGGCCCCAGAACTCGCCGGGTCAGGAGATCCCTAACTTGCTTCCAGGCCACCCAGATTCACAACATCACTTGTGGATTGTAACCTGGCTTCTACCTACTGCTACAGTAAAGGTAAAAGAAACTACGCTTGCGTGTTTGTCTGTTATTCTGCACCCTCAGTCCTGCACCCCGACAGCCTACCGCCGCCATAGACTGGGGGAACCGCTCCACCCGTGGGGTGCGACATCATTCCAAGGGGTCCTGCATCGCAGCGTCGGCCATTCTTAGCCGAACACCTCGGGTGACGTCACGACAACCCTTTCCCTAAATCCTATCCCCTTGAACTTTAGATCTACTGAAGCCGGGTCTCGACCCCTATGACTCCACCGGAAGCGGCTAAGCCCGGTTCCGAGTGTCCCACGGCCCTGGGGCGGCACAGATACACTGTTGGCATTGGTAGGGATTGGCTCGTGTGTGGTGGAGCGCAGCAGGTGACACAATTCTTGTAACTTTTAAATACTCAGACACCATTTCACCGCTATCCATTATCTCCAAATCCAGGTTGAAATCAATCTGAAGAGATACCCAACGCCGTACCCAGAAGATCTAAAGAATATGGTGAAGTCTGTTCAGAACATGGTCGGGAAAGGCAGTCACAGCTCCTCCCTGGAAAACTCCATCCCTACCCCGACCGCAGAGCAGAATCTCAAGGAGAAATATGAACACAAGTGGCCGATGTCTACAAAAGAGATGAAGGCCGAGGTGATTACAAAATATTTTGTGTATTGAACACACGAGGCGCGGACCGCACAAATGAATCCGATGACCGGCCCTGAGCATAATCTAAAGACCGGCCACGGCGTTACCTGCTGGTCACCACTCCAGACAAGCATCCAGTTTCCTATGAGGATTTTACATGTTGTCAACGTTATTTTTCACATATTAGAGCATCTCAATGAATTAGAATATCATCAAAAATCAACATCATATTGCCATGTTTCTGGGAGCCCTGACTAATGAATCAATATTATATTCACCCTTTGATGTCTGGTGGAATACAGCAGCGTGGTGTTTAACCCTTCATCCTCCCTACTTTAATTTCCTGAGATAATGACCTTTCGGTTTTCATTAATCATCAACATTAACAGAAATAAACACATTAAATAGATCCCTCTGTGTGTAATGACTTGAGATCCAGCTGTATGTGAATGTTGACTACATTTGGCCATAACATGCAAACTTCACTTCTAATTGTTTGACTTAATTTTCAGGCTTCAACTCGGGAACATAAAGAATTCCAAAAGACCCAGATATCCGACGCTGGAAATATCCGAAGTTATTCCCTAGAAGTGCCAAAGAGAAAGGAGAAGGAGGAGCACTCAGAAAGATCAGAGGTACCTCCCCCCCTGAGTAATGATCCAGACTAAAGCCCCTCCCTGGGTAATGATTCAGACTATAAGCCCTTCCCTGTGTAATTATACATATGATAAGCCCCTCCCCTGAGTAATGATCCAGCTTAAAAAACCCTCCCCTGGGTAATGATTCAAAATATAAGCCCCTCCTATGAGTAATGAACCAGACCATAAGCCCCTCCCTGAGTAATGATCCAGACTATAAGCCCTCCCCTGGGTAATGGTTCAGACTATAAGCCCTTCCCCTGTGTAATTATACATATGATAAGCCCTCCCCTGAGTAATGATCCAGCTTAAAAAAACCTCCCCTGGGTAATGATTCAAAATATAAGCCCTCCTCTGAGTAATGAACCAGACCATAAGCCCCTCCCCTGAGTAATGATCCAGACTATAAGCCCCTCCCCTGGGTAATGATTCAGACTATAAGCCCTTCCCTTGTGTAATTATACATATGATAAGCCCCTCCCCTGAGTAATGATCCAGCTTAAAAAACCCTCCCTGGGTAATGATTCAAATATAAGCCCCTCCTCTGAGTAATGATCCAGACCATAAGCCCCTCCCCTGAGTAATGATCCAGACTATAAGCCCCTCCCCTGGGTAATGATTCAGACTATAAGCCCTTCCCTGTGTAATGATACATATGATAAGCAGCACGGTGGCTCAAGTGGTTAGCACTGCAGCCTTTGCAGCACTGGGGTCTTGAGGTCCTGGGTTCAATTCCCACCAAGGACACTAAGGACAACATCTGCAAGGAGTTTGTATGTTCTCCCTGTGTTTGTGTGGGTTTCCTCCGGGCACTCAGGTTTCCTCCCACATTGTAAAGACATACTGATAGCATGTTTAGATTGTGAGCTCCAAGAGAGACAGCAATACTCATGTATGTAAAGTGCTATGGAATTAATAGCGCTATATAAATGAATAAATATTATTATTATTATTATAAGCCCCTCCCCTAAGTAATGATCCAGATTAAAAGACCCTCCCATGGGTAATGATTCAGAATATAAGCCCCTCCTCTGAGTAATGATCCAGACCATAAGCCTTCCCCTGAGTAATGATAGAGACCATAAGCCCTCCCCTGGGTAATGATACATACTATAAGCCCTTCCCTGAGTAATGATCCAGCTTGTAAGCCCCTCCCCTGAGTAATGCTAAAGACAATTCGCCTCTTTCTTGAGTAATGATCCAGACCATAAGCCCCTCCCCTGGGTAATGATTCAGAAAATAAGCCCCTCCTCTGAGTAATGATCCAGACCATAAGCCCCCCCTGAGTAATGATCCAGCTTGTAAGCCCCTCCCTGAGTAATGATCTAGACTATAATGCTGCATTCAGTTGTTTTGATTTTGTTCCTAAAAAATGGAAAAAGATCTTGCCCCTCTATTGACAAAAAACAAAAACTAAGTATAATTTGGAGATTAAAATGTGTGATCTCATCAATTTCCAAAGGGATTTATTTTTGACTGATTGAAGGGTTTTTGTGGTATATATTAAGCTGTTCTACATTTACTATTTTTTCCTTCAGTGGGATAAAAGCTCTTTACTTCTTCCAATGGTTTCTTGGTCTCTTCGCCATGTAATTATAGGCCCCACATTGAGCGCTTTGCCCTTTCATGAACCATTTTTGCCTTTCAGGAGCCCTTTGTACATCGCCCGGCTGAGATGCGCATGGCTGAACTACGCCCCTCCTTGATCGAGACCCCACTGTATCCACCAAAACTGGTGCTACTGGGCAAAGATAAGAAAGGTACATTTATTATATGGCTTTATTGTAGGGTACATCCAGGGGCATAACTATAGTGGGTGCAGGGCTTACAGTCACACTGGGCTCAGGAGCCTGTGGGGCCCAGAAGGTCGTCTTGGCCCATATTACAAGTCTAATACTATTAAAGACCTATACTATTAATGTAAGTTGGGGCAATGTTGAAGATTTTGCATTGGGGCCCACAAGTGTCCAGTCACAACATTGGATACATCGACGACGTCTACTTTTCAGAGGATCCCATTATTGTGGTCAAAATCTATCTAACGTCAGTCCAGTTATTGGAAATTCGGGAAATTTGACTAATGGCTCCCAACTTCTTAAGACAAAGTTTGGTGAAATGGGATTGGTCAACAGTCTACTATGATTGGTGGCGAGTCAGCGCTCCAATGGCTGCAGAAATCAGAAAATACAAAGGATCGGGGCATGTTGGATTTGCGATGCGAAAGCGCCAACGGGGCCCCCAATTATTGCAAATTCTTAGTGGCATTAGTCTTTTTCTATAGGTCAAACAGACTTTTGGCGCCCCCTAGGCAGCGATTGCAACCCCTGTACCTGTTGGAGTGTTGTTGCCGAATTAGATCTGAGTTTTTCTTTTCCTTTAGTCTATGCTTTGTGCGGCTCTGCGTAATAGCATTCAGGTGGAAGTGAAGTGGAGAGGTGTGTTTTGCATTCAGATCTCCACTCCCTCAGCCTTGATGTAGTTCCACTTCCCTTCCCCGAGTGTCGCAGATAGAGTTCATTTCTACTTAGAACCTGTGCAATGAAGACGTGCTGTGCTGTTGCTGCCGTTGCCCTTCATAGGAGCTGCTGGATTTTCCTGATTTGTGAGTGGAGGTAGGGGCTCTTGGCCTAGAACTGATCAGGAGTGAAGGGCAAGGGAGGCGGCCTGGACGTCCTCCCCTTTTAGAGGTAATTCCATGATCAGGGTGCGCCAGGGACCTGCAGTCTAAGGGTCAGACTAGTTCCCCAGTTCACCTTTGCCCTTCTTACCGTCCTGCCTCATGATTCCCTATCTGCTACACCACCCCATGACATTATGGAAGAAAACACCTATGTATGGAAAGATCCAACCATTACAGGAGCCTGATGTATATTTTTTCTCTGTATGAATCTCTACATAGAGGAAGCTTTCAATGGCATTACACAATGAGATTTTCCCAAAATCTGTCTGCCGCTGCCTCATTACCCCACATTTTCTATCTGCAGAGTCCACGGATGAGTCGGAGATGGATAAGCACCATCATAACAGCGTGTCATCAGGGACCTATTCAGACTACTCGCCTTCCCAAGCCTCGTCCGGATCATCTAATGCGCGTGTGAAAGTGCAGATTACGGCTAAGGAGGCTGTAAATAGCTCATTGTGGGGTAACAGGTCTGTCAAATCCTCCACTCCGGTGACTGATGTGGGCATATTACCGGCCCAGAGCGGGTATATATCAGCGAGCAGTGATGGAATATGGCCAGAATAGTCATTAATCCCTTAAGGGCGTATCTTGGGGAACAGTTTTTTCACTTTTCATCTCCAGCTCTGAATGATGCTCCTATTTTTTGCACCAGTGGCTTCACGAGGGCTTTGTGTAGTTTTGCGGACATAGTTGTGTATTTCAAAAAGCATCATTTTGTGGTTTATATGACTTATTGATTAAGTTTTATTAGCTCTTTCTGGAGCAGAATGGAGAAACACAGCAATTCCTCATTTTTTTTTAATACTGTATTTATTTTGCACTGTTGACTCTTGTTTTTGATTGAAGCAAGAAACAGCTGGGATAGGAACTAGCTCTGATCCTGGCTGTTAGATCAGGCAACCTTGCTTTATCACATGGGATAGGAACTAGCTGTGATCGTGGCTGTTAGATCAGGCAACTTTGCTTTATCACAAGGTATAGGAACTAGCTCTGATCGTGGCTGTTAGATCAGGTAACTCATCTCTATCAGCTCAGATAGGAACTAGCTCTGATCATGGCTGTTAGATCAGGCAACTTTGCTTTATCACATGGGATAAGAACTAGCTCTGATCCTGGCTGTTAGATCAGGCAACTTTGCTTTATCACATGGGATAAGAACTAGCTCTGATCCTGGCTGTTAGATCAGGTAACTCATCTCTATCAGCTCAGATAGGAACTAGCTCTGATCATGGCTGTTAAATCAGGCAACTTTGCTTTATCACATGGGATAAGAACTAGCTCTGATCCTGGCTGTTGGAGCATATAACCCTTCTCTACCAGCTGGGATATGAACTAGCTTAGATCGTGGCTTTTAGATCACGTGGCTCTCCCCTCTATCAGCAGGAATAGGAATTAGCTGCGATCATGGCTATTAGAGCAGGTGACGCGGCTCTATCAGCTGGGTTAGGAACTAGCCCTAATCCTGGCTGTTATGGTGGGTTTACACGTCGCGATATCGGCGTCCAACTCCGACCCAACTCCGACCAAAAGTCACGTGGTTCGGGAGTTGGACCCGATATCGTTCGCGCGTTGTACTGTTTGAACGTACAATGCGATGCTGGAACGATGCCAAAACGATATCGGGGTTGAATGAGCGTGCTATTCAACCGCCCGATATCGGATGGCCGTTGTGGCCGCATCGTCCCGTGTGACAGCCCAACTACGATGTGTACGCCCACGTCACCCATTCACTCGCATGTTAAATGGTCGTTCCTGGGTTGGGGGGCGTAGACATCGTCGGGACGTTGTATCCCGATATCGGGCTGTCTAAACCGGCGATGCGATGGCGGGAAAAGCGCGCTCAAAAAGCGCGCTCCCGCGTCGTTGGCTCCGATATCGGGACGTGTAAACCCACCATTAGAGATCGTGACTCTTCTCTATCAGCTGGGATAGGAACTTGCAATGATTGTGGCTTTTAGAGCAGGCAACTTTGTTTTTTCAGTTGGGATAGAAAGTAGCTCTGATCCTGGCTGGTAGAGCAGGTGACTCTTCTCTATTAGCTGGGATAGGAATTGCTCTGGTTATGGTTTTTAGAGCAGGCGGGTTTGTTCTATCAACTGGATAGTACTGGCTCTGATCCTGGCTGTTAGAGCCACGCGATTCTTCTCTATAAACTTGGATAGAAATTGCTTGTTCATGGCTGTTAGAGCAGGCGAACTTCTCTTTAACCGGATAGGAACTAGCTCTGATCATGGCTGTTAGAAGCAGGCACTTTGTTCTATCAGCTGGCATATGAACTAGCTCTGATCATGGCTGTTAGAGAAGGTGCCTCTTCTGTATCAACCTGGATATTGGATTAGCTAGATCATGCTTTTAGAGCAGGTGACTCTTCTCTATCAGCTGGGATAGGAACTTGCAATGATTGTGGCTTTTAGAGCAGGCAACTTTGTTCTATCAGCTGGGATAGGAAGTAGCTCTGATTATGGCTGTTAGAATGGATGACCCACTGTAGATGCTCAGCCGCACTCGTCAGTGGGATGTCATCAGTGCTGCTCCCGTGCGCGAGCAAAGATTTAAAAATATTCTGCACAGCAAAAGAAATTACACATATGGCCACACAGATAAAACCTGGCTGTTTTTGGGTGAAAAAATTGCATTCTCTGTAATTAAGATGGTGCACGTTGTAGCTGACTGTCTGGTTAATAGGGATACATTGTCTTATAATAATACCACAGTGGGAACTGATACCTATTTTTCTGTGTTTTTGTAGACTGGCTCAGTCCTTCCCACAACCCCTTGAAACAAAGCCATTGCTGAGCCAGCGAGAGACGGCTCCTATCGGAAACCTTCAGCAGCGCAACGACCGCCAGAACCTCAACGACTCCTTCACCGAAAACTGGAACAACAGCTCGCACTATGACAACACCGGGTTTGTGGCTGAAGAAAACACAGTGGAGAATGCAGGAGGTAACCCAATGCTATCTTCAAATCAAGAAGCACATCGTCACATGGAAGGCGGCCATTAATCAGGCAAGACCGAATTATTGGAATACCACTAGAGTTGGAGCAGCCATCGCAGAGAAACTCTCAAGAAGCAGATGCTTCAGCAGGCAATCCTTGGCAAAATTGGACTCGGACTCCAAGTCCATTTGAAGACAGGACAGCATTTCCTTCAAAACTTGAAACCACCCCGTCAATAGTCCATTGCCGGAACGGAAAGAACATAAGCCACAGTCATTAGAAAACCCAAGCACATTCTCTTCAGGCCCACCGTGGGAGTTTCATGACACCAGCTCTAACCGCAACATGGGAAATGTATTTCCACATAGCCATTGCCGTCCTGAGTCTGCCAAAAACACCATATCCGTGAGCAAAAGTACCGAAAGACTCTCGCCATTAATGAAGGATTTGAAGACGGGCAGGTTCAAAAAGTCTCAGAGTATAGATGAAATAGATATCGGGGCATTCAAAGTGTACAACATACCCTTACAAAACTATGATCCAAGAAACATCATGCAAGGAAGCCATGACAGACCAGACTTGGGTATGTTACAGGAGCACAGTATGTCTCGTAGTCAGTCGGTGCCAATGCTCGATGATGAGATGTTGGGCTATGGAACCAGCAGAGGGCACCAACAAAAGCCTACCACCAAGAAAGTCTACCAGTTTGACCAAAGTTTTAACCCAACCGGCGCAGTCGAAGTAAAGCCAGAGAAGAGAGTACCTCCTCCATTTTCGTACAACCCTGACTACTCCTCTCAGCAAGCGAAGACCATGGTAAAAGATCTGATCAGCCCGAGAGCCTACAGAGGATACCCACCCATGGAACAGATGTTCTCCTTTTCTCAACCTTCGGTCAATGAAGACTCCATTCCTTCACAGTTTACAAGTCAAGGATCCAGGCCAGGATTCTTGAAAAGGGCAGACTCGTTGGCAAGTGCCACAGAGATGCAAATGTACAGAAGGGTGAGCGAGCCACATGAACTTCCACAGACGACCGCTATGGCAGGCCTCCGTTCCTTGGGGCTATCGAACGACAAAGCAGCATGTCAGTGGCTGAATCTCAGTTTCTAAAGAGAAATGGTCGTTATGAGGATGATCATAGCTCCTATCCGGACATGAAGTCTCAAGGAAGCAGCTATCAAGTCAAAACCCTCACGCAAAGACGGCCATTGTCTGCGAGAAGCTACAGCACTGAGACCTATGGGACTGCCCAGACCCGTCCAGTTTCTGCTCGGCCAACCATGGCGGCATTGCTAGAAAGATACCGTCTGATTACAACTTGGTCAACTACGGTGACAAAACCTCCGACAACGACATGAAGGCCAGGCAGAATCAGGGAAAAGTAGACGATGGCTGTAATAAAATGCCGCCAGACTGGAGGACAGCAACTGCTCAGACACATAGAATCTAGAAGACTGGACAGGGTATGTCTCGTTAATAGAACCTAGTCATATTTTTGCATGTTAGTTATGAAGAGTTATGTTAACTTGTAAAATTAGTTGTCTTTCTTAGGTAGAAACCAACCAAGTGATGAGAAGATAAACACCGCACACTCGCTGCGTTCTGATGCAAATAAAAGTTCTTTATTTAGTTCACATATGCGGCTCTATGACTTTGCGCCAAGGCGGCTCTATGACTTTGCGCCAAGGCGGCTCTATGACTTTGCGCCAAGGCGGCTCTATGACTTTGCACCAAGGCGGCTCTATGACTTTGCGCCAAGGCGGCTCTATGACTTTGCGCCAAGGCGGCTCTATGACTTTGCGCCAAGATTGACGTTTCGGCTAAACAATATAGCCTATATCAAACTTGTCACAAAGTCATAGAGTTGCATATATGAACTAAATGAAGAGCTTTTATTTGTATCAGAACTCAGCGAGTGCGCGGTGTTTATCTTCTCTACTGTGTTCTGGGATCCACATCCCCATACTAGAACCTCAGGACATTGTAACCAACTGACTGCACACCGAATAAAGCACCTAGATTATACAAAAATGGGTCACAAAACCCTTCAGGGGAATAATGCCTTAGTAAAGCGAGTGCGACCACCGCTACATTAACGGTACATATAGTAAAAGTGGTGGTCGCACACGCTTTCTAACACTTTGTTCACACAGGAACCCATTCTCAAGATAAGTTAAGATTCCTGCAACCAGAACGCCAGAGATCAGACATTTATCACCTGTCTTGTGAAGGGGTGATCAATGTTTATGAACAACCCCTTTAAATGACTATTTAAAGGGGTTGTTTGCAAAGATGCTAACATTTTGGTTGCTGGGGGTAAAGCCCTTGTTGCGCGGGTATCGCGCAACTCTACTAGGGCAGTTCAGAGCCTCTTCTTGGGCTCAATGGTGGCCACAATGGTCAGACCCCAGCGATCAACGACCCTATGGATAGGTGAAAACCTCTCAAGTTGGGAAATATCCTTTAAGTTGTCAAGTCAAAGTTATGATATTGATTACTTTGGTGAGATCTACTGGAAACCCAAAGACAAATAGGCTCCTTCGGGGAGGAGATCAGACACATTTTTCAGTTTTTTGTTTTCCCAAATACGGTTTGTATCCTAGGCAGGTTTTTTATAGAATTAAGGAAAGAATATGAAGAAAACAAATGAACACCAAGGACATGATGCCATAGCTGGAGATGACTACATGGGTTCCTCATGTCAACCACTTAGTCCCTCACCTCAGGGGTCTTCAACCTGTAACTTACCACATGTTGCCAAATACAAAACCCATAAAGTCATAAGATATCATAACAACTTACAAATGGGATTGACATGACAATGTTTCAATGATTGACAATACAGTATTTCCCACTTGGACTTTGTGTAAGTCATAGGGGTGGTTACATGTAACAGGTGAATAAAGGGTCCACCCAACTGTTGAAGGGTCTTCTGATGAACGGAGGAGTCGGTGAGTTCTTCTCCTCGTAAGGTCGTTCCACCCGGTCAACGATGACCAATGAATGACCGTAGTCTCTCCCCGTCTTCATGTACTGCCATATTGTGCCAAAAGGGATAGGTTAAAAGCCAAATTATAAGGAGTTCACCCCACGTTTTCATGTAATGTAGCTGTGTATACGGAAGTTACATGGAAGAGACTGAGTGACTATAAATAGTGGTGAGCTGAGACGCCACAATATTAACCGAATTATTACAATTATCACATAACGAGACTGAATATGAAGAAAACTGAAAGGAGAAAGACTTACAGGATAACGAGGAAGGACAGAGAACAAACTATCTCCTGTATGTCCCATATATATATACTTATATATGTGAGGCACTATGCAATTAATGGCGATATATGGGTGAATTAATAATATATATATATATTTAGCATTTAAAGGCTAATTCTATAGGTTATTATAAATCCATACAAGAGAAACATGCTTCAGATATTAGTGGATATTTATGGGCTATATTATAAATTATGTAATACCAATGTTTTAGAATATAACTACTATAATACTGACCCAATGTACTGTACCTGAATATAACTACTATAATCGTAAATGATAAGAGAAAAGACGGCAATCACCCTGTTTTTCCTTGAAGGTGGATTTTCCTTTATTCCATATACATGGAGTGGGTTGCAAGAGGTTAGGGAGGGAGGGGAGTGCGGTGAAGGACAACAGGCGCACAGTTTCGCCTTGCTCAGGCTTTTACGGGTCCAACCACAGACGTGTAGAAGCCTGAGCAAGGCGAAACGGTTCGCCCGTCGTCCTTCACCACACCTCCCTCCCTAACCTCTTGCAACCCACTCCATGTATATGGAATAAAGAAAATCCACCTTCAAGGAAAAATAGGGTGATTGTCGTCTTTTCTGTTATCATTTACAATAAATAACTTGCTATATTGAAGACTTGAGCAACACCCCAGGGCAGAAGCTGGCCAAGAGCTAAATAAAAACGCCACAAGTGCCCGGGATTTTTGTACATATAACTACTATAATACTGCCACCTATGTACAAGAATATAACTACTATAATACTGCCCCTATATACAAGAATATAACTACTATAATACTGCTCCTATATACAAGAATATAACTACTATAATACTGCCCCTATATACAAGAATATAACTACTATAATACTGCTCCTATATACAAGAATATAACTACTATAATACTGCTCCTATATACTAGAATATAACTACTATAATACTGCTCCTATGTACAAGAATATAACTACTATAATACTGCCCCTATACACAAGAATATAACTACTATAATACTGCTCCTATATACAAGAATATAACTACTATAATACTGCCCCTATGTGCAAGAATATAACTACTATAATACTGCTCCTATATACAAGAATATAACTACTATAATACTGCCCCTATATACAAGAATATAACTACTATAATACTGCTCCTATATACAAGAATATAACTACTATAATACTGCTCCTATATACAAGAATATAACTACTATAATACTGCTCCTATGTACAAGAATATAACTACTATAATACTGCCCCTATGTACAAGAATATAACTACTATAATACTGCTCCTATATACAAGAATATAACTACTATAATACTGCCCCTATATACAAGAATATAACTACTATAATACTGCCCCTATATACAAGAATATAACTACTATAATACTGCTCCTATATACAAGAATATAACTACTATAATACTGCTCCTATGATACAAGAATATAACTACTATAATACTGCCCCTATATACAAGAATATAACTACTATAATACTGCCCTATATACAAGAATATAACTACTATAATACTGCTCCTATATACAAGAATATAACTACTATAATACTGCCCTATATACAAGAATATAACTACTATAATACTGCTCCTATATACAAGAATATAACTACTATAATACTGCCCTATATACAAGAATATAATACTATAATACTGCTCCTATATACAAGAATATAACTACTATAATACTGCTCCTATATACAAGAATATAACTACTATAATACTGCCCTATTACAAGAATATAACTACTATAATACTGCCCCTATATACAAGAATATAACTACTATAATACTGCTCCTATATACAAGAATATAACTACTATAATACTGCTCCTATATACAAGAATATAACTACTATAATACTGCTCCTATATACAAGAATATAACTACTATAATACTGCCCCTATATACAAGAATATAACTACTATAATACTGCTCCTATATACAAGAATATAACTACTATAATACTGCTCCTATATACAGAATATAACTACTATAATACTGCTCCTATATACAAGAATATAACTACTATAATACTGCTCCTATATACAAGAATATAACTACTATAATACTGCCCTATATACAAGAATATAACTACTATAATACTGCTCCTATATACAAGAATATAACTACTATAATACTGCTCCTATATACAAGAATATAACTACTATAATACTGCCCTATGTACAAGAATTAAACTACTATAATACTGCTCCTATATACAAGAATATAACTACTATAATACTGCCCCTATGTACAAGAATATAAACTACTATAATACTGCTCCTATATACAAGAATATAACTACTATAATACTGCCCCTGTGTACAAGAATATAACTACTATAATACTGCTCCTATTACAAGAATATAACTACTATAATACTGCCCCTATGTACAAGAATATAACTACTATAATACTGCTCCTATGTACAGAATATAACTACTATAATACTGCCCTATATACAAGAATATAACTACTATAATACTGCTCCTATACAAGAATATAACTACTATAATACTGCTCCTATATACAAGAATATAACTACTATAATACTGCCCTATGTACAAGAATATAACTACTATAATATGCTCTATGTACAAGAACATAACTACTATAATATGCTCCTATATACAAGAATATAACTACTATAATACTGCTCCTATTACAAGAATATAACTACTATAATACTGCACCTATATACAAGAATATAACTACTATAATGCTGCACCTATATACAAGAATATAACTACTATAATACTGCTCCTATATACAAAATATAACTACTATAATACTGCCCTATGTACAAGAATATAACTACTATAATACTGACCCTATATACAAGAATATAACTACTATAATACTGCTCCTATATACAAGAATATAACTACTATAATACTGCTCCTATATACAAGAATATAACTACTATAATACTGCTCCTATATACAAGAATATAACTACTATAATACTGCCCCTATATACAAGAATATAACTACTATAATACTGCCCCTATTACAAGAATATAACTACTATAATACTGCTCCTATATACAAGAATATAACTACTATAATACTGCCCCTATATACAAGAATATAACTACTATAATACTGCCCCTATATACAAGAATATAACTACTATAATACTGCCCCTATATACAAGAATATAACTACTATAATACTGCCCCTATATACAAGAATATAACTACTATAATACTGCCCCTATATACAAGAATATAGCTACTATAATACTGCTCCTATATACAAGAATATAACTACTATAATACTGCTCCTATGTACAAGAATGTGCTCCACAAACTGTTTTGTGTAATAGGGAATGTATCACGGCAGGGTTTGGGGTAAGCTTCGCTCCTTTAGCTTTTATTACCTTTTACACATAACTCTTATATCCGGACTGTTATTCTGTATTGTGAGCTGTCACTGATTCCTGCATTGTGGTTTTCCAGGCAGTTAAGCAGAATGGATCTCTCTATGTCAGTTCTGTAAGTGTATCAGTCTTATTGTAATGTATCATTGTGTTATGATCCTCGTTTGCTAATGTCTAACCCAGAATGTTCTTCGCGTCTGTTAACTCTTTTAACCTTGTTTGTGCAGTTTGGAGTGCAGCATGTGTGTTCATACCCTGTCACCCCATTGTCTCCTCCATTCAGAATGCTGCTTATAAGCACAACACCATAAGCCTTGGCATGCTGCACACTGGAAACCTCCCAGCCATGCATGATGGCAAACGCATGACTTATACCATGCCTCACTCAGCTAACTACCAAGATATACCTCTCTACTATGTAAGTATATGGCTGAACCAGCCTAGACCTAATAATTCTACAAAACAATGTCTAAAGTCAGATTCAAGGCATATAAGATCCCATTGTCACGCTGGATGTAGGGAGACACCCAGCGCAGGACGACGAGGGGGGAAAGGAGTCCCTAATACTAAGGGCAAAGTGGAGATGGTGACCCCTAGAAACACTAGCGCTGACACCTGACTCCCCTAACAACCCTATACAGTCTCCGCAACTGTCGCCGAGCAGGATACCTCGTCCCTGTCTGTCCCTCAACTAATACTACTTAGGGATCAGACAGGGTCGACATTGGCAACCCAGCTAATAACTAAAGGAAAACACCAGGGAAACAAACAAAGGAGAGAGGGAGAAACACTTAGCTAAAAGGAGAGCAAGCCAGCAAACTATTCAGGAAGAATACAATGCACTGCTGAGCCAGGAAGCAACACCAACTCCAAACACGCTATCACCTGCAATGCATCATGGGAACCAAGGGGTATAAATAGAGACAGCTGAAAGGTCAGCAGGTAGGAGATCTGCTGGGTCCTAGTGACCTCCAGCTATTACCAAGCAGAGAAATGCCTCTTAAAGGGACAGAACCACAATTCATGATTTCGGCTGGAGCATCAGGAGCAGCTGTTGCAAAGACGGCACAAAATAGTGAGTTTAGGAAATAGGACATTACAATCATTACTGACTGGTTTTCAAAGTGCAAAATTTTCCCTCTTTCATTTAACTTAGGACATTCAGCTGTCTGGTTATATCGGCGCTTTAAAGATACCAAAATTGTATTTGTTTTAAAGGTACCGCCATGGGCGTAATTACATGCCCTGTTGTTTTAATTGTAAGGCAAATTGATTAGAGGGTACAGCTGTGAGTCAATGCTGAGCCCCTCTAACTATGAGCCAAGTGTAGGTAGTGTATTCACATTGTCCCTGGGATATAAGATTATGTGCAGTATAAAAATAGGGGCTGCAAAGGATGGGATATTTTGGGTGGTAGCTAAATATGTGTTGTAAAGGGGGGTTCCGCTTTAAGAAAAGTGGTTCTCAAAAGCATTTATACTTGGAACATAACAGGGCAGGTGCTCAACCTTCCTGGGTAGAGCGATGGCTCTTCACTGCCGGGGCTGTGGACTCAGCAAGCCGAACATCCGACTCCAGATAAAGAGATGGAGCGGTCTTGTAGGCACCGGGCAGGTGACCTGATGAAGGCGTCTAGACCGTCGTAACGTATAGTGATAGATAACTAATAAAGAAGACATTCCATAACTATCTCTCCTTGCCTCTGCTGCCCGGCGCCTACAAGACCACGTCATCTCTTTATCTGGATTTTCTATCGCTCATCCGGGAGAGCACAGCAGACAGTGCAGCACAGGAGCAGCTTGCAGACCCTAACTACAAGACCAGCGGTGCTCAAGGACCTTTATTGACACCTTCCGGCATATGTGACCCAATCATGTGACACGCTGTATCCAGCGGCCCGGACACTCACGCGGTGTGCAACAAACGCTGGAGGCTTCTACCGGGGTTGTGCAAGGGTACAAAACTCATACAGGTCAGTGCACCACAAACTCCCCCACTATATCACCAGGTTTCACCCAGGAGCGCCCCTCTGTTTTTCTTTTATTGCCTAAACATCTATTTCCGACTCTTGAATTTCCCTGAATCCAACTCCACCAAAATGGACACCAACTCCGACTCCACGACTTCGACTCCCAACCAATGCTGTAGACTCAGTAAGCCAAACATCCCAACTCCCAAAATAGAGACCGGAGCCGGGATCGGGCCTTGGGATCAGAGCTTTTGGGAACCACTTGTCTTAAAGTGATAAATACTTTTAGCTAAGATTCAGTATTTGGAAACACTATTATTTTTCTAGAGTTTCTAATATCCAGTATACTTTGCACAATAACAATGTCTGATGGAAAACTCGACCACGTGAGACTACATGGGTCTCTTACGGATAGTGGAGGCAGTGCACAAACATACTGACAATACCGCAATACACACAAAGAAAATATATTTTTACATTAAAAGTTAATTTCCTTTTCAGCTCTTACTCTGGGAAAGATGTTGAGCATTGGCGTCCAGCCACGTGGAAGCTTCTCTGCAGGCATTTTAGGATAAATTGGACTCTATCTTTGTCCTCCATTAGCTGGACTGAAAGCATACTGCCTAATTAGCTTCAGATCAGCGGCAATCACTAATAAAGAGAAAAATGTGACCTACATCTATGTTCATTTTCTGCAGAGTACTTAGATGGATATTTATATTGTATAGATAGACTAAGAAGAGAACAATTTGAGCCACTGCCAACGGGGACTTGCAGGTCCCCCAAGAATCATGCCTTTTCCCCATTTTCTTTGGGTAGATAAAGTTATATCTATACAGTCCTCAACATTAAAATTGCAAAACCAAGAATGCAGAGTTGTGGAATTATGGAATTATGGAAATTGCAGGGTTGAAACGTTACTGATCCTCAAATGATAAATGTATGGAGACCAAATTTTCAAAACATCTGAATTTCTTACTGGCTTGACCATAAATGAGGTTATTAATGATCATCTGAAGGAGGGTCTGTCTATCAATACACTTGGACAAATCATCAAGATCCACTGCTGACAGCTCCTGTGCACTCACTGACCAATGAAATCCTAGATATGCTCAATAGGAGACAAGTCCAGAGACACTGCAGCCATAGGAGACAAGTTCAGAGAATGCAGCAATGGGAGACAAGTTCAGAGACACTGCAGCCAGAGGAGACAAGTCCTGAGATGCTGCAGCCATAGGAGACAAGTTCAGAGAATGCAGCAATGGAGACAAGTCCCGAGACATTGCAGCCATAGTAGACATGTTCAGAGACACTGCAGCCATAGGAGACAAGTCCGGAGACGCTGCATCCATATGAGATACGTTCAAAGACACTGCAGCCATAGGAAACAAGTCTGGAGACCCTACAGCCATAGACGAGTCTGTAGATGCCTCAGGCCATAGGAGCAGTTTTAGGTCACATAGTAGCATCAGCAATATGTGGCCTGGTATTGTTATGTTGAAAGCCGTGTTCTAGGTCACTTTGAAGACATAGTCATACTATACAATTTAATTAATGTTACGCTAAGTGCTACTTTACCTGGGATGAAGACTTCAGGGGTCCGGTTACTGTACATTATGCCACCCGAAACCATAATTTTGGGAGTAGAACTGGTGTGACGTTCCTTCATGAAGCTTCTTCATGGCATTAACCACATGGTCTTGTCATATTTGAAGAATATCATGTAGTGTCTGGACTACAAGTGAAATCAGACATCAGATACTGAACTTAAGACGTCAAACAGAGAATACACAAACCATCAGAAGATATTTGCATGACTTTGGGCTATGAGCCAGATGTCCGGCTACAGGTCCAGTGACCTCACACCACCGCTCTCAAAGTCCATCGCAGTGCAGAGCAAGAATGCAATGGAGGCTGGGCTGGAGGTCTGTCCTCTTCAGCGTTGAGTCCCCCCTTTTGACTTGGATGCAATGATCAATGGACATTGATCTAGAGATCACTTGAGCAACACCATGAAGAGCCCTTGCCAAGGGAATGTGAAAGTGCCAAAGAGCCATTTTTCAATATAACACCAGTCTGAATGTTGCTGATGTAACTGAGACAAGCCTGCATGGCCTAAATATGCAGACTTGGTCTACAGCGTTTCCGCATTTGTCTCCTATGGCTGTAACATCTCCGGATTTGCTCTTTTGGCTGCAGCATCTCCAAACTTGTCTCCTATGGCTGCAGCATCTCCAGACTTGTCTCCTATGCTGCAGCATCTTCAGACTTGTCTCCTATGGCTGCAGCATCTCCAGACTTGTCTCCTATGACTGCAGTATCTCCAGACTTGTCTCCTATGCTGCAGCATCTTCAGACTTGTCTCCTATGGCTGCAGCATCTCCAGACTTGTCTCCTATGACTGCAGTATCTCCAGACTTGTCTCCTATGGCTGCAGCATCTCCAGACTTGTCTTCCATGGCTGCAGCATCTACAGACTTTTCTCCTATGGCTGCAGCATCTCCAGACTTGTCTCCATCCAGCACATCGGGGATGTAATTAGTCGGTGATTACACAGGAACTGCCAGCAGAGGATCTTGATGATTTCCACAAATGCATTCAGCGGCAGAACCTTCCTCAGGCAACCATTTATAACCTCAGTGATGGCAGCTGAGCCTGGAAGTGTTGGGATTTCTGCACGTGGTTCAGACTCCAGACTGATGAAATCTAAATATTTTAAAAACTATTTCCATTAATTCATCATTTGCAGACAAATCATTAACACATCTTCTTCCTGGGTGTTCCATAATCCGACGACTTTTCCTTCTTGGTGTTGCAATTTCAATATATATATATATAAGTATAATATAATCAGAATTCCTCCCCCCGGACCCTCTCTGTCTCTGCACTGTGTGTCTTTGTCTGTAGCTTTTTATACCCCCGGAGACCCCCAGATTATAGTCAGTAGATACTGTATATTATCACCTGTATATCTCTGTATCTGTGCTCTGTCTGTGTTAGTTTTTTGCCAGCTGAATGTGTATTAATACGTATATTCTTCGCCTGTAGACCTTATCTCACCACTGTACTTGTCTTTGGACCTGACATTGACATTGAGCCCCGTTCCTTTATGTAACCACAGATCACAATGTCGTTAGATTATTAAAGAATAGCAGAATGTATCATGTGATTATTATAACAACCCTGTGTGTTTTATACAATTTATACAGGATTCTATTCTCCTGAATGGGCTGTCATCGGGGGGCTCCTCCTGTATGGGCTGTCATCGGGGGGCTCCTCCTGTATGGGCTGTCATCGGGGGGCTCCTCCTGTATGGGCTGTCATCGGGGGGCTCCTCCTGTATGGGCTGTCATCGGGGGGCTCCTCCTGTATGGGCTGTCATCGGGGGCTCCTCCTGTATGGGCTGTCATTGGGGCATCCTCTCCTGTATGGGCTGTCATCGGGGGGCTCCTCCTGTATGGGCTGTCATCGGGGGGCTCCTCCTGTATGGGCTGTCATCGGGGGCTCCTCCTGTATGGGCTGTCATTGGGGCATCCTCTCCTGTATGGGCTGTCATCACGGGGGTCCCTCCTGTATGGGCTGTCTTCGGGGGGCCCTCCTGTATGGGTTGTCATCGGGAGGGCCCCTCCTGTATGGGCTATCATTGGGGCATTTCCTCCTGTATGGGCTGTCATTGGGGGGGTTCCTCCTGTATGGGCTGTCATCGGGGGTGCCCCTCCTGTATGGGCTGTCACTGGGGCCATCCCCTCCTGTATGGGCTGTCATTGGGGCATCCCCTCCTGTATGGGCTGTCATCAGGGCGGCCCCTCCTATATGAGCTGTCATCAGGGGGGTCCCTCCTATATGGGCTATCATTGGGTCATCCCTCCTATATGAGCTGTCATCAGGGGGCCCCTCCTGTATGGGCTGTCTTCAGGGGGCCCCTCCTGTATGGGCTGTCATCAGGGGGCCCCTCCTGTATGGCCACGGTTGCAGTCGCTTTCTCTTTGCCTGTGATCGTTATGTTCCTGGGGGGGTAATGAAGCTGCAGAGCTTGTTGTCCTGGGATGAAGGAGGTTGGGTACATATATTTCTTATTTTGGTATTCTGTTGGATGGTGCCCTGTACAGTCATTAATGTATACACAGGATGGGAAAGGGGTAGAGGGGGGATGAAGCTCCAGTATTAGAATGAAGAAGGTCGGTTACATAATCCAAAACCAAAAATACAATGATTAGATGATTCTATTGCACACATGGCCTTGTGATTGATGGCGCCCTGTGCAGCCGCTATAGCTCTACATGATATAATGAAGCTGCAGATACTCGTGTTCGGGGATAGTGGAGATTGGTGCTATGATCCAGCCAGTGGCGAACGTGAAGGTCAGGGGCCCCAATGCGACAACTCCAATGGGGCCCCCAATTATTGCAAATCTTTAATAGCATTAGTCTTGTTCTATAGATCAAATGGACTTTTGGGCCCCCCTAGGCTCCAGGGCCCGGGTGTGATTGCAGCCCCTGCACCTGTTGTAGTTACACTCCTGGGTCCAGGTCAATGAGTTTGGTCATTTTGATTTTGGTGACATATTGTCCGTTTATTGATGAAGCCCAGTGCAGTCCATAATCTCTACTGGGGATGGAAAGGGAGAAGGGGGGGATGAAGCTGCAGCCATTCCCATCCCTGGATGAAGGCAGAATCCAAAAAAACACACAGGCTACGCCATCTTGATCTTGGTAATTGCACCGTCAGATCTTCTCCTTCTGATGTTCCTACATCATACGGGTCTCCATGATCTGCAACCCCCAGGATCAGCCCCGTATACTATATATATAGTATATATGCAGTATATATATACACTAGCTGTAGAGCCTGGCGTTGCCGGGGCATAGTAACTAACTTTTTGTAGTTATAGAATAAAACAGTGATGTCACAATAGAAGCTTGATATATTTAATATGGAGGATATAAGGCTGAATTATGGTGTATGGAGGGCTATAAGTCTGCATTATACTATATAGATAGTCCCGCCCCCAAGGGGTATGTCAAGGGGTGGGGCTGTTGATATGTGGGTGTGGCTATGTTGTGGACGTGGCTATGATACATACCTACACCCAGCTTTATATATATACATTAACTCAATAATAACATAGTATGCAGTGAGCTCCCCCTAGTGGTGGCGTATAATATTGATGTGTCTGTGCAGGGAATTTAGTGCTCGGTGTCAGAATCATTCACTATGTCGACCTGTTCTGGAAATGTCTTATGAGGATGTATTGTAAATTGAAAAGCCATAAAAATGCTTCCGTTCGGGAAAGATGAAGCTTCAGCGTGACACAAGCTGTAATAATCCCGTGTAGGAGGCAGAAGGTGCCGCTGTCATCTGTAATTGGGGATGGGATGAATCAGCCGGCGGTAATCCACCGGTTCAGGGGACGGGTCCACGTCTCACATTCACAGGTCACAACAGCCTTTTCCTTGACTCTTGTGTTTCTTTACCATGAAGAAGATTAAGCTGCTCAATATGTTATTTCAGGTCACATTGTGTAATGCTGCAGGGGGTGCAGCGCCGTGGAAAAGTATTCAACCCCTCTCTATAGCAATGCAGATATCCGGGTCCATGGTCACATAGAAGATAGAAGCATTGCAGGCTGTTGTGACTTGATATGTTGCAGATTATAATGGGACGTGTTCTTTAATGCTTTTCATGGCGTATGTTCACAGCCGTGTGGGGGGAGGTGTCGGCTCATTAGGAAATATTCTAGAAATTAATAATCACCTTCCCCGAACGCCTCGTGGGTGTGAGGTGCCATCGCTCCTCGCCTCGTGATTCAGATACAGAATATTGTGGACAGAACATAATGTAGACAAGTTCCTCCAAGGGACAATATTTATCTCCAATATGTAATAAAGTTATAATTCAAAGGTATTTACAGAGATCTGTGTCAAATCTGTCTGATCTATCCGTGTATCTGGTGATCTGTCACATCTATCTATTACTGTGTTTTTCGGACAATAAGACGTAGGTTTTAGAAGAGGAAAATAAGGGAAAAAATAAGCAGAAAATGTGGTGAAGATGTACTGTGATAGGAGGATCTACTGCTGACCCTATAATGGGGGTAATGATCCCCATCTCTGTATTAATGTCCCCAATCCTTGTGTATATCCCCATCCAGGGTACATTATGGTGTATACTGTATGTCACCCATTCTGGTATATACGGTATGTCCTCCATCCTGGTATACATGGTCACATCCTGGTATATACGGTATGTCCTCCATCCTGGTATACATGGTCACATCCTGGTATATACGGTATGTCCTCCATCCTGGTATTTATCGCCCTATCCAGGGCCTATTATGGCACATGTAGTATGTCCTTCATCATGGTAAATATGAGCTCCATCATAGTATATATGTTATCCATGCTTGTATATATATCCCCATTCTGGTATATATGTCCCCCATCCTGGTATATAATATATATCCTCCATTCTGATATAAATGTTCCCATCCTGGCATATGTGTCCCTCGTTCATATATATTTATGAATGGGGCTATATATATATGTCCCTATCCTGGTATATATGATTCCTATACTGGTATATATGTCCCCATCCTGGTACATATGTTCCCATCCTGGTACATGGCCCACATCCTGGTATATATGTCCTCCATTCTGGTATATATGTCCCCACCCTGTTATATGTGTCACTCATTTTTTTTATATATGTCCCCATCCTGGTATATATATATGTCTTCCATCCTGGTATCTCCCTGTCCTGGTATACATGTCCTCATCCTGGTACATATGATCCCCATACTGTAGATGTCTCCTATCCTGGTATATATGTCACCCCCCATCATTGACCCATCTTGGTATATATTGTTCCCATTATGCCACAATTCTGCTCACCGTCCCTCCGCTCTCCTGGTGAATCTTCACTGCTCCCTAAAGCCATAACCCCGCCCACCTCTGGCACCGGCTTCAGTTCTGGGAGGAGGGTGGGATTATGGGCAGTGACAGCAGTGAATATTCATTTTGTTTAATAGGGGCACATGTGTTCACCTCAGTTGCTGGCTTCGTGCAGTGGACACTGCTCCACCGCTGCCTCCCCTACAGTGAGCAGGCTACATCGGGACTATAGGACGCACCCCATCATTTTCTTCCCAAGTTTGGGGGACAAAAGTCTTTCTTATTGTCCAAAAAATTCGGTATCTATTTACTGTCCATTTTGCAAATCTTCTTTCTATGTATTATCTCTTATACCTATCGCCAATCAATCAATATCTCATGTTTGTTTATCGGTCTGTACATATCTCTCTCTATTATCTATCTATCTATCAACCAATGTACGTATCTCTATCTATCTATCTATCTATCTATCTATCTATCTATCTATCTATCCTATATCTATCTATCTATCTATCTATATCTATCTATCTATCTACTATCTATCCTATACTATCTATCTACCCTATATCTATCTATCTATCTATCCTATATCTATCTATCTATCTATCTATCTATCTATCTATCTATCTATCCTATATCTATCTATCTATCTATCCTATATCTATCTATCTATCTATCTATCTATCTATCTATCTATCTATCTATCTATCCTATATCTATCTATCTATCTATCTATCTATCTATATCTATCTATCTATCTATCTATCTATCTATCTATCTATCTTTTCTACCTATCAGGTAAGTACTGCTGGCAGTTTTCCTATGTGTTACATTGGTTTAGAAGTTTGTTCTGATTTTCTTGTTGATACATTTCAGTGACGGCTTATTTTCTCACCCGCAGACTCCGTCGCAGCAGAGCAACATCCTAGACAACGGTCAGGAAGATATATCTATCAGTCAGTGGAATCCGTATCCACTGGGACGAAGAGACGTTCCACCCGAAACGGTCGCTAAGAAGGTACATGAATAATAAGTAGAGACCGCTCATAAGACCCCTGTGCAGCCGTATATCTGTGCATCCGGGACCGATGCATTAATGTATGGGAAGACGCTATAATAAGAATAACATTATTTTCTAAAACTGAAAAAATCCTTTAATTCACCAAAAACAATTAAAAATCGATTCACCAATTAGTGGACAGATTGCAAAATAATCTGCATTGCAACAAAAACGTGATTTCCTAGGCTCTGGTGCTCTGTGCAGGATTTCCTTCATGTTGTGCTTGTCTTTCTTATTTATTCTGGCTCCGCGTGAGCCGTGACCGATCTAATTACAGGTGGCACATGAGTGCATCGCCCCATGTAATGCACTGACGGCATGAGGTCCATACTGTACCGAGAAGCGTCAGCGGGCATCCGGATTAATAGCTTCACTCAGACCCTCGGGGTGCGGCCCCCGTACAATACAAAGTCCTTCTCGTTCCCTGCAGGTTGTGCAGGCTGAAAAATGTTCAAAGGCGTCTGCAAAAAGAGCACAAAAAACATCAACTAATGCAGAAATCAAAAAGCGGCATGTGCCATTCTGGATATGAATATTTTGGGTTGTAATACATCGCTGCTATGTGCTCAGCTCATTGTGGTTTTACTGTTTTCACCCCACAAAATACATTATTCCATTTCCAGCTTTGCAGATAACTTCTATTGTTAACCGTTGGTCAATATTACAATTACACCTTAACTCGTTCCCCCTTCTCCAACCACAAAGGGGTCACTAGTTTAGCAGAATGTTTCAAATAACCTATATCACCTGTCCAATGAATAAGTGTTAATTGTATGGTTCCCTGGAGACCCTCACAGATCGGAAGGTCCTAAAGACCCTTACAGAATAGGAGGTCCTAAAGACCCTTACAGAATAGGAGGTCCTAAAGACCCTTACAGAATAGGAGGTCCTAAAGACCCTTATAGAATAGGAGGTCCTAAAGACCCTTACAGAATAGGAGGTCCTAAAGACCCTGTGTGAATGGAGCGGCACTGAGCATGTGCGGCAATATAGTCTAGGGGAGTGTTGGTTACACATGCTCAGTTCTGCTCCAATCACGTAATGACTGTCAGTCTCTTGCTCTTCAAAGTGGCAGTGAGCATGTGCGACCGTTGTACAGCCTGGGAGTGCTGGCTGCACATGCTCAGTTCTACTTCATTCACATAGCGACTGTGAGACTTGCAATCTTCAGATTAGCAGTGAGCATGTGCGACCATATAGTCAATTGGAGTTCTGGCTGCACATGCTCAGTTCTGCTCCATTTAAGTAGGGACTATGAGATGCCCATTCCTCGGACTGGCAGTGTGCGACTGTATACAGACTATGGGAGTTCTGGCTGCACATGCTCACTTCTTCTCCATTCATGTAGGGATTATGAGACTCCCGTTCTTCAGATTCGCATTGAGCATGTGTGACGGTATGCAGACAATGGGAGTCCTGTTCGCACATGCTCAGTTGTGCTCCATTCACGTAAGAACTATGCCCGTTCTTTGGCTTGGCAGTGAGCATGTGCGGCCATATAGTCTATGGGAGCGCTGGCCGCACATGCTCAGTTCTACTCCACTCACGTAGAGACTGACACCCCCACTCTTCGGTTGGCAGGGAGCATGTGCGACCTTATACAGCCTATGGGAGTGCTGGCCGCACATGCTCAGTTCTTCTCCATTCACGTAGAGACTATGAGACCCCCATCTTCGAATTGGCAGGGAGCATGTGTGATCATAGCTCTGTTCCCATGGCTATAGGAGTGCTGGCCGCACATGCTCATTATCGACTTTGGGACCGCTATTCTTGGGAATAATCATGTCAGCTGAACACGCAGCAATCATTCATTCATCATCTATTCTGTGGGTAACTATTTGTGTATGAGGCTGCCCCTTTAAGGGTGACAGTCACTCCCTCTCCAGACTGACCCTAAAAGTTGAGTCAATTTTCCTGTGAACCCCAAAGTGCCTCGTCTGTCCCTTTGGTTAGGAATAGTGATGAGTGAGCTCCCCATGCTCGGGTGCTCGGTTTCCCACTGACTTGGTGCCTGAGTTGCGCTGTCCGAGCGCCCAACCTGCTTGTTTCGACCACGGAGCACCGGTGGTGGTGCTCGCTCATCCCTATTTAGGACTTAATACAGATGGTGTTTCATGCCTCATTTCATTAGTTGTGGATGGAATTTGGACTTTGAACCCTAATCACAATACTGTTCTCTGTTATTACAAACTTTTAAGAGGATACCCTGAAAAAAATACGAGATCCCTCCATTTTCAGCAGCAACTTAGCATTGCGATAGTGAAACATCATCTTCTTGAGTGACTCCTGGGGGCCGGTGTTGGCCCAGTTATTTTGCAGGTAGCACGGCCTCCGCTGCATTCATAGATAGGGATCGTGTGTAGTTGGTGTCTGCAGGGCCGGACGGTCGGGGTCATACACACGAGGTCCTCTTCTAGCGGAACGTGTGAGATGTACTGTAACGATTGCTTCTTTTCAGCTTCCTGAAGCTTTGCCTAACGGGTTACATTACCCACAGGCAGGTAGCCATATCCAGACGCTGATGGGGTCGCAGAGCCTGCAGCACCGGTCCAGGGAGCAGCCGCATTACGACGGCGGCATGAACAAAGTGACCATTCAGCAGTACCAGTCTCCGCTGCCCATCCAGATCCCCGCCGCACAAAGAGGCCCTCAGTCCGGACGCTGCCTGATCCAGACGAAAGGACAGAGGAGTATGGATGGATACCCCGAGCAGGTAGGTACCTATCGCTCTTCTGTGGAATCATTAATATTAATTTAATATTGCAAACTGTTCTCAACATCCCAAAGATGACACCACCGGAGGGCCTTTATTAGCCACCTGATTTGGGCATCGGTCATATTGGAAGACTGAAGGAGCCGGCTACTTCTGTCTAACCGCTTAGATGCCCAATGCCTATTGCAGCTAAACCGTTACCTGTGCGAGATCACCATTATCTCTGATCTGTAGTAGCCGGAGCTCCTGAGTGAGGAGTGAGCTCAGCTTCTGAATTTTATGCAGAACATTTATAGTATTATTGCAATTGTATTAATCAATTTAGTATAATTATATAACATTATCTACTTACATAATCGTGAAATAGCGTCCATCGTCCCTGTATCAACATATCGTCCACTGGCGGCAGCCATATTTGCACACCCAAGTGATGGGTGTGCAAATATGTCACCCGCTGGTGGTAATACCTTGACGGTGCCGCCAACACCCCCCCCACGATGACACCTGAAACCGACGTTGAACCCACAGCACACGCAGCCCGCCGGACCTCAATGCCGAATGAAGAACTGCCCCTGCCACCATCTTTGTACACCATGCGTGGGGGGGAGCACACAAGGGGACAAACTGCATACAGGGAAGAGATGGCACAAGGGGACAGACAGCACACTGGAGGAAGAGACTGCCAACACGGGGGAGAGACAGCCACAGTGTGGAGAGAGAGTGCATGGGGGAGAGACAGCACGAGGGGGAAGGGAGCACACATGGAGGAGAAAGAGCGCACAGGGAAGAGAGAGCACACAGCAGGGAGAGCGCACAAGGGGTAGACACAAAATAGACAAAACACAGGAGCAGAGACAGCACACAGCAGGGAGAGCGCACAAGGGGCAGAGACAAAATAGACAAAACACGGGAGCAGAGACAGCACACAGTGGGAGAAAGAGAAGAGGAACCGCACGGGGAGAGAAGAAATCACAGGGGTAGAGAGAGTGCACAGGGGGAGAGCGAACAAGGGGCAGAGACAAAATAGACAAAGCACAGGGGCATAGACAGCGCAAAGGGGGAAGAGAGCGCATAGGGGGATGAAGAGCACATGGGGAAAAGAAATCCAGGGGGAAGAGAGCCACAGGGGGAAGAGAGCACACAGGGAGTAGATAGAGAGCGCACAGGGGGAGTGCACAAGGGGGGAGAGATCTCAAAGGGGGGAGAGAGTGCATAGGGAGAGAAGGCTCAAGGGAGGCACAAGGGGAGGAGAGACACACAGGGGAGGAGAGCAGCACACGGTGGGAGAACGCACATGGGAGAGACACTCAAAGGAGAGAGCACAGAGGGAGAAGACATCACACAGGGGGAGAGTGCACGGGGGGAGGGAGAGATGGCTGCCACACCCAGTGCCATGTAGCCCCGCCCCCATCATGACATCATCACCACCCACCTAGTGACATGTAGGATATTAGATGTTTAACTACATAGACTTGGATAAAACACGCAGTTTACTCTCTTTTTTGTTCTTTTTGCTGTTCTTCCTTCCTCACGTTTCCCTCCAGATGTCGTCGTTGTTGATTTTCTATCTATGATGTCACATTATAGCTTTATTTAATACGGGGGCAGACAGTGCAGCCTTGCGGTGTCACCTCACACTTTATCACAGCCATAACTCAGCCGCCGGGGCAGACACTGTCCGCACCTCGCACTCCGCCATCGCGTTATTACGTCCTGATCATATTATAGGAAAGGCCGGAAAATTGACGCTTTTCTCTGGATTTATGATTTCATATATTTTAATTCTGACACAAAAATCTGTTCGGACTCCAACCCTATGAAAGTATTCTGTATTATATGAGGACGTAATTCTTATATTGTCTGGTACCTTCTGCTTTTTTCACAGATATTCCTGTGGCAGCTTAGTCCAGAGTTACATTTTCTGTCTCATATTCTTAAAGTGGATGTGCACCCGCAAAATAGATTGGCTTCATTACACATTGGAATCAATAACAACAGTGAGCCCCCTAGTGGTGGCATAGGTACTTATATGACAGTACAGTGAGCCCCCTAGTAGTGGCTATAGGTATTTATATAATAGTACAGTGAGCCCCCTAGTAATGGCTATAGGTACTTATATAACAGTACAGTGAGCCCCCTAGTGGTGGCTATAGGTACTTATATAATAGTACAGTGAGCCCCCTAGTAGTGGCTATAGGTATTTATATAACAGTCCAGTGAGCCCCCTAGTAATGGCTATAGGTACTTATATAACAGTACAGTGAGCCCCCTAGTGGTGGCTATAGGTACTTATATAATAGTACAGTGAGCCCCCTAGTGGTGGCTATAGGCACTTATATAATAGTACAGTGAGCCCACTAGTAATGGCTATAGGTACTTATATAACAGTACAGTGAGCCCCCTAGTGGTGGCTATAGGTACTTATATAATAGTACAGTGAGCCCACTAATAATGGCTATAGGTTCTTATATAACAGTACAATGAGCCCCCTAGTAATGGCTATAGGTACTTATATAACAGTACAGTGAGCCCCCTAGTAATGGCTATAGGTACTTATATATAACAGTACAGTGAGCCCCCTAGTGGTGGCTATAGGTACTTATATAACACTCCAGTGAGCCCCCTAGTGGTGGCTATAGGTACTTATATAACAGTCCAGTGAGCCCCCTAGTAGTGGTTATAGGCACTTATATAACAGTCCAGTGAGCCCCCTAGTAGTGGCTATAGGTACTTGTATAACAGTCCAGTGAGCCCCCTAGTAGTGGTTATAGGCACGTATATAACAGTCCAGTGAGCCCCCTAGTAGTGGCTATAGGTACTTATATAACAGTACAGCGAGCCCCCTAGTAGTGGCTATAGGTACTTATATAACAGTCCAGTGTGCCCCTAGTGGTGGCTATAGGTACTTATATAACACTCCAGTGAGCCCCCTAATGGTGGCTATAGGTACTTATATAACACTCCAGTGAGCCCCCTAGTGGTGGCTATAGGTACTTATATAACAGTCCAGTGAGCCCCCTAGTAGTGGTTATAGGCACTTATATAACAGTCCAGTGAGCCCCCTAGTAGTGGCTATAGGTACTTGTATAACAGTCCAGTGAGCCCCCTAGTAGTGGTTAAAGGCACGTATATAACAGTCCAGTGAGCCCCCTAGTAGTGGCTATAGGTACTTATATAACAGTACAGCGAGCCCCCTAGTAGTGGCTATAGGTACTTATATAACAGTCCAGTGTGCCCCCTAGTGGTGGCTATAGGTACTTATATAACAGTCCAGTGAGCCCCCTAGTGGTGGCTATAGGTACTTATATACATATACAGTGAGCCCCCTAGTAGTGGCTATAGGAACTTATATAACACTCCAGTGAACCCCCTAGTGGTGGCTATAGGTACTTATATAACAGTCCAGTGAGCCCCCTAGTGGTGGCTATAGGTACTTATATAATAGTACAGTGAGCCCCCTAGTGGTGGCTATAGGCACTTATATAATAGTACAGTGAGCCCACTAGTAATGGCTATAGGTACTTATATAACAGTACAGTGAGCCCCCTAGTGGTGGCTATAGGTACTTATATAATAGTACAGTGAGCCCACTAATAATGGCTATAGGTTCTTATATAACAGTACAATGAGCCCCCTAGTAATGGCTATAGGTACTTATATAACAGTACAGTGAGCCCCCTAGTAATGGCTATAGGTACTTATATAACAGTACAGTGAGCCCCCTAGTGGTGGCTATAGGTACTTATATAACACTCCAGTGAGCCCCCTAGTGGTGGCTATAGGTACTTATATAACAGTCCAGTGAGCCCCCTAGTAGTGGTTATAGGCACTTATATAACAGTCCAGTGAGCCCCCTAGTAGTGGCTATAGGTACTTGTATAACAGTCCAGTGAGCCCCCTAGTAGTGGTTATAGGCACGTATATAACAGTCCAGTGAGCCCCCTAGTAGTGGCTATAGGTACTTATATAACAGTACAGCGAGCCCCCTAGTAGTGGCTATAGGTACTTATATAACAGTCCAGTGTGCCCCCTAGTGGTGGCTATAGGTACTTATATAACACTCCAGTGAGCCCCCTAATGGTGGCTATAGGTACTTATATAACACTCCAGTGAGCCCCTAGTGGTGGCTATAGGTACTTATATAACAGTCCAGTGAGCCCCCTAGTAGTGGTTATAGGCACTTATATAACAGTCCAGTGAGCCCCCTAGTAGTGGCTATAGGTACTTGTATAACAGTCCAGTGAGCCCCTAGTAGTGGTTATAGGCACGTATATAACAGTCCAGTGAGCCCCCTAGTAGTGGCTATAGGTACTTATATAACAGTACAGCGAGCCCCCTAGTAGTGGCTATAGGTACTTATATAACAGTCCAGTGTGCCCCCTAGTGGTGGCTATAGGTACTTATATAACAGTCCAGTGAGCCCCCTAGTGGTGGCTATAGGTACTTATATACATATACAGTGAGCCCCCTAGTAGTGGCTATAGGTACTTATATAACACTCCAGTGAACCCCCTAGTGGTGGCTATAGGTACTTATATAACAGTCCAGTGAGCCCCCTAGTGGTGGTTATAGGCACTTATATAACAGTCCAGTGAGCCCCCTAGTGGTGGTTATAGGCACTTATATAACAGTCCAGTGAGCCCCCTAGTAGTGGCTATAGGTACTTGTATAACAGTCCAGTGAGCCCCCTAGTGGTGGCTATAGGTACTTGTATAACAGTCCAGTGAGCCTTCTAGTAGTGGCTATAGGTACTTATATAACAGTCCAGTGAGCCTTCTAGTAGTGGCTATAGGTACTTATATAACAGTACAGTGAGCCCCCTAGTAGTGGCTATAGGTACTTATATAAAAGTACAGTGAGCCCCCTAGTGGTAGCTATAGGTACTTATATAACAATACAGTGAGTCCCCTGGCAGTGGCTATTGGTACTTATATAAGTACCTACAGCCACCACTAGGGGGATTACTGTAATATTAACAACACAATGAGCCTCTAGTGGTGTTATAGGTACTTGTATAAAAGTACAGTGAGCCCCCTAGTGGTGGCTATAGGTACTTATATACATATACAGTGAGCCACCATGGGGTGGCTATACACACTTCATGTTTTATCTGCCTATGCCGGAGGGTTTGGAGTTCTTTATGGGAGTTGTTTTTTTCTTCTTATAAAGATTTATTAACCCTCTTGGAGACACATTCATTATTTTTCTCTTTCGGTTCTTTCCAATCGACTTAATTTTTTTAATTTTTTTTGGCAATTGAGCGGCTTCCTTTCTTGCACTGCAAGTTGTAGTTTTTATTAGTTTCATCGTGAATTCCACGTGACTTTCTGATCTCTTTTTTATTTCATATTTTGGGGAGGTGACATGGCCAAAGAACAGCAATTTTCTCATTTTGCTAATATTTTTTTGATTTTGCTTTTATTGTTTTGGGAAAAGAGGGGGATTTAGGCAAATATATACTAAATATAAATATATATATATTGAGATTTTTATTTTTTTCATTTTTTACACCTGTTAACATTTTTTAATGGCTGACAATTTGTATCCTTATACTTATATGCACCTTATACAATACACTTCACAGATGCAGCACTGCAGATCATTGTATGATTGCCGGTCTCCTATAAAGCTCGGCCATAGGGCGTCGTCCTTTTTAGTATAAGGAGCGGATTCTGTGAGCTGTGCAGTGTAATCACATATAGGCTTGGGCTTCATAGACTAACTGACATGGCATAAACTCACCGGCTCCCCTCGATTGCATTACAAGGGGCCAATCGCCTGCTAATTACAAGTAGGTGGATGACGTCTCTATGTCATCCACACTGTGCCTATAAACTGGAGTCTGCGCTGTGGAATCGGAGACCTGCGCATGCGCGCTTCACTGTCCCCTACTGAACAGCCGGTGATTACACTGCGCAGGTGCCAGACGTCAAGTCTCCGTGTAGTTGACATAGAGGTAACATCCGCTTTCTTGTAGTTAGAAGAGGTGCGTTTAAAGGGCGCAGGGCGGCGCTGACCACAATTTAAAGACACCCATCGGCTGGGACCACACAATTTACATATGGCTCAATACAAGAATATAACTTTTAAAGAGGTCTGTGTGGGCCCATCTGGGAATATAAAGGGGTCACAGGAACCCATTCACATGATCATAAAAGTGATGCGCAGGGTTTAGAACCCGAAAAACCTGCGACAGGTTCCCTTTAAATGTCGCTGTCAAACTATTGCGCTATGTGCCAGCTGTGTAACACAGCCGACACCCGCCGGCATTACATGGAGCGGGCTCAGCTCCTGCGTAACCGTGAACATCCGCAGTACAAATATGTTGGATGTCACAAATATATGAGCTCAGCATTATGACCCTGAAATCAGCAGGATGGTAGAAAGTGGGGATTCATTTTTAGGAGAGGATCCACTGATCAATGAAAAAATAATCACTTAAAACAAAGTCAGAGGAGATGCGGGAAGATGCGGGGCGCTGTGGGGCGCTGTGGGGCGCTGCGGGTAATTTTACTGTCTCAGAAGTATCGCCTGGTGTTAGAAGAAGGACCACAATCTGCTCTGCATGAACGGATGAGGGTAAAGGGGGCACAGCGGATATATAGGGGACTCTCTTGTTAGAGGTTATGAATGTACAGAGCTTTTTGAAAAAGGAAAAAAACAAATAAAAATCCTATAAATGTATGAAATCTAAAATCCTACTCAGGTTCATTTTAGAATATATCATGGAGCCCCAAATCTCCTCTGTTATAATTCACACTCATATAACTATCACTAGGGGGAGCCTCCGAGCTCGGTGTGGACAGAGCGCCATCATCTCACTTTATGGCTGAGATTCAGAGATTGTGGGCTTCTGCAGCCGCCACTAGGGGGAGCCTCCGAGCCCGGTGAGGACAGAGCGCCATCATCTCACTTTATGGCTGAGATTCAGAGATTGTGGGCTTCTGCAGCCACCACTAGGGGGGGGGGGCTCCGAGCCTGGTACAGACAAAGCTCCATTATTTCACTTTATGGCTGAGATTTGGAGATTGTGGTTTCCTCTAGCCACCTCTAGGGGAGCCTCTAAGCCCGGTGAGGACAGAGCTCCATCATCTTCCTTTATGGCTAAGATTCAGAGATGGTGGGCTCCTGCAGCCACCACTAGGGGGAGCCTCCACACCTGGTGAGGACAAAGCTTCAATTATCTCACTTTATGGCTGCGATTTGGAGATTGTGGGCTCTTGCAGACACCACTAGGGGGAGCCTCTGAGCCCGGTGAGGACAAAGCTCCATCATCTCCCTTTATGGCTGAGATTTGGAGATTGTGGGTTCTTGCGGACACCACTAGGGGGAGCTTCTGAGCCTGGTGAGGACAAAGCTCCATCATCTCCTTTATGGCTGAGATTTGGAGATTGTTGGTCTCTGCAGCCCACCACTAGGGGGAGCCTCGCGCCTGGTCAGGACAAATGAGATTGTGGTCTCCTCCAGCCACCACTAGGGGGAGCCTTTGAGCCTGGTGAGGACAAAGCTCCATTATTTCACTTTATGGCTGAGATTTGGAGATTGTGTCTCCTTAAGCCACCTCTAGGGGGAGCCTCTGAGCTTGGTGAGGACAAGACTCTATCATCTTCCTTTATGGCTGAGATTTGGAGATTGTGGGCTCTTGCGGACACCACTAGGGGGAGTCTCCGAGCCCGGTGAAGACAGAGCTCCATCATCTCCCTTTATGGTTGCGGTTCGGAGAATTGTACAGAGCACATAGTGAAATTTGTGGTTCCTGTAGACTGTATCCTCCTGCGACTCCTTACTCCTCATACCTATGTGTGACCGTCTCCCCCATCTCTCCCCAGTACTGTGTGAGGATAGAGAAGAACCCCGGCCTCGGCTTCAGTATCAGCGGTGGATTAAGTGGACAAGGGAACCCATTCAAACCGTCCGATAAGGTGAGTGGGGGCGTCACGCTATCACCACCACGGTTCTTCATTATATTCATAGGCGTGCACACTTAAGGGGTCAGTCCTGATGCTTAAAGGGAACTTTGAAGGTAAACAACTTAGTTATTACCAGTTATAGATATTGTCCTGAAGTTGTGGAAAGGTGCATTCACCGCAAATAGAGATGCATAAACTGCAAGGTTTCCAACATCTGGGGTGTTATCTCTGCCCCCTCCCATGTTGCAGATAAGTTGGGTATGACCCTTGCATCAGTGTAGGTGGAGACCCCTTATAAACCCGCCACATAGTAGTTATATTGACTGATTATGTATCCAAAAAGAGAAAGCGGTATAGATGGGCACTACCAGTCCTATGTGTGGTATTATGCAGACATATCTTATAGTCTAGAGAAGGCCCGTCAGAGAAAGTTCATATAGTGGTGCTCGTCCGGCTACGAGTCCCGGGCAATGAGTCTGCACTATGAAGAAAGCCGCGGCACACTCCCGGAAAGTAAGACCACTTCCTCTATTGTATCAAAACATAAAACTGGTGCCCCACGCCAAGAAAGCGAGGGAGGAGGACAAAAAGCAGGTGGTACAAGGACAACAGCTGTTTCATGCGCTTCAACAGGTTCAACCCTGGATCTGTTGAAGCGTACGCGCGCAAAACAGCTGTTGTTCTCGTACCACCTACTTTTGTCCTCCTCCCTCGCTTTCCTGGCCTGGTGCACCAGTTTTGCGTTTTGATACAATAAAGGAAGTGATCTTACCTTCTGGGAGAGCGCCGCGACTTTCTTCATTGGGCATATTGGCTGTTTATACTGACTCCCATGAGCCTCTTAAAGGGGTCACAGCATATTGATACCTTATGAATGGGATATGACATTGACCCTTCACAATCAGCGGCTCTAAGCTCCGGTTATGCCTGGATGTGAACACGTCAGATGGAGCTGACCCCCTGCCCCGCTTCTTCAGATACCATTCGGCAGAACCAAAGAATGTAAAACTCTTTTTCAGGTTCTTATTCCTCTGTGCTGCTGTTTTGTGCTGTTTTTGTTTTGTGTTTTTATGTTTTTGCAGGTTTTTTTTAAATTATTAATCTGTAGACTCCAGGGGTTTATAATAAATGATTAATTCTATATGAAGAAAGGTAACGGAGGGGAGGGGAAACTATCAACCTGTAAAATCAACATGGAAGATCCCGTCTTCTTTCCCCTTAGGATCGTGGCAGGGTTTGCAGATTAATCTATAGATCAAGGACGGGTCTATATTTGTTATAGTGATCAGGTCTCCCATGGTTAGTTCAGGCTGATAGACCATCGATATTAACTTTAAAAGTGATTGTTTTGTATTGAGTCTTTGTTTTTTGATATCTTGGACATTTTCCCTTAAGGGTTTGAATCTACGGTAATTTGTTATTAATCCAGTGCATCAGAAGTTTAAACACAAGCAACATTGACTATGTGCATATTGTGCTTACAGCTCCTCAGAACTATGTGTTTCCATGGTTACAGACTACAAACAAACCCTGCGTAGTCAGATTGTACGATCATTATGTAACACTCGCATGGGAGAGCGTGGGAAGTGGATCCAGTGGGCAGAGGCACCGATCTCAGCCTGGAGGAGTAACACTAAGCAGTTACCCAGTCTTCTCTAGAGCCTCGGTTGGTGAGGATGGGCTTGTGCTGGAAGGGAAGCCATTAGGTGTTACTCCAGAGGATCACGGTATCACAACAACGGACTACAAGGGAGTCGGGGATGCAGGCTGGCTGGTGAGGGAGGTGCAGACTGGTTGCCTGGTAGAGTAGGTGCAGCAGGTACACCTGGTTCAGGCTATGGAAACAACTGCATGGCTGGTTCAGGTTGGTGCAGTGGGTATGGCAGCATGGCTGGTTCAGGTTGGTGCAGTGGGTATGGCAGCATGGCTGGTTCAGGTTGGTGCAGTGGGTTGGGCAGCATGACTGGTTCAGTTGGACAGTGGGTTATGGCACCATGGCTGGTCAGGTTGGTGCAGTGGGTATGGCAGCAAGGCTGGTTCAGGTTGGCAGTGGGTATGGCAGCATGACTGGTTCAGGTGTGCAGTGGTATGGCACCATGGCTGTTCAGGTGTGCAGTGGGTATGGCAGCATGACTGGTTCAGGTTGTGCAGTGGGTATGGCACCATGCTGGTTCGGTTGTGCAGTGGGTTATGGCACCATGGTGGTTCAGTTGGTGCAGTGGTATGGCAGCAGGGCTGGTTCAGGTGGTGCAGTGGTATGGCAGCATGGCTGGTTCTGTTGGTGCAATGGGTAGCAGAAATGGCTGGTTCAGGCTAGTGCAGTGGATACATCAGAACAGCTGGTTCAGGCAGTGGGTACAACAGCAGGGTTGCTGCAGGCAGTGCTTGTGGTATAGTGTTTTAGAACAGACAGGGTTAGTAAAGCCTCTAGGGTCTCAGGAAACAGCAAAGGAAAGGGTGGACCTGACTAACTACCACCTTTCTCAGACAAGTCCAATAAGAGGAAGGTGCCTAACAAACTTAAATGCACTTCTGGTAGGTCACATTGGCCCTTGATAACAATATAGAATGTTGAGTCCATGACCTAAGTGGACTATCAGAAGACCTGTGCATATGCACAGGCACAGGCTCCGGTGCCCAAAGCGGAGACAAAGCCCTGGCAGACTGTCCGCGGACTGCCAAAGGGCAGTACATTGAATTTGCCGGTGTGCCTGCTGAGATGCCGGCAGTGGCGCTGCACCTTATTACTGTATATTCTCTGCTTTGTCTTCTACAGCCTTAGGGATCAGAAAAGGAAATTTTAGTCTGTTACCATGGAAACACATACTGTGTATACCGTGGAGTCACATATTGCTTGTAGTCTGTTACCATGGAAACACATACGGTCTGTAGTCTGTCACCATGGAAACACATAGACTGTGGTCTGTTACCAGTGGAGTCACATATTGCTGTAGTCTGTTACCATGGAAACACATACGGTTTGTAGTCTGTCACCATGGAAACACATACAGACTGTAGTCTGTTACCGTGGAGTCACATATTGCTTGTAGTCTGTTACCATGGAAACACATACTGACTGTAGTTTGTTACCGTGGAGTCACATAGTGCTTGTAGTCTGTTACCATGGAAAAACATACTGACTGTAGTCTGTTACCATTGAGTCACATAAGTCTGCGTAGGAACTGTATACACAAAGCGGTAGGCTATAATAAAGCAAGACCACGTGCAAAATGACCTATTTGTTATGTTGGGTGCACTGTAACACTAATAAAGCCACAAAGGTGCACATAGCCGATAATGGCCCTATACATGGTCCTGCAGTGCGAATGGCTATGTAAAAGCCTGGGACTGATTTAGTAAGAGTGCATTGGGATGTATTTACTGAGCCAGATTCCACAAGCATGATAATGGGGGATATGATACATCATATGACCATCACTAGTCCCATGTGAATGACCATCTGTGCAGTCCTGGCCGCCATCGTGTACCCGTCCGTGTCATTGATCGTTCTCCTAACATCACATCTTCCGGTATTCGCAGTCTCCATTTCTTTTTCTGGACACCCAGAGGCATCAAGCTTGAGTAGTATTCAGTGTAGAGGACTAGTGAAAGACTCCTAACCTCTGTTACTTCTGACTTATAGGGTATCTTTGTTACTAGGGTTCAACCTGATGGACCAGCATACGGCGTGCTCCGGCCCGGGGATAAGATCCTACAGGTAGGACTCTCCTTACTTACTTCTATGGATTTATTCATGTTTACCGATATTTACAAGGAAAAATGTAAACCTCGTCCCCCGAGAGTCCGGAAATAGCTCTCACATTTAGGCCGCGTTTCACCAAGACTCATCTCAGCCTCAGATGTAAAGGATAGTACATTGATATATGGGGCTCGGGAAACATATACATGGTGAGTGCATGCAAGGGTGAACCAAGACCCCGCAAAAATAATGGGCCCCATTGTGACACTGTGAGTGGAAAGTAACCCCCATACCCCGACCTAGAGGTGACGTTATGTAAGAACTAGTGATGGGCGAACCCAAACTGTAGAGTTCGGGGTCCGTAACGAACACCTGTGTTCTGCACAGATCCCAAACATGGACTTCCCTAGGAGGTCCGTGTTACATTTCGTGTTCGGGGGTGTAAAATAAAGCATATAGTAATTAAACAGCACGTTCTGCTGCATCTACTACTGGGGCCGCTCATTAACATCATGGATATTCTCTGCTGAGAGACCCAACAGCTTCTGTGATTGGCTGTTAGAGTTATCTGGAAACTGCCTATACATTCTATATGCTAGAATTATGGGTTGGTTTCAGGTTACTCCAACAGCCAATCACAGATGCCCATTCTCTGTGACAGTGCCTGTGATTGGCTGTTGTGCCCCTCAGCAGTGAATATCCAGGACGTTAATGAGCGGCCCCTGAAGTAGACGCGGCGGGACACGGTAAGTATAATGCTGTTTAATACACTATATGCTTGATTTTACAGACCCCCGCCCCCATCCTACAACTTTAAAGTCTGAGTTCGGGGTTCACCTCCATGTCTGCAAACATTGAGTACTTGAAATGGAAATGCATTACTGCTATATAGAAATATTTATATAGTGAAAGTACGTAGTGCTCAAATCAACCAATTCATGAGAGCCCACCTGCCACAACAAGGCAACCTTCATCTGATGGGACTCTTACCTTTTCAATCAGATGTAATTCTCCTGGTCCAAAAGCCTATAAATATAAAGGGCTGCCGATCACCCCATCCCATAGGGCTGCCGATCACCCCGTCCCATGGGGCTGCCGATCACCCCGTCCCATGGGCTGCCGATCACCCCGTCCCATAGGGCTGCCGATCACCCCGTCCTACAGGGCTGTCGATCACCCCGTCCTATAGGGCTGCTGATCACCCCATCCTATAGGGCTGCCTATCATCCAATACTATAGGCTGCCAATCACCTGTCCTATAGGGCTGCTGATCATCCTGTCCTATAGGGCTGCCGATCACCCTGTCCTATAGGGCTGCCGATCACCCCGTCCTATAGGGCTGCCGATCACCCCGTCCTATAGGGCTGCCGATCACCCCGTCCTATAGGGCTGCTAATCACCCCGTCCTACAGGGCTGTCGATCACCCGTCCTATAAGGCTGTCTATCATCCAATACTATAGGGCTGCCAATCACCTGTCCTATAGGGCTGCTGATCATCCTGTCCTATAGGGCTGCCGATCACCCTGTCCTATAGGGCTGCCGATCACCCTGTCCTATAGGGCTGCTGATCACCATGTCCTATAGGGCTGCCGATCACCCCGTCCTATAGGGCTGCCGATCACCCCGTCCTACAGGGCTGTCGATCACCCGTCCTATAGGGCTGCTGATCACCCATCCTATAGGGTGCCTATCATCCAATACTATAGGGCTGCCAATCACCTGTCCTATAGGGCTGCTGATCACCCCGTCCTATAGGGCTGCCGATCACCCCGTCCTATAGGGCTGCTGATCACCCCATCCTATAGGGCTACCTATCATCCAATGCTATAGGGCTGCCAATCACCTGTCCTATAGGGCTGCTGATCATCCTGTCCTATAGGGCTGCCGATCACCCTGTCCTATAGGGCTGCCGATCACCCTGTCCTATAGGGCTGCTGATCACCCCGTCCTATATGGGCTGCCGATCACCCCGTCCTACAGGGCTGTCGATCACCCCGTCCTATAGGGCTGCTGATCATCCTGTCCTATAGGGCTGCCGATCACCCTGTCCTATAGGGCTGCCGATCACCCGTCCTATAGGGCTGCCGATCACCCCGTCCTATAGGGCTGCCGATCACCCCGTCCTACAGGGCTGTCGATCACCCCGTCCTATAGGGCTGCTGATCACCCATCCTATAGGGCTGCCTATCATCCAATACTATAGGGCTGCCAATCACCTGTCCTATAGGGCTGCCAATCACCTGTCCTATAGGGCTGCCAATCACCTGTCCTATAGGGCTGCTGATCACTCTATCCTATAGGGCTGCCAAAGACCTGTCCTATTGTCTTCAATAGAATGAATTGCTTGCTGTTCATACTCGGTGCCTTTTGAGCGCCTTTTACTTGCCTTGGTGACGTCCATTCATCTGAAGTTTCTGCCAAAAAGACGCTCTATATGTGATCAAATACAAGTCAGTGCGAAGGCTAAAGAGACTCCTGGGAGATGCCCCTGCGTCCTTGTGAGCAATTTTGCTTTAAAAAAAAAAAACTAGAGTCCTTTTTATTCTTTAATGTCATTAAAAGCAGCCGGAAAACAACTACTAAGAGGGTTCCCCCCAAAAAATCAAATTAATGATCCCCCCGAAGGGGTTAATCCCTTTTATTTGTGTGTTAGTAAACACAGACCGCGTTCCGTCTTCATAAATCCCCACAAAACAGGACGTTGCGAGGGTTTTAGTTGCTAGGTAACTTGCCCGACCGATGGCGTTTCCTATTGAAATGTGTCAAGGTTACGTGGAAATAACATTTAAGCGGAGACGAGCGGCTTTTACGGCTGAGCTCATTATTTCTTTTGAAAGTTCTCTCCGTCGATGTAAGTGGTGTATTGTTCCGTTGCGTAGGTGAACCGTGAAATAAGCGCGACCTTCAAGGCTTGAACAGCGCGTTCCCCGGATGCCTCGCGCTCTCCTAAGGCGAACGCCCGCCGCTGTTTATCCAGTAAAATACTGTATGTAAATCAGCGCGCGGCAGAAGGCTCCTCCGCAGCATCCGAGCCGGCCGCGTTATTCTGCCAATTATGCTTAGCAGCAACGCATATTAAATTAGTTTACAGCCATTAAACAGCCGTCCCCAGCGCTGCAGTGTGTTGGCAGCTCCGAGGGTGCAGCAGATAACGGCGTCTAATTCACTGCCCTCCTTGAGAAAGTCACATCTTTACAGTCATGTTTTACTGTGTCCATTTATCGTATGGATTGGAAGAGATCTGTCCCGTTTATATAGACCTTTAATCAGGAATCCTGTAGTCCGGAATATCACAAACAAGTCTCAGGAATAAGTAAAGCAGACAAGATCGTATCCCCGTCCTGCTACAATGTATCAGTGCAGATGAGACAGATTAATGTTATGATTCAGCAGTGGGCAATTAATTTTACCAAGGGGCCACTTGACTGGTGCAGAGGTCAAATTAATTCTGCTCAATGTTAAGGTTAACATATTAATTATAGTTATTTTATAGTAATATTAATTGTATCACTTAAAGGGAATCTGTCAGGTCAAAAATCCAAATGTAATTGATATATTTTCTAATTCCTTTCTGAAAGCTCTCTCTATTCATGTATTTCTATTATTTATTCTTCCCTCCTATCCTGTGTAAACTGCAAATAAAGAGATTCATTCCATCTGTCAATCACAGTGAGTTCTCTGCTGTCCACTCCTCAAGGAATGAATATTCATGCATCATTCCGCTGCCCTGCCCTCTTCTGATCTGTATGTTGTGTGACTCATTGCAGAGCAGATAGGAGAGGGGAGGAGGTGTGTGCTCTTAGAGATCTTCATTGTGTCTATGAGACATATGTGTAGTGTGTGCTGTCTGAGATATTTCTATGTTATTATAAGAACATTTAATCATTTGCTCAGCAGATACACACATTACATGTCTGCAGGAAAACCAACCGTCATATAATAGAAATCCTACAGATAGCACAGTGCAGGATAAAACACCTCCCCTCTCCCAGCACTGAGCACAGAGGGGAGGGACCGAACACCAGCTTGGGTGGGTGTGGATATGTAAATAAAACTTATACAGCAGCCGGACTATTGGGCTGTAAATATAATGAAGATGACTAATGCAGGAGCTCCCTGCAGGGTCTGACAATGCTTATAGCATGGAAACTAGAAAGTGTACAATCATTTTACATGTTTTTAAAAGGTCTACCCAGGCCCTATTCAAGGGTAATATTAGTATCACACTGAAAAATGACCTAACAGAGTCCCTTTAACCCCTTCCCGACCTTTGGCGCCACGTAGGCATCTCGCTGGGTTCCTGCAGGTTGGGTGATCGGGGTCGGTGAAATGTCACTATTCAAGGTTAATAGTAGTATCATACTGTTTATTTATTTATTATTAGGTATTTATATAGCATAATTAGGATACATGGTGCTTTACATTTTCGAGGGTAGACAAAGACAAGTGGTCAAAGACGACGACCACAAACGAAGACGAACAACGACAAATCCACAATTAATCATACGGGTACAATAGGGCTGGGGATCCTGTCCACGAGGGCTCACAGTCTAAAGATGGTGGGGAGGGAGACAGTAGGAGGGGGGAGGGGAGATGGTGCAGTGGATTGGGACTCAGTGTGTGTTATAGGCTTGTAGGAAGAGGTGGGTCTTCAGGTTTTTCTTGAAAGTTCCCAGGGTCATGGAGTGTCTGATGTGGTGGGGGAGGGAGTTCCAGAGTCTGGCAGAAGCACGAGAGAAGTCTTGTGTGCGGTTGTGGGAGGTGGAGATGCGGGGGGTTGAGAGAAGGAGTTCCTTAGAGGAGCGCAAGTTGCGTGAGGGGAGGTAGGGGGAGACTAGGTCGGAGATGTAGGGAGGGGACAGGTTGTGGATGGCCTTGTATGTCAGGGTTAGGGTTTTGAAGCGAGATCGCTGGGGGATGGGGAGCCAGTGGAGGGCTCGGCGGAGAGGGGAGGCGGGGGAGTAGCGGGGAGATAGGTAGATGAGTCGGGCAGCAGAGTTGAGGATGATGCGGAGAGGTGCGAGGGAGGAGGCAGGGAGGCCGGTGAACAGGGGGTTGCAGTAGTCCAGGCGGGAGATGATGAGGGCGTGGACTAGTGTCTTGGCCATGTTGTGGTCAAGGAAGGAACGGATACGGGCAATGTTTTTTAGTTGGAGTCGACAGGCGGTGGCGAGGGCTTGGATGTGGGGCTTGAAGGAGAGGGAGGAGTCGAGGATTACCCCAAGGCATATGGTGTGGGGGAGGGGTGAGAGTGTGCAGTCGTTGACGGTGATTGATAGGTCAGGAAGCGGGGCGGAGTTGTTCGGGGAAAAGACGATGAACTCGGTCTTGTCCACGTTGAGTTTTAGGAAGCGGGTAGAAAAGAAGGATGCAATGGCGGATAGGCAGGGAGGGATTTTGGATAAAAGGGAGGAAATATCAGGGCCAGACAGATAGAGTTGAGTATCGTCAGCGTAGAGGTGGTATTGGAGTCCATGTGACTCGATGAGATTGCCTAGGCCGAGGGTGTAAATGGAGAAGAGTAGTGGTCCCAGGACCGAGACTTGGGGGACACCTACAGAGAGGGGGTGGGGCGAGGAGGAGGTGTGGGAGTGGGTGACGCTGAAGGTCCTGTCCGTTAGGTAGGAGGAGATCCAGGAGAGGGCGAGGTCAGTAATGCCAAGAGACGCAAGAATTTGGAGTAAGAGGGAGTGGTCAACAGTGTCGAAGGCAGCAGAGAGGTCGAGGAGGATGAGGACGGAATAGTGTCGTTTGCTCTTTGCGATCAAAAGGTCGTTAGTGACTTTGGTTAGGGCTGTTTCGGTGGAATGGTGCGGTCGGAAGCCGGATTGTAGGAGATCAAAGAGAGCACAGGAAGAGAGGTGGGAGGACAGTTCAGAATAGACGTGTTGTTCAAGAAGTTTTGAGGCGAACGGGAGGAGAGATATGGGGCGATAGTTGGAGACTGTTGTAGGGTCAAGGGATGTTTTTTTAGGATGGGCGTGATTAGGGCGTGTTTGAAGGGCGAGGGGAATGTGCCGGATTTGAGTGATATGTTGAAGAGGTGCGTCAGGGCAGGGATGAGGGCTGAGGTGAGGTTAGGGATGGGGCGGGGGGAGTGAGGATCGAAGCTTTGTCTGAGTTTGTTAATTTTGTCTTTGAAGAAGGTGGCGAAGTCGTCAGCAGAGATGAGCGGTGAGGGAGGAGGTGCAGGGGGGCGAAGTAAAGAGGTTTTAAAGAGTTGTTTGGGGTTGTGAGAGAGGGCGGTAATTAGGGAGGAGAAGTAGGCTTGTTTTGCTTGTTTTACTAAAAAAATGACCTCACATTGTTCTTTAATATTCAGTAGAATTAAGTATGCTGACCTCCTCCTATATACCGTATGAGACCTCACATAGTTCGCTGTATACAAGATGAACCTCCAACAAAGATCCCCTATATACCTATGAGCCATACATAGCCTACTATATGCAATATGAGACCCACATAGCCTCCTATATACAATATTAGCCCTGTATAGCCCCCTATATACAGTATGGGCCATCAAATAGACTCCTATATATAGTATGAGCCCTCACATAGCCTTTTATATAGAGAATTAGTCCTCACACAGCATCCTATAAACAGGATGAACCCTCACATAACCTTCTATATACTTTGAGCCTCACATAGACTCCTATATACTAGATGAGCCTCCACATTGTCTTCTATATACATCATGAGCACCACAAAAACACCCTCCACCTATTAGCGGTTACAAGCGCCGGCTGCCGGTATTGCAGAACAGCTGCTATTCATAGGAATCCTGCAGTATCTGGCAGAGGCCACGAAACATCAAATTCACTTTTGTATTTGAAACCATTTTTTTTTACCCCCCCATGTTCCCCTCCAGAGTGATTATCTAATATATAAAGCTGAATGTGTATGTGTGTATGTATATCCGGGATTGGCATCTACACCGTCGCAGCTACAGCCGCAAAATTTTGCACAGTCACACGTCTGGACCCCGAGAGCGTCATAGGCTATGTTGTGAGGCAAATTTTTAACCCTGCGCGTTCCAGTTCCCCAAACAATTTTGCCCCTATCTACGTAATGGGGAAAAAGAGACAGTTACCAGTTGACAGTTGTGAATGAGAGGGGCTTAATGATAGCGCCAAAGACTAACAGCACATACCAGCATATAGTCACTAAGGTGGGGCCCCAACATGAGATATTCACCACACACAGGGACATGTATACACACCACACGCACACAAAGAGTAACAGCAAGTGTATAGTCGCTAAGGTGCAGCCCCAACATTGGATACTCACCACACACCCAAACACACACACACACACCACAAAGAGTCACACACACACCACAAAGAGACACACACAACACAGAGACACACACAGCCCACGGGGACACACACACACCCTATAGCAACACATGCACTCACCCCACAGGGACACACACACAACACACAGACACACACAGACACCCCCCACAGGGACACACACACACCCCAGGGACACACACACCACACAGACACCCCCCACAGGGACACACACACCACACAGACAGACACAGATGTGCACAACTCGCCTCATACGTGTGCTATCTTTATTTTCCAAACATAAACATCTGATTAAAAACAGCCAATGTGCAACACATGTGCCATATAGAGAATTAAGGCAGATGTCAGTCACATGAGCTGTCTATTATGTGTATGTGTGAGGTAACATATACTGCCCGGCCGGGGGAGGGATTACTGTTGGCTGGAGATTTATCAGGCTGCCAATAGCAACCAATCACAGCTCAGCTTCTATTTTCCTACAGGTCATTAATATGACATATTCAAATTCTATTTTGTTATAGCTAACAGCAGTTATTTATTAATCCGGGCGTAGCCGGGTACTACAGCTAGTATAGATATGTTATTTAGAACATTTTAACGGAACATGCAACGTTTTGTATTGTGCATAAAATTCAGAGAAACGTGTGCACATTTTCAAGGATTTTGGCTCAAATAATGGCAACAAATAGAAAAGAGAGAAAAAAAGAAAATTGACAAATAAAAAGAGAAAACATGCAAATGATTAATTTGGCATAAAGTGTTTACGGTATATCTGGTCACTGCAGGCGCTTCTAAGAGCTGATCGGTGCGAGTGCCTGCACCCATTTCATGTTCATTTCTGCTGCACCCTAAAAATCCCTCTAATCCTGTATTCTGGAGCTTCAGCCTCCTCACATAAGTCATGATGTATCACTGCTTCACTGTAGACATCACTGAGTCCCTGCTGTGTTCCACTGTAGACATTACCGAGCCCCCGCCGTGCTCCACTGCAGACATCACAAAGCCCCCGCTGTGCTTTACTGTAGACATCACCGAGCCACCACCATGCTTCACTGTTGACATCACAAAGCCCCCGCCGTGCCCACTGTAGACATCACAAAGCCCCCGATTTGCTTTACTGTAGACATCACCGAGCCCCCGCCGTGCTCCACTGTAGACATCACCGAGCCCCCACCATGCTTCACTGTAGACATCACTGAGCCCCCACTGTGCTGTATTGTAGACATCACGCTGCCCCGCTGTGCTCTACTTAGACATCCCGAACCCCCACCGGCTTCACTGGAAACAATACCAAGCCCCTGCCGTGCTTTACTGTAGAAATACTGAGCCTCCGCTGTGCTTCACTGTAGACATCGCTAAGCCCCTGGAGTGCTCCATTGTACATATCACTGAACCCCACCATGTTTCTTTGGAAACATCACTGACATCATTGAGCCCCAGCGTACTTCACTGCCGTGTCCACTGTAGACACCACCGAGCTCAGCCAAGCTTCACTGTAGACATCACTGATCCCCACTGTGCTTCACTTTGACATCACCAATCCCCACTGATTCACTGGAAACATCATCGAGCCCCTACCATGCTTCATGTAACATCACAGAGCCCCCATCATGCTCCACTGTACACATCACCAGAGCCCCCATTGTGCTCACTAGAACATCTCTGAGCCCCCCCCATGCTCAACTGTAGACATCACAGAGCCCCGACTGTGCTCCACTGTAGACATCACGAGCCCCCGCGTGCTCCACTGTAGACATCACGAGCCCCCGCCATGCTCCACTGTAGACATCACCGAGCCAACACTGTGCTCCACTGTAAACATCACCGAGCCCCACCGTGCTTCAATTTAGATATTACGAGCCACCGCCATAACTTCACGACATTTTCCGAGTCCCAGCTGTGCTCCACTGTAGACATATCTGAGCCCCCACCATGCTTCATTGGAATATTACTGAGCCCCCACTATGCTTCACTGTAGACCTCATCGAGACCCCACCATGCTTACTGTAGACATCACCGAGCCCCCGCTGTGCTCTACTGTAGACCTCCCCAAACCCCTCACGGGAAACAACACCAAGCCCCTGCCGTGCTTCACTGTAGAAATCACTGAGCCCTCTGTGTTTCACTGTAGACATCGCTGAGCCCCTGGAGTGCTCCATTGTAGACATCCTGAGCCCCCACCATGCTTCATTGGAAATCTTACTGAGCCCCACTATGCTTCACTGTAGACCTCACCGAGACCCAGGGCCGCACCGTCCATTGGACAGTGTGAGCCCTGTCATTCAGGCGGCAGCCGCAGGGGGAGCGGCTGTGCAGAAGGGGCGGCGCCTCAATGCAAACAGCCTCCCCCTGTCATGGCGCCGGCCGCTCACCCCACGCACCGGAGGTAAGCGGCGACCGCCGGGGAGAGGCACAGAAGGGGCGGCAGCCCAGCTCCAACAGCACCCCCCCCCGTAGTCAGTGCCGCGGCTCAGCGGCAGTGGGCTCGGTGCACCCCTGCCGAGACCCACCATGCTTCCTGTAGAAATCACTGAGCCCCTGCTGTGTTTCACTGTAGACATCGCTGAGCCCCTGGAGTGCTCCACTGTAGACATCACTGAGCCCCCGCTGTGCTTTACTGGAGACATCAACTAGCCCCCGCTGTGCTTCACTGTAGACATCACCGAGCCCCTGCCATGCTTCACTATAGACATCACTGATCCCTTGCCGTGCTTTATTGTAGACATCACTGAGCCCCCACTGTACTACACTGGAGACATCACCGAGCCCCTACTATGCTTCACTGTAGACATCACTAAGCCCCCGCCGTGCTTCACTGTAGACATCACTGAGCCCCCACTGTGCTTCACTGTAGACATCACTGAGCCTCCGCTGTGCTTCACTGTAGACATCACTGAGCCTCCGCCGTGCTTCACTGTAGACATCACTGAGCCCCCTCCATGCTCCACTGTAGACATCACTGAGCCCCCGCCGTGCTTCACTGTAGACATCACTGAGCCTCCGCTGTGCTTCACTGTAGACATCACTGAGCCTCCGCCGTGCTTCACTGTAGACATCACTGAGCCCCTCATGCTCCACTGTAGAGATCACTGAGCCCCGCCGTGCTTCGCTGTAGACATCACCGAGCCCCCGCTGTGCTTCACTGAAGACATCACCGAGCTCCCATTGTGCTTCACTGTAGACATCACGGGTGCCCTCGCCATGCTTCACTGTAGACATCACAGAGCCCCCGCCATACATCACTGTAGACCTTTCCGAATTCCCGACATGCTTCATTGGAAATATCACCGAGCCCCGCTGTGCTTCACTGTAACATCACCGAGCCCCTGCTGTGCTTCACTGTAGACATCACCGAGCCCCTGCTGTGCTTCACTGAAGACATCACCGAGCTCCCTCCGTGCTTCACTGGAGACATCATTGTTCCCCCACCATCATTCACTGTAGACATTTCCGAATCCTCGCCATGCTTCATTGGAAATATCATTTGAGCCCCCACCATGCTTCACTGTAGACATCACTTTTCCACCGCTGTGCTTCACTGAAATCTTGGAATTTGGCAAGTAGACCTTCAGCATTTCTTAATCATCTAAGGTCTGGGCTATACTACCAGTGTGTATAGCGCTACTCATTGATTTTTAACTATTTTGGTACAGTTGCAGTGTATGGTCTCATTTAGGTGTCCGTGTTGCATCAGATACCACAAGTACTTATTGTAGTGTCTGTGCCAAACATAGAAGTGTCCATTTATTTCCTGTATCACGGTCGAAAAGGGCCAATAAAAGTCTATGGGCCTGTGATAATATATGACATCTGTGTGCTTTGAAATGTATTTCTTTAATCATCCATGAAAAACTCTGATGACTGATGGTAAAAATGGCCACACAGATGACACGCTGGTGCAAAACACTGACCGACACCCGCATCGGTTTTATACATGTGTTTAAATACAGACATGTCAGTGATAGGGCTGACTGCAGCTGCCACATTAGTTATAATCAATCAATAGAGCTACACAGTGTCACCAATGCCATTCTGTACAGATTCATCAACAATGGCGCACAATCGCATTATGCCAGTCTTGCTGAAATAAAAGACGCCTCTAGTAAATGGCATGCATCCGTGTACTGCACCAGAAATGCAGAAATCCTCCTGTAGTCAGAGAGCCGGGATGTTCGATGAGTTTGGTGTCGAATTGGCTAAAAAAAAAGCAAAGTTTTTACTCACTCCTACTTGCGCAAAAAGTTTGCAACTTTTTAAAGCTTTTACGATAGTAAAACTTTGATGAATAGTTATGGAGGGATGGATGGATGTATGGATAGACAAACAGGCAGACAGACAAACAGGCAGAAGACAAACAGGCAGAAGACAGACAGTTTCAAGTGACACTTAAAAAAAATCTCCATGGGCAAAATAAGTTCCTAATATCACTGCTGCCATCTGGTGGCCTGGACCTGGTAACACAACCAGTCGGTGCACTTTGGCGATACGTGTTTCACTGCACATTTGTTGTTCTACTATGTGACCAGCAGTGTCGGTCTGGCCTGCCGGGGAACCGGGTAAACCCCCGGCGGGCCCCAGGTCCCCGCCTTCCCTACCCCCTGCTGAACAGAGCGGTCCGAGCAGGTGACCCCAGAGCTAGCGGTACTAGCACTAATCATATATATTATCAGACTCTGAGCAGTGTTGCCTTTTCATGAAGATTGTGCACAATATACACAATTACATGTAAATAAACCCATATTAGAATAGATCAGGTTTAGCAGACATTCTGCGCCACTTTGTACCTATTATATAAAATATTACTGGACTGATAATGGAGCTGAGCTTTCATTTTCCAGTGAGTTCTTGCCAGTTCTCCTGTCAGTGGTTTAGTGATCCAGTCAGCCCTGGTGTCCTGCACTAACATGTCACACCTCTTCTGGCTTACAGTAGTTTATCCTCCTCCCCCTATAGTCCCTGGCGTCCTGTGGATTAGTGCCAGTACCAGCTCCTGGTCTCCCCACCATCCCTGATGTGCGGCTGCTTGGTCGTCATATTCCCAGGGTAGAGGGATTTTGGTGTTTCACTATTTCCATTGGTCCACACAGTCCCCTACATACATTGAGTCCACACACAGCGCCCTATTTACAGTATGAGCCCCCACATAGCCCTTATATATGGTATAAGCTACAGCAAAGCCCTCCTATGTACAGTATGAACCTTTATTTAGCACCCTATATTTAGGATGAGATCTCGCAAAGCCCCCTCTATACAGGATGAAACCTCACATAACCCCTATATACTGAAATGAACCTCACAAAGCCCCCTATATACAGAATAGGACCCCACATAACTATATACAGTATGAGCCCTTACATATCCTCCTATATACAGAATGAGCACCCACATAGACCCCTAGATACAGATCAACCCCACATAACCCCTATATACAGTAATGAGCACCTACATAGCTCCCTATATATAGGATGAGCCCCATAATTCCTCTATATACATTAAGAGCCCTCACCTAGCCCAAAATATACAGGGGTCATTTAATAGTCCCCTAAATACAGGATGAGCCCCTACATAGCCCCTATATACATTATCAGCCCCCATATAGACCCCTATACATAGTATGAGCCCTCACATAGACCCTATATACAGGATGATCTCCATACATCCCCCTATATACAGGATGATCCTCCCACAATTCCCTTATACATGATAAGCCCTCACATAGCTCCTTATATACAGTATGAGCCCCAACATGGCTACCTATATGCATTATGAGCCCCCATATAACCTCCTACATACAGTATGAGCCCCACACGCAGATCCCCTATATACAGTATGAGCCTCCACATAGCCCCTATTTACATGATGAGGTCTCACATAGTCCCATATATACAAGATGAGCCTCACATAACCCCCTATATACAGGAGGAGACCTCACATAATCCTCAAGATACAGTTGGAGCTCTCATAGTCCCCTACATACAGGAGGAGCCCCCTATATACAGTATGAACTCGCATAATCCCCAATATATGGTATGAGCTCTCACATAGTTGCCTACATACAGGAGGAGCCCCCAATATACAGTGTGAACTCGCACATAGTCCCCTATGTACAGGATGAGCCCACACCCAGTTTCCTATATACAGTATGAACCATCACAAAGTCCCCTATATAAAGTATGAGCCCTCACATAGTCCCCTATATACAGTACTAGCTGTAGAGCCCGGCGTTGCCCAGGCATAATGCCCATACGTCCTTATGATTCTGGCGAGGGTGGATGTGGTTCTTTTTGTGGGATTTTTAGGTTGTATAATGCCCATATATGTTTGTAATGCTCATATGTGTCAATATCGCCCATATATGTCAATATCGCCCATACAGTATATGGTGATATATGTATATGTGTGTGTACATGTATCATAACCCTGCCCCCACCCAGTAGCTCCACCCCTTCATAGCTCTGCTCATCTGCAATAGACCCTCCTCTCTGAGTAGCCCTGCCCCTTTCATAGTGCATCCCTACCCCTTCATAGCTCCTCTCCTATACATAGTCCCGGGGTGGCGGGGCGGGGGCTGGAGGTGGGGCTATGTGGAGATGCAGACTGTGAAAGTGGGCCTGGTTATGTTGAGTGGGTGTGGCTATGTGAAGTGGGTGGAGCAATTGGGGCTAATGCCACATACATAATACATTCAGCTTTATATGTTAGAGGAGCCCTCACACAGTCCTCCTATATACAGTATGAGCCCTCACACAGTCCTCTATATACAGTATGAGCCCTCACACAGTCCTCCTATGACAGTATGAGCCCTCACACAGTCCTATATACAGTATGAGCCTTCACACAGTCGTCCTATATACAGTATGAACCCCCCACAGTCCTATATACAGTATGACCCCACACATTTCTCCTATATACAGTATGAGCCCTCACACAGTCCTATATACAGTATGAGCCCTCACACAGTCCTATATACAGTATGAGCCTTCACATAGTCCTATATACAGTATGAGCCCTCACACAGTCCTCCTTATACAGTATGAGCCTCACACAGTCCTCCTCTACAAGTATGAGCCCTCACACAGTCCTCTATACACAGTATGAGCCCTCACACAGTCTCCTCTACACAGTATGAGCCCTCACAAGTCCTCCTTATACAGTATGAGCCCTCACACAGTCCTCTATACAGTATGAGCCCTCACACAGTCCTCTATTACAGTATGAGCCTTCACACAGTTCCTTATACAGTATGAGCCCTCACACAGTCCTCCTATATACAGTATGAGCCCTCACACAGTCCTCCTCTATACAGTATGAGCCCTCACACAGTCCCTATATACAGTATGAGCCTCACACAGTCCTATGTACAGTATGAGCCCTCACACAGTCCTCCTATGTACAGTATGAGCCCTCACACAGTCCTCCTCTATACAGTATGAGCCCTCACACAGTCCTCTTATACAGTATGACATTTAATTTGATACCTCCTTTCCCTTAAGTGAACGACACAGCTTTGTATATGAGCAGATGAGCCGTCTCGCCTAAGAACTTTCCAATAACAGTGACCTTTAATTCAACGTGAGCTTACTGTCTAAATATTTTTATAATTGGTAATGATATCAGACAGATCTCCTTCTTCTAAGACATTTTTTTGTTTCTTTTTTTTTGCCAATTGCTGGATCAATGGCAAAGTTCAGTGCCAAATGTAGGATAAATGTTGCCTATAGACTGAGCGGTGACGAGGCGAGACACATAGGAAACTAAGGTGGATTCCGAGGTTCTATCGTATTTGAGCATTTGGTGCAATTTTATAAAAAAAAAAACAATAATGTTTCTTCCCAAAGCGGATTTTCCCGTATCGAGAGCGTGGAAGCACACGAGCTGAAAAACAAACCAACCCGCCATGAAGCACTGCCTCAACATTGTATATGCCTTTTATACAGAACATAAAAAGTTATCTAGAAGGAAACGCAAGTCATATTTTGACTTCTATACAAAAAAAAAAAATGATTACAAAACAGAAGAATATTTTCTTAACTTACGGAGAAATTGATAAGAAAGTATTTATTAAAGATGTAGATGTTACGCTGAATTAATATTTCCCTTTTTTATACATATAAATATATATATATATATAAGAAAACAATAGATACGTATGCCTTATGGAAACCACTTTAAATGTCTAGACTTAATTGAGTTTAATTAGTTTGACTTCATTAAGACATGGAGGAAAGCTCGTTAGGTCGTCTCACATGTACAGGGTGGAGTTATGGAAATAGGTCCAGATCTGGGGGGGGGGCTCAGGAGGGGGGGGGCGCGATAAAATGGGCAAGCCCCAAAAAACACGTTTGTTGATAATTAATATGGCGTACTGAACTCATGAGCCGAGCGAAAGCTCCAACGGGCCCCCAATTATTGAAAATCTTTAATAGCAAATCTTTTTTTATAGGACAAAGGGACCTTTGGGGCCCCTAGGCTGCAGGGCCCGGTGTGATTGTAAACCCTGCAAATAAATTAAATAGGGTGGATGGATCATTCGGGCATTAACACATGGCTAGAAGTGTAAGAGTTAAATATGATGTCTTATCTCAATAATTCACATACTGGAGAGAACTGGTGGCCCCCGCTGTGACCAATGCATCCATGTATTAAAGGGAATCTGTCAGCAGGTTTATGCTATCTCATCTGAGAGCAACATAATGTAGGCAAAGAAGCCCTGAATCCAACGATGTATCACATAGATTACTGGCTGCAGCCGTTCTCACACAATTAAGCATGATTTTAGGCATGTAGCTGAGCTGGGAGAGCGGCCCCCGTCACACCAGGCTCTGTATGTACAATGTCTATACACAGAGAGCTGCTCCCGCCCACACCAAGCTCTGTATATACAATGTCTATGGACAGAGAGCTGCCCCCCCACACCAGGCTCTGTATGTACAATGTCTATAACAGTGAGCTGCCCACACCAGGCTCTGTATATACAATGTCTATAGACAGAGAGTGCCCCCCCCCACCAGGCTCTGTATTACAATGTCTATAGACAGAGAGCTGCCCCCGCCCACACCAGGCTCTGTATGTACAATGTCTATAGAAGAGAGCGACCCCACCCACACCAGGCTCTGTATGTACAATGTTATAGACAGAAAGCTGACCCCCCACACCAGGCTCTGTATATACAATGTGTATAGACGGAAAGCTGACCCCACCCACACCAGGCTCTGTATTTACAATGTCTATACACAGAGAGCTGCCCCCGCCCACACCAGACTTTATACAATTCTGATAGACAGAGAGCTGTCCCAACCCACACCAGGGCTCGTATGTACAATGTTTATGACAGAAGCTGTCCTGCCCACGTGCTCAGTGATAAACAATAGTCTATAACATAAGCTGTCCTGCCCAACGGTCAGTAAAAGAATGTCTATAGACAGAGAGCTGTTTATGTCCACACCATTTGGATGTACAATGTTTATAGACAGACAGCTGCCCCTGCCCACACTATAATCTGTATGTACAATATCTATAGACAGAGAGCTGCCCCCTCCTACACCAGACTCTGTATATACAATGTCTATAGACAGAGCTGCCCCCACCCACACAAGGCTCTGTATATACAATATCTATAGAGAGAGAGCTGCCCCCACCCACACCAGACTCTGTATGTACAATGTCTATAGGGGGAGAGCTGCCCCCACCCACGCCAGGCTCTGTATGTACAATGTCTATAGACAGAGAGCTGCCCCCGCCCACACCAGGCTCTGTATGTACAATGTCTATAGACAGAGAGCTGCCCTCGCCCACACCAGGCTCTGTATGTACAATGTCTATAGACAGAGAGCTGCCCCCGCCCACACCAGGCTCTCACTAGGATTCTGCATTGACAGTGAGGTGTTAATCACAGCAGGGGGCGTGTCGTGCTGTGTTAGTGACAAAGTAGTCCTGCGATGGTAATCACCAGGTGATAAAGCCTTTAGTTTATGTAAACAATAGCGCTGAAAAAAAACACAATTAGTCTATAAAGGTATAGGAATGTTCCAATTAAGTAAAAGCTTCATTTTACATAAAAAAATACAAATTTGGATGTAATAAAAGCAGAATATATAAAGCCCAAAATTGCTATACAGTTAAAATCATAAGCTGCATTAATTTAAACTTACCGTAAAATTGTTTATAAAAAGGGAATGTGTTAAGGTGAACAAGAGTATTGTGTAAGACTGTATATATAAATCAGTCAATAGTAATACAATAACAAATATCACAGATGGATTTCTGCTTTTTTCCATTACAATGCAGTCAGTGGAGAAAAACAGATCACTAATTGACGTTCATTCTTTTTCCGCCCCAAAAAACGAACCAGTAAAAGACGCAGCGTCTGCACAGCATTGACTTTGCTGGGTGTCACCGGAAATTATCAATTTTTCATGCAAAAACGGATCAAAAACACTGTGATCATGCCCTAAACTGTACAGCTTTTTATCATACTGTATGTCATTCATATGGAATACATTTCTACATTTAATTGTATCTATCTGTGACTATGGTTATTTGGACTCTGACGTACATATACAGTCTTACATAATACTCTGTTCACCTTACCACGTCTCCTTTTTATAAATAATAACTAATACCCTTTTATAACTAATTTTGCTAACTTTCAAGTTTAATTTACAAAAATTTATATATATTTTGGGTTTAATATATCCTGGGTTCATTACATCCAGATTTGGATTAAAAAAACAAAACAAAAACATAGCACACACACTGGTAAGAGCGGCCCAGTTGAGTGTTGTTTTATAACCCTTACAGCATGCTGTCCTAAGCTTACATAGCAAAAACCTGCTGACAGATTCCTTAAAATGGGGAGCCTTCCATTGAAATCACCACACGCAATACCCCATCTCTCCTATAGTGGCCGCCGCTGGGGAAATGAGCAGCAGGCAGCAAATTCCTCCCCTCGTTTGGAATATTATCCCAGGGCAGGGGCGGTCATTTCATAGGTGCAATCTGTGCAGCCCAAGAGGTGAGAGGGGGCCCATTCTAGCATCCAAAGCAGGCGGAGTTCTGCATTTTTATGAGCTGTTGGACAGCAAAGGGGCCCCATATCCTGTTTTTGACAGAGGCCCAAGGGGTGAGAGTGGGGCCCATTCTAACATCCAAAGGTAGTATATGGGGCCCCTTTTGCTGTCCAATAGCTCATAAAAATGCACAATTCTATTTCTTCATAGGGGCCCTTTTTTGCCTGTATCCGCCAGTGTCATAGGGGTTGTACAATATACGGAACCCCACGGCCATTGACGTTACAGTATGTCATGGGTATAGTGGTTAGTGAGCGGCCCTTGACCTGTAATGCTCGTATGCACCAGAGGACTCTAATTCACCCATAGTAACAACTTGTGACGGACGTATTGGATGTCACCAAATTTACCATTAAGGAACTAAATTTCTAAAAAAAAAAAAAATTAAAAAACCTAGAATTTTTTAATGTTCAATTTTTTTTTTCTTTTAAATAAAATGCCAAAATTATTCTAGGAGAGAATCCTTTAATGAGCAGATAAGTTTTTTTTACAATTATATAGAAATAGCTATAGAGCCTGGCATTGCCTGGGTATAATGCCCATATATGGTAGTGTATGTGTGTTTGTATGTATCATAGCTCTGCCCCGTCCCATTAGCCCCACCCCCTCTGCATAGTAGTAGGCGAGGCTACCAGGAGGGGGGCGGAGCTATGATACGCACACACATATTAGATTTTTCTGGGCATATACACATTTTTAGAGGTTTTTCTGGCTCACACGGTACCGCAATAATTTTTTTTTTTTATTTTACATCGTGATAAAGGTTTATTTTAAACAAAACGATCGGTGACATGGCAGATATTGTTGGAGGTCATATTTTTTTTTTTACTCTCCGTTACAAAGATCATTTTATTGTCCAAAAAAAATGCACCGGAAAAGCCGGAAGATGCAACGAATCAGTTGAGCGTCAGCACTGGAGCCGTCATCCCAAGAATTGGACTCTGTTCACATTTGGTTCCCGCCGATGTTCGGACTCTGCTTCCTCCACTCGCCCCCAAACCTTCCTATGAACTTCAATGAATGTTAAGACTTCAGATTATTTTTTTTTTTTTCCAGGTGAAATTGAGTTAATTAATGTTTATAGAATCTTTGTATATTTTTTATGTTGTGGCAAGATGGAGCAGCGCGGACTGTCGGCGACTCCACGGCGGCATGTGACCTGTTCTACCCTTTTGGCTTTGTTTATTACTAGGATATTTTTCATGCTTTGAAGCCGCTTCTGTGGAAGATTTTGAATAAAACTCATTCAGATCTTTAGTAACAATGTAACAGATAGAAAGTTGGAGGCTCTTTGGTTTTCTTTTATCCTTTGTCTATTTTTCGTCTTTTTTTGGGGTGAAAGTTTGTGACATATGGAAAGCCGAACTGCAGCGAGCGACGCCTGCAAAAAGGCAATGACTGTTCTCTTCTTCCACATTCTGTTATATTATTTTCTCTACACAGACTTTTTCCTTTGGGTACTAGAATATATATTTTTTAATTTTAGGATCAATATCTACCCGTATATACTCGTGTATAAGCCGACCTGTGTATAAGCAGACCCCCCTACTTTTGCCCCCAAAATCTGGGAAAACCTATTGACTCATGTATAAGCCGAGGGTGGACCCCAGCACAGGTATACAGCCCCCAGCAGTGTGGTATACAGGCCCCCCAGTGGTATACAGGCCCCCCTACTGGTAGTATACAGCCCCCAGCAGTGTGGTATACAGCAGCCTCCCAATGGTATATACAGCAGCAGCCCCAGTGGTAGTATACAGCAGCCCCAGAGGTATATACAGCAGCCCCAGTGGTAGTATACAGCAGCCCCAGAGGTATATAAAGCAGCCCCAGTAGTAGTATACAGCAGCCCCAGAGGTATATACAGCAGCCCCAGAGGTATATACAGCAGCGTCAGAGGTAGTATACAGCAGCGTCAGAGGTAGTATACAGCAGCCCCAGAGGTAGTATACAGCAGCCCCAGAGGTAGTATACAGCAGCCCCAGTAGTAGTATACAGCAGCCCAGAGGTAGTATACAGCAGCCCCAGAGGTATATACAGCAGCCCCAGTAGTAGTATACAGCAGCCCCAGTAGTAGTATACAGCAGCCCCAGTAGTAGTATACAGCAGCCCCAGAGGTATATACAGCAGCCGCAGAGGTAGTATACAGCAGCCCCAGAGGTATATACAGCAGCCCCAGTGGTAGTATACAGCAGCAGCCCGCCCGCCACCCCCATCAGTATACAGGCGCCCCCCCATCAGTATCCAGGGCCCCCCCTTGCTCCGCAAACCTGTAAAGTAAAATCATTATACTTATCACTGTCCTGTCGCCGCCGTCCCCGCCGCTGCCGACATCGCGCTCCTCCGTCTACATCCAGCGTCTTCCGGCTTCCTCCTCTGGCGCAGACAATGACGTCATTGCCTGCGCTGACTAGAGGAAGCCGGAAGACGCTGGATGAAGACGGCGGAGCGCGATGTCGGCAGCGGCGGGGACGGCGGCGACAGGACAGTGATAAGTATAATGATTTTACTTTACAGGTTTGCGGAGCAAGGGGGGGCCCTGGATACTGATGGGGGGCCTGTATACTGATGGGGGCACCTGTATACTGATGGGGGTGGCGGGCAGGCGGCCTGCCGTTGGTATGACTCGCGTATAAGCCGAGGGGGGACTTTTCAGCCCAATTTTTGGGCTGAAAAACTCGGCTTATATGCGAGTATATACGGTGATCGTGGGGATCTGACTCCAGACGGAGATGCACTTTACAGTTCAGGGGGTTGTGAGATTAGAAAAGAAAACGTTACGGTTATATTGTCCCTGACAAAATTGTAGCAGGATAGATAAAGATGGAGACTCAAGACTCTTAAGTTTCTCTATAAGATACACATTATACACAACAAAAAGAAGGGATCTGGTGAGGGGAATGAAGATGTAAAAGGCCAGACTTTAAAGGGAACTCCAGGGAGATACATTTTTTGTAAAGTCTCTGCCCTCCTACACGATGAAGTAGAACTGGGCACTACAGTTCTAGGATCTATAGATCACTTATAAATCAATAAAATTATATCTGCTCCTCAGCTCTCACCCCTCCCTCAGGGGACAGAGAAATTCAGCCTCATGTTGCAGCAGTTACAGTAGGTCTCAAGGAAGGGCATAGACCCTGAGGACTCCAGGATCATCTTGCATTCCCACCCCCTCATACTTCTGTATGAATAGGGGGCGTGGGCCCTGGGGGCTTCAGGATCATTATTCATCTCAACCCCAGGGGATAGGAAGCTACCAAGTTGATATAGGGGAGCCCATGGTTGTACTGAATTAATCAATGCAGTGCTTTGCCTCTGCTCCTAGCCTGATACATGGCAGCACACATTATGCACCATCATATCATTGTACAGCAGAAGATCACAGAGTGTATATATATTTGCTTGGTGACATGATTGCTATTTGAAGGGATAACACCCCTGTTCATACATTACATAGGATGATATATCAGGAACAGGATAGTAGTGTGACCATGGGGCCGACGGCAACGCCCCCTGTTCATACAGAAGTATGAGAGGGCAGGAATGTAAGATGGTCCTGGAGACCCCACCTCACCCCCGACCTCCTGTCACTGCTGCAGCATAAAGCTGAATTTCTCTGCCCCTGAGGGAGGGGTGAGAGCTGAGGAGCAGATATGATTTTATTGATTTATAAGTGATCTATAGATCCTAGAACTGCAGTGCCCAGCTCTACTTCATCATGTAGGAAGACAGGGACAGTAAAAAAGTGTATCACTCGAGAGTTCCACTTTAATGAATCCAAAGTTAAAATTACAAATGAGAACAGAATAGCCAACAAAATGTGAATGTACAAAAGAATGACGTGTCCGTGATCAGCACCGAGGTCTAAAGTGACTGATACCTGTAATGTGCTGGGAGAACATTCTATAAATATTCTGAAATGTCATTTAGAAAAGTTCAATGATGAATACAATGATGACTCTTAGGTGTAAAACAGAATGTAACTATTATAATACTGTCCCTATATACAAGAATATAACTACTATTTTAATGCTCCTATATACAAGAATATAACTACTATAATACTGCTCCTATGTACAAGAATATAACTACTATAATACTGCTCCTATATACAAGAATATAACTACTATAATACTGCCCCTATATACAAGAATATAACTACTATAATACTGCTCCTATATACAAGAATATAACTACTATAATACTGCTCCTATATACAAGAATACAACTACTATAATACTGCTCCTATGTACAAGAATATAACTACTATAATACTGCTCCTATATACAAGAATATAACTACTATAATACTGCCCCCTATATACAAGAATATAACTACTATAATACTGCCCCTATATACAAGAATATAACTACTATAATACTGCTCCTATGTACAAGAATATAACTACTATAATACTGCTCTTATGTACAAGAATATAACTACTATAATACTGCTCCTATATACAAGAATATAACTACTATAATACTGCTCCTATGTACAAGAATATAACTACTATAATACTGCTCCTATATGCAAGAATATAACTACTATAATACTGCTCCTATATACAAGAATATAACTACTATAATACTGCCCCTATATACAAGAATATAACTACTATAATACTGGCCCTATATACAAGAATATAACTACTATAATACTGCTCCTATATACAAGAATATAACTACTATAATACTGCCCCTATATACAAGAATATAACTACTATAATACTGCCCCTATATACAAGAATATAACTACTATAATACTGCCCCTATGTACAAGAATATAACTACTATAATACTGCTCCTATGTACAAGAATATAACTACTATAATACTGCTCCTATATACAAGAATATAACTACTATAATACTGCCCCTATGTACAAGAATATAACTACTATAATACTGCCCCTATGTACAAGAATATAACTACTATAATACTGCCCTATATACAACAATATAACTACTATAATACTGCCCCTATATACAAGAATATAAACTACTATAATACTGCCCCTATGTACAAGAATATAACTACTATAATACTGCCTCTATATACAACAATATAACTACTATAATAGAACTGAATATAACTAGAATATAACTACTATAATACTGCCCTATAACAAGAATATAACTACTATAATACTGCCCTATATACAAGAATATAACTACTATAATACTGCTCCTATATACAAGAATATAACTACTATAATACTGCCCTATGTACAAGAATATATCTACTATAATACTGCTCCTCTGTACAAGAATATAACTACTATAATACTTCCCCTGTGTACAAGAATATAACTACTATAATACTGCCCCTAAGTACAAGAATATAACTACTATAATACTGCTCCTATATACAAGAATATAACTACTATAATACTGCCCCTATATACAAGAATATAACTACTATAATACTGCCCCTATATACAAGAATATAACTACTATAATTATACTGCTCCTATACACAAGAATATAACTACTATAATACTGCACCTATATACAAGAATATAACTACTATAATACTGCCCCCTATGTACAAGAATATAAACTACTATAATACTGCTCCTATATACAAGAATATAACTACTATAATGCTGCTCCTATATACAAGAATATAACTACTATAATACTGCTCCTATATACAAGAATATAACTACTATAATACTGCCCCTATATACAAGAATATAACTACTATAATACTGCTCCTATATACAAGAATATAACTACCGTATATACTCGTGTATAAGCCGACCCGTGTATAAGCCGACCCCCCTACTTTTGCCCCCAAAACCTGGGAAAATCTATTGACTCGTGTATAAGCCGAGGGTGGACCCCAGCACAGGTATACAGCCCCAGCAGTGTGGTATACAGCAGCCTCCCCAGTGGTATATACAGGCCCCAGCAGTGTTACAGCAGCAGCCCCAGTGGTATATACAGCAACAGCCCCAGTGGTAGTATACAGCAGCCCCAGAGGTATATACAGCAGCCCCAGTGGTAGTATACAGCAGCAGCCCCAGTGGTAGTATACACGCAGCCCCAGTAGTATATACAGCCCCAGTGGTAGTATACACGCAGCCCCAGTAGTATATACAGCCCCAGTGGTATATACAGCCCCAGTGGTAATATACACGCAGCCCCAGAGGTATAAACAGCAACCCCAGAAGTATATACAGCCCCAGTGGTAGTATACACGCAGCCCCAGTAGTATATACAGCCCCAGTGGTATATACAGCCCCAGTGGTAGTATACAGCAGCCCCAGTGGTATATTCAGCAGCCCCAGTGGTAGTATACAGCAGCCCCAGTGGTATATACAGCCCCAGTGGTAGTATACAGCAGCCCCAGTGGTATATACAGCCCCAGTGGTAGTATACATACAGCCCCAGTAGTATATACAGCCCCAGTGGTAGTATCCAGCAGCCCCAGTAGTATATACAGCCCCAGTGGTAGTATACATACAGCCCCAGTAGTATATACAGCCCCAGTAGTATATACAGCCCCAGTGGTAGTATACAGCAGCCCCAGTGGTATATACAGCCCCAGTGGTAGTATACATACAGCCCCAGTAGTATATACAGCCCCAGTAGTATATACAGCCCCAGTGGTAGTATCCAGCAGCCCCAGTAGTATATACAGCCCCAGTAGTAGTATACATACAGCCCCAGTAGTATATACAACCCCAGTAGTAGTATCCAGCAGCCCCAGTAGTATATACAGCCCCAGTGGTAGTATACATACAGCCCCAGTGGTATATACAGCCCCAGTGGTAGTATACAGGGCCCCAGCAGGGCCCCCCTCATAGTTTGGCGCCCCCACCTCACTTGCTGGCCCCCCCCGCATGCAGCGCTGCGCATATACATTACCTGTCTAGCAGCTGTCACCCTCAGGTGGCGGATCGCGGCTCCTGGGCTCCGGGCTCCATCTTCCTCTCTGTCTTCCTGCTTGTCACGTGACCGGCCGGCGTCGCGATGACGTCATCGCGATGAGCCCGGCGGCCGCAAACCAGGAAGACAGAGAGGAAGATGGAGCCCAGGAGCCGCGATCCGCCACCGGAGGGTGACAGCTGCTAGACAGGTAATGTATATGCGCAGCGCTGCATGCGGGGGGGGCCAGCAAGTGAGGTGGGGGCGCCAAACTTTGAGGGGGACCGTATTGACTCGCGTATAAGCCGAGGGGGGGACTTTTCAGCCCAATTTTTGGGCTGAAAAACTCGGCTTATACGCGAGTATATACGGTACTATAATACTGCCCCTATATACAAGAGTATAACTACTATAATACTGCTCCTATGTACAAGAATATAACTACTATAACACTGCTCCTATGTACAAGAATATAACTACTATAATACTGCTCCTATGTACAAGAATATAACTACTATAATACTGCTCCTACGTACAAGAATATAACTACTATAATACTGCTCCTATGTACAAGAATATAACTACTATAATACTGCTCCTATATACAAGAATATAACTACTATAATACTGCTCCTATATACAAGAATATAACTACTATAATACTGCCCCTATATACAAGAATATAACTACTATAATACTGCTCCTATGTACAAGAATAGAACTACTATAATACTGCCCCTATATACAAGAATATAACTACTATAATACTGCTCCTATATACAAGAATATAACTACTATAATACTGCTCCTATGTACAAGAATATAACTACTATAATACTGCTCCTATGTACAAGAATATAACTACTATAATACTGCCCCTATATACAAGAATATAACTACTATAATACTGTTCCTATGTACAAGAATATAACTACTATAATACTGCCCCTATATACAAGAATATAACTACTATAATACTGCCCCTATATACAAGAATATAACTACTATCATACTGCCCCTATATACAAGAATATAACTACTATAATACTGCTCCTATATACAAGAATATAACTACTATAATACTGCCCCTATATACAAGAATATAACTACTATAATACTGCCCCTATATACAAGAATATAACTACTATAATACTGCTCCTATATACAGGAATATAACTACTATAATACTACTCCTATATACAAGAATATAACTACTATAATACTGCCCCTATATACAAGAATATAACTACTATAATACTGCCCCTATATACAAGAATATAACTACTATAATACTGCCCCTATATACAAGAATATAACTACTATAATACTGCCCCTATATACAAGAATATAACTACTATAATACTGCTCCTATATACAAGAATAAAACTACTATAATAGTGCTCCTATGTACAAGAATATAACTACTATAATACTGCTCCTATGTACAAGAATATAACTACTATAATACTGCCCCTATATACAAGAATATAACTACTATAATACTGCTCCTATGTACAAGAATATAACTACTATAATACTGCCCCTATATACAAGAATATAACTACTATAATCTGCCCCTATATACAAGAATATAACTACTATAATACTGCCCCTATATACAAGAATATAACTACTATAATACTGCCCCTATATACAAGAATATAACTACTATAATGCTGCCCCTATATACAAGAATATAACTACTATAATACTGCCCCTATATACAAGAATATAACTACTATAATACTGCTCCTATATACAAGAATATAACTACTATAATACTGCCCCTATATATAAGAATATAACTACTATAATACTGCTCCTATATACAGGAATATAACTACTATAATACTGTCCTATGTACAAGAATATAACTACTATAATACTGCCCCCTATATACAAGAATATAACTACTATAATGCTGCCCCTATATACAAGAATATAACTACTGTAATACTGTGCGTAAAAAGGAAATCCAGCTTCCACGATCCAATAAAATTGCATTAGGCTTTATTATAAATTCCACAGAAAATAGAACACACACAGGTACACTCTGTATTATACTCCAGAGCTGCACTCACTATTCCTCTGGTGCAGTCACTGTGTACATACATTACATTACTGATCCTGAGTTACCTCCTGTATTATACTCCAGAGCTGCACTCACTATTCTGCTGGTGCAGTCACTGTGTAGCCATCTGATGTTTTAATAAACTAATTACACAGTGACTGCACCAGCAGAATAGTGAGTGCAGCTCTGGAGTATAATACAGGAGGTAACTCAGGATCAGTAATGTAATGTATGTACACAGTGACTGCACCAGCAGAATAGTGAGTGCAGCTCTGGAGTATAATACAGGAGGTAACTCAGGATCAGTAATGTAATGTATGTACACAGTGACTGCACCAGCAGAATAGTGAGTGCAGCTCTGGAGTATAATACAGGAGGTAACTCAGGATCAGTAATGTAATGTATGTACACAGTGACTGCACCAGCAGAATAGTGAGTGCAGCTCTGGAGTATAATACAGGAGGTGACTCAGGATCAGTAATGTAATGTATGTACACAGTGACTCCACCAGCAGAATAGTGAGCGCAGCTCTGGAGTATAATACAGGAGGTAACTCAGGATCAGTAATGTAATGTATGTACACAGTGACTCCACCAGCAGAATAGTGAGTGCAGCTCTGGAGTATAATCTGCAGGGTGGGGCATTTAAATGGATTCACTTAAATAAAATGAGAATGGTTGGTGATATCAACTTCCTGTCTGTGGCACACTAGTATATGGGAGTGGGAAAACGTTTCCAGATGGGTGGTGACCATGGCGGCCATTTAGACGTCGGCCATTTAGGTTCCAACTATGGAATTCTCAATAGGTTTGATGTGTCACATGACACTCTTCCCATTGAAAAAAATAAAGTTGGATCCAAAATTGCTCACTTCACAATGGCCACTGTAAGGAATTTAGTCATTACCTGCAGCTCTCTGGTGCCCTCTTATCTTGCTGGCCAAACCCGGTATTGCCAGAGAAGAAAAGGAGCGCAGCTGTTCTAATTTATGTAATCTACTGTGGCATGTGATGTGATGGGATGTATATATACCACGAGGTCTTGCCAGGAACATATATATATATATATATATATATACCACCTTCATCCCGTCACCCTCACGCCCACAATATCACATAAATACAAAAATTATGCTGCCACCGCTAATCTCTTTCAAGGTGGATCGGTAACCTGTTTGGTAATGTAAATTAGCGGGAGGTTTGTGACGCTCATAGAACGTGAAGAACGAAGCTAGTAATTTACAAATCTTACTCCAGAAGCTTGGCAGAGCGTACATAAGATATACAAGATCTTACAGAAGAGACAATTTACATATATGCATAAACAGTTATGAAAATAAAAGGAATTAAATGAGAAAATTGCAAAACCTGCGCCACACGGTGACAACTTAGATTTAGTGGGGGGGGGGGAGGGGGCTCCCCAGAAATGGTGTATGATTCTTCCACACATCGATACGGTCGTGCGGTGTCTGTAGTCCCAGGGTGGAATGACCCAAAAATGGACGCTTTAGTTTTATGCGATATGCCACAAAACCAGATACACCCACTTGGTATCCCTCACGTGTGGGCTGATTTCTTTGAAAACCAACCCCCTCTCCACAATTCTCAAAACCGTCATTTTTCCATATCTTTGGCTTGGATGCTCCCATGTAAAAGATATGGACATCATGTTTTCCGTAGTGATTTTTGGTGCTGTTTGACTCCAAATATGATATGTCTGTGATGTGCTGGTGGTCAGAATTCATTTCCTAAGTTTCTGACCCGTATCCAGAAAAGTAAGATATACCATTAGATCCGTAATAATGTAAGCATTCCAACACTATGATTTATGAAATTGTGACATGAACGTGTCTTATTCAATTTGACGTTAAAAGTCTGTAACTTCAAACGAAGCCATTCTGGAGGGAAAGAAAAAGTATCTGGTTGTGCTGCTGCATTCTTTCAGATTGTAAAAATTCCTGACTGGGGGGAGGAGGGAGTAGCAGAGAGGAGATCTATGCCGATCCTCTATGAATGAAAAAGGGGCGAGAAGAAGCCAGCATTTTAAAACATAATTCATATTTTCCTAACAGCTGCCATGGTCACCCCCCATCTGGAAGATTCCCCCTCCCCCCATATACTAAGGTGCCACAAACAGGAAGTTGATATCCCCAACCTTTCCCATTTTATTTAGTTGCATCCATATAACGGCCCACCCTTTATGTAGTATCAGTGATGCGACTGTTTCTCTACTATGTTCTTTTCTATATTTGGATACTTTAAATACTCCAAGAATACCGTAGTTGATACATTTAGATTTTCTTTTGACCATATTTACTTTGGGGTCCTGTGATCAGAGGACAATAGGATTTTTTCCCCCCGAGGATATCACTTATTTTCCTTGAGCTATTCCTCATTTTGCAGACAATGTTAGACGTGATCCTGTGTGCGGCGCGGAGCGGTGAGAGCGTCTGACATTATCCGGCCGCTCCGTCATCTCTTCTATTGTTTCTTAAACAGCCGTGATTAACATTGAGATTGCCTCCTCTGCTTCGCACCTTTCGTCATTTGTCTCTGCAGCCGTTACCGTGGTAACAATTTCAGAAGAACGAGGAAGACGACTGTATTTAGATTCTTTTCTCTTTTGCAAATTGTTATTGAGACGCGGAATTGTCATTGAGTCTGGATTACGGCGGAGGCTGCGGATTGTCCGCCTTCTCCTGGAGCCTCGTTCAGCGCCGGCAGCGGTGATTGATTGATTGTCATTTGCGGTCGTTACTTTTCAGCTCCTCATTGTAGGATCTATTGGATGATTGTTCATTCAGGGGGGGAAAGGTCTCAGACGTAGCCCCCCAGCTCCAGCCCACCTGGACCCCTGTATCCCCTCCTTGATCTCACATTCCCCACCTGGTGTGATAACTCCTTTAAAACAGATGTGTCACCTTATTGGAGTATTGTCATGCGGTGTCCGCTCTGCACTCATTTGTAGGAGATCGATCCGTTCACACTGTGGTGTCTGATTTGCAACCTTGATGCCTCTTTGGTTGCTCAGCCTGGTTGGGTGTCGCTAATGTTTAGGCCACTGGTCTGCACGGATTACTTCTGATGCCTGGTAATTGCTGCTGGATTTTTGGTTGCTTCCTGTCTACTTAGTCTCTCATCTTTCACAATGTGGTGGCCCAGTATCCTAGCATGATTATGTTCAGCTTTACTCCAGTGATGCCAGCCTGTGATGTGGGTTCCAGTTCCGGGAAACAATTGAAAGTGTTTAGTGTATCGGAGAAACTTCCTAATTTATTTTTTCTTACTCCCAATCACATATTGTATTCTCCTGTGTGTGAGTGTTTAAAAGCTTTTTTTTTGGTTCCCCTATCTTTTTATAGTGGTTTAAGGCTTCTCGGGCTCTGGCTGGCAGGGGGGAGTGGAACTCATCTCAGAGCTGGAGCAGTTCGGCAGTGAGATTCAGCCGTCTCACCAATCGTGTATCCTGAGATAAGCTAAAGAGCCTGAGACTCACCGTAAGAGCAGATCTGGTGACCGACAGCTTCCCATTTCCCCAAGTCACCCTTACAAGTATCACCGACCCTATGAACTTTTCACATTCTGCACAATAACTCACAACTTACAGGTAATTGTTCTTGGAATTTTCCGATGTCAGGATGAATGGGTTTAAAAGCTGAGCTGCTGTGGGTGAAAGACAGTCCTGGAGTTTAAATATGTTTTTTTTATCAACACATTTCTAAGTATCAACTCCTATTTTCAGGATATTCATACTCCTCTTTTTTGCATCTTGATACTAAGTATAAAAGTATTTTCTAGTGTGAAGGCCCGCACACACTAATATGTTGAAAGGTAACAGGTTTTCATTCGTCAACGACGTCGTTCAGGTCGACAAGTATCAAGCGATCTCAACGATAATCAGGACAGACGTTGATAGGGAGTCGTTTGTAACCGACAGATGAGGCGTTGTTAACCGCGCACGCATGGGTGTGTGTGACCTCGATAACGATGTCGTTGTTGACTCGCCTATAGAAGTGAAGGATTGGGCCTAGCACGACCGAAGTACGTAGCACTGATCGCGGTGAGTTAGTTGCCGAGTCGTTAGTATCTGTAGTGTGACATTTCACTAGCGATTCATTGACATCGTCGTTCTAGCGATCTAGGTCAAGTCGGATCGTTGGTCGGTTCGCCAATACATTGAAGCGTGAGATGGGGCCTTAAGGAAATGATACAAGGTTTCCTAAATATTGTACAACTATAAATCTGAATATTATGACATGCATTTGTATTCAGCCCCCTGTGGTCTGATCCCTGTAAAAAAGTCCTAAGTGACCAGTTGTCTCCAGAAGTCACATAATTAGTAAATTGAGTGCATCTGTGTGTAATTTCTTCTCAGTATAACTACAGATGTTCTGTGAAGACCTCAGAGATTTGCGTGAGAACATCAGGGATCAAACAGTATCATGAAAACAAGGAACCCACAGGACAGGTCAGGGATCAAACATTGCATCATAAAATCAAGGAACCACAGACAGGTCAGGGATCAAACGTCATGAAAAAACCAAGGAAGCCCCAGACAGTCAGAGATAAAACAGCATCATGAAAACCAAGGAACCCACAGACAGGTCAGGGATCAAACAGTATCATGAAAACCAAGAAACCCACCCACGCAGGTCAGGGATCAAACAGCATCATGAAAACCAAGGAACCCACCAGACAGGTCAGGGATCAAACAGCATCATGAAAACCAAGGAACCCACCAGACAGGTCAGGATCAAACAGCATCATGAAAACCAAGGAACCCACAGACAGGTCAGAGATCAAACAGCATCATGAAAACCAAGGAACCCACCAGACAGGTCAGGGATCAAACAGCATCATGAAAACCAAGGAGCACACCAGACAGGTCAGGGACAATGTTGTAAAGCAGGGTTAGGTTATAGTAGTATTGTAAGCGCTGCGATATGTTGGCCTTATAAATAAGTATTGTTATTATTATATTATTAGCCAAGCTCTGAACACTGAAGAAGAAATGTTCAATCCATCATCCAAAAATGGAATGCATGGCACAATGGGAAACCTACCAAGACATGGCGCTCCACCAAGACTGATATCCCAAGAAGGAGCAACCTAATGAAAGAAGAAGGGGAGAGGCCGATGGAGGATCCACAGAGATCACAGCTGAAGGGAAGAATCTGTCAACAGTATGACCTACAAGTCATTAACTCCACAAATCCACCATTTATGGAGAGCGGCAAGAAGGAAGGAATTTTTGAGAGCCATAAGAAGTCCATGAGGTGACACAGCAAGCAGTGGAGGAAGGGGCTCTGGTCAGAAGAGACCAAAGGAGAACGTTTTGCGGTAAATGCAAAACACTAAGTGTGGTGGAAAACTAACCCTGCACATCACCCTGAAGTCACTGTCCCCACTGTCACACATGGTGGAGGCAGCATCCTGCTGTGGGAAAGGCTTTTCTTCAGCAGGGGCAGGGAAGCTGGTCAGAGGTGACGGAAGATGGATGAGCAAATACAGGACAATCCTGGAGGAAAACCTGTTACAGGCTGCAGAAGACCTGAGACTGGGGCATAGTTTACCTTCCAGCAGGACAAGAACCCTCAACATCCTTCATATCTACAATGGAGGGTTTAGATCAGAGCAGATTCCTGTGTTTGAACAGTCACCGTCCAGACCCAAATCCACCCAGAATCTGTGACAAAACAGGAAAATTGCTGATCAGAGACATCTACATCCAATCTCACTGAGTGATAGCAAAGAGGGGGAAATAGTCAGGGGGTGAATACTAATGCAACACAGAGAAAGGTGGTCCTACAAAGTGCTGACTCATGGGGGGTGAATACTAATACAAGACAGAGAAAGGTGGTCCTACAAAGTGCTGACTCGGGGTGAATACTAATACAAGACAGAGAAAGGTGGTCCTACAAAGTGGCTGACTCAGGGGGTGAATACTAATACAAGACAGAGAAAGGTGGTCCTACAAAGTGCTGACTCAGTGACAAGCGTTCCTGATCCTTTTTCTATATAACCCCGCCCAGACCAGTGATTGGCTGTTTTCTGTGTGTAGCTCCACCCATACCCGATTGGCCGCTTTCTTTGTATAATCCCACCCACTGCACTGATTGGCAGTTTTCTGTGTATAACTCCACCCACATCGCGATTGGTCACTTTCTCTGTATACCCCACCATACACCACTGATTGGCAGTTTTCTATGTACAGTGTAATCAGTGTTGGGGGCAGGATTATACAAAGCTCATGAATATGTCAGACTACCTGGCAGCCAAGTAGTCCTCTAATGATAATCTCCTGCTGATTAAACTGTGATTTTATCAAAACTACGATGAGCAGCCCGGTAAGTGACACATTGCTGGAATCGGGATCTCTGACCCTACATTACGCTGCTCTCCGATTAGGTGGCAAAAACTGGTGACAGATTCCCTTTAGGTGGGATTTTTTTTTGGAGCTGGTGATTTGGATCCAGCTCGGGCACTTGTTGTCAGATCGTCTCAGGTTTGTTGTGTCCAGTGGTTTTCAGCTTTTCGTTATTAATTAGGACGGGTGGTAAATTGAGACCGGGGGGCTCCCATCAATTCCCAAGCACCGGGCCCTTAAGTACTCCCTTTGGGGATGGTCACAGTTAGCGGGTGTTTGCACGTTATTATTGTACACAATGGAGCAGAACAAGACAAGTAAAGCAAAGTAATTACAAAGTGATTCCACTTTCTATAGCGAAACCAATTTATTATCCTCCCAGGAAACATTTCTCTTTCAAGGTCAGAACAGCTAAAAGGATCCAAAATTAAAGTGTCCCCTCTGTGGGTATCGTCACTGCTCCTTGAGCGCTGTGCACTCTGCTTGTGGCCCGGTGCCCAGTCTGAGAGCCATTTTCTCCCAAAGTCAAGACAAGGTCTGATCGAGGCCAACAAAGACGAACATAATTCACCTGAAGACGTCTGCAGATGAGATGGTTTGTGATGAGTGCGCCCGCCCGCGGCCCCAAAAAGCCAGACAGTAAAAAAAAAACAAACGGATGGGCTTTGTGACTATGTGCCATCAGGTAATGAGCATCACAAACCTGTGCGAGAGGAGGATGAAGCTGATGAGACGGCACAGACAGCAGACAGCATGAACCACATGGCACAGACCAGCAGGCGGCACAGACGAGGAGATGGCATGAACCACAACATGGCACAGGCCAGCAGACCACACATACCACTACATGGCACAGACCAGCAGACGGACACTCATCAGCAGACACGGACCACAAATGGCACAGGCCAGCAATCCGCACATACCACTACATGGCACAGACCAGCAGACGACACTCATCAGCAGACACGGACCACAACATGGCACAGGCCAGCAATCCGCACATACCACTACATGGCACAGACCAGCAGACGACACGGACCAGCAGACGACACGGACCACAACATGGCACAGGCCAGCAGACCGCACGTACCACTACATGGCACAGGCCAGCAGACAGCATGAACAACCACATGGCACGGACCAGCAGACGGCAAGGAGGAGGAGATGGTACGGACCACAATATGGCACAGGCCAGTAGACGGCACGGACTAGCAGAGAGCATTACCCACTCACTACATGGCATGGACCAACAGACGCACGGACAATAGACGGCACAGACCACAACATGGCACGGATGAGCAGACGGCTCGACCCTCCAGAGGGCACAAATTAGCAGATGGCATGGCCCACCAGATACACCAACTAAGACTCAATTAGACTATGTGAGTGTGTTGAGTATGTGATTGCAGAAATGTTTGCATCAAATCTACAGCTCCTGAAAAAAAAAGCATTTTAGATGCATTTTTGCATGTTTTTTTCCCCCATACATTTTTCATGCATTCTGGGGTGGAAAAATGCTGACAATAGAAATGCTGCAGATTTATTTCATTACCAAATCTGCAGGGAAAAAAGCAACAAGTGCATAAAACTTCAGAATTCCCATTGACTTCGCTGCATAAAGATTTTTGCAGTTTCGTGACGAATCTGCACAAAAAAAAAAAGCAACAAGATCGAAGTGTGTGCACAGGGTCTCACTCCTAGTAAGTGGGGGTTTCAGAAGGACGTGAAAGTTTTCTTCTAGTTCTACCGGTCTGATGTGTCTAAACTAAAAACATCTTTCTACAATTATTTTAACTTGGAGATCTCCATCTATTTTGCGTTTACACCTCTATGTGTGTTCATGGAAACAGATCACAAGCAAACCTTCTGTAGACGGATCCTGCACTCATGTGTCAGGCAAATTGACTTTCAGTGAAGGTTAAAATTCCATGTTTTTTAGAACTTCGTTAAAATCATCATGATAAAATGCACATCCTGGGTTTTACGCGTTTCGAACCGGAACATTCTTAATAATAACCATATTGCAGGTTAGCAAAGTGAAAGAGGAAATGACGAGGTCATTAATTATTCAGATAAGATAAGTCTGTAAATCTGCCTCTGAACAAAAACATTTACATATGGCTCAAACAGAACATTACAATAATTCATTAATAATATATTATAGCCATTCTCTCATTTAACCCCAGTGGATATCTAATATTGTCTATAAGGGCTGTCTTGACTCTCGGTGAGTCCATGTTATAAAGGAAATCTTTTAACAATCGGGGTGGTGACTGAGAAAAGACATTGCATTTTAGAGGAGCTTTATGGATTTTAAGTTTAATATTAAATATCCACTGGGTTTAAATAAAGAATGGATATAAGGTATTATTATAATGCTCTGCTTGAGCCATACTATGTTTTTCAGTGGATATCTAGTATTGTCTATAAGGGCTGTCTTGACTCTCGGTGAGTCCATGTTATAAAGGAAATCTTTTAACAATTGGGGTGTGACTGAGAAAAGACATTGCATTTTAGAGAAGCTTTATGGATTTTAAGTTTAATATTAAATATCCACTGGGTTTAAATAAAAGAATGGATATAAGGTATTATTATTATTATAATGCTCTGCTTGAGCCATACTATGTTTTTGTTCAGAGGCAGAGTTACAGACTTGTCCCTCATCATTTCCTCTTTCTTTCCTTTTTTTTCTATTTAATTTTGCACTTTGCTAACTTGCGGTATTGGTTATGATCAAGAACATTCCAAACGTGTAAATTCCCAGGATGTATTTTATATTGATATAACTCCATATATCAATACATGCATCAGTATACTATATCAATATACTGATATAAATATATCATATATGATATTTTTGTATCATGATGATTTTAAAGAAGTTCTAATAAACATAGAATTTTAACCTTTACTGAAACTTAATTTGGACGTCTTTGCTGCCAGATCTTACCAGGGTCGCCTTGTCCGAGCACCGTCCTGGAGCTCACACCCACAGCCGGATAACTGCATTTGTCGGTGAGCTGAAAACGTCTTGCTTTTTCTAACTCCTTTGTTAGGGTATGTTCACACGTTGCTTTTTGTATCATTTGTTTACATTAAAAAGCAGCTTTCAATTTGAAAAAAAGAACCAAAAAAAACTGCATAAACCCCGGCAACATGTGAACATAGCCGAAGCCTCAGCCATCTTTTATTGTTGACGAACATTCAGATTTTTCCGCGCACAGAGGCGCATAGCCTAATTGTCCTGGATTTTGCTCTTCTACAGAGAGGAAGTAGATAGTGGAGAGTAACACAATACTGCTGGCTGATAACAGAGAGTAATAGACTGCAGCCACACAACATGGCCTAAAGACGGACATCAGGCTGCAGGTTTCAGATCTCCCACGTTGCGAATCATTGCATAACAAAGCCTCCGTGTTTCGGCTGCAGAGTGCGGACCAGTCCTCTCCTCCATCGTGCCATCAATTAAAATTGTGTTTTTATTTAATCCTCCTAAATTAAGTCTTGGGAACCATAAGTTGCAAAACAATATTTTTTATCAAAATGTTTAAAAAAAAAAAAAATAATTTCTTTGAAATTTCCTGAAATCTCTAAAATATAAAAAAAATTGATGAGTAGAAAAGAAAATGTACAAAAAGTGTAGGCAAAAAAAAAAAAAAAATACTAATTTATTTTATTTTTAATTGTGTTTTTGGGTTAAATCTGAGGATTTGTCATTTTGTTTGTGTTTCAGAAATGCTATATCATAATAAAGACCAATGTACTTTCTATTACATGGATGTAAATAAAGCCGAGGCTGTGGCGGTTACGTTGACGACGTTTCTGCCTCACACCAATAATTTGTGAATGTATTACACGTTTTCGAAGTATAGAAAATTTTACTGAACTTGAACGCTGCTTTTACTGTACGCGCAGAGGGGGGAGGGGATATAGAGATTATATATTATATTTTACACTTATTGATTCTGTGCAATCGATTTTTCTGTTTTGGGAACTTTGCACATAGCGGAGGGTGGAATGACATGACTTTGTGATGAGGGTTGTGTGCAAAAAAATTTTGGAGACGCTTTCTGTATATAGAAACTAATACAGGGACTAGATCAATGCTGTGCAGTGTACAGCGCACCCATTTTTAAGGCTTTGAAGTTCTAACTCTTTTTCAGTATCGTATATAAAAGAAAAAAAATAAATAAAGAAAAAAAGTATTGTACAAAAATAAAATGTCAGTTTATCGTACAACTCGGTGGCTGTTTGGTCTTTATTGTGTGCAATTCATCTTGTTAAATCTGATCGGCAGAACTCTTTGCAGCAGGCATAAATGAAGATCGAAAAGGACTACTTGGGTGACATCTAGTGGCCAATATTAAAATAGCAGCCCGTTATTGATTTTTAAGGCAGGGCCAAATGAATCAATAGTGTTCTCCAAAACTTTCCTTTCACGTTTATTGAGACCTTGCATGGTCATTAAAAAGAAAAAAAAATTATTTCTTTTCCCTCTTAGGGAACGCACACATTTTTTCACTAATATATACAATATAATATATATATATATATATATATATATTATATATATATATATATATATATATATATATATATATATATATATATATATATTAGATAGATAGATATTAGAGTATACTATATATATATGAGAAAAAAAAAAGAGAAAATAAATAAAAATATTACATTATATATATTCATTTAAATATTATTTACTCTTTTTTTTTCTCAAATATATATATATATATATATATTATATATATTAGTGTGTGTGTATATATACATATGTTTAATAAACTGTGGAGTATCTGTCCACCTTGCATTGTTCTAGTATATCTTACATCATAAGTCTATTGGTCTGGAATAAGAAATCGATACTTTAATTTAATATATAATTAAATAAGTAACACACCCTATATCTTTTAAAAGTTCAGCAAAGTTTAATTTTTCTGCCTTTTCCAAAGTGAGAAAGATTTCTATTGAATAATCAAATTCCTGTTGCTTGCAGCCACCACTAGGGGAGCTCCCGACAGATTTATCATAGAATCCAGTGGACGCTGTCTACAGTGAGCTCCCCCTATTGGCAGATAATATAAATAGACACATTAGATTTAAACATTTAGTGCTTTTATTAAATAAAGTGTTCAGTTTACTTATTCCTGACTGTACCTTTGTGCTCCAACTTAAAGGAGAACGCTGCTTGAAAGACTGGAAAACCTACTTGGGAATGTTGCAAAGTAATGGTGATTTCAGCAAAAAAAAAAAAAAAAAAAAAAAAATAGAACTTGGACACACAACTTCATTTCCAGTGTAACCTCTATAAATTACTGACTATCGGTGCAATACATGGCTTTACTTATCTCGTGGGGATCCTGAGTTATAACATGCCATCTGCTCTAGTCCCATCCAGAGCTGCATTCAGATTTCTGCCTTTTTTGCTTCTGATCTCGCAGACATTCGCAGTCTCCAGCTGGTTCAGTGTCTGTCAGAGCTTTGTGGGGTCTCCGCTCATCAGTCTACAGTTCTCATAAAACGAAGGATGTGAATGGAGTATAAAACATAAGGCATCGCCAGATAAGAAGATACGTCGACATTATAGGAGGCCGGAGGATCGATAATGAAACAAAAAAGGGAGACTAAAACGCACCAGAAATAACAAATAGAGAATAAACAGGCTTCTGGTATTTTTTTGGTGACAGTTTGTAAACAGAACACAGGACAGATCACGTCTATGCATAGAGGGTCCATACTGTGTACGACGCCCCCTCGTGGGGGGGGTATATATCTGGCCATCTATGTGGCTCCCTGCAAAACACAGGACAGATCATATCTATACATAAAGGCTCCACATACTGTGCCCGACGCCCCTCGCTGAGGGGGTATATAACTGGCCGTCTATGTGGCTCTCTGCAGAACACGGGACAGATCACAACTATGCATAGAGGGTCCATACGGTGTACGACGCTCCCTCGTTGGGGGGAATATATAACTGGCTACCTATGTGGCTCTCTGCAGAGCACAGGATAGATCACATCTATACGTAAAGGCTCCATACTGTGTACGATGCCCCTTCGCGAGTGTAGAAATATATAACTGGCCGCCTATGTGGTTCTCTGCAGAACACAGGACAGATCACATCTATGCATAGAGGGTCCATACTGTGTACGACACCCCCTCGCAGGGGGGAAGAGTGGGGTGCATATAACTGGCCGCCTATGTGGCTCTCTGCAGAACACAGGACAGATCACATCTATGCATAGAGGGTCCATACTGTGTACGACACCCCATCACGGGGGAGTAATATAACTGGCTGCCTATGTGGCTCTCTGCAGAACACAGGACAGATCGCATCTATCCATAGAGGGTCCATACTGTATGACGCCCCTCGCAGGGGGGGGGGTATATATAACTGGCCGCCTATGTGGCTCTCTGCAGAACACAGGACAGATCGCATCTATCCATAAAGGGTCCATACTGTGTACGACGCCCTCTTGCAGGGAGTATATCATTGGCCGTATGTGTGGCTCTCTACAGAATATATTTACAAGACTTAAAGGGGTTGTTCAAAATTAGAAAAACATGTCCGCCTTCTTACAGAAAAAGTGCCACATCTGTCCACGGATTGTATGTGTTCCATTACTACAGATGGAGCTGATGTGTAACACTACAGTCTATGGACACGTGTGGCGCTTCGTTTTGCAGAATCAGCCGGATTTTTCTAACCTCTTCAATATTTGGTTTAATCTATTGAAATGTAGAATCAGGCGGTTGCTCTGGATCACGGTTGTATTGGATACATGCAATATAAAGATAAGAAGCAGTAAAGCGTGTGAGGAGCAAAACCAGGTCCTCTGATAGCACCGACAATGTGGTCACACGGCCATCAAAGTCCTGAGACACCGGTCAGGTGGGGATCCGACTGCGCAGGTATTCCAGCACGGCCGCCGTTCCTTTGGCTAAAATAGCAGCTCGGGGAGCTCGGAAAGGATTCCCTTCCAGGTTCAGAGATCTGTGGACAAGAAAACAATATTACTTAGACAATAGAGAGACGTACAAGACACATGAGCGGCCTCAAGTACCCAGGACAAAGCTGCTCCAAAAATCAGCTGACAACTTGGGAGATGTTTGGTCTACTGTGCCAGACTGTGCCCGGGTGCCGGCATTGGGACTTCTAAGGTTGTGTGCACACGCTGCGTTTTGAGTGCAGTTTTGTCACAAAACCTGAACGTTTTAATGACGCAGCAAAGTCAATGAGAATCCTGAAGTCTCCTGCACACATTGAGGATTCTCCCCTTGCAGATTTGTCAATTCTTGCAGCATTTTTGCTGCACATTTCACCGACTGAAACAAATGGGAGAAATCTGCGCTGAGAACAAGGCAAAATAAAGCATGGTTTTGCTGCTGCATTTTTCCTGCCAATGAAGAAACGGTGCAGATGTTTCCTAACCGTGCGCTTACCCCGGGGGTGTGTTCACATGTTGCTTTTTTTTCCTGCGTTTTAGGAACAAGTTTAATAAAGTTCGTTTCATTCACCAAAGAAGAAGCAAGAATGCAGCGTTTTTTTTTTTGCATTTTCTCGTTGCTTTCAAAGGTGAAAACTGATGATAGAATTCATGCTGCTTCTATCAAAAATGCAGCAGTCAGGAAAAAAAAGCAAATTATGTGCAGATTTCTGGAATCTCAGAGCTTTTACTGGTGCAATTTGTCATTTGCAGAAAACGAATGAAAAACGCTGCAAAAAAGCAACATGTGAACAACAGCCTAAGGGTGAAAGGGATTGACCCTCGTCTCAGAAGTTACTTATTTTAGGCAAAAGTAGTCATTATTGGATGCATTATTTTTCTCTACCTGAGACTTTCGCAGTTTCCCAGCTCTGGAGGGATTTGCAGCAGGTCGTTATTTTGGAGATCCAAGGTGGAAAGTTTGTTCAGCTTGATTAGCTGGAGAGGATCAATGGATCCGATCTGATTGGTGCTGATGAGGATCGTCTCCAGGGTGGGGATCCGGTACAGAACATCAGGGAATGTTTTAAATCTAAGAATTCAGAATATTTGATCATTTTGTTACTGTATATTTTACTGGTAAAACTAATTTATGTGAAAACTTTCTTACTGAACTTTTATACCCTGCATTATCATGCACACAGCAGTGTAACAGGCTCAGTATTACATATTAACACCTGTACACTGCATCATAGGGGCACTGATCCATATGGACTTTCTACAGCGTGGACGGGTGAATGATAGAACGGGACATAATGGAGGGCCGGCACCGCTAACTATTTAGGGATCAACACTGCACATACCAAAAACTGTAATAATATACAATGAAAAAAGAAGCAGGGGCGCACCTTAAAAATATACTTTATTAATTCACAATTGAGTCAACAATTGTATATAAACACACCTAAAGGGAACCAACCAGCTATACAGTAAAGCCAGTTCCTTACAGGCTCTGGGATATTGAGTGCAATCATGCCTTTACTTGAATGATTTCAGGTTTGATTGCAGAGAAAAGTGTGATAAAACTCCTGGGAAAACAGGGCAGCAAATGATTGATTTGTGCAGCACTGATCACTATTTGGGGTTGTGGTTTTTTTTTTTCCTCCCCTGTGGGCATGCCATTTGGCTGTAAGCCAAACCCTTTCCCCCTCCCTTTCATCTCTAATTTCAGTTTTGTCAGGCGCCTGTGGCGGGAGTGTAGAGACAGTGCACAGGAGCCAGAAACTGAAAGTAGAGATATGGGGGGGGGAGGGTTTGGCTTACAGCTCAAAGTCATGCCCACAGGGGAGGGAAAGAGTAAAACATCCCCAAATAGTGACACAGTCCTGCACACATTAATCATCTGCTGCCCTGTTTTCCAGGAATTTTATGACACTTTTCTCTGCAATCAAACATGGAATCATTCAAGTAAAGGTCTGATTGCACTTAGTATCCTAGACCCTGTAAGGCATCTGCTTCACTTTATAGCTCTAAATCCTGCTGGTTGGTTCCGTTTATAAATCCAAAAGGCTATAAGGAAAAAAGACAGACAAAGTTCATAGATAAGGCTTACGTCCACTCCATCTGTCTAAATATACAGACAACTAAGCAGCATGAATAATCCTACAGATGTTATAATCAGCTGGTATATTTCATTGTTTTGCAGGATAAAGGCAGAAAAATATGTACTGTAGATATTAATACAACGTAATGGTAAATACTCAAATGAATAAAATGTAATCAATGTGGTCAAATTAGAGTTTATCTATTAAAAATCTATGCAAATACCAATGCAGAAAGCTTGGTGAGGATTCACCAGCCTGATGAGGCATAAAAATATTAGGTGGCAGCTTACCCCTGATGAAGCCATACAATGGCGAAACGCGAGGGTTCACAGTGCACAATCCGTTCTGTCCATCTTTATACACAGACGCGGCAGCAGCTTCATCTTCCCCGTCTGTCCGAGGCTTTATTCAGGCTGGTGACTCCTCTGCATTGCATGGGTAATTGCAGTTTTACTTAAGAGCAAACGTTCATTAGACCACATGTATTAGATCTCACTCACTTGAGTATTTACTGAGCCTTTTTAAGTGTTTTCATGCACAATTTTTGGCTCAAGGGTGCATGTTGTCCCTGAGGAGCCCATATATAGTTGCCTACAGTGGATCGTTGACCGGCTCCACGCCTGGCGTCCACAGTATACATATGGCAGACGTTGGGAGAATCTGCATGGAGCGATCTCGGTGCTCGTATTTTCCACAGCGATTGCTGCAGTCGGTCAGTGTGAGGAGCCGCTCGAGTGATTGGCATAAACCACCGGTAATGGTGCTCTCTGCTGCCCACGGGCAGGAGACACCTGTGTGAATGAGCCCCGACCCTGATGATGCAGAACACAACATCCTGGTTTGTCATTGTATCCCGATACTTGTCAGGTCCCATCTTTTCCATTAAATGTCGCGTCCAGCAGTAGAATATGGTACATTGCAGCAACAAAATGGAAAAAGAAAAACTTTTACTAACCTATTAAAAGAAAGGATGATGGACTGCAGCCGGGTCAGCGCCTCCAGCTCGTCAGGGAGAGACACAAGGAGGTTGTTCCTGAATTAAAAAAACAAACAAAAGATATATGTATCTCTTATGAATACATGGATATTACACCAAGCACCGGACAGGAATGATCACGTCCCTTTTGATTAGGGTCACCCGCTGTTGTGCAGATCTGCACTATAGGATCCTTGTAGGACATTAGTGTGCTATCATTTTGTCTATGTTCATATGATTACTGATACTCTGTATCATTCTGTGAGTTCCTCATCTTGTCTAAAGTTCTAAAGTCTTAATTACATTATAGTCAGTGTTATAATTGAATCAGCTCAGTTACCATCTGCAGCCTGGATGTGCCATACCTCTTGATGGACCCTGATGAACATTTCCTGACCCCTCAGCTCTCCAAATGCTGAAAATCACCCCTATAGTGCCTTGATCACTGAGACACTGAGGCCAGAACACTATCCAACCTGTCCATGTACCCTTGGATATATGGAGGGGGTTGGAGGACAGGGAGATTAGCTAGATAGCATCAGCATCCCACATGGGATCTAAGGCCAGAACCTCAGAGACACTGGGAGAAATCCTGATTACACTGGAAAAAACTGTTGGAGGAGCCCAATACGGAGAAGACATATCTGGAGACGCACAGCCATATCCACCTCTAAGCGGGATTGTGCCTCATCTCCTGGGGCATTTATCGGTTATTGGACTGTATCCATGTTCTGGAGTATTTGCCCCTCTGTTTGGTGGATTGTTTTATGGACCTTTTGCTTTGCATGTAATAAGTCATCTCTCGTCTGTTGATTGTGTGATACCAGAGTAGGACCCCGTAACAATTAGAATAAAGGGTCTTGTCGGGCCCCCCGTCTTTTGTCAATGACCTGTCTCTTATTGATTCAGATTAACTCCACAGCCCACGGCCCAGGAGGTTGAGCAGATGCAGAAAGTGGTGGAGCCTCGTACTCGGCAGCACTCGCCTCATGTCCAGGTGCGTCAGTTTCTGCAGCATGCACAAGTGCAGCGGGATTGTTGGGATTTTATTGAAGCCAAAGCTGACGTCGCGAACAGAATCCTTCAGTTCTACGATCCTGAAAATAAAAAACACAAAACACGAGACCTAATCTGTGATCTCCATCCCTTACATTTCCTTCATGGCCATGAACATTCACCAGGTTTCTTGCTGCTTCTGGCCGTCTATATGTAAAGAACATGGGGAAAGCAGAAATCCACCCAGAATAGGAGATCAGATACAAGGATCACACTGACACGGATGCTCCAGAATCCTCGGAGATCCATGAAGACCCTTTATTCTGGAATCATTGGTCGTATATCACATTCCCACGGTAAAAAATAATAGATTGCTAAACTCAACCTCAAAAGCCACCGATACTGAGTATAAAGAGGTCAGCGGCTCTGCTGGAGCGCCCCCCTGGTGATCAGGCAGAGCATGGTAATGCAGACATGTGGCTGGATGAAAGAGAGGTCACTGTGCTAAATCACCGGTTTAACCCGCTGATTCCCATGAATCTGGGAATCCAGAGGTTGGATCCATAACGATCATAAATATATATTCTGGGGAGAAAATCCCAGCGATACTGGAGAGCCGACTTACTACAAGAAACATTTTTACTTTGCACATATCTGATCACCTATCACATCTGTGTTTTTTCCCTTCACGGCAGCACTCGGTCCACCCCTTCCCCTACCGTGCACATGACTAAAGACGCCCCCAAGTGTTTTATACAAATTCCTCCTTTCAGATACGAATAAACTGATGGAGAGAACAAAATGGCAACAAACGCAGCCGATCAACCTGCGACATGAAGAAAGACGCCCGGGAGGACACAGGGGAGTCTCTGTACACTAAGTGGGAACGTTTTAAAATTCACATCAAGGACTCTCATCCAGGCGGCTCTTGACTCAAAGTGCTGAGAAATTATCCGCTGCTTCCCCCGCGCTCGTAAAGAGCTGAGAATATCATCCGGATAACACTCCACAGATTGTACCAAGTCTTACGACATAGCGAAGGTTTATGAACCTCGTTCATCTATAAGAGGCGGCAATAAAAGGCCGGAGAGGAAAATGAACCTGACCCTTACTGTAATTCATCCACTAACCACAGACATCCAATATAAGAAAAAAAGACGGCACTCACCAGGTACGATGCAGCTGTTTATTCAACCCAAAGGTTAGATCAGTGCAGGGAGGGGAAGTGGAGGCGGTGGACGACGGCACAGTGTTTCGAAGTTTCTCCACTTCAATGGATCTGGGCTCTGTTGAAGCAGAAAAACTGCGAAACAGTGTGCTGTCTCCGCCACCTCCACTCCCCCTCCCTGCACTGATCTAACCTTCGGGTTGCACAAACAGCTGCATCGTACCTGGTGAGTGCCGTCTTTTTGTCGTATATTGGATGTCTATGAATGTGCTGTTGAAGACGAGCAAAAGCTGGTACCGCGGTGACCCTCGAGGCTTAGTGGGCAGGACATGACTGGTCTGAGGGAGGCGTGGTAACATTGGTGCCCGGCTTCTCCTCTATAATCATTGGATTTCATTGATATATATATTGATTCAGTACAGGATTGCAGAGATCAATCTCAGGATTCTGGGGGTCCCAGCAGTCAGTCTCTCTGCAATAAGAAAGTGATCCCTGATCTTATTATCTCTTTTTCGGGAATACCTCTTTAACCCCTTTACAACCTAGGATGTACCTATACATCCTAGGTCGCCTCCTCCCTTTGATGCGAGCTCACACGCCGAGCTCTCACCATTCACTGATCTGATGAGCCGACATATGCAGCTAACAGGTGCAGATAGATCGGAGATACACCCACTGCTGTTAGATCACACTGTCAGACTCTGACAATGCTATCTATGTGTTGACTGGGATCACGCCGTTCCCCACTGCCATCGGCGACCTTGGATACGATCACGTGGCACCGGTGCATTGCAATGACAGCGATAGGTCAGATGATGAGCGCCGGCGTTCCCAGGAGACATCAGCATCACTCCGGCTTTGTACTGCAGAAGTGACCAGACACCGCAGTGCTGAGGTGACCTAAGGGGCTAATAAAATAGGTAAAAAGAAAAAAAAGTGTTTAAAATTATGGAAAAAAAAAAAAAACCCAAAACATAAAAGTTCAAACACACATATATTAGATATTGACACATTCGGTATTGCTGTATTCAGAAATGCCCGACCTTCTGTAAACTGAGTAACGGAAAAAGTCAAAGAACCAAAAGTACCGGTATATTTTTTTGGTCACCACAACACTGAACTTAAATGCAATAAAGGGCGATCAAAACATCACATCTACCCAAAACTGGTGTCATTAGAATCGTCAGCTCATGACGCATAAGATAAGCTGCCACACAGCTCCAGATCCCGAAACATGAGACCGCTACGGGTCAAGGAAAATGGCAACAAAAGCGCAATTCTTTTTTTTATTTTACAAACGTCTACATTTTTTCACCACTTAGACAACAGTAAAAGTAACATGTTTGGCAACTACAAAATCGTACTGACCCCAGACATCATACCGACATATCAGTGTTACCATATAGTACTGACCCGAGACATCATACCGACACCTCAGTGTTACCATATAGTACTGACCCCAGACATCATACCAACACCTCAGTGTTACCATATAGTACTGACCCCAGACATCATACCGACACCTCAGTGTTACCATATAGTACTGACCCCGACATCATACCGACACCTCAGTGTTACCATATAGTACTGACCCGAGACATCATACCGACACCTCAGTGTTACCATATAGTACTGACCCCAGACATCATACCGACACCTCAGTGTTACCATATAGTACTGACCCCAGACATCATACCAACACGTCAGTGTTACCATATAGTACTGACCTGAGACATCATACCGACAGACACGTCAGTGTTACCATATAGTACTGACCCCAGACATCATACCGACACCTCAGTGTTACCATATAGTACTGACCCCAGACATCATACCGACATATCAGTGTTACCATATAGTACTGACCCCAGACATCATACCGACACCTCAGTGTTACCATATAATACTGACCGCAGATATCATACCGACACATCAGTGTTACCATATAGTACTGACCCCAGACATCATACCGACACGTCAGTGTTACCATATAGTACTGACCCCAGACATCATACCGAAACGTCAGTGTTACCATATAGTACTGACCCCAGACATCACACCGACAGTCAGTGTTCCCATATAGTACTGACCCCAGACATCACACCGACACCCCAGTGTCACCATATAGTACTGACCCCAGACATCACACTGACACGTCAGTGTTACCATATAGTACTGACCCCAGACATCATACCGACACCTCAGTGTTACCATATAGTACTGATTCCAGACATCATACCGACACCTCACTGTTACCATATAGTACTGACCCCAGACATCATACCGACACCTCAGTGTTACCATATAGCACTGACCCCAGACATCATACCGACACCTCAGTGTTACCATATAGTACTGACCCCAGACATCATACCGACACATCAGTGTTACCATATAGTACTGACCCGAGACATCATACCGACACGTCAGTGTTACCATATAGTACTGACCCCAGACATCATACCGACACCTCAGTGTTACCATATAGCACTGACCCCAGACATCATACCGACACCTCAGTGTTACCATATAGTACTGACCCTAGACATCATACCGACACCTCAGTGTTACCATATAGTACTGACCCCAGACATCATACCGACACCTCAGTGTTACCATATAGTACTGACCCCAGACATCATACCGACACCTCAGTGTTACCATATAATACTGACCCCAGACATCATACCGACACGTCAGTGTTACCATATAGTACTGACCCCAGACATCATACCGACACCTCAGTGTTACCATATAGTACTGACCCCAGACATCATACCGACACCTCAGCGTTACCATATAGTACTGACCCCAGACATCATACCGACACCTCAGTGTTACCATATAGTACTGACCCCAGACATCATACTGACACCTCAGTGTTACCATATAGTACTGACCCCAGACATCATACCGACACCTCAGTGTTACCATATAGTACTGACCCCAGACATCATACTGACACCTCAGTATTACCATATAGTACTGACCCCAGACATCATACCAACACCTCAGTGTTACCATATAGTACTGACCCCAGACATCATACCAACACCTCAGTGTTACCATATAGTACTGACCCCAGACATCATACTGACACCTCAGTGTTACCATATAGTACTGACCCCAGACATCATACCGACACCTCAGTGTTACCATATAGTACTGACCCCAGACATTATACCGACACATCAGTGTTACCATATATTACTGACCCCAGACATCATACCGACACCTCAGTGTTACCATATAGTACTGACCCCAGACATCATACCAACACCTCAGTGTTACCATATAGTACTGACCCCAGACATCATACCGACACCTCAGTGTTACCATATAGTACTGACCCCAGACATCATACCGACACCTCAGTGTTACCATATAGTACTGACCCGAGGCATCATACAGACTCCTCATTGTTACTGTATAGTACTGACCCCAGACATCATACCGACACCTCAGTGTTACCATATAGTACCGACCCCAGATATCATACCGACACCTCAGTGTTACCATATAGTACCGACCCCAGATATCATACCGACACCTCAGTGTTACCATATAGTACTGACCCCAGACATCATACCGACACCTCAGTGTTACCATATAGTACTGACCCAGACATCATACCGACACCTCAGTGTTACCATATAGTACTGACCCCAGACATCATACCGACACCTCAGTGTTACCATATAGTACTGACCCCAGACATCATACCGACACCTCAGTGTTACCATATAGCACTGACCCGAGACATCATACCGACACCTCAGTGTTACCATATAGTACTGACCCCAGACATGATACCGACACCTCAGTGTTACCATATAGCACTGACCCCAGACATGATACCGACACCTCAGTGTTACCATATAGCACTGACCCCAGACATCATACTGACATCTCAGTGTTACCATATAGCACTGACCCCAGACATCATACTGACACGTCAGTGTTACCATATAGCACTGACCCCAGACATCATACCGACACCTCAGTGTTACCATATAGTACTGACCCCAGACATCATACCGACACCTCAGTGTTACCATATAGTACTGACCCCAGACATCATACTGACACCTCAGTGTTACCATATAGTACTGACCCCAGACATCATACCGACACCTCAGTGTTACCATATAGCACTGACCCCAGACATCATACCGACACCTCAGTGTTACCATATAGTACTGACCCCAGACATCATACCGACACCTCAGTGTTACCGTACAGTACTGACCCCAGACATCATACCGACACCTCAGTATTACCATATAGTACTGACCCCAGACATCATACCGACACCTCAGTGTTACCATATAGTACTGACCCCAGACATCATGCTGACACGTCAATGTTACCATATAGTACTGACCCCAGACATCATACCGACACGTCAGTGTTACCATATAGTACTGACCCCAGACATCATGCTGACACCTCAGTGTTACCATATAGTACTGACCCCAGACATCATGCTGACACGTCAGTGATATATAGTGAACATGGTGAATAAAAAAAAAAAAAAAAAAAAAACACCTTTGTGAAATTTAACTTCTTTGACAATTTCACTGCACTAGGATTTTTCCCCGTTTTCCTGTACTATATGGTAAAATGAATGATGTAATTCAAAAGTACAACTCGCCGTGCAAAGAACAAGCCTCATATGTCTATATTGATGGAAAAATAAAGATGTTATGGCTTTTCAAAAAAAAAAAAAAAAGAGGGAAAAACGGGGGGAAAATCGTCCGGGGGTGAAGGGGTTAATACCACTTTCAGTTACCCCCGTCCGTCACTTGTAGACGGCAGCTTCTATATGTCCCGTTCTATATTGGGGTCCGGTTCACATCTTGTACATCACATTTTACCTTGGAGGAACCTCGATCAGCTGATTCTTGCTGAAGTTGACAATTGTGATGGGAGAACTCCCAACGGCATCAAAGACGGCGTCAGGAATGTTGGCAGATTGCTTCTCACTGGAAGGAAAGAAGAGTAAGACGTTATCCTCCGAGTCCGGACAGAGGCCGCGCTTCACTATGCAAAACACCACAGATAACCCGAGATCGGACCATGGATCGTCAGACGGAGCTTAGAGGGCGATTATCAGACATAGAATAACACAAGGATGGAGGGGACAATCACATAATAACACAGGGGTCCCCAATGCAAGACCCTCTGTATTCCACAGTGTGGGGTCCCCCATGTAAGACCGTCTGTATTACACAGTGTGGGGTCCCCAATGTAAGACCCTCTGTATTACACAGTTTGGGGTCCCCCATGTAGGACCCTCTGTATTACACAGTGTGGAGTCCCAAATGCAAGACCCTCTGTATTACACAGTGTGGGGTCCCCCATGTAAGACCCTCTGTATTACACAGTGTGGGGTCCCCCATGTAAGACCCTCTGTATTACACAGTGTGGGGTCCCCCATGTAAGACCCTCTCTATTACACAGTGTGGGGTCCCCCATGTAAGACCCTCTGTATTACACAGTGTGGGGACCCCCATGTAAGAACCTCTGTCTATTACACAGTGTGGGGACCCCAATGTAAGACCCTCTGTATTACACAGTGTGGGGTCCCCCATGTAAGAACCTCTGTATTACACAGTGTGGGGTCCCCCATGTAAGACCCTCTGTATTGCACAGTGTGGGGTCCCCCATGTAAGACCCTCTGTATTACACAGTGTGGGGTCTCCGCCTGTCTGTAAATCATCCTCTCTAGTGATGAGCGATCACTCCCATGCTCGGGTACTCGATATGAGCAGGTCGGACCCTCAGACGGGCGTAACTCGTGTACCGAGTATAATAGAAGTCAATGGAAACCATAGAAATGTTTGAGCTCCGCACTGACTTCCCTTATACTCCGGTACTTGAGTCGCGCCCGTCTGAGGGTCCGACCTGCTCGTTTCGAGCAATAAGCACTGAATTGCTCACTCATCAGTAGTTCTCTCACTTTGCAGCTGTTGGCCTCAATGTCGGGTGTTAATAGCACATTTTACTGCTCTATTTAATATCAATCAATCTCATTGAGTGCATCCACCAGAGAACAGTGCGGATCAGAAACGCAGCATTACAAATTTCCTGCCTGGGGATAAAGCTTCCCCCTTCCATGGACTCCTTATATAAAGTGCAACTATCCCCCTCCCTTCATTATCCGATATTAGGACTATACAAGCCGCTGTCTGCAAAGTTATAGGAGCCGATAACACACCCGACATCAGAGAAAAAGCACTGCCCTGCCACAAGAGACCCCTGGATTATCAGATCCACATCTTTCCGGCTGTTACAGTGTAGCTCAGTTATAAGGGTTACACTGGGGGTTACCATTCATTCTTCCCTATTTAGGGCCCTAAAAATTCAGTTCCTTGTTTAACAATCCCCCACAACCTAAATGTAAGAACACTCGGCCCCGTCCCTCATCATCATAATGTGGAGGCGCCTGATACATCACTCCCGTCTCTAAAGAAAACCAGTCACCACTTACTTGAAGACTCCTCAATGCTACGTTTCCCCCCCCCCCCCCCCGAGTCTCCGGCCCCTCACTTTAGCTGGTGGACAGGCGGAGGTCGGGTGTGAATAGGACTCTATACATCAGGCAACTTCATCTACCTCACCCTCATAAACGACCTCCCGATCCGGCATCATCTCTGCTCTTGTGCTGACTCTCGCCCATTATATCAGGACACCGGTCCAAAATATAAGCGGCAAATGAGCCGACCCCAGACGGTACTAAACCACCTGTGATGGGAGGAGGGTACAAGCAATGACGTACCTTCGAGCTCATGGGCCATGATGCAAAAGCTCCAACATGGCCCCCAATTATCACAAACCTTTAATAACATTCGTCTTTTTCTATAAGCCAAAATGACTTTAGGGGCCCCCCTAGGCTCCAGGGCCCGGATGACAATGATGATGTGGATGATGACGATGATGATGTGGATGATGACGATGATGATGTGGATAATGACGATGAGAATGACAATGATGACGATGACAATGATGATATGGATGAGGATGATGATGTGGATAAGGACGAGGACGAAGACAAGGAGGAAATCTCACTAAAAACCTGCAGCCTGGAGTTGATTATATTGATATTCCTGTATGACTCCTCCACCCTCTTATTTGATTGTTTTTTACTCACTACGAATCGCAAGGCAAGAATCAAAAGTTCTACATGTGACCCCTGCAGAGGGAACATGTTTCTGCAGTGAATTGATTTTATATAATTGTTTCTGTACAGTAATAACACACATCATTATTCTACCTGTACTCCAGAGTCTTCAGGGTGGCGATGGTGTGCGTGTTCACCAGGGCGTCACTGGGCATCGTCATGGCCGTCACTGCTGGAGCCGCTCCCGGCACAGACTGGGGATCTGTGGTACAAGAACGGGCGTCATCCTGGGCACAAATATCTTTAGTCTATGGAGTCTCATGAGTACGAGCGCACACTGAGTATTTGTCCAGTGTTTGCTGCACAGTTTTTTCGCAAAAAACTGAAAGCCTTCCTCGCACCTGCAAACTGAGATTCCTTAAGCCTCATGCGCACATTCCTTTTTTTTCTTGCAGATATGAAACAGTTTCAAAATGCAGCGTTGATTTTGTTAACATTTTCACCTAATATGAATGGGGAGAAAAACGTGCTAAAAACAAACATTTTATGCTGCATTTTTCCTACGGCAGAAAAGTGTCTGCAGCAAATATTTCCCATGTGCACAAGTCCTAGAAGTCTGATAACCGTAAAAAAGACACTGAGCCACACATCCACAATCATCAGTTCATCTAATGTTGCCAGGCAAAAATAAATAAAACTGAACGTGAGGTTCTTCGTTTAACATTCTGATCAGACTGTATGAAGCAGCTGCCATGTCAAGGCAAACCCCTAAATGGGTCCCTAACTATAAATTGCCTTAAAGGTGTGGTGTCGTGTGCCAACCACCACTACAGTGACAATGAGCTGACAGGGCGAGCGACCTGGTGCCCCACAGCACCCGCACTGACAATGAACCAGCAGGACGAGCGACCTGGTGCACCACAGCCACAACGAACTGGCAAGGTGAGTGACCTGATGTCTCACAGCACCTGCAGTGACAATGAACCGGCAGGGCGAGCGACCTGGTGCACCACAGCACCCGCAGTGACAATGAACCAGCAGGACGAGCGACCTGGTGCCCCACAGCGACAAACTGGCAGGATGAGTGACCTGGTGCCCCAGAGCACCCGCAGCAACAATAAACTGACAGGGCGAGTAACTTGGTGCCCCACAGTACCCGCAGCGACAATGAACTGGCAGGGTGAGCCACTTGGTGCCCCACAGTACCCGCAGCGACAATGAACTGGCAGGGTGAGCCACCTGGTGCCCCACAGTACCCGCAGCGACAATGAGCTGGCAGGGCGAGCCACCTGGTGCCCCACAGCACCCATGTTACAAGGCTGAGTCTCCATGACTCCAAGCCCCATGGGAACACAACCACAGCAGGAATGGTGTGGGGCACCAGGTTGCTCACCCTGCTGGTTCATTGTTGCTGTGGGGCACCAGGTCGTTCGTCCTGCCGGTTCATTGTTGCTGTGGGGCACCAGGTCGCTCGTCCTGCCGGTTCATTGTCGCTGCGGGCACCAGTTTGCTCGCCCTGCTGGTTCATTGTCGCTGCTGTGGTGGTTGGTGCATGATGCTGCACCTTTAAAGCAATTTATAGTTAAGAACCCACTAAGGGGTTTGCCTTGACGTGGCAGTGACTTCCTACAGTCTGATCAGAATGTGTAATGAAGAACCTCATGTTCAGTGTTATTCATTTTTGTCTGGCAGCATTAGATCAACTGATGATTTTGGATGTGCAACTCGTGTCTTTTTTTACAGCATTGATGCCCTAGACGTCTATGTGCTTTAACCCATTAACAACCTATGATTTCCATATTACATACACGTCGCAGGTCAGGGACGAGTGTTCTGACCTGACTCACACGGAGGGTGTTGGCTGTGTTATACAGCTGCCTCATGCTTCTGATTGCAGTAACTAGACCCATCTCCAAAAATTGATCATTAACCAACCCTCTGTCTTCAGAATTGCACCGTACAAGCCTCCTGGTTTACTGAGAGACGGTGCCCGCCTGTTGATTAATCTTTGACAGCAGATTATGCGGGTGTGAATGGGGTCATACAAAACAAACGTGAAATAAAACGCCGTCTGATATTGCCAAGACTTTCCCCCTTCACTAAACATTGAGTGATCGTCACTGTGCAGAACACGGATCTGTCTGAGGACTCTGACCCGATCGCTCGTTATACCATTTATCATGACGAGCAGAACTGTGAATCAAATCATCATAAAACTCAACAAACGAAGGAGCAAAAAAGAAAAAAATATAATATATAAAAATAAATAAATGTCACCGATCAACCTGCTAGAATACAGGATTACCTGGGACTTGTACTCTGCCCCTCAGGTACTTCAGCAGCTCCTGGGTTCCTTTCTACAATTTGGAAAAGATACAAAGTAATTAAAAATTAGGTATAACAATTACACAATATTTTTTCAAAATAAGCATTTATCTAGTAAACTTTACAGCTTTGCCAATAAATAGGATATAAATCTGTAAAAAGGTATTAATAGTCATTACTGTTAACAGATAGATAGATAGATAGATAGATAGATAGATAGATAGATAGATAGATAGATAGAGCTAACTGGCAAGGGGCAGCTCAGTGGTCAACGCTGTACACAGTGGCTCAGTGGTTAGCACTGTATATGGTGGCTCAGTGGTTAGCACTGTATATGGTGGCTCAGTGGTTAGCACTGTATACGGTGGCTCAGTGGTTAGCACTGTATATGGTGGCTCAGTGGTTAGCACTGTATATGGTGGCTCAGTGGTTAGCACTGTATATGGTGGCTCAGTGGTTAGCACTGTATACGGTGGCTCAGTGGTTAGCACTGTATATGGTGGCTCAGTGGTTAGCACTGTATATGGTGGCTCAGTGGTTAGCACTGTATATGGTGGCTCAGTGGTTAGCACTGTATATGGTGGCTCAGTGGTTAGCACTGTATACGGTGGCTCAGTGGTTAGCACTGTATACGGTGGCTCAGTGGTTAGCACTGTATACGGTGGCTCAGTGGTTAGCACTGTATATGATGGCTCAGTGGTTAGCACTGTATATGGTGGTCAGTGGTTAGCACTGTATACGGTGGCTCAGTGGTTAGCACTGTATACGGTGGCTCAGTGGTTAGCACTGTATATGGTGGCTCAGTGGTTAGCACTGTATATGGTGGCTCAGTGGTTAGCACTGTATACGGTAGCTCAGTGGTTAGCACTGTATATGGTGGTTCAGTGGTTAGCACTGTATATGGTGGCTCAGTGGTTAGCACTGTATATGGTGGCTCAGTGGTTAGCGCTGTATATGGTGGCTCAGTGGTTAGCACTGTATATGGTGGCTCAGTGGTTAGCACTGTATACGGTGGCTCAGTGGTTAGCACTGTATATGGTGACTCAGTGGTTAGCACTGTATATGGTGGCTCAGTGATTAGCACTGTATACGGTGGCTCAGTGGTTAGCCCTGTATACGGTGGCTCAGTGGTTAGCACTGTATACGGTGGCTCAGTGGTTAGCCCTGTATACGGTGGCTCAGTGGTTAGCACTGTATACGGTGGCTCAGTGGTTAGCACTGTATACGGTGGCTCAGTGGTTAGCACTGTATACGGTGGCTCAGTGATTAGCACTGTATATGGTGGCTCAGTGGTTAGCACTGTATACGGTGGCTCAGTGGTTAGCACTGTATATGGTGGCTCACTGGTTAGCACTGTATATGGTGGCTCAGTGGTTAGCACTGTATATGATGGCTCAGTGGTTAGCACTGTATATGGTGGCTCAGTGGTTAGCACTGTATATGGTGGCTCAGTGGTTAGCACTGTATATGGTGGTTCAGTGGTTAGCACTGTATATGGTGGCTCAGTGGTTAGCACTGTATACGGTGGCTCAGTGATTAGCACTGTATATGGTGGCTCAGTGGTTAGCACTGTATATGGTGGCTCAGTGGTTAGCACTGTACATAGTGGCTCAGTGGTTAGCACTGTGTATGGTGGCTCAGTGGTTAGCACTGTACATAGTGGCTCAGTGGTTAGCACTGTGTATGGTGGCTCAGCGGGCAGCGCTGTGCACAGTGGCTCAGCGGGCGCTAGATTTTGACAGAGGACAGAGATGATGATGTCCATAAAGCGCTGTGGAATGAATATGATGGTGCTAAATAAGTGAGGATAATAAATAAATCCTTTTTAGTGGATGGGACAGGTGCAGGACGCTTCTGGTCACGTCCCGGCAGGACTTCACCTGCTAGGAGGAGCACGGCTCCCTGTAAGTGCAAGGCAAGAGTCAGGGAATCTGTGAGGTCGGAGACAATTTTGTTGTCTGACACCTGAGTTACTTTTGGGGTCAGTCGTCCAGTGATTGAAGAAATTTTGGGGTCTGATATCTGAGGTGTGAATTACCTTCACACTGTGATGATGTGAGATCCGGGATCTGTGGATCATCACCTCCAGGATGATGTGAGATCCGGGATCTGTGGATCATCACCTCCAGGATGATGTGAGATCAGGGATCTGTGGATCATCACCTCTAGGATGATGTGAGATCAGGGATCTGTGGATCATCACCTCCAGGATGATGTGAGATCCGTGATCTGTGGATCATCACCTCCAGGATGATGTGAGATCCGTGATCTGTGGATCAGCACCTCCAGGATGATGTGAGATCCGGGCTCTGTGGATCAGCACCTCCAGGATGATGTGAGATCCGGGATCTGTGGATCATCACCTCCAGGATGATGTGAGGTCATGGATCTGTGGATCATCACCTCCAGGATGATGTGAGGTCATGGATCTGTGGATCATCACCTCCAGGATGATGTGAGATCAGGGATCTGTGGATCATCACCTCCAGGATGATGTGAGATCAGGGATCTGTGGATCACCACCTCCAGGATGATGTGAGATCAGGGATCTGTGGATCACCACCTCCAGGATTATGTGAGATCAGGGATCTGTGGATCATCACCTCCAAGATGATGTGAGGTCAGGGATCTGTGGATCACCACCTCCAGGATATGAGGTCAGAGATCTGTGGATCATCACCTCCAGGATGATGCGAGGTCAGGGATCTGTGGATCATCACCTCCAGAATGATGGAGATCCGGGCTCTGGGGATCAGCACCTCCAGGATGATGGGAGATCCGGGCTCTGTGGATCATCACCTCCAGAATGATGTGAGATCAGGGATCTGTGGATCATCACCTCCAAGACGATGGGAAATCATTAAAATAATTGGAGGTCCCATTGGAGCATTTGCATCAGGGCCCATGAGCTTGACGTTACACCACTGGGCAATACCTTGTCAATCCATGTGGTTCCCCCTTCTAAAATAATAACACTTATACTCACCTCCGATGCTGTCGGCACTGTCTCTCATGGGATCACGTAACAGTGAGACGTCCCACGATCCCTGCGGTCAATCAGTGGGGGCTTCACCCTCTCAATCCTTTGGACAAATCACTTACATCTGGAGGAAGACAGGGCTGCTCCTCTGTCACTTCCTCCAGATCTATGTGATATGTCCACAGGCGAGGGAGTAAAGCAATGCAACAGTGTGACGTCCGCGTCCCTGAGGCCAATTAGCGCCTGCTTCACCCCCTCGTCTGCAGGCATCACAAAGATCTGGAGGAAGTGACAAAGAAGAAGCCCTGTCTTCCTCTGGATGTAAGTGATTTGTCCAAAAGATCGAGAGGATGAAGCTGCCATTGATTGACCGCAGGAATCGCGGGACGTCACACAGTTACGTGATCCCAGCAGAGACAGTGCCGACAGCACCGGAGGTGAGTATAAGGCGGCCGTCACACGGGACGATTTCTTGCCCGATATCGTTTAAGCGATCTCCTTTTTGATCGCTTAAGCGATATCGGGCAAGAAATCGTTGCATGTAATCAAGTGATTTACGATGTGAAATCGCTTGATCGTGACATCGCTGATCTGAGCTCCGGTTCTCAGATCTAGCGATGAACGATTTCACGATCTGCCTCATCGTGGTGTATAACACCACGATGAGCGATTTCCCAGCGCAGAGTCTATGCTGGGAGATGGTAACTATGGTACACGTCGGGTAACTAAGCGACGCGCGGCGCCTAGTTACCCGATGTGTACCATAGTTACCAGCGAGATCGCGGCTCCACATCGCTGGTGAGTCTGTCTGTGTGACATCTCACCAGCGATGTGAGCGATACTGTAAGCGATTGCGCGTGCACGTGATCGCTTACAATATCGCTAGAGATATCTCAGCGTGTGACGGCCGCCTAAGTGTTATTAATTTAGTAGGGGTTAAAATACAGACTGAGGAGTTGTCTGAGTAGCGGACAACCCTTTTAAAGAAAATCAGACCAAATCCACGCCAGCACTGCTCATAGCAATGTCAGGTAACAGCAATGCGTGGCTGATCTCCACTAATATAGGCCGCCCACCATAACACCTAAGAATGAATGAAACCCTTATGTCTAACATGAGGATTGTATACAGCTGCAGAAGAATACATCCAAAACGTATAAATGAGCCTGAAATATGACTTACACTCAGCAGGTCCCTCCGGATGCCCCTCAGGGGGTTCCCCTCCAGCTGGAGGGATTTTAAATTTGGCAGATTTCCAAGAGAACTGGGCAAACTGCAAAGAATCAAGAGAGAAGAGGTCACATCCGAAACCATCGGAAGGAGGAAACCTTCAAAAATAGGGAGTTAATAGTTTATTTATTAACAAAATGCAAAGTGACTGAACAAAGACAAAATAAATCACATTAATATTTGGTACAAACACCTGTCCCCTTCAAAACAGCATCACTTCTTTTCTTGTACACAGTTTATTGAGGAGACCAGAAGGAAATTGCTCCAAACATCTTGGAGATCTGACCGCCCGTCTCCTCCATCCTCAGTATTCAGTGACCGCCCGTCTCCTCCATCCTCAGTATTCAGTGACCGTCCATCTCCTCCATCCTCAGTATTCAGTGACCGCCCATCTCCTCCGTCCTCAGTATTCAGTGACCGCCCGTCTCCTCCATCCTCAGTATTCAGTGACCGCCCGTCTCCTCCATCCTCAGTATTCAGTGACCGCCCATCTCCTCCATCCTCAGTATTCAGTGACCGTCCGTCTCCTCCATCCTCAGTATTCAGTGACCGCCCGTCTCCTCCATCCTCAGTATTCAGTGACCGCCCGTCTCCTCCATCCTCAGTATTCAGTAACCGCCCGTCTCCTCCGTCCTCAGTATTCAGTGACGCCGCCCTCGTCCCTATTCATGACGCCGTCTCCTCCCCTCAGTATTCAGTGACCGCCCGTCTCTCCGTCTCTATTCAGTGACCCTCTCCTCCGTCCTCGTATTCAGTGACCGCCGTCCCTTGATTCAGTGACCCCTCCTCCTCCTCAGTATTCAGTGACCGCCCGTCTCCTCCATCCTCCGCATTCAGTGATCGCCCGTCCTCCTCCGTCCTCATATTCAGTGACCGCCCGTCTCCTCCTCCACAGTATTCAGTGACCGCCCGTCTCCTCCGTCCCATATTCAGTGACCGCCCGTCTCCTCCGTCCTCCAGTATTCAGTGACGCCCGTCTCCTCCGTCCTCAGTATTCAGTGACCGCCCGTCTCCTCCGTCCCAGTATTCAGTGACCGCCCGTCTCCTCCAACCTCAGTATTCAGTGACCGCCATTCTCCTCCGTCCTCAGTATTCAGTGACCGCCCGTCTCCTCCGTCCTCAGTATTCAGTGACCGCCCGTCTCCTCCGTCCTCAGTATTCAGTGACCGCCCGTCTCCTCCGTCCTCAGTATTCAGTGGCCGCCCGTCTCCTCCGTCCTCAGCATTCAGTGACCGCCCGTCTCCTCCATCCTCAGTATTCAGTGACCGCCCGCCTCCTCCGTCCTCAGTATTCAGTGACCGCCCGTCTCCTCCATCCTCAGTATTCAGTGACCGCCTGTCTCCTCCATCCTCAGTATTCAGTGACCGCCCGTCTCCTCCGTCCTCAGTATTCAGTGACCGCCCGTCTCCTCCATCCTCAGTATTCAGTGACCGCCCGTCTCCTCCATCCTCAGTATTCAGTGACCGCCCGTCTCCTTCATCCTCAGTATTCAGTGACCGCCTGTCTCCTCCATCCTCAGTATTCAGTGACCGCCCGTCTCCTCCGTCCTCAGTATTCAGTGACCACCCGTCTCCTCCGTCCTCAGTATTCAGTGACCGCCCGTCTCCTCCATCCTCAGTATTCAGTGACCGCCCGTCTCCTCCGTCCTCAGTATTCAGTGACCGCCCGTCTCCTCCGTCCTCAGTATTCAGTGACCGCCCGTCTCCTCCGTCCTCAGTATTCAGTGACCGCCCGTCTCTCTATCACTTCTTCTCTTGTACTTAGGTTATGGGGGATCTCGACAGGAGAATGTTCCAAACATCTTGGAGACCTGATCCCCGATCTTCTGTGTATGATTCTTGTGCGGATCTTTCTGTCTCTTGATTCCAGTAAGAAGGGATGATGTGAGATCCGGGCTCTGTGGATCACCTCCTCCAGGATGATGTGAGATCCGGGATCTGTGGATCACCTCCTCCAGGATGATGCGAGATCCGGGCTCTGTGGATCATCACCTCCAGGATGATGTTAGATCAGGGATCTGTGGATCATCACCTCCAGGATGATGTGAGATCCGGGCTCTGTGGATCATCACCTCCAGGATGATGTGAGATCCGGGATCAGTGGATCACCACCTCCAGGATGATGTGAGATCCGGGCTCTGTGGATCATTACCTCCAGGATGATGTGAGATCCGGGCTCTGTGGATCATCACCTCCAGGACGATGTGAGGTCATGGATCTGTGGATCATCACCTCCAGGATGATGTGAGATCCGGGCTCTGTGGATCATCACCTCCAGGATGATGTGAGATCCGGGCTCTGTGGATCATCACCTCCAGGATGATGTGAGATCCGGGATCTGGGGATCAGCACCTCCAGGATGATGTGAGATCCGGGCTCTGTAGATCATCACCTCCAGGATGATGTGAGATCTGGGATCTGGCGATCATCACCTCCAGGATGATGTGAGATCCGGGATCTGGCGATCATCACCTCCAGGATGATGTGAGATCCGGGATCTGGGGATCATCACCTCCAGGACGCCTCATTCTTATATTCTGCTGAAGATCATTCTGTGGCCAGTAATCATCTTCTTCTTGCGGCCAAGAACCAATTCTCTACATGGAAACAAGAACAAGCATCTCCCCTATGCATGAAGATACACAGAAGATCTGGGGTCGGGTCTCCAAGATGTTTGGAACAATCTCCTGCCAAAGTGTGAAAAACTGATGAAGGTAAAGGGCGGTCACCAAAGTTTGATGGGATTTAGATTTCTCTTTTCTTCAGTCACTTTGCAATTACATTTTTTATTTAGTTACATTTGAAAGCTTCTTATATAGTGCAGTATAAATGCACCTGATAATGGTGACAGCCTCTTCCCACTACATGCCCGCGTGTAATCTCTCTTATCTCAGTCATTTCTCCAGCGCCCCCTGATCCCACAGACACACATCACATAGTAAGCCGTCTCTTACCTGCCCAGGTCATTGTTGGACAGGTCCAGCCGCTCCAGACCATTCAGTACAGCGATCTCATCTGGTAAACTCTTCAGCTTATTGTCCCGCAGCTCCAATATGCAGAGAGCGCTCAGGTGAGACAGGTGCCGGGGGTCCAATGTGTGGAGCTGATTGTTACCGATGTGCAGCTCCTGAGGGGTTAATGTGGAGCAGATTGTATTATCAGGTCAAAAGAATAAAACATCACAAGACAAACACTGAACAGCTACAAAATAAAGATCCCACAGTGTATGAGCGACCCAAGGAGGGGCGTGTGGTCAGTGGGATCCTCAGAGACCAGGACAGATCCTATTCTAAGTAAGGACATGGCTGTACAAGGCCGCCCCATGCAAAGGCACAGCACTGGTGGGGACACTACAGCACATTGCTCCACCATCGGCGACAGTCTCAGACATTTAATGTGTGTCCCCAGCTCCTTTACAGCAGGGGGAGCACAATCTTTCATAATTGGTGCGAATGGAGCAGTGACCCTCCATGAGGAGCAGTCACCCTCCGTGATGAGCAGAGACCCCCCCACCCCCGTGAGGAGCGGTGGCCCCCCCACCCCCGTGAGGAGCGGTGGCCCCCCCACCCCCGTGAGGAGCGGTGGCCCCCCCCACCCCCGTGAGGAGCGGTGGCCACCCCCACCCCCGTGACGAGCAGAGACCCCCCCCACCCCCGTGAGGAGCGGTGGCCCCCCCACCCCCGTGAGGAGCGGTGGCCCCCCCACCCCCATGAGGAGCGGTGGCCCCCCCACCCCCATGAGGAGCGGTGGCCCCCCTACCCCCATGAGGAGCGGTGGCCCCCCACCCCCGTGAGGAGCGGTGGCCCCCCCACCCCGTGAGGAGCGGTGGCCCCCCCACCCCCGTGAGGAGCGGTGGCCCCCCACCCCCGTGAGGAGCGGTGGCCCCCCCACCCCCGTGAGGAGCGGTGGCCCCCCCACCCCCGTGAGGAGCGGTGGCCCCCCCACCCCCGTGAGGAGCGGTGGCCCCCCCACCCCCGTGAGGAGCGGTGGCCCCCCCACCCCCATGAGGAGCGGTGGCCCCCCCACCCCCATGAGGAGCGGTGGCCCCCCCACCCCCATGAGGAGCGGTGGCCCCCCACCCCCATGAGGAGCGGTGGCCCCCCCACCCCCATGAGGAGCCGTGACCCCCCACTCCTGTAAGGAGCGGTGACCCCCCACTCCTGTAAGGAGCGGTGACCCCCCCACCCCCCCCGTGAGGAGCCGGCACGTCACCTTCAGGAGCTTGCAGTTGGGAAGTTCAGGTAGAAACGTCAGCTTGTTCTGTCTGAAGTACAGCTGCTCCAGAGACTCCATTCCCGCTATCGATGTCGGCACGTCGTCCAGCAGGTTCGATGTACAATCCAGCAGTCTGAGGCCTTCAGGAACCAAAAAGAACAGCAAGTGACAGGACTGAAAGATGCAGGGAATGTCTCGCACCAAAGCATGGCGGAGGCAGAGAGAAAAAGACATCGATGACACCAAGGTGAACTGATTACAGGAATTGAGGACGGACCAGTCCGGGGGAAGGACACGTCCCGGCGGACCAGTCTGGGGGGAAAAACGTCCCGCTGGACTAGTCCTGGTGATTTGCAAATAGCAAGTAGTAGAATTAAAGTGATTTTTGCCACAAAACATAAAATAAATAAGACTTTTGAGACTTGAGAGACTTCATTAGAATAGAGGATTAAGGCTCTGATACATATCTGTGACAATGTGTTGTGCTTGGGAGACCTAACTGGTTTCCTTTAAAGAGCATGGCCTCGATTGATGCCGATCTCTTACGGCGGTCTTGATGAGGGTCCGGGTGGAGTGAAAGGTTCTGATTCATTGTGAGGCGCGGGTGAGATGTGAAGTGATGTGCTCCCGCCATATATCTTACATCCCAGCTGGTGTAAGGTTTGTGTCATAGACTTATGGTAACGTGTGCAGAAATTAAAGGGTAATTCCCAAAAATCAACAGTTATACCCTATCCATGTGATAGAGGATAACTCACCCATCCAACAGCTGTTACTGCTATTGATAACGAGGCTGTATATCCCTCTGCTTTATTGTCTATAGGACAGTGCTCAGCTATAAGAGCAGAGGTCGGGGAAGAGCAACACTGGCCCCTCTCCACAGGGCCCTAGAGCCTCTTCCTCCAGAGGGGCCCAGCCATCAGTACGTTATGGATAGAGGATAATGTACAGTTTTGGGAATGGTAAGGCATTGGGTGTATAGTAAATCTTACACTTCAGGCGCTGATTTCGGCAGGGAGGGCTTTCAGCTTGTTGTTGGATAAGTTGAGTCGACCGAGGCGGGTGAGACCTCCAAGGCATCCCGATATGTCCCGCAGACTATTGTTGGAAAGATCCTGGAGATTGGAGAACATTATAATCATTATAACATGTAAATCACCCAGTGAATGATTTCTTATGCTGCCAATAGATGGGCGTCCGGCCCAGCACTGCTGATCCTTATGATTAGCAGCACGGACCGGCCGCCATCCAGACGGCTAACATCAATAGGGTACAGACGTCCTCGGTCTCCTCATCTAATGTGCATTATCCCGTACAATCACACTGTCCTACAGGACGGCTCCTGAGCTCAATCCTGGAGCCGAGGAAGCAGAGGACGACCGGACCTCGACTGCAACAAGCAGCAAGAACTGCGGCCGCCCAATGCTGCAAAGTAAAGACTCTGCAAAGCAAGTTTGGGAGATTATAATGCACGCTCCTCCCCTGTAATGTCAGGCCAGTTCTAGGCTGGAGTCGCACCTTCGTTAGAGCCTCACATCACATCCCCCGGCACAGCCGTGTGCCCTCTGCACAGGAGCGTGCAGCTGCACAGAAATACAATAGGTGCAAGCTACTGTCCAGGTGGCGAGGCGAGCACGAGTGTCAGTGTGACTCCAGCCTTAATATGCGCCTCCATCATTACTAAACTCCCCCTACTATAGACAACTTACCAGTTCCTCCAAATCCATCAGCTGCCCCAGTGCGCCCGGCACGGCCTCCAGCTGGTTGTGCTGCAGGTGGAGGCTCTTGAGGTGCCGCAGCTGTGCCAGCTCTTGTGGTAGCGACTTCAGTTTATTGTGACTGGTTAAAATGCAAGAAATTGGTAAGAAAATCTCAGACATGGAAATCAAAAATGTACAATATCAATGGACGTCCATCACTGATTGTACCTGGCGTTCAACTTCTGCAGGTTCACCAGCTCTCCGATGGCACCGGGAAGATCCGACAGGAGGTTGTCATGAACCTGCGAAAACAGCAGAGGGTTAACGCTCAATGTGTCCGAGTGATACAACTCCGACCTGCAGAGCGCAGGGCACGAGATGTCCCCGGGTGATCACAATGACGTCACGGTACAGTTAGGTGTGTAAGGATAGAGCGGGATCAGGTGCGGAGCCTGCACCCTATCCGAAGTATAGAGCGGGATCAGGTGCTGAGCCTGCACCCTATCCGAAGTATAGAGTGGGATCAGGTACTGAGCCTGCACCGTATCCAAAGTATAGAGCAGGATCAGGTACTGAGCCTGACCACATCAGAAGTATAGAGCGGGATCAGGTGCTGAGCCTGTACCATATCAGAAATACAGAGCGGGATCAGGTGCTGAGACTGCATCTACAGGGCCCAAATATGTGTCGTAATTGTTCCACCGCCCATCTACTGCCATTTGTGACATGCATCAGCCCATGGACCGAGTGGCGGGGGGGGGCTCTAGTGTAGATTGTACACTGAAATCCTATGATCTACATTCTGCCTCGGATCCCGTACACTGGAGACGTACATCGAGCACCACGAGCGCCGGGAGGAGCCGAGATGTCATCAGGCAGCGACTGCAGCTTATTGGAGGAGAGGAACAGTTTCACCAGATCCGTCTGTTCCCACCAGCACTCGGACGCGTCAAACTGGACGTTGGTGTGCGCCTCCTCCGGGGGGTCCACATTTATTCTCCAGACACTCGCCGGAACTAGAAGAGAAATACAGAAAGACTCAATGACGTGATCCAGGGGGGAAGAGGCGCTAATGGGATATGTACATCGGGCTGTGGAGGCGCTAATGGGATATGTACACCGGGCTGTGGAGGCGCTAATGGAATATGTACACAAGGCTGTGGAGGAAAATGGACAGACTCCGACTTCTAAATATAGAATACATTGGGTACAGCAGATCAATGCAGAACGGGCTGAATATTATTATTATGTTCTATCTAAATATCTTGATTATTGTATCATAATAACGATGAAAGCCTGATGTCACATTGTACTACAGTAAAGTTATCACTTAGTCATGAGGCGTGTGCGGGAGTCCGAGGAGTCGGAGGTTTGACGCACCGACTCCACAGCCCTGATCTACAGCAAGTCACATCACTGGGGTTTTCCCATCTAATTTTATAAACACAGGATGAGTGAGAATGATACTTCCATTACAGCCTATGCAGAGCGCAGACAGATAATGCAAAACACAGATCAACCCCGGAGCGCCGGGTCCACTGGACGTCATAGAAGGTTCAGACGAGAGAATATAATGCCCAAGTCACTGTCTGTCCTGACATAATATGATGACACAGGCCTGACCGAGGGCTCAATACACAACAACCCGAATCCTGCACCCCTCAAATCCTGCACCACAGACCCCACACCCCCCAAACCCTGCACCACAGACCCCACACCCCCCAAACCCTGCACCCACATACCCCACACACCCCCAAACCCTGCACCCACAGACACCACACCCCCAGACCCCACACCCCCCAAACCCTGCACCCACAGACCCCGCACACCCCAAACCCTGCACCAGTTACCCCCCCCCCCAAACCCTGCACCTACAGACCTCGCACACCCCAAACCCTGCACCCACAGACACAGCACCCCCAGACCCCCACACCCCCCCAAATCCTGCACACACAACCTGCACCCCTCAAATCCTGCACCACAGACCCCACCCCCCCAAACCCTGCACCACAGACCCCACACACCTCCAAACCCTGCACCCACAGACCCCACACCCTGCACCCACAGACCCCACACACCTCCAAACCCTGCACCCACAGACCCCACCCCCCAAACCCTGCACCACAGACCCCGCACACCCCAAACCCTGCACCCACAGACCCCGCACAACCCAAACACTGCACCACAGACCCCACCCCCCCCCAAACCCTGCACCCACAGACCCCACACACCTCCAAACCCTGCACCCACAGACACCACACACCTCCAAACCCTGCACCCACAGACACCACACCCCCAGACCCCGCACACCCCAAACCCTGCACCACAGTTACCCCCCCCCCCCAAACCCTGCACCCACAGACCCCACACACCTCCAAACCCTGCACCCACAGACACCACACACCTCCAAACCCTGCACCCACAGACACCACACCCCCAGACCTCGCACACCCCAAACCCTGCACCCACAGACACAGCACCCCCAGACCCCACACCCCCCAAATCCTGCACACACAACCTGCACCCCTCAAATCCTGCACCACAGAACCCACCCCCTCAAACCCTGCACCACAGACCCCACACCCTGCACCCACAGACCCCACCCCCCAAACCCTGCACCACAGACCCCACACCCCCCAAACCCTGCACCCACAGACCCCGCACACCCCAAACACTGCACCACAGACCCCCCCCCCCCCCAAACCTTGCACCACAGACCCCACACCCCCCCCAAACCCTGCACCCACAGACCCCACACACCTCCAAACCCTGCACCCACAGACACCGCACCCCCGGGTCCCCTCGTCCCCGGTCCTCACCCCCCTTCCCCTCGTTCCCCGATCCTCACCCCCTGGTCCCCTCGGTCCCCGGTCCTCACCCCCCTTCCCCTCGTTCCCCGATCCTCACCCCCTGGTCCCCTCGGTCCCCGGTCCTCACCCCCCTTCCCCTCTTTCCCCGTCCTCACCCCCTGGTCCCCTCGGTCCCCGGTCCTCACCCCCCTTCCCCTCGTCCCCGTCCTCACCCCCCTTCCCCTCGGTCCCCGGTCCTCACCCCCCTTCCCCTCGGTCCTCACCCCCTGGTCCCCTCGTTCCCCGGTCCTCACCCCCCTGGTCCCCTCGTTCCCCGGTCCTCACCCCCTGGTCCCCTCGTTCCCCGGTCCTCACCCCCTGGTCCCCTCGGTCCCCGGTCCTCACCCCCTGGTCCCCTCGGTCCCCGGTCCTCACCCCCTGGTCCCCTCGGTCCCCGGTCCTCACCCCCTGGTCCCCTCGTTCCCCGGGTCCTCACCCCCCTTCCCCGTCCTCACCCCCCTTCCCCTCGTTCCCCCGGTCCTCACCCCCCTTCCCCTCGTTCCCCGGTCCTCACCCCCCTTCAACTCGGTCCCCGGTCCTCACCCCCTGGTCCCCTTGTTCCCCGGTCCTCACCCCCCTTCAACTCGGTCCCCGGTCCTCACCCCCCTTCCCCTCGTTCCCCGGTCCTCACCCCCTGGTCCCCTCGTTCCCCGGTCCTCACCCCCCGGTCCCCTCGTTCCCCGGTCCTCACCCCCCTTCAACTCGGTCCCCGGTCCTCACCCCCCTTCAACTCGGTCCCCGGTCCTCACCCCCTGGTCCCCTCGGTCCCCGGTCCTCACCCCCCCTTCCCCTCGGTCCTCACCCCCTGGTCCCCTCGGTCCCCGGTCCTCACCCCCCTTCCCCTCGTTCCCCGGTCCTCACCCCCCTTCCCCTCGGTCCCCGGTCCTCACCCCCTGGTCCCCTCGTTCCCCTGTCCTCACCCCCCTTCCCCTCGGTCCCCGGTCCTCACCCCCCTTCCCCTCGTCCCCGGTCCTCACCCCCCTTCCCCTCGGTCCCCGGTCCTCACCCCCTGGTCCCCTCGTTCCCCTGTCCTCACCCCCTGGTCCCCTCGTTCCCCTGTCCTCACCCCCTGGTCCCCTCGTTCCCCGTCCTCACCCCCTGGTCCCCTCGTTCCCCGGTCCTCACCCCCTGGTCCCCTCGTTCCCCGGTCCTCACCCCCTGGTCCCCTCGTTCCCCGGTCCTCACCCCCCTTCAACTCGGTCCCCGGTCCTCACCCCCCTTCAACTCGGTCCCCGGTCCTCACCCCCTGGTCCCCTCGGTCCCCGGTCCTCACCCCCTGGTCCCCTCGGTCCCCGGTCCTCACCCCCCTTCCCCTCGGTCCTCACCCCCTGGTCCCCTCGGTCCCCGGTCCTCACCCCCCTTCCCCTCGGTCCCCGGTCCTCACCCCCCTTCCCCTCGTTCCTCGGTCCTCACCCCCCTTCCCCCCGGTCCTCACCGTCGCTCAGGCCTCTCCCCGCCAGGTTCAGTTGTCCGCTCTTCCTCGCCGCCGCTATCAGTCCCCGGGGCACCGGCGGCTCCGGTTCCCGCTGATCTCTGAACCCGGCGCGCGGGTCCCCGGTGTTTCCGCCTCTCCTGAACCGAGACATGACAGCGACACTACCGGGAGCAGACACCAGAGGGCGCCGGAGAGCGGAGCTGAGGATATGGCGGCGACCAGAGAATACACGAGGTGGAGAGAGACCGCCCCGAACGGGTGGACCGGGGTCAGGGAGGAGAGCGGGGGTGTATGGACCGGGGCCAGGGAGGAGAGCGGGGTGTATGGACCGGAGCCAGGGGAGGAGCGGGGGTGTATGGACCGGAGCCAGGGGAGGAGAGCGGGGGTGTATGGACCGGGGCCAGAGGAGGAGAGCGGGGGTGTATGGACCAGAGCCAGGGGAGGAGAGCGGGGTGTATGGACCGGGGCCAGGGGAGGAGAGCAGGGTGTATGGACCGGAGCCAGGGAGGAGAGCGGGGTGTATGGACCGGAGCCAGGGGAGGAGAGCGGGGTGTATGGACCGGGGCCAGGGAGGAGAGCGGGGGTGTATGGACCGGAGCCAGGGGAGGAGAGCGGGGGTGTATGGACCGGGCCGGGGAGGAGAGCGGGGGTGTATGGACCGGGGCCAGGGGAGGAGAGCGGGGGTGTATGGACCGGAGCCAGGGGAGGAGAGCGGGGGTGTATGGACCGGAGCCAGGGGAGGAGAGCGGTGGTGTATGGACCGGGGCCAGGGGAGGAGAGCGGTGGTGTATGGACCGGGGCCAGGGGAGGAGAGCGGTGGTGTATGGACCGGAGCCAGGGGAGGAGAGCGGGGTGTATGGACCGGAGCCAGGGGAGGAGAGCGGTGGTGTATGGACCGGGGCCAGGGGAGGAGAGCGGTGGTGTATGGACCGGGGCCAGGGAGGAGAGCGGTGGTGTATGGCCCGTGCCCTGGGAGGAGAGTGGCGCTTTATGGACCGGGGCGGGAGAGCGGGGCTGTGTGGACCAGAGCCGGGTGAGCAGTGTGGCGTACTATTGACAGAGCCCACACAGCACATGAAGAGACACTTCTAGAGGCAGGAAACTATAAGTCCCACAGTACCCTCACAGCTGGACTGTGTCAGGGAATGCTGGAGTTGTAGTTTCTACTGTAGCTGTGGAAACACTGTACCCTGATAATTACTGGTCACAACCGTCCTCCCAGGGGCTGGGTCACATCGTCCTACCTGGTGCCGGGTCACACCGTTCTCCCAGGGCTGGGGTCACATCGTCCTACCTGGTGCCGGGTCACACCGTTCTCCCAGGGGCTGGGGTCACATCGTCCTCCACACTGGAACAAAATCGCACTTACTAAATCTACTACACAGATAAAGAACCAAACCTACATAGATAGGGGAACAACTAAGTTATTGTATGCATATGGTACCAGAGTCCAGCTTACTACATAGATATGGTACCAGAGCCAAGCTTACTATGTACAGCGGATGAAATAAGTATTAAACACGTCGCCAATTTTGTAGGTAAATATATTTCTAAAGCTGCTATTGGCATGAATTGTTCACCAGATGTCAGTAACAACCCATCCAATCCACACAGGCAAAGAAATCAAGCCACAGATGTCCATAAATTGTGTGTAATAATAATAAGAAATGACACAGGGAAAAAGTATTGAAAACATGAAGAAAGAGAAGGTATGGTAAGACATGACACCGCTGACATCTACTAAGGAGCCACACAAGAAACATCTAATGATGGGTAAAACCAGTGAGCCTTTAGCCTCTGTTCACATTTGTGGCATTTTTTGGTTTGTTTCAGGAGGAAAAATGTAAATAAAAACACAAAGCTGAAGAAAAAATGATAACAAAAAAGACAAAAATCCTCGTCGCCCCCAACAATAAAACAATAAATACATATTTGGTATCGCTGCGTCCGTGAAAGTCGCCGTCGTTATTAATTTGGAGGCAAAAAAAAACTCAATAAAAACCATAAAATAAAGAAAAATGAATGTAAACGATTCAGGTTTTTTTCTGACTGAAATTTTTTTAAAACAAGGATCAAAAACGCCTAAAATGAACGTTTCTGAGGCGTTTGTGAGGCGTTTCTGTGCACAGGTCGCTCCCCGGGGTCAGGACTCTGATTTTGAGCGTTTTTTCCTGTCAGAAACGCCTCACAGACGCCTGAACGCACGTTCACACCGGGATTTTGAGGCGTTTTTATGGATTTGACTGGAGGATTTGCTTTGTTTTGTATCTTTCCTTATTTATAAGTGGACACTGTGATGGTTTCAGCTATGGGAGAACTACAAATCCCAGCAGGTCACATACACCCCCCCCTTCCCACACACTGAGCGGTCATACTAGTCAGTCACGGGAGGCGTGGTCAGGGCGGTGCGCGGGAAGCGCTGGTGGGCGTGGCCAGGTCACAGCTCGGCAGTGCGCAGGCGCGCCCGTTGCATTGTGGGACAGTGCGGCCTAGTCAGCCCTCCGTCGTAGTGTTAATGGCGGCGGCTCGGTTGTCGTCGCTGTGACCGGCCGCGCTCTCGCCTTTCCCGCCGGGGCTCCGCCACACTCGTCCTCAGATTACTAATCCTGTGTGTTACTCTTGTTTTTTTTTTGTTTCCGTATTTAATGTGTTAAAGCAGGAGGCTCGGAAAATGGCTTCTAGCACAGACGTGATCCAGGTGACGAACGTGTCCCCCAGCGCCAGCACCGAGCAGATGAAAACCCTCTTCGGTTCCTGGCAAAATCGATGAGCTGAAACTCTTCCCGCCAGAGTAAGTGACCGGAGGAAGCGGCGAACGGGGGCAAGATGGCGGCGGCTCCTATCCCCACAACACACCGGACACCCCACACAATATCCACCAAAACACACGGTCCATCATCCCCCCCCCTCCCCACACGGTCCACCCCCTCCCCACACGGCCCACACGGTCCACCCCCCCCTCCCCACACAATGTCCATCCTCCCCACACAATGTCCATCCCCCCCCCCCTCCCCACACAATGTCCATCCTCCCCACACAATGTCCATCCCCCCCCCCCTCCCCACACAATGTCCATCCCCCCCCCCTCCCCACACAATGTCCATCCCCCCCCCCCCTCCCCACACAATGTCCATCCCCCCCCCCTCCCCACACAATGTCCATCCCCCCCCCCTTCCACCCACACAAATGTCCATCCTCCCCACACAATGTCCATCCCCCCCCCCTCCCCACACAATGTCCATCCCCCCCCCTCCCCACACAATGTCCATCCCCCCCCTCCCCACACAATGTCCATCCCCCCCCCCCCCACACAATGTCCATCCCCCCCCCCTCCTCCCCACACAATGTCCATCCCCCCCCCCCTCCCCACACAATGTCCATCCCCCCCCCCCCCCACACAATGTCCATCCCCCCCATCCACCCCCCCTCCCCACACAATGTCCATCCCCCCCCCTCCCCACACAATGTCCATCCCCCCCCCCTCCCACACAATGTCCACCATCCCCCACAGTCCTCCCCCCCTCCCCACACAATGTCCATCCCCCCCCTCCCCCACACAATGTCCATCCCCCCCCCCCCCCCCACAGTCACATGTCCATCCCCCCCCCCCCCTCCCCACACACAATGTCTCCACCCCCCCCCACACAATGTCCATCCCCCCTCACACAATGTCCATCCCCCCCCCCCCCCACACAATGTCCATCCCCCCCCCCCCCACACAATGTCCATCCCCCCCCCCCCACACAATGTCCATCCCCCTCCCCACACAATGTCCATCCCCCCCCCCACCCCCACACATGTCCATCCCTCCCCACCACACAATGTCCATCCCCCCCACACACAATGTCCATCCCCCCCACACAATGTCCATCCCTCCCACACAATGTCCATCCTCCCCACACAATGTCCATCCTCCCCACACAATGTCCATCCTCCCCACACAATGTCCATCCCTCCCCACACAATGTCCATCCCTCCCCCCACACAATGTCCATCCTCCCCCACACAATGTCCATCCCCCCCCAATGTCCACTCCCCCCACACAATGTCCCCCCCCATTCCTCCCCCACACAATGTCCATCCTCCCCACACAATGTCCATCCCCCCACTACAAGTCCCTCCCCACACAATGTCCATCCTCCCCACACAATGTCCATCCTCCCCCACACAATGTCCATCCCCCCCTCCCCCACACAATGTCCATCCCCCTCCCCACACAATGTCCATCCCCCTCCCCACACAATGTCCATCCCCCCACACAATGTCCATCCCCCTCCCCACACAATGTCCACCCCCCCCCCCCACCACACATGTCCACCCCCCCCTCACCCCACACAATGTCCCCCCCCCCACCCACACATTCCCCCCCCTCCCCACACAATGTCCACCCCCCCACCCCCTCCCACCACAATGTCCACCCCCCCACCCCTCACCACACAATGTCCACCCCCCACCCCTCACCACACAATGTCCATCCCCCCCCCTCCCACACAATGTCCCTCCCCCACCCCTCACCACACAATGTCCATCCCCCCCCCCCTCCCACACAATGTCCATCCCCCCCCCTCCTCCCACACAATGTCCATCCCCCCCCCCTCCCCACACAATGTCCATCCCCCCCCCCCTCCCCACACAATGTCCATCCCCCCCCCCTCCCCACACAATGTCCATCCCCCCCCCCCCTCCCCACACAATGTCCATCCCCCCCCCCCCCTCCCCACACAATGTCCATCCCCCCCCCCCCCCACACAATGTCCATCCCCCCCCCCCCCCCCACACAATGTCCACCCTCCCCCAACAATGGCCATCCCCCCCCCTCCCCACACACACATCACACACCCTCCCCCCCTCTCTCTGTCCATCCCTCCCTCACTGATCATTCTTGGGCCTTTTGCTTCTATTTTTTCTCTTGCATTTGGTGATGACATTGTGTTGTAATTGTGGGATCTATGCTGCTGTCAGTGAATAGAATTTCCCTCCCCAGTCACATTCAGGCCCCGTCCTGAGTCCTGACTTCTCTGCATCAGACCATTTTCCTGCACTGTAACAAGCCGGATGCAGTCGCAGGAAATGTTTGGTGTGAAGCGTATGTGTAGATCTCCGGGACATGAGCTGTAATGACTCCATTCACTGATAGCAAATGGAGTTCCTGGAAATGGTGAAGAATATAAAAGTGCAACATATTGGGGAGGGTTAGAGTATTGTACAGTGATTAAGTGTGAGGATCGGAAGGAGCCCGACCTCGGGCACCACAGACATCCTAACAATGAAGAGGATGCAAGAAGGGGTCCCACTTCGAGGTCCACAGATATTCAGAGTGTGTATGGAGGTTTTGACCTCCGGGGACCATTGACATCCTAATAGTGGAAGGGGAGAGCTTACCTTGGCAACCACTGACATCTGTGGAGGGGGGAGTCTGACCTGGAACTGCTGACATTCTGAGAATGGAGGGGGGATGCAGGAGAGGACCACTGACATTCTGAGAATGGAGGGGGATGCAGGAGAGGACCACTGACATTCTGAGAATGGAAGGGGATGCAGGAGAGGACCACTGACATTCTGAGAATGGAGGGGGATGCAGGAGAGGACCACTGACATTCTGAGAATGGAGGGGATGCAGGAGAGGACCACTGACATTTTGAGAATGGAGGGGATGCAGGAGAGCACCACTGACATTCTGAGAATGGAGGGGGATGCAGGAGAGGACCACTGACATTCTGAGAATGGAGCGGGGTGCAGGAGAGGACCACTGACATTATGAGAATGGAGGGGGATGCAGGAGAGGACCACTGACATTCTGAGAATGGAGGGGGATGCAGGAGAGGACCACTGACATTCTGAGAATGGAGGGGGATGCAGGAGAGGACCACTGACATTTTGAGAGAATGGAGGGGGATGCAGGAGAGGACCACTGACATTCTGAGAATGGAGGGGGATGCAGGAGAGGACCACTGACATTCTGAGAATGGAGGGGGATGCAGGAGAGGACCACTGACATTCTGAGAATGGAGGGGGATGCAGGAGAGGACCACTGACATTCTGAGAATGGAGGGGGATGCAGGAGAGGACCACTGACATTCTGAGAATGGAGGGGGATGCAGGAGAGGACCACTGACATTCTGAGAATGGAGGGGGATGCAGGAGAGGACCACTGACATTCTGAGAATGGAGGGGGATGCAGGAGAGGACCACTGACATTCTGAGAATGGAGGGGGATGCAGGAGAGGACCACTGACATTCTGAGAATGGAGGGGATGCAGGAGAGGACCACTGACATTCTGAGAATGGAGGGGGATGCAGGAGAGGACCACTGACATTCTGAGAATGGAGGGGATGCAGGAGAGGACCACTGACATTCTGAGAATGGAGGGGGATGCAGGAGAGGACCACTGACATTTTGAGAATGGAGGGGGATGCAGGAGAGGACCACTGACATTCTGAGAATGGAGCGGGTGCAGGAGAGGACCACTGACATTTGAGAATGGAGCGGGATGCAGGAGAGCACCACTGACATTTTGAGATTGGGGGAGAATGGAAGAGCACATCTGACCTTGAGGACCACCAGCTTCTTGAAGTGTGGGGGGGCAGACTTTGTGGTCCACCAACATCCTAAGAATGGAGGGGGTTGGATCTTAGGGTCCACTTCTGATTCTGAAGTCCCCCCAGCTAAGTTTGATTAATAAACTGTGTGCAGAATTAATAGGCAAGTTGTATTGTAGAGGATGATTTTTATTATTCATCAACAACTATGTTCTCAATCACCCAAAAGACTCAAATATCAAAGCTTAATATTTTTGGAGGTTGGAGTGGGGTTTTTAGATTTGGCTCTTAGGAGGATATCTGTGTGTGCAGGTAACTATTACTGTGCAGAATTATTAGGCAACTTAATAAAAACCAAATATATTCCCATCTCACTTGTTTATTTTCACCAGGTAAACCAATATAACTGCTCAAAATTTAGAAATAAACATTTCTGACATACAAAAAACAAACCCCAAAAAATGAGTGCCCAATATCGCCCCCTTTCGTTATGATGACACTCAGCAGCCTCCATCCATAGAATCTGTCAGTTGCTTGATCTGTTTACGATCTACATTGCATGCAGTAGCCACCACAGCCCTCAGACACTGTCCCCAGAGGTGTACTGTTTTCCCTCCCTGTAGATCTCACATTTTAGGAGGGACCACAGGTTCTCTATGGGGTTCAGATCAGGTGAACAAGGGGGCCATGTCATTATTTTTTCATCTTTTAGACCTTTACTGGCCAGCCACGCTGTGGAGTAGTTGGATGCATGTGATGGAGCATTGTCCTGCATGAAAATCATGTTTTTCTTTAAGATCCCGACTTCTTCCTCTACCACTGCTTGAAGAAGTTGTCTTCCAGAAACTGGCAGTAGGTCCGGGAGTTGAGCTTCACTCCATCCTCAACCCGAAAAGGTCCCTCAAGTTCATCTTTGATACCAGCCCATACCAGTACCCCACCTCCACCTTGCTGGTGTCTGAGTTTTGAGTGGAGCTCTCTGCCCTTTACTGATCCAGCAGCCTCTGGCCCATCCATCTGGCCATCAAGAGTCACTCTCATTTCATTAGTCCATAACACCTTTGATAAATCAGTCTTCGAATATTTCTTGGTCCAGTCTTGACGTTTTATGTTATGTTTCTTGTTCAGAGGTGGTCGTTTTTCAGCCTTCCTTACCTTGGCCATATCCCTGAGTATGGCACACCTTGTGCTTTTTGATACTCCAGTAACGTTGCAGCTCTGAAATATTTCAAAACTGGTGGCAAATGGCATCTTGGCAGCTTCATGGTTCATTTTCCTCAATTCTTGGACAGTTATTTTGCGCCCTTTTTGCCCAACACGCTTCTTGCGACCCTGTTGGCTATTTGCCATGAAGCGCTTGATTGTTCGGTGATCACGATTCAAAGGTTTGGCAATTTCCAGACTGCTGCATCCCTCTGCAAGACATCTCACAATTGTGGACTCTTCAGAGCCGTCACATCTCTCTTCTGACCCATTTTTCCAAAGGAAAGGAAGTTGCCTAATAATTAAGCACACCTTACATAGGGTGTTGATGCCATTACTCCACACCCCTCCTCATTACAGAGATGCCATCACCTGATTTACTTCATTGGTAGTTGACTCTCAGCCTATACATCTTGGAGTAGGACAACATGGATAAAAAGTATCATGATCAAAATTCTCATTTGCCTAATAATTCTGCGCACAGTGTATTAGTCAAATCCATTAATTGATGGGTTCAGACGACAGTCTGTATACGGTGCAGGGAAGCTCCCAAGACATGATGTTGGGGGTAATAAGGGTCCGGCATGTCTGATTTCGGACTGCACAGCCTTTTGTTCTATAATAAGTGTTTCCCTCAGAGAGCACAGTAGAGTGGGGCGAGACAGCTGCTGGCCGACACTTTTATTTGCTCTCAATATTTTTTCTAGATGTTGAAAACTCTGTTGTCAGGCAGGTCGATAGAAGGGAGCATACAGGGCTATTGGCATACCCCTCTTTACATTCAAATGGTTGTTGTGTCTATATAGAATAGTCCATGTTTTTAACCAGTGTAATAGAAGTATTCCCTGCGTACTTGTACCTGTTTAGATCCTGGGAACTTAAAGGGATGCAACCACCAGGATTTAACCACCTGTAAATCAGTGCAGCAGGTGATTAACATGTGCAGCATGCCATCAACAAATAGTGATGTCATGCTGCACACATCAATCACTTGCTGCACTGATTTACAGGTGCTTAAATCCTGGTGGTTGGTTCCCTTTAAGGAGGCACAAAGCTGGAAAACTAGGTTGGCATGATGAAGAAGCTTCAGCTCTTAGCCAGCTCTGTGTCTTCTTCGTTCTCAGCATAGTGGTCTACAAGGGCAGAATGACACCCTCCTCCTGTGCCGCATAGTCCACAGACCTCCACCTGTCTCATCCTGTTGTCTGTTTAGTGGTGGGCCCCACAGGTTGGACCCCTTGTGATGATTTGTCAGCAGGCGTTAGTCTGGGGTCCTCTCGGTATTGTTGTTGGTCCATCAAGCTGTGTGGAGTCTCACATGTGCAGCGCTGAGAATTTTGCCATTGTCTGTTATTCTGCAGCTGTGAAACTTAATGTATTGCCCCTTTTACCCCAAGTTATAAAAATAAATTATCTCACAGTGTCACCATTTTATTATCATAAAATTGTTGCTACTAATTATTAGCTATTTTTTGGAGTCCTTACTGACTCTGCGGCTGTGGTGATGGCTTACCTCCCCCAAGAACCTGGTCCTTTTTCTTCCTGGACATCCATTGTCTCTTAGGGTACCTTTACACGTCGCAACATTGCATGCAATTTCACTTGCAACTTACTGGTTGCAGTGAAATCATGGACACATTGTTCTATTTTGTGGCCGTGTACAAATGGAACAATGTGTCCATGATTTCACTGCAACCAGTAAGTTGCAAGTTAAATTGCATGCAATGTTGCGACATGTAAAGGTACCCTTATGGCCGCTTTACATGTCCCGATATTGGATACAACAGCACGGGAGCGTGCACATTTTTGGCAGTAATCCAAGATCGCATAGGAGATGATAGGGAGATATCGGCAGGCAACGCAACTATGATGTATACGCCCCCTTGTACGAGCGAACCAGGGAACAACCATTTAAAGGGATCCTGTCACCCCCAAAACACCTCCTAAGCTATTAAAAGCTGTCCCTAGAGCATATTAACACTTACCCTACACTCCTTTTAGCTCCTAACTGCATATAGTCAAACTGAATCTAAACGTTATAAAAGTACCTCATTACTGATGATAATGAGTGACTATGGTGTTCATAGTCACTCAGCCAGGCTGCCCCTCTTCATCATATCACATTCAGGCGTGATCTTCATCATAGATTCAAATGCGCGCCTCCCTACTCTCCCATTCCGTCCGGGCTTCAGTGTGGGGGCTGTATGACGCGATTTGCGTCATTTCCGGCGCCGGGTGACGTATTTACACCCGCGCCGCTGTTAGAGCTTCAAGCCCCATACTGCGCATGCCCCGTTGTTGGGCTGCCACACACCACGATCCTGCCAGATCGTCCATCCAATATCGGCCAGTTGGAGAGCTTGCACAATTCCCAACACCTCCCCCCCCCCTCCCCCCCGATATCGTTTTGTCATCGTTCTTGCATCGAATTGCACATTTACACCACACAACGCACGTACGATATCAGCGGCAATGGCCGAACCACGTGGCTTTTTATCGTTGTTGGACAACGATATCGGGACGTGTAAAGCGGCCATTAGTCACACAACCAACATTGAAAGGGTAGTTAATCCACCCTTTTTTGTTCTCTTGACCCTCACGACTCCTGGTCTTTATTTTTATTTTTTTTCCCCCTCCTTATTGCAGGGACTTGATATACCTGCATCAGTCTGGTCTGGATGAAGAGGGCATGTGATTGCTGCAGTCACTTGAGATTATTTTTCTGGCAGATGACGCAAAGACTGGTGGGGTGACGGGTGGCCATATGGCGCAATTGTGGGGTCCTGTACAAGAGGCAACCATTGGCAGATTTTTAAAAGGGGGCAAAAAATCCCTTCTACTTTTAAGTGGAGATTTAACAATGATTAAATGGGGTCACTTTGGCTATTGAGTTTACATATTTTCGGCAGCACGTGCTTGCTGGGACTCATGTCATTTGGGCCAGAGGGACCCTGGCTGCAGAGAGCATCCCCTCCCTTCTGATGGCACCGTAAGGGAACCACACTGCATCACCACTGAGGCAGGGTTCCTTCCCTTGTGCCGGTGACGTGTCCATACAATGTGACATTAGCAAGAGATTTATTGAATATCATACATTGTTTGGTAAGAGACTAAGTCATTGGTCATGATAATTCCAAGAACCAGATTATTCTATTTTTAGCACGCAAAAAATTAATGTATCTGCACCAAACATGGCATATATGTATGTACAACTTCTGCAAAAAAAAAAAAAAAAAAAAGGCTGACAGCTGCGTCAACCCAACTATAAGAGGGCTATGACCTGTCCAGATTCGTAAAGCAATAAAAAAAAAAGCATATTCTGGTCTGTGAAGGCTTGATTGTGCGATTGCAGTCCTGTGTAAATGCCGGTGTAGATGTTGAGGCCATGTTCTGTTCGTGTACGCTGGGCCTGAACCTGACGGGGTTATTTTCAGCACAATAGAGGCTCAGTACGAGCCAAAGTACACGGTGTTACAGAGCAGAGGGCGTTTGTTCCAGCAAAGTTCCTGCCCCCCTTGTCACCGCTGCCAAACTTCTCATATTATATTGAAGCAGCTTTATTCAGATTTCATGCTGGCGGCTAAGCCTTCATATATGTAAAATATATATCCACAAGCGTATAAACCATCAGTGTTAACTGCATTCACTTAAGATGTCTTGGCAGTTCCACCCAAGTGTGTGTTTGTGTGTGATATATACAGTTGTGGCCAAAAGTATTGACACCCCTGCAGTTCTGTCAGATAATACTCAGTTTCTTCCTGAAAATAATTGCAATCACAAATTCTTTGGTATTATTATCTTCATTTAATTTGTCTTAAATGAAAAAATACAAAAGAGAATGAAGCAAAACATTTATCATTTCACACAAAACTCCAAAAATGGGCCAGACAAAAGTATTGGCACCCTCAACCTAATACTTGGTTACACAACCTTTAGCCAAAATAACTGCGATCAACCGCCTCCGGTAACCATCAATGAGTTTCTTACAATGCTCTGCTGGAATTTTAGACCATTCTTCTTTGGCAAACTGCTCCAGGTCCCTGATATTTGAAGGCGCCTTCTCCAAACTGCCATTTTTAGATCTCTCCACAGGTGTTCTATGGGATTCAGGTCTGGACTCATTGCTGGCCACCTTAGAAGTCTCCAGTGCTTTCTCTCAAACCATTTTCTAGTGCTTTTTGAAGTGTGTTTTGGGTCATTGTCCTGCTGGAAGACCCATGACCTCTGAGGGAGACCCAGCTTTCTCACACTGGGCCCTATATTATGCTGCAAAATGTGTTGGCATTATGAAGTCTGAAGACTACCATGTACACGGTCAAGCAGTCCAGTGCCAGAGGCAGCAAAGCAACCCCAAAACATCAGGGATCCTCCGCCATGTTTGATTGTAGGGACCTTGTTCTTTTCTTTGAATGCCTCTTCTTTTTCTCCTGTAAACTCTATGTTGATGCCTTTGCCCATAAAGCTCTACTTTTGTCTCATCTGACCAGAGAACATTCTTCCAAAACGTTTTAGACTTTCTCAGGTAAATTTTGGCAAACTCCAGCCTGGCTTTTTAATGTCTCGGGGTAAGAAGTGGGGTCTTCCTGGGTCTCCTACCATACAGTCCCTGTTCATTCAGATGCCGACGGATAGTATAGGTTGACACTGTTGTACCCTCGACTGCAGGGCAGCTTGAACTTGTTTGGATGTTAGGCTACTTTCACATTACGATTTTGAAGGGAGCCGATGCTGTCCGATAAATTCGGACAGCATCGGCTCCCTTCTGATGCCTGGAGTCAGATGCCAAAAATGGCATCCGATTCCGGCATTAAATCGTAGCCTCCGGGCTGAAAAAAAAAAAAAAAAAAAAGTTTATGCTCCCCTTCCCCCGAGTCCCCGCCGTCTTCCTCCAGGCTCCCGGTGTCTGCAGAGGTCTTCTTCATGTGTACAGGACCTGCGGTGATGTCAGTCACGTGACAGCAGGTTACACCATGGTAACCCGCTGTCATGTGACTGTGACATCACCGCAGGTCCTGTACTGCAGTAGAAGACCTCTGCAGACACCGGGAGCCTGGAGGAAGACGGCGGGGACTCGGGGAAGGGGAGCATAAACTTTTTTTTTTTTTTTTTTTTTTTTTTTTTTTTTTTTTTACCCCTGCGCTCCCAGTTTGGAGCAGTTTTACTGTACTCGGATGTTTCCTCGGACCCTGCTCCATAGGGCCCCATGTTAAAGGGATCGGATGTGCACTAAAATGCCATCCGATTTGGTCCGATCCGATTTTGTCCGATTTTATTTTTGGTGCAAAAATCGGAGCATGCACCGATAAAAACATCGGACAAAATCAGATCGGACCAAATCGGATGGCATTTAGTGCACATCCGATTCAGTCCGATGCCCATAGGGCTGCATGGGGCCAAATGCGGATCCGATGCTGTCCGATTTTGATCGGACAGCATCGGATTTGAAAAATCCGTAGTGTGAAACCAGCCTTAGTAGAGGTTCTTCATCCACCATCCGCACAATCTTGTGTTGAAATCTCTTGTCAATTTTTCTTTTCAGTCCACATCTAGGGAGGTTAGCTACAGTGCCATGGGCTTTAAACTTCTTGATGACACTGCGCACGGTAGACACATAAACATTCAGGTCTTTGGAGATGGACTTGTAGCCTTGAGATTGCTCATGCTTCCTCACAATTTGGTTTCTCGAGTCCTCAGACAGTTCTTTGAACATGGAGGAAAGAAAGAAGACCAATGTGGTACACACAAGGACACAGGACAGAGGTTGAGTCAACTTTAATCCATGTCAACTGGCTGCAAGTGTGATTTAGTTATTGCCACACCTGTTAGGTGCCACAGGTAAGTTACAGGTGCTGTTAATTACACAAATTAGAGAAGCATCACATGATTTTTCTAACCGTCCCAATACATTTGTCCACCCCCTTTTTATGTTTGGTGTGGAATTAGATCCAATTTAGCTTTAGGACAATTCTTTTTGTGTTTTTTTCATTGAAGACAAATTAAATGAAGATAATAATACCAAAGAATTTGTGATTGCAATCATTTTCAGGAAGAAACGGAGTATTATCTGACAGAATTGCCGGGGTGTCAATACTTTTGGCCACAACTGTATATATATAATATAATATATAATTAAAATCTGTACCGATTGGTGTCTTTCCTAGTTACCAATGGCCCTTTGGTCCTTTTCTGGCCGCGTTACCTTTGCTCAGCTCTACCGGCTCATCCCTTATTGGTGAAGTTACTTTTCCAATGGAAGTCTATGAAACTCAAAAATAAAAGTACCCTAGCCTTAAGAAAGTGACTTCTGGTCCTTATGTAAGCCTCCCGTGTGAGCCATGGAGTCGGATGGTTACATTGTCCAGAAAATTACTGAAAACCAGGGAAGACAGCGATCAGTAATTGTTTTACTTGCATTACCAGACATATTTAGGAGGAATTGGGGAAAACATTTTGCAGAGGATAATATCTGATGCATCACCAAGAGGCAGATGTACTAAATCTCTTGTTTAGGTGGCGTCAGTTCGGTCTTTCCTGGATTCTTCCACAGTGGCTCAAGCTGCAATTAATTTGGTGCAATTTTTACGCTATCTGTCTAAGACTATTAATATGGAGGTGTAATATTGCATACAGGGTGGGCTTGTGTTTCCTTGACAGTTTGCGGGCCAGTTTACTTTTCACTAGAAAATGATAAGCCAGGGCTGTCTGTGTGGATGTGATGCTTTTATGAATGAATGTGGCTTGTCTGCCGTCATCTCTCCTGGATAGTGTAAGATAGAAATCTGTGCTGGAAGGTGAGTAAAGTCCACGTGTCCCCCTGTGATCGGACGCCTTCGCTTGTTACATACAAAGCATGTGGCATTGATGTGCTCATTTATTCACCTCGGTTTTCCTTTTCCTTTTTTAGTGATTCTCCTTTGCCTGTAACATCTCGTGTCTGTTTTGTAAAGTTCCATGATGCAGACTCAGCCGTGGTCGCTCAGCATTTGACCAACACGGTGTTTGTGGACCGAGCGCTGATCGTCGTGCCCTACGCAGAAGGTTTGTACCCCGCTTGCTTACTCACGTTGTCGCACATGGAGAGGTAGAGGGCGTCTTGTAGGCTCTGAGTGAACGCAGTCTGCATGCTTCAACTTGTAATTTACTAGTGATCCCTGGTAGACTATGGGCCTCCACATCCGTCTCTGCAGGAGACGTGATGTTTTACATATTCACCCACCCCCCCATCACTCAAATTCTATAGTTAAACATTATTTCTGTCCATAAACTATATGGATATTCATTTCAAGTCCCATTTAATACCCCCGGCCTGCAATAACGAGAGGCAGGTGTACCACGGATCAGCTGTGGTTGTCTGTAACTTCTCACCGTGCAGAATGGGCATTCAGGGCGTTTAATTCTCCTCTCTCCCTCTCACGTTTTGCATCCTTCTATGCCTCACAGTATTTGCCATATAATAAACTCTCTTCTCTGTTATTTGTGTGTGTGATTTTTGTAGTGGAGAAGGCAATTGCAAAGCCCTTCCTGATGGCAGAAAAAAGTGGGTCCTCTTCTGCTTCAGGGGATTGTAGACATAAACTAGACGCCAGCAAGCACTCGCGTCCTCAAGTGTTTTTCACGGTGTAACTACTGGTTACTGACGTGCTCTTTCTTTACATGTATGGCTTTATCTGTTTTTATTTGTTTTTTTTCATTGGGCATGTTAGTTTATAGATGCTTCTCTTTGTATTTTACATGACTTTTTTTGGGGGGGGGATTGTTCTCCACTGACTTATCCAGTTTTCTTTGCAGCCTTATTGATCTCATGGATAATGGCCTGAATAGGTATCGCTGTTATTACATGGACTCTTGTCTTATTATTTGTGATTGGTATTGATTTAGCCCAATCTGGTATTAATTACATGGTGCTTTTATGGTGAGGGGCGCATACGTGGAGGTCTATGGATACTCTCCTCCTTACACCCCCTTCCCCCTTCTGTCCTTGTGGCTGAGATGCCTGGATCAGATTTTGAGCACTAACTCATTCACACAGTCATATTTATGGCTCCTAAAATAGGACATTGCGTTTGTGGAAGTAGAGAAAAATGCAGCTGTGTGAATTGAGTGGTGAACGCAGGTGATAGACATCATGCAAACTGCTAATCTAACAGGGAACCTTGTGCCGGACCCTCCGCATGGCACCAACGCTGCAATATTTGGATTATATTGTATACTGTATATTAGGGCAGGATCACATTTGTAATATAACGCATTCTGACGTCACATATGCAAAAAAAATGGTCCAAGTGTCATTAGTGTTTGGTCAGATGTCCTATCTTACCATCAGTTTGGTCAATAATTTTTCACCTAGGAAAAAATAGTCTGCAAAAAATCATGGCCTTGTACCCATTAAAGTCTATGGTGCAGTTTACATGTTCTCTAGCCACAAAAAAACCCACAAATGGGACAGACGTGTTAAAATAAAATAATAATGGACATTTGAATGGAGCGTAACAGCCACATATTCCTGCCCCTCATTTATTTCATGTCCTTTCCTGGCAGGAGACCCGTGGTCAGACCTGGTGTTGTGGCCTCAGAGTTGAAAATGCGGCATAATACCACATGAACATTAATGCTATGGCATATTGTTAAACGATTTTGCACCTGTGATGTGTACAACACTTAAAGGAAATGATCAGAATCAGAAAAACATGGCGCTTATTTCCAAAAACCGCGCCATACCGGTCTACGTGTTTTGGCTCCTGTGGAGCTGAGCACATGTAACCCATCAGCAGGCGTGGTCCTGGTTTTGCAAGGAAACAGTGGGTCATCTTTTCCTAATCCTAAATTTTCTAAAAGAGAATTGGCTCCTCTTACAGCAGGTTGAGAACACCTGACACTCCAAGGCTGCGTCTGTACGGTTTGGATGTGCTCCCATAGGGTGATTTTGTGAAAACCTATTCTGTCACCTCATCCCTACCGTTGTGGATACAGAATGTGGTCGTCTAGAATATTTTACAGGTTGTGCATGTGCAGCAGACCAAATTAACCCCTTCCCAGATTAAGCCCAGGTATAGTTTGGCCCAGGCCAGAGTATACCCCAGGGAATAATTGTCCTGGGCCAAATTATACTGCAGGATGTAAAATAGTCTGGGCCATACTATACCCCGAGGAATAAACTCTACAGCGAGACGGGGGGGGGTTTAAAATGGCCTAGGCCAGTCTGGGCCCATGCCACAGTGTACCCTAGGGGCTAAGCTCTGTACCCAGGGTGTAAAATAACCTAGGCCAAACTATGCCCCTCCAAGCCAGAATATACCCATCTGACGTGCAACCTAGGTATAGTCGGGCTTAGGCCACAGTGTACACTATGGCATAAACTCTGTAACCAGGGGTGTAATATAGCCTAGTCCAAACTATACCCCTCAAAACCAGAATGTTTTCACTTATTTGTTGAAAAGTGTGCAGATCTTTTTCTATTATCGTACTCTGATGCATAACTGTTTTCTTTTGTTGGAAAATATGCTCAGAGTTTTAAGAGTTAAGTCTATTAGCTTTCTCCTTTAAGCAGACAAAGTCAATCCCCAATAAAATAATCAAGTATTCTTGTGTATATCACTCAATATTACTGATGGAGGTATAATGTGGCCTCCTAAGGGGTATGTTTTGGGCTAGGCCAATTTATACCCCAGGATATAATCAAGCTGAGGCCACTTTAACCCCCAGGTATAGTCTGGACCAGGGTATATTCTGGCCTGTTACATCGAGCCAGGTTGAATCATTTACCGCTTAGTATGTCGGAAAGAAAAATCTTTAATGCCGCCTGTTCTCTCGGGTTTGGACAGATGTGAAACTCGATGCTTTACATCTGTATTACACAACTTACACCAATGGGAACAACATGGACCTTGTATGTGGACGGCAGAAATACTGATAATGAAGGGAACGTCTTTATCAGTATTTCTGACATCCACATGCAGCACAACTGTTGACAAAGAAGCTCGGTACCCTCTTTACTAACGGGTGCAGTAAGATCTTGACTTCTCTATGGAAAGGCGACACAAGCCGAGAAAATACTGTATACCTGTAGTGGTGAGACCCGAGGTGTAAAGGGCACCAGCGCTGCATGTACCTCGTGATCATGGGTCAGTCCAGATTCACCCCTCTAGGTGTTTGGGTTGCCACTCATCCTCTTATTTAAAGGGATTATCCTGGGGGGAAACTAAGCCCTTGGCCATACCCAGGGTGCACTTATGTGCCCTCATTTGTGTATGAGAGTCAATTTCTATGCCATTTTAAATGCTAAAGTATATACTGCTGGTATAGTTTTTATAGAGGCTGAATCCCGGGGATAAGTGTGTGGTCTGAGCACAGAGACTCCCACCAATCACCAGGATTTAAGTAAAGGATGATGGCCGTATTGGCTCCACTCATACTTGATCCCTTGTTCTGGTAATTTGTGGGGGTCTCTGTACTTTGGCCTCCCCTTTTGTGTCTAGATAATGATTTATTGGAGCCCCCTGATACCGAACCCCACAGCCGGGCTTTGTTTTCTATCATTTGGGAGGGGGATATGATCAGATTGGGGCCGGACTTTGCAGGCGCACTGGTTAATGTTTGTTTCTTTTTGTCTGTTTCTTTTGTTTCTTTTTCATTTCTACATATCCACGCAGTATTTCATGGTTCTAACAAAGCGGCAGTGTAAAAATATTAAACCATGACGCATGAAAAATACCTGGTGAGGGTCCTCATTGCTTTATCATTTTTTTATTTTGTATTTTCTCTCTCTATATATAAATTACACTTTACAAATGTTCTAACTGGAAAATCCAGTGCATGATTTGTTAGATTCTGTCTTCATAAGAACCTCCTAGATTTTATTTTGTAATTTTTTTTTATTTATTTTTTTTATTCTATTACTTATTGACCAATTAATTTTATCCCGGATATATGCATGACCGCCCCCGGTGAGGTATATCCTAGACATAGGCAATGTTTAGTGACACCTAAAGACCCCAGTGTCATCCGACTCGCTCCCCCTTCCTCTGACCATCGGCTCTCTGCCGCCCGCGGTGTAATATCTATTTGCTTAAAGTCTACAGCTCGCAGCTTAGCTGGAAGGAACCATGACCTTTATTTAACAGTGGTTTTTCTTTTTTGTTGTTGTGTTTTACAGTTCTTTTCCCTGGTTCAGCCTGAACTATATACCAGGCCCTGCTGAAAATACCACTCAACCGTTTTCTTCTCCAGCTTGTCCAGTTTCTCTTAAGTGCCCTGTACATGTTGTATGTTTTATGCTGACATGCATTTTGTTAAGCCAAGACATAATTACTGGTATTTGCAAATCTCTAGTTACATTTTGTTTTGTTTACTCTTTGTTTTCTTTCATTGCTTTTGCTCACGATCTGATTTATTTCTTTTATTTTTCTCTTTGGGTGGTGTCTTTGGGCAGATAAATCCTTTTTCCTCAGAGTAGAGTAGCTTTTACTGACGTCCTGATATAAAAAGGAAAAAAAGCCATTTTCTCCACAAAGGGAAGGCAAGCATTCTGCTATCTGAACTAAAAATATTGATATTGTCCCAGCAATTAACATATGCTAACCGTGTACAGCGCGGACTGGCTCATGGCCCTCTCAGCACTCAGCTGCTCCAAGGAAGTGATCTGAGCTGCAGTTCTGAGACCACTCAAGTGTAGTGCTTGCATTGAGCTTACATTAAAGGGGTTGTCCAGTCTAAAATTATTATTGTGCAGTCTCTCCTGAGACTGCAGACTTATCAATCCTCCCAGCACCTGCACTGTGCACTGCAAGGATTCATAATTTCTAAGCCGGGAACTGACTGCAGTTATGCGGTATGCATGTTCCCGGCCAGAACCCGACTGGGGGTGGGGGGACGGTCGGCCTTGCTCTATACAAGTGTATGGAGCAAGGGCCGTGCCCACTTAGATGGCCACACCTGCTAGTTGGGCACACCCGCTCCATACATTTGTATTGAATGGGCACATGCCCACTAGTCGACCATACCTTAGTCAGACACACCTGCTCCATATACTTGCGTTGAGAGTGGGGGCGCTGGAAGGTTAACAAGTCCTGCGGTCACATAGTCATAGCAGAATTATCATTTTTAGACCAGACAATCCCTTTACTTCTGGGTTCTCCTTTAATAATCCTCACGGCAACTTGAAGTTCTCTATGGTTTTCTTTTTTTGTTAAATGTGGTTGGAACGACTGAGAGTTTCTACTGTTCTAAGTCTGAGCTAGAGGACTGTGCTGCTGCTAATGAGGGAGCCGTATAGCGGGGTGGGCATGTGATTGTCTCATATAGCGGGAGGATGGATTGTCGGGTGCTGGCTACTTGTCTGCATGTATGTTTTCCATATCGAGCAGCTTACACATATATGCACAGGGCCCACATGCACACCCTCCCTGGGCCTTGACTTTCCCGGTATTCCCTGTTTTTAGCAGGCTCCATCTCCTGCCATTAATGCTGAGCTGTAGTGTGACCTGCCCTTTAATGTGCACTCTGTAGATTATTAATGCTCCGCAGCTCACAATCTGTGTACATACCCATAAGCTACTAATAACCAGCAATTCTTGTTTCAATAAGTTTTATTACATTTTTAACAAGACAAGCACCCCCTATGTTATCAAGGGAAGTGGAATAATAAACACTTGTTTTTATTTTTTTTAATATGGCAAATATGAATATAGTAAGAAAATAGCAAAACTAGTATAACTAGATAAACATTTGATTTATTTTAAAGTGATCTGGGACTTGGAACATTCATTTATTACCATCACAGGCACTTGCAAATCACCCGATGTGTCTGAAGCCAGACCCCGGTGAGGGGGGTTGTGATGAGAGAAAACCTAATTGTGGAAAAGAGATATTTTTGGGGTGTCACCAAGGCGTGATCACCAGTCACACATATGGAGACCAAAGGTATGAAAAAGGAAAGTAACATGTATAATGACTGGGATCCAACTGGGGGTTATTTAGCATGTAGGATGCTTTTGCTGACGGCGCTGCTGCGGCGGCTTTATATCCATGTACAGTCAGGTGATATTTGTTCAAGTTCAGGCTAGGCAATCTCTTGTTAAGTTAGAGCTCTGGACACGCTCAGTTGTTTTCTCCCCATTTACATCAAACTATAGAAAACATTTGCTATTTAAATACAATATAAAGTGGAACTTGGGTTCAGTGCAGTCGTGTGCATCAAATGAAAGTTTAGTTTTATTAATCCTTTGGATTGCAGCGAGTTCCTTCCATAGTCTGTTGTGGTCTCTTGTGCAGGAGCAACGCTGGATACAGAAACCTTTACACACAGCATGGACCACGGCTGGGACGGGCTGCACTTCAGAGTGAAAATGGAATGTGATTTAGAAAAGCATTACCGTGAGTCAGCACAGAATGACTGATCACACCAAGCACAGACGCTCTGTGCACCAAACATTACACTGCACAGTCACATCTGGTTGTTTTCTTATCTATCTTCAACCTCTGGGAAAAGTACACAAAAATGTGACCTGTCCATGGTGCAGAGTGTCCCTTTACACTGTCTGATCGATCATTTTGTGCTGACAGAACCCATGTAACGTGCACACGCCTTCACTATTCTGGAGCTACACTTTAAAGGGAACCACCCAGCAGGATTTAGGACTATAAAGTGAAGCCAGTGCCTTACAGTGTCTGGAATATATAATGCAATCATTGCTTTACTTCAATGGTTCCATGTTTCATTACAGAGAAAAGTGTCATAAAACTACTGGAAAACAGGGCAGCAGATGATTGATGTGTGCAGCACTGTGTCACTGTTTGGGTTGTTTTTTTCCCATCCTCTGTGATCATGCTTTTTGGCTGTAAGGCAAGCCCCACCCTCATCCCTCTTATCTCTTTAAGTTACTGTCTCCTGTGCACTGTCACTACTCCAGCCACAGGGCTCCTGACAAGATTGAAAGTTGAATGAAAGGGGGTGTTGGCTTACAGCCAATAGGCATGTTCACACAGCAGGGAAAACAAACTCCCAAATAGTGAGGCAGTGCTGCACACATCAATCATCGGCTGCCCTTTTCTCCAGGGTTTTAACACTCTTCTCTGCAATCAAACACGGATTCATTGAAGTAGAGCTATGATTGCACTCCACAACCCAGTGTCTCTAAGCACTGGCTTCACTTTATAGCCCTAAATCCTGCTCGTGGGCTCCCTGGGTTGCTTCCACCTTGTGAAGTGATTTGCTGTCACTGCTGCGGAGATGTGACCCTCACTGATCCGGAGAATGAAGGGTGTCTCAGCCACCGATTTACTATCCACTTCACTGCAGTTCTCTCAGATCTAGGCTGTGCTGTTAGCCACGGTCCCCTAAAGAGGCTCTGCTGCCATCTCCCTGTGCAGGTGGCTAGATCTCTGCATGAAGTGGAGGCAACACTTAATCAGCCTCCTCATTCTTCAGATCACTAGTTGCTCTAAAGTTTGCACCCCCATGAAGTGATGGCCAGTCACTCGCCTTGCAGTCACTTTACAAGATGGGATACACCTTGTGTCATCAGGCTTAGCACTGGAAAGCCAGTCTTGCAGTTCAGCCAGTAGAAATGTCCGCCTTCCGCTTGTGGATTTTCTAGGCTGTGGTAAACGATGGCCGATCCCAGATGCACCCTCCAGTCTGAGCACTGGCTGCCGCACAGGTAAGGTAAAGGCCCAATCTGAAGCCTCACACCTCCGCACACCCTCTATCTGTACACCACTCTATGGTAGGTATGCTAAAACAGCTAGTGAACTGTTCCATATGATTAACTCCTAAACCAACCTTTTTTTTTGTCTTGTGTATCTTGATTTTTCTGTGTGCTTTATAGTGAAGCGGCCGACACAAGTCGTTGTTCATTAATCAGAGAGCACACCCCCGGAGAGCCGACTGTGCTTGCTTACGTTTGGTTCATGAATTAAAAATCGAGTACAGGTGATGAAATCTTGGCAGTGTTAACACAAAAAAAAATAAAAATAAAAAAGACAAAAATTAGTGTGTATTGTGCAGTATCTTTATTCTTAATGTAGAATCTCTTAACCATGTGTAGAAAACAAATCTGCAAAGTGCAATGATGTCTGTAATGGTAGATGGCAGTCAGATAAGTGGTGGAGCAGTGGCAGATTATCTGGGTGTTCCTTTTATTTTCTGAATTTTATTATTTTTGTATTTTGTGTGTTTTTTTTTAAATTATTTTATTTTTTGATCGTTGTTCTCTGATCAGTGCGTCTAATGCAGATGTGATTTTTCTACAGGAATAATTCCTGATGAGTCTAAAGCCCTAACACTTATGGCCCCGGCTAATGCCGTCACAAGTCTGCTTCCCGGCGGAGGACTTCTGCCTACTCCAAACCCCCTGGGTCAGGTGAGTACCAGAGAAGTTATGGGATTTCCTCTGTGTGTATGGTTTTACTTTAATGCTCAGGAAAAATGAGTACACCCTCTTTAAAAAAGTAAGATTTTCATAAATATCTCACAGAACACTAGAACAATTTTCAGAATTTTTTACAAGACTGAGTATGATAGAAAATTTTCTTTTTACCCCCTAATATGACAGTAGACTCAATTTAAAATTATTTGCAAAATCTTCAGCTTTACTTAAATTGCAGCATTTTTTGTACTATAGGACATGCCTAAGTTTAAGAGTAGGAAGGTAGGGGTAATAAAATTTAAAGCCAACAATGTGGTCATGATGCACATATGGGAAGGTTCTGCTGCTGACACTGCTATGGGGATAATGTTCCCTAAGTCTGTACATATGTCCCCTATCCTTGCCCATATATCACCCCATCCTGTAAATATGTCCCCTAGCCTGGGCCCATCTATCCTGCCATCCTGGTAAATATGTACACTCCCTGACAGACGTTCTGTCGCTTATCCATGTTATGTAAATAAAAGCTTATAACCTGACGTTAAATTCATCCATTGGTTGTATAAATTACTAATTTCAAAGCTGAAACCCTCCCAAATGTGGTGTAGGTTAAGAAAATAATCAATGCTGAAATATTGATCATTTAATGAACACAGAATGGTCAGATTTTGGCAAGACAAGTTTTGTCGGCCCACAGAAAGTAATGTGATATTCAAACAAATAATTTAATTAAAATACAAATATATGTAGCATAACATTGGTGAATGAAGTTGTGGTGCTATTAGTCCTATTTAATATTTTGTGTGACTTCCATGAGCTTGTGGTTCTGCATCCATGCGGTTCAACAATAATTCATACAATTTATTAATGAAGTCATCGGGCATAGAAAGAATGCAGTCTTACATGCCTCCCAGAGTTCATCTAGATACTTTGGTTTTGTCTTCCAAGCTTCCTCTTTCATCCTACCCCAAACATGCTCAATGACGTTCATGTCTGGTGACTGGGCTGGCCAGTCCTTGAGCATCTTGATCTTTTTTTATCTGGAGGAACTTTGTTGTAGAGATGGATGTATGAGATGGAGCACCATCCTGCTGTAAAATTTGAGCCCTTTTATGATTTGGAATATAAGAGGTGGTTAATACTCCTTGATATTTTAGGCTATTGATATTGCCTTCCACCTTGCAAATGTTTTGCACACCCCCATACTAAATATAATCCCAGACCATGATCTTTCCACCACAAAATTTAACTGTTTTCTGGGTGTATTTTGGATCCATACGGGCTCCAGTAGGTCTCCTGCAGTATTTGCGGTGGCTGTGGTGTAATTCTACTGCAGATTCATCAGAGAAATCCACCTTCTGCCCCTTTTCCAGCGTCTATCTGTTTAGCAGGCTGTGGGACTTTGCAAATGCCACACATTTTTTTTATTTGCCTTTTGTTTAGTGCTGGCTTCTGGGCACTGATTCAACCATGGAGGCCATTTCGAGACAGAATCCTACAAACTGTTCTAGTTGACACAGGGACCTGAGGTGACCAGGCCTGTTGGAGCTCTGCTGCAGTGGAAGAGGGGCTTGCTTTGGATTTTCTAACCAACAAACATTCCTCCTGAGCAGTTGTCTTGCGGGGTCTGCCGGATCTGGGCTTGTCAAACACATCTCCACTCCCTTCAAATCTTTTTTTTTTTAATTCTTTGTACTTGGCTCTGAGACACATTAAAGGTGCCAGCCACCTCTGCAGTGGATCTGGTCTTCAGCCTCTTGATAATCAAGGCTTTGGTCGCAGGGTGGATTTTTGGCATGTTGTCAGAGTTCAAATTTCAGTTCAAGTGAAGGTCTGGGGTGCTGGGTTTCTTTTTATACACACCCACTAATTAACCGATCATTTACTGAGCACAGGTGAGGATATAAACTAGGATTGGGGGCATTATATGATCAGGCGACAAAACGTTTGTCTTGCCAAAATCAGACCATTCTATGCTCATTAAATGATCAATATTTCAGCATTGATGACAATTTATTTTCTTAACCTAAACCAAATTTGGGAGGGTTTCAGCTTTCAAATGAGTAATTTATACAACCAATGGATGAATTTAATGTCCGGTTATTTTTATTTACATAACATGGATAATCGACTTAACCTCTGTCAGGGAGTATACCATAGCCTGGGCGCATCTGTCCTACCATCCTGGTAAAGATGTCCATCATCCTGGGCCAATCATGGTATATATGTCCTCCATACTGGTAAATATGATCCCCATCATAGACCCGTCCTGGTGTATATGACTCCTGTTATGCCGCGCACACACAAAAAAGAGATGATTCTATTCGCCATCCCTCCGCTCCCCCAGAGCGTAGTGTCCTCTTCTGATGCCGGCAACTGACCCCGTGTAAGTGTGGCAGTGCATGATGTCACAGCCAAGCGACACCAGTTACACAGAAGTCATCTGCCGGCTAATCCAAAAATGAATATTTACGCCATGGACTATGGGTGTGGGGAGCAATGAATATTAATTTAATAGCCGACACGTGATCGACCAGCAGCTGCGATAGGTCTGCAGCTGGGATGAACATGTGTGCTGCTATTGGAGTATGAATATTCACTACTCCCCACACTCATAATCCCGCCCACCTCTCATTGCTGGCTTGAGTGCAGATGTGGGCAGGATTATGGGCATAGTGAGCTGTGAATATTCACTTCCCTTAATAGTGGGCACTCGTGTTCGCTGCTGCAGCCAGCATCAAGTCTTCAAAATCTATGAACAAGAACATATTTCAACATTCTTCTTTTTCCGTTCTTCAAGAACGACTAGATGGAGAAAGACAACAACTTGTCTTCTCAGAATTCCCCATAGGTGTTTGGTTGAGTTCAGATAAGGGACCTAGTTGGGTCCAGAAATATTTGGATAGTGACACGAGTTTTGGCATTTTAGCTTTTTACCTAAACATATTGAAAGGTTTAGGCATTACAGCTCTTTAATATGTTGTGATCCTTTTTCAAGAGACCAAAAGAAACTTAAGTATCTCAGAAGTTCTTTAGTGGGCTTTTATGGGCGAGTCCCTCATTATAATCAGTTAAGCTGGTAAAAAGGTCTGGAGCTCATTCCAGGTGGAGCATTTGCATTTAGAGCTGTTGCTGTAAACCCACAACATGCGGTGAAAGAATCTCAATGTAAGAGAAACCGAGCATCATTAGGCCGAAATAAGAAGAAACCCATCAGTGATAGTGCAGAAATGTTAAGAGCTGCTAAATAAACAGTTTGGTACATTCCGCAAAAAAAAGGGCATACTGGTGAGCTGGGAACTGAAAACTCCTGGACATCCCAGGAAGACACCAATGGTGGTGAAGAACAATCTCCAGGAAGTCGGTGACTCAATATTAAGTCCACCATAAAGAGAAGACTTCATTAGAGCGAATAAAGAGGGGGGCTTACTGCCAGGGTTGAATACAGAGGGTGCTCACCATATCAACCTGAAAATAGAAAGGCCAGAGTAGACTTTACAAAAAAAAACATCTAAGGAAGCCGTCCAGTTCTGAAAAGCAGCAGAGGACGGATGAGACTTAAGATCAACCTGTACAAGAATGATGGAAGAAGAAAGTCTGGAGAAGGTTTGGAGTGACTCCTGATCCAGAGCTCGGCACATCCTCTGCAAAACATGGTGGAGGCCGTATCCTGGCTGGGCGTGAAGGGCTTCCAATGGCCCTGGTGCTCTAGTGGTTATTGATGATGTAACTGAGGACAGAAGCAGCCGGATTAATTCTGATTTCTACAGGGCAAGACTGTCTCTCGTGGACATTCCCTGTACATGCCGCTCTTCTGCAGTATGAGCCGGATTGTTCCTCCCTCCGCTTCGGCTTTCTGCTTCTTTAGAGAATTTGCTGTGGATTTTCTTCCCCTTCTCATAGAAGTCGTGCTGTTTGGGTGGTGACTTCAGACGTCAGGGCGACCACAATGTGAGCAGGCCGCAGCTCCATCTGTTACGTTTCTCTATCACTTTTACTCCAATATTAGACTGATAAGTAAATCTTTGCTGATCTTTTGTGAGCTTCACATTTCTCGTTTTTGTGACCATTTTCTGTCGTGTGGCGCCATTTCTGGCATTTGTCTTCCGTGTGGTGCCATTGTTGGCATTTGTCTTCCTCGTGGCGCCATTGCTGACAGTATAAAATAAGAATGGGCACTTCTTTAAGTATTGCCCTATAATAGTCGCTCATCTGCTGGACACCAGTGTAGTGAAAAATTAAGTCCGGGTTACATATACCGATGTTTCAGCAACCCGATCAACGATCTGATCAGACCGGGATTGCTGGAACATCGGTATGTGATCGCTGGTGAGATGCCAGACAGGCAGATCTCACCAGCGATCAGCCAGCGATGCGCCAACATCCGACGGTCACTGGGATCGGTCAGGGTGTCGGGCGCACACTGGGTGTCGCTGGTCGTTGCCCCTGTCACTCATGTTGATGCATGTGTAACAGCGGCAGACCAACGATTGGAAAATGGTCACGGCCATTCCGCTACGATCAGCGAGCTGGTCGTTGTGGCATGTCACACGCAGCGAGGTCGCTGCAACCTCACAAAACCTGTGACGTTGCAGCGACGTTGCTGCGTGTAAAGGCCGGGTTACACGTAGTGATGTTCCAGTGACCCGACCAACGATCAGGATCGCTGGAACATCGGTATGTGATCGCTGGTGAGATGCTGAACAGGCAGATCTCACCAGCAATGTGCCGACACCCGACGGTCGATGGGATCGGTCAGGGTGTCGGGCTCACAGTGGGTGTTGCTGATCGTTGCCCCGTCACACATGCCGATACATGCGTGACAGCGGCAGACCAACGATTGTTGCGGAATGGCCGTGGCAATTTTCCAATCAGCGAGCTGATCGCTGGTCGTTGCGGTATGTCACACGCAGCAATGTCGCTGCAACAGCACAAAACCTGTGACGTTGCAGCAACATCGGTAGCTATGTCGCTGCGTGTAACCCCGCCTTTAGACTTCCCTGCTGGTGAATTCTTGTTAATTAGAATTTTGTAGTCAAAACTTAAGCTTTGCTCCCAAGACTTAGTGTATGCTGAGCACTATACGTACAGAGGTTCCTCATTTTCTCCCTAGTTTTATAATTTTCTGTACTCATATTTGTTTCCGCTCGGTGTTAGATCGGTGCCGTGCCGCTTTCTGCTCTGGGAGCTCCTACATTGGATCCAACACTTGCAGCCCTCACTCTTCCTGGAGCCAACCTCAACTCCCAGGTACCAAATGTATTTTGCTATTTCTGTATTTTTTGGGGTTGTCTCCTCTTCCTTAAAGGGGTTGTTGACTATCTTAGATTACTGGCCACCCCTGCCATCTGAGTGGCCGCTTGTTGCTGGTGTGTTATATGTATTTTAATGCACGTCATCCTTTTTTCTGAGCTCTTAACTGATGTGACCAGAGAGTTCAAGGTCAACAATTAGCTGAGAGGACACCGCAAAAGAAAGGCTGTTGATAAACTTTCCTGATGAGCTCCTCTGTCATATCGACTATATTAACAATGTCTCTCTTCCGTGTGGTGCCATTGATGACATTTCTCTTCCGTGTGGTGCCATTGCTGACATTTCTTTTCCATCTTTTCTTTCCAGTCACTTGCAGCGGACCAGTTATTAAAACTTATGAGCACGGTTGATCCCAAGTAAGTGATACCCCCTCAGTAAGTGACATCCCCTCTATACGGCAAGGTTTGTGTCCCGGCAGCTCTGACTGATTATTACATTTGTTTTCTAGACTGAATCACGTGACAGCCGGACTAGTGTCACCGAGTATGAAAAATGACACATCCAATAAAGACATCGAAGAAGCCATGAAGAGGGTCCGGGAAGCCCAGTCCTTGATCTCTGCCGCCATCGAGCCTGGTATGTTGTTTAGTATATACCCTTTTTTTTTTCTTCTCTTGTTCTCAACACAAATTTTTAAAAAAAATTATTTATTCTCCCTTCTAGATAAAAAGGATGACAAATCTAAAAAGCGTTCAAGGTCCCGTTCTCATTCAAGGAGGAGGAGGACGCCCTCATCCTCCAGACACAGGTGAAGAAATGTCCTGTCAATAGGAATATTCTGCTCCAAATCTTTTATCAATCGTTTCCCAATGTCGACAGTTTTCCTTTTTGCACGTTCCTCCTTTTTCCAAGAGCCAAAACTCCCCATCACCACAGCAGTGTCGACTCTTGTGTTTTTTTATTTTGTTCTTTTTATTTCTTTTGGCAAGTCTTCACTTTTTAAGACTGTTTGTACAGAGTCGGCACCCTCGGTATACAGTGCAGGCTCAGCTCCTGAACACGTCGAATGCATATGCACTCAACATCTGCCGCATATAAACGTGCATGTCTGGAAGAGGTCAAGAATCTATTCTGCTACATTATTTTTATTATTTACCGGCCTTCAGCTGAATCTTGAGCCATGTCGACTGCATGGATAAACACTTTGTAGGAAGATTGATCCTAGATAGATCCACCAAGGTCTTCTCCAAGCCTAGAAGGCTCTGCCCAGGGACTTCTCCAAGCCTAGATGGCTCCGCCCAGGGTCTTCTCCAAGCCTAGGTAGCTCTGCCCAGGGTCTTCTCCAAGCCTAGATGGCTCCGCCTAGGGTCTTCTCCAAGCCTAGATGGCTCCGTTCAGGGTCTTCTCCAAGCCTAGATGGCTCCGCCCAGGGTCTTCTCCAAGCCTAGATGGCTCCGCCCAGGTCTTCTCCAAGCCTAGATGGCTCCGCCTAGGGTCTTCTCCAAGCCTAGATGGCTCCGCCCAGGGTCTTCTCCAAGCCTAGGTAGCTCTGCCCAGGGTCTTCTCCAAGCCTAGATGGCTCCGCCTAGGGTCTTCTCCAAGCCTAGATGGCTCCGTTCAGGGTCTTCTCCAAGCCTAGATGGCTCCGCCTAGGGTCTTCTCCAAGCCTAGATGGCTCCGTTCAGGGTCTTCTCCAAGCCTAGATGGCTCCGCCCAGGGTCTTCTCCAAGCCTAGGTAGCTCTGCCCAGGGTCTTCTCCAAGCCTAGGTGGCTCCGTTCAGGGTCTTCTCCAAGCCTAGATGGCTCCGTTCAGGGTCTTCTCCAAGCCTAGATGGCTCCGCCTAGGGTCTTCTCCAAGCCTAGATGGCTCCGTTCAGGGTCTTCTCCAAGCCTAGATGGCTCCGCCCAGGGTCTTCTCCAAGCCTAGATGGCTCCGCCCAGGGTCTTCTCCAAGCCTAGATGGCTCCGCCCAGGGTCTTCTCCAAGCCTAGATGGCTCCGCCCAGGGTCTTCTCCAAGCCTAGATGGCTCCGCCCCGGGTCTTCTCCAAGCCTAGATGGCTCCGCCCCGGGTCTTCTCCAAGCCTAGATGGCTCCGCCCAGGGTCTTCTCCAAGCCTAGATGGCTCCGCCCAGGGTCTTCTCCAAGCCTAGATGGCTCCGCCCAGGGTCTTCTCCAAGCCTAGATGGCTCCGCCCAGGGTCTTCTCCAAGCCTAGATGGATTTGAATGAAAAAAAAAAACTTTTAACCATGCCAAAGGAGATGGAAAGAAAAGTCTTGAGTGAGGAAAAGTGCTCAATTCTGGCTTTAGTAGCAGAGGGATACAGTGAGCGTCATGCTGCCTCCATACTTAAAATTTCGAAGACTGCAGTCCATTACAACAAGGTCAAGCAGCAGACATTGGGGACAACAAAGCTACAGACCGGCAGAGGGCGAAAGCGGCTCTCCACTGACGGGATGACCTTCATCCTATTCGAATGTCACTCAGCAACTGCAGGATGACATCAAGTGATCTAGAAAAGAATGGCAAATGGCAGCTGGGGTGAAGTGCACGGCAAGAACCGTTGGTAACAGGCTCCGAGGCGCAGGGGTCAAGTCATGTAAAGCTAGAAAAAAAGCATTTCATCAGTGAAAAGCAAAGGAGAGCCAGGCTGAAGTTTGCCAAAAACCATAAGGATTGGACCATAGAGGACTGGAGTAAGGTCATCTTCTCTTATGAGTCTTCATTTTCAGCTTTGCCCAACTCCTGGTCGTCTAATGGTTAGACGGAGACCTGGAGAGGCGTACAAGCCACAGTGTCTTGCACCTACTGTGAAATTTGGTGAAGGATCGGTGATGGTCTGGGATGCTTCAGCAAGGCTGGAATTGGGCAAGTTCATCTTTGCGAAGGATGTATGAAGCCGCGTACTAGGTTATCCATGTAAAACACTTGCTTTCTTCTGCTTAGGCAATGTTTCCCAGTGAGGACTGTGTTTTCCAGCAGGACAATGCCCCATGCCACACAGCTAGGTCAATCAATGTTTGGATGAAGGAGCACCATATCAAGACCCTGTCATGGCCAGCCCAATCTCCAGACCTGAACTCCATTGAAAACCTCTGGAATGGAATCAAGAGGAAGATGGACAGTCACAAGACATCAAACAAAGAAGAACTGCTTACATTATTGTGCCAGGAGTGGCATAAGGTCACCCAAAAGTAGTGTGAAAGACTGGTGGAAAGCGGCCGAGACGCATGAAAGCTGTGATTACAAGTCAGGGATATTCCACCAAATATTGATGTCTGAACTCTCCCTGAGTTAAAACATTAGTGTTGTTTCTAAATGAATATAAACTGTTTTCTTTGCATTATTTTGAGGTCTGAAAGCATGGTTTCTTTTTTATTTTGACGATTTCTCATTTGCTGCAATATATATACACAATTTTTAGATTTGTATTTTGGAGACATGTTGTCAGTAGTTTATAGAATAAAAGAACAATGCACATTTTGGCTGTAGAGCCTGGCATTGCCCAGGCATAGTAACTGACTGTATTTAGTTATAATAGAATAGAATGATTATTTTGCACATAAAGGTCTGCCTCTATAGCTCCTCCCCCTCTGTAGAATGTTGTCTGGTTCTGCCTCTATAGCTCCTCCCTCTATAAAATGTCTGGTTCTGTGAGGAATTGGGCCATGAAGTGGGCATGGCTAACTGGAGCGGGAAGGGGCTATGTGGAATTGGCAGGGCTTGATACATACATACACACATGCACACACACACACACATGCACAATTCAATAGCTTATAGAAATAGACATTGGAATTCTCATTTTAGCAAATTGAGATACTTAGCATTATAGAAGTGGCCAATTCAATAATCCACCCAGTTGCCAACGTTGAGGCGTATTTCGTAACTGGGTCCTATTCTAGTCACTGCCTGTGTCTTGCTGGGTCTTTCCTCTTCTGGCGTCTGATACCACATTATTATTTTTATTATAGTAATAAAGGGCTCACTAGTCTTTATGTAGGCAACTCCTGATAATAACCATTCCAGTTGTCAGGCAATGCTATTGCTTTCTGATTTCAGTCTTACTAGCAGTAAGGGGTTAACTTTTTTTCAAAGTCACCAATAATTAATGCACCTGTCCTTTGACTATAGTCTCCAAAGTTCTCTTATATCAGATGCCAGTAGAGGAAAGACCCAGCAAGAGACAGGCAGTGACTAGAGTAGGACCCAGTTACGAGATACACCTCAGTGTTGGCAACTGGGTGGATTATTGAATTGGCCACTTCTATAATGCTAAGTATCTCAATTTGCTAAAATGAGAATTCCAATGTGTAAATTTCTATAAGCTATTGAATTGTGCTTCTTAACCTTTTGTTTAATGTTATACTCCCAATCAGTTAGTCTTGGGAGTGAGAGAAAATTGGAGAACCCAGAGGAAACCCATGAGAACAAATGTACATTTTGTTTTTTTCCCCTTTATACAGACGGTCAAGGAGCAGGTCAAGAAGAAGATCCCATTCAAAGTCCAGGAGCCGTCGACGATCAAAGAGCCCGAGAAGAAGGCGCTCCCACTCCAGGGAGAGAAACCGCCGCACTCGGTCTAAATCCAGGTAGCCATTTACACTTCTCCAAACTCAAAACAAATCAACTCATTGTCAGTGCAAAATCTTATCTTGAATTTTGCTTTTTGTAGAGAAAAAAAGCGTGAAGAAAAGGAGAAAAAACGATCGAAAACTCCACCCAAGAGCTACAGCACAAGCAGGCGGTCCCGGAGCGCAAGCAGGTACAATATGGGTGCCGGCTCCCTTATCTCCAGGCCAGCCACCGATCGTTTGCTCGCCTTACATCCGATCCTGTGCTCGCCTTACATGCGGCCCTCTGCTAGCCTTACATGCGTCCCTCTGCTCGCCTTACATGCGGCCCTCTGCTCGCCTTACATGCGGCCCTGTGCTCGCCTTACATGCGGCCCTGTGCTCGCCTTACATGCGGCCCTGTGCTCGCCTTACATGCGGCCCTGTGCTCGCCTTACATGCGGCCCTGTGCTCGCCTTACATGCGGCCCTGTGCTCGCCTTACATGCGGCCCTCTGCTAGCCTTAAATGCGGCCCTCTGCTAGCCTTACATGCGGCCCTCTGCTCGCCTTACATGCGGCCCTCTGCTCGCCTTACATGCGGCCCTCTGCTCGCCTTACATGCGGCCCTCTGCTCGCCTTACATGCGGCCCTGCGCTCGCCTTACATGCGGCCCTGCGCTCGCCTTACATGCGGCCCTGCGCTCGCCTTACATGCGGCCCTGCGCTCGCCTTACATGCGGCCCTGCGCTCGGCTTATATGCGGCCTGCCCTCGCCTAATGCGGCCTGCGCTCGCCTACTGCGGCCTGCGCTCGCCTTACATGCGGCCCTGCGCTCGCTTACATGCGGCCTGCCTGCTTACATCGCCCTGCGCTGCCTTACATGCGGCCTGCGCTCGCCTTACATGCGGCTTCTGCTCCCGTTCTCATGTCTGCTTTTCAGACAAAGGCGCAGGAAGAGTCGTACTGCATCTCGACCAAAAAATGAGATCTCAGAGAAGCATCTGCTCTCACACCTAGAAGTATTCTGAAAAGGGTGGCTGGTGCTTTATTGCAATAGATGAGGTGTGATACCGGCCTGCACACGTCCTAGGGGCCTTTTGATGTCTCTAACCAGTGACTCTCGCCCCCGCGATATGAGTTTGAGAACCGTTAGCCTGTGAGAGCTCAGCTGACAATCCTCAAAATTAAGCGGTGCTCTAAGGGAATTTGTCAGCAGGTATTTGCTACCTCATCTGACAGTACCTAATGTAGACCAAGAGACCCTGATCACGATGTATCACATAGTTACTGCAGCCGTTCTCATACAATCAAAGCATTTAGTTTTGGCAATAAGTAGAGCTGAATAGCTGCCTGTCCACACAGGCTCTGTATGTATAATGCTTAGACAGTGAGCTGCTCCCCCCCCCCAGGCTGTATGTAAATCTGTAAGGCACAGAGTGCCCGCCCACCAGGGCTCTGTATGACATGGTCTACAGTGAGCTGCTCCCTGTCCCCCAGGTATGTATTCAATGTACACTGCTTCGGTTTGATGGCAGGAAATAATTACAAGCTATGGATATTTGGAAAGGGGATTATACAATAGGTATTATAATGACATGCTATTAAGGAAACCTAACTAGGGACGTATACAATGAAGGAAGTAATTTGTGAAGTGGAAGATTGACTACCTAGTGGTGTTACTATATCGATCCAACTCTTGTTTTGCCGTGTGTAAGGGTACTACTTTCTATTATTTCCATACGCATCGGTATAAGCCGTGAGCCAGTTTATCCACTACTTTAGGCCTACATCCCATGCCTGAACACCTCACATAATGGCACCATCAAATGGGTCACAGCTTTGAGTCGTCAGGAACATGCACAGGTCTGAGTATGATCTCTGAGGGGCTTCTTTTAGATTCAAAGGGTTAAAGGTTTTATGACATTGCTGCAGTGGTCTTCACCTCCTGAGAACACTCATGGTGTTTAGGAAAGGTCTCATACAAAGCTCGAGGCAGTTTCAAACTCCATTTGGTCAGGAGACTTGATATTCATCACAAAACAATGGCTTATATGAACAAATGTCACAAGTATTGTGTACCAATGTACATATCCATAGGCCAGAGACAGGAAGTCTAAGGGCGGCTTCACACTGCGGCGTGATCCAGTCCGGGACTGTCCGGGATGACTTCGACAGCCGCGGACTGGATCAGCACACAGGACTTGAGGGCTAACATGCCCTCCGGTCCGGTGTGCAGCCACACGCAGTTACCGCGGATGATAAGTCAGGTCCTAACCTGTCAGTGGCTGCACACCGGACCGGAGGGCATATTAACCCTCCAGTCCTGTGTGCTGATCCAGTCCGCCACTGTCGGGGTCATCCTGGACAGCCCCGGACCGGATCACGCCGCAGTGTGAAGGCACCCTAAAGCTGGCTTCACACTACATTTTTCGTTCCTGTTCTTTGGATCCTGTTTTTTGCAGGATCCAACGGACAGCACCGGATTGGCAACTCCAGATGCCATTTCTGTGTCCGGTACCCAGACACAGAAAGAGCAGCTGGGGGCAGAGCTTGTGCTGTCAGTGCTGTGTAATATCACTATATACATGTATCTATATACACTGCTAAAGTGATATTAAATAAAGGGATGTTTAAAAATAAAAAATCATAAATTCCCACCTTCCGACGACTTCCGAGTGTCCCGCGCTGAATACATCTGACAGTTTGAGGACCTTGCATGTCACTGGGAGGGGCGTGGCAACTCGATGACATGACTGCATCAGCTCCCTTTAAATCGCGCTGATGCGGTCATGTGAACGTGTTGCCCCGCCCCTCCCAGTGACATGCAAGGTCCTCAAACTGCTGGGAGATGTATTCAGCGTTGCCGGATAGGTGGGAATTTGATTTTTTTTTTTAAAATTTTTATCCATCCCTTTATTTAATATCACTTTAGCAGTGTATATGGATACACTGCTAAAGTGATATAACACAGATGTACTATGTACAGAGCAGTGCTCCTGGTCTGCGCATACTGTGTACCCTGGAACCGGATCTGGGAAGCGATTCTGTTCTTTCCCGGATCCGGTGCCATAGGCCCCCATGATAAGTGTGCCGGACAGGACAGGATTCGTTTGTGCCCTGTCTTGTCACTGGAGCCCAAAAACGTTGCAGGCCTCGTTTTTGGGACCAGTGAAAAACAGGACAGAAATGAATCCTGCATCGGATTCACAAAACCAGATGGTCAAATAGGGCCAAACCGGCCCCATAGGGATGTATGGGGGCCAAAAACGATCCTATTATGTCGTTTCAAAAATGAACAGAACAGGATCACAAAAAACGTAGTGTGAAGCCGCCTAACTCAGGAGCAGTGGTTTATACTCCAAACCCACAGGTGCTGTGTACATATGTAGATTACAGGAGGCCACAGGCAAGATATTCACCTGTAGATGTAGGTGCACTCTTTTTATCATACCCCTCAAGACATACATAACTGCCTCCTTCCTGCCTCAGACACACAACCCCTCACAACTTTTGATTTGTCTTTGATGTAGGCCTTGGGTGAGATTTGGTTTTATCCAGTTAATTCAGTGATTCATGTTGGCTTCCAACAATGTCTATAGACAGAGAGCTGCCCCCGCCCACACCAGGCTCTGTATGTATAATGTCTATAGACATCTGCTCCCGTCCACACCAGGCTCTGTATATACAATGTCTATAGACAGAGCTGCCCCCACCCACACCAGGCTCTGTATGTACAATGTCTATAGACATCTGCTCCCGTCCACACCAGGCTCTGTATATACAATGTCTATAGACGAGAGCTGTCACCACCCACACCAGGCTCTGTATATACAATGTCTATAGACAGAGCTGCCTCTGCCCCCACACCAGGCTCTGTATATACAATATAAATATTCAAAATCATCAAACACCTTAAGTAAATCAATGATCTCATATTTAAATACAAATCATCCCTCAAGGTGTATGTTTTAGGAAGTAAATAACACTCCTCTCAATCATCATTTAAATAAGTGGATAACCACTATGGAGTTTTTGTTAATAAAATATAACTTTTATTGAATGTATAAAAGCAGACATGTAAACGTTAACAAGAAGTATATGAGAAACCCACAGAAGGCTGCAGCCAGGTAGTCACTCAATGAGTGGCAAGCACATAAAGTACAGATTCACAGCTGCCTAGGTCCTTATCACGAGTCTGCACTATGGGTGAGTGATGGTACTATCCTTCATGTTTATTGTGTGCCCTTATATTTTGTGCATTCCTTACGATGTGAATCTGTACTTTATGTGCTTGCCACTCATTGAGTGACTACCTGGCTGCAGCCTTCTGTGGGTTTCTCATATACTTCTTGTTAACGTTTACATGTCTGCTTTTATACATTCAATAAAAGTTATATTTTATTAACAAAAACTCCATAGTGGTTATCTGTATATACAATGTCTAGACAGCTGCCCCTGCCTACACCAGGCTCTATAGAGATGGTGCATTGACAGTGAGGTGTCAATCACAGCAGGCAGTGTGTCAGGCTGCAATGCGTTGATATTGTAGTCTTGTAATGGTAATAAAACCTTTAGTTCATGTAAACAATTGCACAGACCCTGATAAGAGAATCACAGTTGAATTTTTTATTTTTAACCCTTACATCATGCCGACCTCTGTTTACATAGCAAAAGCCTGCTGACAGATTCCCTTTAGGTCCTCAGTTTCACGCTTGCTGGTGGGTGATTCTTGTAAAGCTACAGGCACTGTGCTGCCCCTTAGAGGATAGAGGAACTTGGGGCATGGACGCTTCTAGAAATCCAGCTGGCTTCAGAGCAGCGCTTACAAGTTGTGTTGTAAGTGCTGTAGTCCTATGAGATGCTCATTACTTAAGTGTCCTGACCACCTCTACCATTTATGAAAAAAAATCCCTCCATTCTTGATGATTTTTAATAAGTAAATTGCGAAGTTGCCTGTTTTATACAATTACTTTGCCAATGTCCGAATTTCTGATGGCCGAGCATCTTGAACATTTTTGTTCCAGTGTTTCTCGGCTATCGAACAGTAATTAAAGCCTCCAAAACAAGGAATATGTCAGAAATTGAAGTGATTTATTAGGGGAATGTTTACTTTTTAAAATTCCCAATGTTTATTTTTCTATCTATGATTCCTTTTCTCGGACAGAATTCTTGATCTGTTGTCCTCTCTCTTTCGTTGCTTCTGTACTTTTTGATGGAAGACCGGCTTCACACCACGGTTTTTCGGGTTCGGGGCTCTCCGGTGTGAACTGGACAGCTCCGGATACGAATCGGCCCCCCCCTTCCCCCATATGTATCCCTATGGCGCCAGATTGTGCGTATTTGGCATCCGGTTTGCTGGTTTTCCGTGAGGATCCGGTTTTGTCCAATTTTTGCATCGGACACAAAAACGGAGTCTGCATCATATTTTGTGTCAGATGCAAAAATCGGGACAAAACCCTATCCTCCCGGATCCGGCGCCCATGGCATGGGAGTCTATGGGCGCTGAAATCGGCAGAAAATCATACCGGTTCCCGGATGCCTGGTGCTGAAAGAGCGGTGGCTGTTACAAGCAGATGCCGCTGAATTTCAGCACCTGGAGAGCTCCACGGCTAAAATTTCGCACCGCGGCCAGCTCCCCTGCAGCCGCGGTGCTGAAATTTCAGCACTGGACAAAGGCGGCAAAAAGCAGGTCTTGCCATTTGTGGTGCTTTTTTGGGGGGTTAGAATGGAGACTATGGGGAAAATACAGCCCAAAAATGGGCAAGTTAATTGACAGTGACATTAAAAAAAAAATACAGGTGATTTATGCAACAAAAAACGCACATGTTCTGCTCGTCCGTGGCATCCTGCAAATCACCGGACAGAACCTGACAGTCAAAAACAGTGGTGTGAAGCCGGCCTAAGCCCTCATGGGAAGAAACCAAAAGTCTTGTATCTGTCGTCTTTCGACTCACCGGTAAATATGCATTTCAGGCATAAAAAAGAAAAGAAGAAGGATAAAGACCGAGAGAAGAGCAGAGATGAAAGGGAGAGATCATCCAGCAAGAAGAAGAAAAGCAAAGATAAGGAAAAGGAGCGAGAGAGAAGATCTGAAAGCGAGAAAGATGTAAAAGTAAGGCTAAGTGTCCACTATGCCTTTTTTTTTTTTTTTCTTTGGGGGGGGGCTACATTTGTGCTGCGTTAGCTACACAAATGCAGCTGTGTATAACAAAGGCCATGCAAACCTATTGTGTTTGTGCACCTAAAAACGCAGCACAAATAAGGGGACACATGCAGACACTTTCTCATCTCCTCAATGAGCCCCTGTGATTCTTCGATCGTGCACCAGCAGATGTGTTTATCAACCTTCCAGATCGTGCGCACCATGTGACAGACTGAGTCACATGGTGCAAAGGTCCTGGAAGATCGATAAACACATCTGTGTACACGGAGGAAGTATTGCCGGGGAGGGTGAGTATTACAGCATTTTTGTTTTGGAAATTGCTGAAAAAAAGCATCACCAACGGACTGTGTCAATACCCAACCGTTTGTGGTGCTTTTTTGGGTTTCAGAATGGAGACTTGGGGAAAACGCAGCCCAAAAATAGGCACGTTAATGGACAGTGACATGAAAAATCGCAGGCAATTTTTGCAACAAAAAACGCACAAGTGGGCACAACTTTTGGAAAATCAGAGACTGTAATGTTAAAGCTGTGGGTGCTGTGTTTTAAAATTTACAGACACAAACCTCAGTGACTGAATGGTGTTGCCCTCCTCTTTCAGCCACAATCTTTATCTTGCCGGTTTTCTCTACACAGCAGGTGACGCGAGACTACGACGAGGAGGAGCAGGGTTACGACAGTGACAAGGACAAGCGAGAAGAATATATGGTGACAGAAGCCAGCCCCCCGCTGGAGAGCGAGGAGATAATAGAGGGGACGGTCACTGAATTGGTAAAAGACTCCAAAGTGAACGGAGACGACCACCACGAGGAAGACATGGATATGAGCGATTGAGTCTCCCCTCCCCCTCCCTGCTCCTTTATGTGATTTTCATTTTTTTATTTAAGATTTGGTTGTCTGCAGCACAGAGCTTATTGGTGAATGTAAAACTACAGAAGTCATTAGATTTGTACGGAGGGTTTGTCTGAAGTGGATAACCTCTCGTGTGGTTTTAAAGAAAAACTGTAAAATAAATTAAATAACCCCTAACCCCCCCCATCCCCCCATTTCTTTAACATGACGCAACTTGACAAATACGTTGCATGCGTCTCCCACCTCGCATGTGTTGTATCTATCTACCGATTAGATGCCCAGTTCCCTCGTGTGCTAGACAGCAAATAGTTGAGTATCCGGAAACATGGCCGCCCTCAGGCGGGAAAGTCAACGCTTCCTCCTCATGTAGCTTGCATCATACAGCGCCAATCTGTGCGCGTTCTTCATGCTTTGGTTAAGAAGTTGCTACATTTTTTTTTTTTTCCCCCCCTCAAGACTATGATGATTGGTTAAAGGGGTTATACATTATCATTGGCGGTATTAAGTGGCCAATGGCTGAACCTAGGAAGCGCTGAGCTGTGGCCAATTCTCTGAAGTCTGAGGCTTATACCCTTCATATACCAATAGTCCAGGGTGGGAAAAACAGTTTACTGATCATTTGCAGATTTTTCTTTTCTACTTTTTTTTTTTCTGCTGTTGCAAAACCACAACCCCAGCCACCGCTGGCTGTCAGGACACGCTGAGAGGAGTAGTTTCCATACTCTGTAATGGAGTTTGTGTTTTCTACAATGTTCACAAGAATTGTTTTTTTTGCTTTTTTTTTGTAAATGAGTGGAGAGATGTCCGTGCATTATAATTGGATGTATGTGCGCTTTTCTTTTCTTCCCCTCCCCCCATCAGACCACCTATCTACCTACATATATATATTTTTGTGTTCCCGCTCCCCAGTGCTGTGAGTCCATATAATATGCAGGTAGTTGGTGCGTTTTCTTTTATTTTTTCAGCCAGGCTTCACTTCAGTAACAGTTGTAGGTTCCACTCTGTGCCATCTTCATGTACAGTTAATGACATTTTGTTTTATGAGAAACTTTGATAATAAAATGTATAAATGGAAGTTTTTGTCACTGATCTGTTCATTGAGCGATCTGGATGACGAGAGGGACAGATCCTTTCTTCACCGCTCCTGGTCCAACCTCTTAAACTGCTCTCAAAAGTGGCCGTTAGGCTGGTTTCACACTTGGGTATTTTGCAATCAATGTCCATTTTTGGCTTCTATGTTATCCTATGGCCACGGATTGAACATCCATGTGTCTCCGTTTTGTCACAGATCCGTTTGTGTGCAAATTTTTCATGTACCCGAAAACGCAAAATGTTGCATTTTTGGGCTTGCATGAAAAATCTGCAAGATTGGGGCAGACATGGATCCGTGACTAAAAGTCAAGATTTACTATGGAAGTCTTAAGGAAAACGATCCATTTTCTTGGACTGAGCATGCTCAGAAGCCAGAAGGAGCCCCCCCCCTCTCCATAGTAGATGACATAAAACGGATCCATTATGGCAATGTTCCATTGTCATCAGTGGCCATCTGTGTACACGGATCAGTGTCTGTCCAAGACTATCCATGTCGTTGCATGAATTTCATGCAACCACACAGATTGAAAAATATACAAGTTAGAAACCAGTTTTACCAAAACAATAATTTATAGGATTACATGTCCCTTTCTGCTCGACGAACGGACAGGATTGTAATAAGGGGCAAATTGCAACATTGAATTAATAAGCTCTTTTGCAATTTACCCATTTGAGATAAAAAACAATGCAGATGCAGAGCTGTGGAGTCTAAACCAAACCACCGACTCAAACTCCTGAATTTCCCTGACTCCCAACTCCGAGACTCCCCGACTCCGACTTCTTCATACACGGCTCATGTTTATGTGATAAATTTATTGTAGTACAATATAACATCAGGCTTTTATTATTATTATTATGATACAGTAATCAAGATGTTAGATAGAACATAAAATTGTTATATTCAGCACATTCTGCATTGAACTACTGTACCCAATTTATTATACATTTTAGGAGTAGGAGTTGGTCCATTTTCTACCGACTCAACTCCGACTCCACCTATATTGCCACAGACTTCACAATTCCGACTCCACAGCCAGGTGCAGATGGACATCTATCAGAGCGGCGGGGGCCCTCTATCTGGTGTGAATCTTACAGTATGGCCAGGTAAGACTAGGTGGCAAAAATACATACAAAAAAAAAAATACAAGACATTGTGTGGAGCACAAAGGGCTGGGGCACCCAGCGGCTGGGATCATAGTGGCTGTGGCCCTGGCTCACATTGAAAAGGAAAATTAGAAATGAAAAAATAAAAATAGAGTTTGTAATGCTGTTGGGATAATCAGCCAGATATGTCTGGCACTGTGGGATATCCCTGGGAAATAGATGGAGTGGCAGTGAAGATGTTAAACCCTTCCCAACTAGGGCTTGCTTCCAGTGGATGGTGAGGATAGTGCTGGGAATGATGAGATGCAGGGAGAAAGGAGGCACACCGTGTCAGTGTATTTGCTTTACTTTTTCCTGAAGCTGTTCAAGCAGTTCCAGGGTATACACACACCATTAGGTATGTGGTCTGGCCAGTCTGGGAAGAACCATAGTTCGCTCTGCTGGGTGATTATAGTGACCTACCCGCAGACTTGTCCTTGCTGCAGATTTCTAGGTGCTTTTGAGCTGTGCTTTACTCCCTCTTAGTTGCTGTGAATAACTTGCAGCCAGGCTAGCAGTGCGGATTCTTTGGGTATCCTTGCCCCTTTGATGCATTTTCCTGATGCTATGTACTATGACCGCCCGGAAGGTTCCACTTAAAAAGATAATTTTTTTTTTTTTTTTAAACTCATTTTTATTAAGTTTAAAACACGTGACAATCATCATAAAACAATTCCCTATGGGATAGTAAATTAATATTTTGTGTCACAAACTTAACATATACGTAACAGCTTTATCAAATTTGCAATTCCTTCTAATCTCCAGATAAGATTTTTGTGTACTCCCCAAAAGATCCTTTCTCTGAGCCTTCATTGGGGGACATAGGATACTATGGGTGTATGCTTTGCTGTCCACTAGGAGGCGACACTGTGCTAATGAAAAAAGTTAGCTCCTCAGCAGTATACACCCCTAGGTATGGAGTGCAAACTGATCAGTTAGTGCAAAAGCAGTAGGAGAAGCAATCTAAAAACAAACACACATATAGCTTGGCTTAAATCGAACCACATACAAAGGGCGGGTGCTGTGTCCCCCAATGAAGGCTCAGAGAAAAGGATTTTTCGGTGAATACACAAAAGTCATCTTTTCTCCATCGCTTCACTGGGGGACACAGGATACTATGGGACATCCAAAAGCAGTCCCCAAGGGTGGGAAGAGAAGTTCTAAGAGAGTAAGGCCGATATCAGCGGCCGCTCGGTTGGTGGCGTGTGGATTGCAAATGTCTGGGCCCGAATGACAGGTAACAAGGGTAAAGGAGGGCCTAGTAACACCTCAAAAGAGGGAAATAAAGGACGTCTAGTCAGTAGGTAACCAGCTGCTGACAAAGGATCTGAGGGCCTATAGAGTGACACAAATAACCTAGATAGGCCTGTTCCTGAGCGTGTTGTGTGATTCCAAAATACGGAAGGTTGTTCTGACCTTCAGGTTCAAAGAAAAGAAAACAACTTCCTAATGAGAACCATGCCCTGAAGAGGGGCGAGGAACCTGTACCGGCTAGGGAAAGCGGCGGTGAAGGCCGGTGAGAGATAGGACTGGAAAGATGCGATACCTTCATTGAGTTGCTTCTGGAAGCCGGCGAGAGTCCATGATGATCAAGGTTAACTTGAAGGCTCGTCGTTATTAGAATGGCCCAGATAAACAAAGTAAGTGTTGAAGGCTTTCATCAGACAAGAAGAGATATCTACCGCTAATAAAAGGTAGAGAACGTATTGAGGAGAATGTTCTTACGACAGGAGAAGAACAATGTGGATAAGACGGTATATAGCGCTTCTGCCAGTTTTGGTGAAAGGGTGAAGATGGAAGAAAGTTTAGGGGAATCTCGTGAGTAGTTCTGAGATTTTCAGGGGCAAAAGGCAGCCGAGAGGACCGGAGAAGATCTCGGGTACCGCCTGACCGAGCGGGGAACTCACCAAAGCTAATATGGTCGCTAACCTGTGAGCTGAATAACGACCAGACCTATACTAGGTGGGTCCGAGTTTCCAATGCTCCAGGCTGTGCTGCCATCTAGCCATGGTCTTCCTATGGCATGAGACAGGAACATTAACCCTTAAAGGGAACCCGTCATGTCTTTTTATTTATTTATTATAAACCGTCCCCAATGTTATTTGGATCACAACCTGTACATTAATAAAAAAAAATGTAATCTTATTTATCCCAAATAAGCCTTTTAGATACTTAAATGTTTTCATTAGCTACCTGCCCAAACAGTCATCGGGTGGTTAGCAGTCACGTCAATCAACTGCAGCAATTCTGAAATTAATGCTGTGGGACCTGTGATGTCACGACCATCTACATACGTAATCCTGAAGTCCCAGCTGTCATCAACTTCTGTCTCGAGGCCCTCCTGTTTCATAATCCACTGCGGCAGCCATATTTGTACACCCAAGCGATGGGTGTGCAAATATGGCGCCCACTAGCAGTATTGGTCCCTTGCACAATACCACTAGTGTCATGTCAAAATGACAGCGACACCTGCAACAGACAACAGGAATACGATACACCTGCTCTTGTCCCCGGACTTCCCCGCAGCAAACGCCAGACATTGAGTAACTGGGTGTGTGCGTACATGGCCCGTATGGCCAGTTACGCATAGTATCCTTAAAAAGAAATATCTCCGCTCCTCTAACATATATTCTTTAAATACATAACAAATGGCAAAAATATACAAGTGGAGATTCTTAAAGGGGATCTGATAAGAGAAGAATCTGCAAGCAGCCGACGAGCTTGGTTTAAAATCCGACGGACGGACGGAGCTCGTGAAAATCACGGACCTGGACACCGAAATGGCATCCGGAAGTCACCTCTGATCCGGTCCTTTCCTGTCCATGGGGTCCTGCAAAAAGTAGTATCCCACGCACAGGAAAAAAACCGCAATGTGAAAGCGGCCTTAGAGATGAAATCATGGCGGCCCAGGCTCCATGGGTGGAATTTAGTACGGCCTCCATGAGCTCTCCGGCTTCTTTTACCTCGCACACGCTGTTCAGTGCGACCCGGAAGTGACGTCAGAGTGGGCACATGCGACGTCCGGGTCTTTGCGTTCCACGCTGGAGCGCATGCGCTTCCGGGTCCCGGCATTGAACAGTGTGCAGGACACTCTCATTATATTTTTTTTTTTTTTATAAATGGCCGGTCTAGGATGCTGAGGGGGAGGAGGGGAAAACCACCTGGTGCTGGGGCACAGCTTTAATGTATATAAGCCTGCATGGAAGACACCGCTGAGGTAAGACTGACTATCAGCCTGCTGTAGGATGGATGGTGCACTTTCTTCCTGCCCCAGCCTCAGTGAGTGTTGGAGCTGCGGTTGGGTCCTTAAACCAAACACAATACTGGGTACTCATGGCGGCTTGTTTCCTCTTATTCTGTAGGGAGACAAGTTTGCCCCTAACAAATACACGGGAAAATCCCCTAAATGTGCCATATGTAGGAAGAAGCTTCCCTCGCCATGGGATAAGAAGCTCTGCCAGGGGTGTACAATCAGAGCAGATCACCCATCTCTGCTGGATGAACTCCACCCAATGATCAAGCAGGAGATCCAGTCCTCCTTAGCCTCTTAACACCTGCCACCCTGTACCAGGGCCGTCAAAAGGAAACTCCAGTCAGAACCTTCTGATTCAGGGTCTGAAGATCTTCATGATTCTGATGTCTTGGATGACGCATCACAGAGATTAAGAAGTTTCTGTTTTCCTCAGAAGACATGGCGGAGCTCATTAGTGCAGCACACTGAGCCTAGAAGAGGAGCAAGTCCTCCATACTGTCCAGGACCAGATGTTTGCAGGACTGAAGCCAGATAAACAAGTAAGCTTCCCAATTCATGTAAACATAGAGCCTCATTACACAGGAATAGGAGTTCACAGAGAAAAGAGCGTAAACATACCAGTGTGTGTCAATGAATTAGATTATCATGTTTCAGGACGCTCCAGGGAGCCCTGAAACACGTTCAATATTATATTTACCCTTTGATGTCTGGTGGAATACGGCAGTGCGTTTAACCCTTCATCCACCCTCTATATGCACCACCCTGGGGACTGCAGCAGCCGTGATCTGCTTTTATAGTGGTTGTGACTCTCACAACCACACAGGGTGAAGCCTCTGATACCTATTCAGGTCATATTTTATCTCTCAGACCCTTCATCCTCCCTACTTTAATTTTCTGAGATAATAATGACCTTTGGGGTTTCATTAATCATCAACATTAACATAAATAAACACATGACATAGACCCCTCTGTGTGTAATGACTCTATATAATAGATGTGGTCACTTTATGGATTGAATTACTGAAATAGTCACTTTTTGATGATCTCATTCATTGAGGTGCTCTAGTAGATTTCCCCTTGAGGGAAATTGATTCAGTTGGGACGTCCTGAAGGTAGATGTGCAGGCTAAAAAGTCTTAAAAGACTGCACTCCAGTGTGAGGATAAGATCACGTCCACCTGTGTCTCTAGATCACTGTTCAGGTGGTTGGAACAACTAGAGAAAAGTATCTCTCAAGGAAGATTGATTGGACTCTATCCCTGCTCATAAAGGCTACAGGATTCCTGGCCAACGCTTCAGCAGAATCGGTCCAGGCCTATCCCCCTCTGGTAGACGAGCCTTGTGGCTCAGCCTGTGAAGTGGGGACCTCACACCCAAAACCAAGCTTTGTTTTATATCCTTTAAAGGAGAATTAGTTTGAGGACGGGCTCTCGATGACATCCCAGAGGAGGCTACCGGTAAAAGGAAGGCTCTTCCTGAGCAAGAAACAATTGGAAAGCTTGTTTTTCGTCCCTCACTGCCTCAGACCTCCCAGGTTAAAGGTAAAACGAAATTGGGAAGATGGAGCTACGCCAAGGGCAGAGGCAAAACCATACTTCTCCCTACTCAACAGCAACAACAAGAGAGACAATGACTTCGATACAGTGGGGGAGGGCTCTCGTTAACATCGGTGGAAGGACATCACCAATTGCCAGTGGGTCCTCAATGTCATATCAGAGGGCTGCTTATAGAGTTCGAGTCCTCTTCCCCTCCCCCCCCAGGTCGTTGGGTCACTATCCTGCCATCGCTTATAGAATTCGAGTCCTCTTTCCTCCCCCAGGTCTTCGGGGTCACTATCCTGCCATCGCTTATAGAATTCGAGTCCTCTTCCCCCCCCCCAGGTCGTTGGGTCACTAACCTGCCATCGCTTATAGAATTCGAGTCCTCTTCCCCCCCAGGTCGTTGGGTCACTATCCTGCCATCGCTTATAGAATTCGAGTCCTCTTCCCCCCCAGGTCGTTGGGTCACTATCCTGCCATCGCTTATAGAATTCGAGTCCTCTTCCCCCCCAGGTCGTTGGGTCACTATCCTGCCATCGCTTATAGAATTCGAGTCCTCTTTTCCCCCCCAGGTCATTGGGTCACTAACCTGCCATCGCTTATAGGATTCAAGTCCTCTTCCCCATTCCCCCCCAGGTCATTGGGTCACTATCCTGCCATCACTTATAGAATTAGTCCTCTTCCCCCCCAGGTCGTTGGGTCACTAACCTGCCATCACAGGGAGCCCCGTCACTGTCTGTGAACCTACGCTGTCTATTACATTCGAGGGTAACATCCCCTGTACCAGTGGAAGAACAAGGAAGCCATTACTCCCCCCTCTTAGTAGTAAAGCTATCCGGAGAAGCCCGCATTATTACAAGCCTGAAATATCTGAATCACCATGAGAAGTACCAACAGTTCAAAATGGGATCCATAAAATCTGCTCCGTTTATAGGTCCTCGTTACCCGATGGCCACAATAGACCTAAAAGGACGCCTCTGTTCATGTGCCCATCCATCCTAGTCAGGAAATTGCTGATATTTGCAGTTCTTCACAAGGAGCAGGTCTACCGCTCTCAATTCATTGCACTCATTCGGCATCTCCTCAGCACCATGTTGGAGGTAGTTGCCTTCCTAAGGGATCAAGGCATCTAAATTGTTCCACACTTGGACGATCTCCTACTCATCGCTCCCTCCACCCAGACGCTCAGGAGCCATGTAGAAAGATCGCTAGACATTCTTGGGTCTTTGGGTTCGATCCCAAATATGAAGAGGTCACAATTCCAACCCTCCATTACAAGAAGATTCCAGGGGTGGGGGGGTGGCTGCTGGACTCAGAGAGATGTCTTTTCTTCCAGAAGGTCACCGGCTGACTCTGATTTAAAAAATATCAACATTGAAGAAACTTGAGGGTTCCTACCCTTCGAGCAGCCATGGCCGTCCTGGGATCCATGACATACAATCAGTGTTATGGGCCCAGGCTCAGTCTGCAGGATCACATCCAGGCAAGCTGTAACAGGATCACCATCTCTCTGAACAAGAGACTTTGGGTGCCGGGTTGAGTGAAGACTTCTCCCCTGTGGTGGTTAAACCCCAAAAATCTTCACAGGTGAGTTGCCTGGTCCCAGACACTCCTAATCACGCTAACCACAGACACCAGCAAGAGAGGCCAGTGTGTCTCATAGCCCATTCCAGGGACTCAGGAGTCCGACGGTCAGCTGCCAATCATCCAACTACACGGAGTGGATGGCGGTGGAGGAAGCCCTTCTTGCAGCAAGCGATCTGTTTGTGGGAAGCATGTTCGCGTTTACTCAGACAATATGACCACATTGTCACATCTTCGTCACTAGGGGAGCACCAGGTTTGACATCTTGAAGTCAATTTCAAGTCGAATCTTTGACTGGGCCGAATGGTATCTTCTGTCTTTGTCAGCAGTCCACTTAAAAGGGTCTTCAGTTGGACTTTAAGTGGTCAGGATCTACACCCAGGATAGTGGAGCCTGAACCGGAAGATCATCTGTGCTCTGGTTGCAAGATGGGGTTCTCCAGAGATCGACCTCTTCGCACAAGTAAGACCATATTTCCCCCTGAATCCAAGGGACGAATCCAAAGGGGTGGACGCAGTCTCCCAGCCTTGGAATTTTCACCTGGCCTACACTTTTCCCCCAATTCAGCTACTGGCAAAAAAATCAGAGAAGAAAGTGTTTCCACCATTCTAGCAGCTCCACTGTGGCCAAAACAGAGTTGGTTCCATCTCATAAGAGATCTCTAGGTGGAGGGTCCAATTCCGCTACCCCCAGATTCAGATCATCTCATGCAAGGTTCTCCCCTGCTTCATCTGGGTCCTCAGAAATTAAATATGGCTGCTTGGCTACAGACGCCCAAGTATTATGAGCACAAGGACTTTAAGAGAAAGTAACTTCCACTTTAGAAAAATGTAGGAAATCGGTAACTAATGCAACAAAGTCTGGAAGAAATTGTCATCCTGGTGCAGCCGTAACTTACCAGCTCCACTTCACCCCAATATCTCTTATATTCTGGACTTTCTACAGAGGAGGATGGATTTAGGCCTCAAGCCTAGTACCTTAAAGGTCCAGGTCTCTGCCCTCAGCTGTGTTTGATCAGGATCTGGCCAACCACGGATGGATGAAAAGATTCATGGCATCGGCTAGTAGACTGTCCCAGGCGTCCGGTTGCTACACTTTCCTGGGATCTGAATGTGGTCCCCCCCTGGCCTCAATCAACCTCCTTTTGAGCCTCCATCATCTTGCAGCCTTCAGGCCCTTTCCTACAGGGCGGCCTTTCTCGACACCATCACGACTGGAGAGTTGCAAGAGAACCTTATTTAAAAATATGCGATGACAGCATAATTCTTCATCTGGCTCTTTCTTGTCATCCGAAAGCAGTTTCCGATTTTCATTGATCTCAAAACATTATTCCTCCTTCCTTCCGTCAAAATTTGAAAAATTCTAAGGAAGAATTTCCCAATCTGGACGTCCACAGGACGGTGTTGTACTGACAGAACCAGACCGTGTCCTGGAGGATTGATCATAATTTGGGCATAACAAAGGCCAGAAAGTAGCAAAAAGCACAATTGCTAATTGGCTCAAAAAGGCCATTACTGAAGCGGACACCCCCTCCTGGGGTCACAGCTCACTCAACAAGATCCACTTCGATGTCCTGCGCTGAGCGAGTCCATGCTTCGGCTGGGCAGATTCGCAGGGCGGCTACATGGTCTTCACTTCAAACATTTACCAAATACTATAAGACTAGATCTATTGGCTAACAGGGATTTGGCAGAAAAGTGCTGCAGGCCGTAGTTTCCCCGCCCCCCCAAATGGATAATTCGTTGGCATTCCTCCTGTGCTGTCGTGGAAGGTGACTAAAATAAAGCGACCCTATTCCAGAGATCATGTTCTATATTAGAGGCGGGGAATTCCAGTCTTCAAGGTTTTCAGGACTTCCTTAGCATTGCACAGGTGTTGGCATCATCACCTGTGCAAAGCTAAGGAAATCCTGAAAATAGAATTATTCTCACCGTTAATTCAGCGTCTAGTAACATTCCACGACAGCACTAATTTCCCTCCCTATGTTTCCTCAATATATTCCTGGGATTGTTAAGGTAACTGGCGCTATGGGTTTCTTTGTAAGTCACTGGCTAGTAGGAGGTGGAGGTGGGGGGGGGAACCTTTAACCTCTTTGTGCTTCCTGACCCTAATTAGGGCTTGGTGAGGAGACCTCCTATGCAGTTGTGAAAGGTTCATAGAAACCGATTTAACAGCAAGAATAATTCTATTTTCAGGATTTCGTTAGCATTGCACAGGTGATGACTGAATCATCTGCAATGGTGATGATTCCAACGCCTGTGCAATGCTAAGGAAATCCTGAGAACCTTGAAACGCCTGTGCAATGCTAAGGAAATCCTGAGAACCTTGAAATGCCTGTGCAATGCTAAGGAAATCCTGAGAACCTTGAAACGCCTGTGCAATGCTAAGGAAATCCTGAGAACCTTGAAGACTGGAGTTCCCCTGCCCCTGAATCTCTAGAACAGGGTCCCTTTATTAAAATGTTGCCCACCTGTAGTTGGAAGCATCAGTTTCTTGGGTTTTTATCTTTTTAATCCCGTCCACCGCTCGATGGTGCCCCCACCTCCCCCCAGTCATCACAGGAGACAGAAATTGAGCAACACAGGATCAGACTGATTTTCCTTTAATTAAACCAGTACTATGTGTGAATCCAGCAAGAAATGGTCATTAATTAATGAGTTACAAAAACAGAAAAAAAAAAACAAAAAAATGGCGTAAAACGCGTGAAGTCTAAACGTCTTCCAGTATAAATCTGTGTACGGCGCGGCGCGTCCTGTAATGCCGGGGGGAGGGGAGAGGACGCTTCGTTCCCTTTCAGTATAAAGCAGCGATTTGGAAGACCTGAATGTTTAGCCTGAAGATCTGCTTTATATTTACCCAGGATGCACGGCGCGGCGAGTGTGAACGCCGCCGTGGTACAATGCAGTCCGTTCTCTGTTATCACCCCCCCAACTTCATATTTAAAAGCCTTTGTGTAGAATCTTGGTATATACAAAACCTCATCTCGCTGAGATGCAGGACGCGGATATTGCGGTACTAAAAACGAGGGTGGGGTGGGGACGGTGGCTTGTACAAAAACCGACAGCGCTGCTATGTCATCCCTTTATGTGGAGCCTCAGAGGGGCCCCTTAAAGCTTCTATCACTAGCTGCAGCTGCATCGCCCTGGAGTAAAAATTAAACAATAACTGTGGCGGCTGCGGATACATTGTACGATATTAAAATAAAACCCCGCCCTGGTGGAATCTGTCGCATCCATTCATCCAACAGAACATAAAATCTCCATACAAAAAACAGGGGAAAAAATAAAACTGCACGTCGCCATCTAGTGGCCATTATATGAAATGCAACATTTGGGTGAAAGCCGAGTGATGATCCCAGCGGGGATTGGAGGGGGGCCGTATCGGGGGGCACCCAAATTTCCAGCGAACAGAATTTCAGAATCTCTGGAGGAAAATACTCCATTAAAAGGGGATGGTCCAAGAAAAAAAAAATGGCGCCAAGTTTGCAATGAAAGAAAGCTGCCATGTTTTTTTTTTTTTTTTGAACGACCCCATCAACGAGAATTTTAATTAAATACGTAAAAAATAAATCTACAAACAGAACGAGAGACGTCTACGACGAGAAACATTGAACCCAGGAAAGAAAAGGGAGATAAAACAATGGCGATAATCAACGCGAGCGATTGTCTCCACGTTGCGGGGGGGGGGGGGGGGTAACGATTTTTCTGAATTGATGTGATTAATCAAGCGACAGAAGGAAATCCCTTCTCTCCTGTATATATAGATTTACCCAGCGAGGAGGAATCTGTACAGAATGTTACAATGTGGAAAAAAAAAACAATTTAAAAAAGTTTGATGTGTAAAATCCCAGAATTTTGCTATCATTGACCACAGCCAGGAATGGAAAACAAATATGTAATGGAAACGTAAGACCATAAAGTGGAGGAAGGTGAGGACCCGGGGGCCCGTCGTGCCGCCATCTTGCAGCTAGTGGTGCTGGAGAGCGGGATCCGATACACCGGAGGCTCCACGCAGCGGCGGCGGGTGACCACAGAGAGCCGGGTTATGCTTTGCCTTTAAGAGGCCCCCCCTGGCCAATGCCGAGTCCGGTACGGCCTGGTGACCGCTGAGGAGACGGGACGCCGCGGAGATGATTACAAGTCGGGGAAGCGACTCGGATCTTCCTTGTAGTCGTCCGGTATCGTGAAGATCGAATCCTCGAACTCTCCGTAGCGGAATTCTTGAAACGTTACAGTGGCTGTGATGGTCGGGAACACCGGGATGTCTGCGGGCACAAGAGGAGAGCGTGGGCAACAATGGAAAGCAAGAATTAGAGGGATCTTCCCAGATCTGTGCAGACTCCCCCCCCCAATTATTAGGATAAGGTGCCTGAAAGAGGTCTAGAGCCAAAGCGCCATTCCTATTTTGTAGGAATTGGTCAGGTCACATCTGATGAGGAGAAATTCATTATAAGCTTTGGTGTTTTGTTTCAGTAAGTTCAGGGCTCCATCTCTAGCATCACATCCCCTGAGCACGGCTGCACCATCTCCGGACCGGTGCGTGGAACTCAGTGTGTTTCTATGCAGCCGTGCCAGGGGACGTGATGCTAGAGACGTGGGAGTCTCCCGCTCTGGCCTTACTCTGTTTGCTGCTAGTAAATGGAAGGAGTTGAATCTATTTCGTTGCAATGTATCAGCGCAGGAAGGACTCGTCAGTCTGCTCAGATTCACTGTGTCAGCCCCAGCTGCTGTGTGAGCCAAACTGAGACCTAATAAAATATGTTTGCTCACTGACAGCAAGCAGGGGTCTTGAAAGTTGCAGAATTTCACGGTGTAATAATCTGGCTTCATTTTCTGACATCTGATCCACCATTGATCCATGGATCTACTCGGAGTGAACACTGCGGCCTCCTTACATTGCTCTTAGTTGCAGTTGTGCCCCAGCCCCCCTGCGAGTGCACTCTGTGCCTGTCCCCCACCCGACTGTGCTCGGTGCCAGCGCCCCCCCCCCCCCCGCACTCTGTGTCCACGCTCCCTGTGAATATGACTGAACCTGAAAACACAGGACAGTAGAATAGAAACGTACAGGGATGAGGAGAGCTGGTGGCGCCAGCGTTGCATGACCCGGGTGGCGGGAGTCAGGGAAACCCTCCGCTCACGTACCTAGCTTTACAGGAAATCCCGGGGGAAGCTTCATCTGTACAAATTCTCGAAGTTTATTAAAGTGCTTGAACGGTGCGATTACCTCGAGGACATTCAGCAGCCTGGAAGATGAAGACGACACGTTATCACATATGTGGACCCTACGTCTCGCCCTCTGACATCTTACTACATGAAGTTATAGATTTAAAGTCGAATGTCTAATAATCTGCTGGAAAAACCCGCACAATCCTCCCATCTGACAGCGAGACGAACTGCAACATCAAACGTACAGAATATATGAGGGATGAGCCATGAAGGTCAATACACCGACAGAAAAAAAAACCTGATTATCTGGAGCAGGCGCCGGGGCCAGAGTCCTCTGTCGAGGGCCCGGATAAACACAGGGATTTTTATAGGGGAAAAAAAAATTAAACACACCTGCAAACTTTGTTGCAGATTTCACAATTTTTGCAGTGCATGTTTTTCTATAAAGTGCCCCATGCAGACAGAAGTTACACACCTGCAGCAGACTGTGCGGGCCCGAGCAGCGAGTCACTGGGGGCCCCAGCAGCGAGTCACTGGGGCCCGGACAGCAGTCCTGGGCCAGCGAGTCAATGGGGGCCCCAAGCAGCGAGTCACGGGGTCAGAGCAGCGAGTGACTGGGGCCCAGCAGCGAGTGACTGGGGCCCAGCAGCGGTAGGGCCCAAACGTAGTGACAGGGTGAGGGGCCCCGAGCGCAGTGATGGGCCGAGCAATATTAGTCTCAGACTCAAATCGTCGCAAACAAACTCACGATTCAATTCCCAGAGGAAAGTCCTGGCTCACGGCGATGGTGGCTTTGAAGGTTTTCTTGTTCTCTTTGCAGACAAGTTCCCTTCCAAGATGTGGAGCTCTGGGGGTGAAGAATAGAAGAAATGAACGAAGGAGCGTCACACAGCACAGAGGACGGCAAACACACAGAGGTTGCTGCGGTAAGTGCGGCCATCACACAATGGCCCGGGGAGCAGACACGTAACAATCCATCACAGGTGTTACTTACTTGCCGTTCTCGGCAGACATGTATTCTTCCCACGTGATAGTGTTGGGGGGAGGAGGCGTCAGTGACGGTCTCCTGACAGGCTGCAATGGAGACACAAGTTAGAAGAACGTGGCGAGGGGTTACAGGGCAATTCTTAACTTCTGAAATGGGTAAAATTGCAAAGTAACTTGTAAAAATCAGCAACTTTGCAATTTAATGGCTATTAAAAATCCTCTCCACTCTCAAAAGCAGAGGCACTCCCTCCAGGACGGCTGGTCCCCGGCGCCAAGGACGGCTGGACCCCGGCGCCAAGGACGGCTGGACCCCGGCGCCAAGGACGGCTGGACCCCGGCGCCAAGGACGGCTGGACCCCGGCGCCAAGGACGGCTGGACCCCGGCCCCAATGACGGCTGGACCCCGGCCGCAATGACGGCTGGACCCCGGCCCCAATGACGGCTGGCTGGATGTCCCTGTGCTCCTCTGATGAGGCAGAGATGCAGCCGATCATAGAGCAGTGCAGGAGAGCGCAGTATTCAGGCCACCGGCCTGACCTGTCAATCATCAGAAGTGCACTGCCCCCCGGCAGGCAGAAGACCCCATAATGATCATCTCACGGCTTTTGATATAATATCATGAGACAATTCACCACAACCTTAAGAATCTGCAGGTTCAGGGGCTCCAGGGACCAACCTCGAAGTTCTGCTCCATCAGGTTCCCCCTTTGCTCAGGCTCTCCATGATGGCTTTATTTCGCAGGATGTCCTCTTCGCTGAGATGTTCTCTCCTTTTGCGAGATTCCAATATTAATCCATTCACTAAGTAGAAGTCGGCTAAGAAGTTTCCCACACGTTCCTGGAGAGAGAAGAAAAGGATTGTTAGAAGCCGCTGATGACCGGGGCGAGATCCCATGGATGGTGAATAATCATTTTAAAGTCAATTATCATTTGTAGCACAAAAATAATCTCTTAAATGTTTCCTTCCTTAGTTCCCCCCCACTTTAGTGCTGCTGGGTCAGTCTCCTTCCCCATCTGGCAGTTGACAAGCCTCTTGCTTCTGGGCTATAATCCCCATGTAATGCGCAGCCTCTGCTCCTCTCCTGACAAGTAGAGCAGAGACTCTGTGGGGTGCAGAAGATCAGTATGCAGAGACCCGGCCAACTGAGCACGTCTAAGGATCGCTATGCAGAGACCCGGCCGACTGAGCACGCGCGAGGATCGCTATCCAGAGACCTGGATGACTGAGCACGTGCGTGGAACGCTATGCAGAGACCCGGCTGTCTGAGCACGTCCAAGGATCGCTATGCAGAGACCTGGCTGACTGAGCACGTGCAAGGATCGCTATGCAGAGACCCGGCTGACTGAGCACGTGCGTGGATCGTTATGCAGAGTCACGGCTGACTGAGCACGTGCGAGGATCGCTATGCAGAGACCCGGCTGAGCACGTGCGAGGATCGCTATGCAGAGACCCGGCTGACTGAGCACGTGCGAGGATCGCTATGCAGAGACCCGGCTGACTGAGCACGTGCGAGGATCGCTATGCAGAGACCCGGTGACTGAGCACGTGCGAGGATCGCTATGCAGAGACCTGGCCGACTGAGCATGTCCAGGATCGCTATGCAGAGACCTGGCCGACTGAGGCATGTCCGAGGATCGCTATGCAGAGACCCCGCTGACTGAGCACGCGCGAGGATCGCTATGCAGAGACCCCGCTGACTGAGCACCTGCGAGCACCACTAGCTCTGCTGGGCAATGTCACTCTTCTCAAATAACCTGCCCTTCCTGTACTCTCTTTCTTTGGGGATGACGAGGATCGCTATGCAGAGACCGGCTGACTGAGCACGCACGAGGATCGCTATGCAGAGAACCGGCTGACTGAGCACGCGCGAGGATCGCTATGCAGAGACCCGGCTGACAGAGCACGCGCGAGGATCGCTATGCAGAGACCGGCTGACAGAGCACGCACGAGGATCGCTATGCAGTAGACCGCTGACTGAGCACGCACGAGGGTTCGCTATGCAGTAGAACCGGCTGACTGAGCACGCACGAGGATCGCTATGCAGAGCCCGGCTGACTGAGCACGCGCGAGGATCACTATGCAGAGACCCGTGACTGAGCACGCACGAGGATCGCTGTGCAGAGACCGGCTGACTGAGCACCACGAGGGTCGCTATGCAGAGACCCGGCTGACTGAGCACGCACGAGGATCGCTATGCAGAGACCCGGCTGACTGAGCACGCACGAGGATCGCTATGCAGAGACCGGCTGACTGAGCACGCACGAGGATCGCTATGCAGAGACCTGGATGACTGAGCACGCGCGAGGATCGCTATCCAGAGACCTGGATGACTGAGCACGTGCGTGGAACGCTATGCAGAGACCCGGCTGTCTGAGCACGTCCAAGGATCGCTATGCAGAGACCTGGCTGTCTGAGCACGCACGTGGATCGTTATGCAGAGTCACGGCTGATGAGCACGTGCGAGGATCGCTATGCAGAGACCCGGCTGACTGAGCACGTGCGAGGATCGCTATGCAGAGACCCGGCTGACTGAGCACGTGCGAGGATCGCTATGCAGAGACCCGGCTGACTGAGCACGTGCGAGGATCGCTATGCAGAGACCCGGCTGACTGAGCATGTCCAAGGATCGCTATGCAGAGACCTGGCCGACTGAGCACGTGTGAGGATCGCTATGCAGAGACCCGGCTGACTGAGCACGTGCGTGGATCGTTATGCAGAGTCACGGCTGACTGAGCACGTGCGAGGATCGCTATGCAGAGACCCGGCTGACTGAGCACGTGCGAGGATCGCTATGCAGAGACCCGGCTGACTGAGCACGCACGAGGATCGCTATGCAGAGACCCGGCTCACTGAGCACGTGCGAGGATTGCTATGCAGAGACCCGGCTGACTGAGCACGTGCGAGGATCGCTATGCAGAGACCCGGCTGACTGAGCACGTGCGAGGATCGCTATGCAGAGACCCGGCTGACTGAGCACGTGCGAGGATCGCTATGCAGAGACCGGCTGACTGAGCACGTGCGAGGATCGCTATGCAGAGACCCGGCTGACTGAGCACGCGCGAGGATCGCTATGCAGAGACCCGGCTGACTGAGCACGCGCGAGGATCGCTATGCAGAGACCCGGCTGACTGAGCATGTCCAAGGATCGCTATGCAGAGACCTGGCCGACTGAGCACGTGCGAGGATCGCTATGCAGAGACCCGGCTGACTGAGCACGTGCGTGGATCGTTATGCAGAGTCACGGCTGACTGAGCACGTGCGAGGATCGCTATGCAGAGACCCGGCTGACTGAGCACGTGCGAGGATCGCTATGCAGAGACCCGGCTGACTGAGCACGCACGAGGATCGCTATGCAGAGACCCGGCTCACTGAGCACGCGCGAGGATTGCTATGCAGAGACCCGGCTGACTGAGCACGTGCGAGGATCGCTATGCAGAGACCCGGCTGACTGAGCACGTGCGAGGATCGCTATGCAGAGACCCGGCTGACTGAGCACGTGCGAGGATCGCTATGCAGAGACCCGGCTGACTGAGCACGTGCGAGGATCGCTATGCAGAGACCCGGCTGACTGAGCACGTGCGAGGATCGCTATGCAGAGACCCGGCTGACTGAGCACGTGCGAGGATCGCTATGCAGAGACCCGGCTGACTGAGCACGTGCGAGGATCGCTATGCAGAGACCCGGCTGACTGAGCACGTGCGAGGATCGCTATGCAGAGACCGGCTGACTGAGCACGCGCGAGGATCGCTATGCAGAGACCCGGCTGACTGAGCACACACGAGGATCGCTATGCAGAGACCCGGCTGACTGAGCACGTGCGAGGATCGCTATGCAGAGACCCGGCTGACTGAGCACCACGAGGATCGCTATGCAGAGACCCGGCTGACTGAGCACGTGCGAGGATCGCTATGCAGAGACCCAGCTCACTGAGCACGTGCGAGGATTGCTATGCAGAGACCGGCTGACTGAGCACGTGCGAGGATCACTATGCAGAGACCTGGCCGACTGAGCACGTGCGAGGATCGCTATGCAGAGACCTGGCTGACTGAGCAGTCCAAGGATCGCTATGCAGAGACCCAGCTGACTGAGCACCTGCGAGCACCACCAGCTCTGCTGGGCAATGTCACTCTTCTCCAAATAACCTGCCCTTCCCTGTACTCCTCTTTCTCTTGGGGATGACGCAGTGCGAGGAGTCATCTTCTTTCTCTTTAGTATTCTGGCTACACAGCAATATCGTCATTTTCACCAGAACTAAAGATGCTGCAATCCATATGGATCCATATTGTGGGAGCAGCAATCACAAGCGTCCTGATTAGTGGCAATCTCGGCAGGAAGCATCACATTAATATTTTACAGATCCTTTCTTCTGATAGATGAACCCATCGTGTGATTCAGGTGTTCCCGCCCGCGTACCGTTTTATCTTCCCTGAAGAGCCAGCCGGTCTGAGCGCGGGAGAAGGAGATGGATTTGGTGGACAGGGTGGCAGAGTAGATGTCGCTGCTCATCAGAATGTCGACTTCTTCCTCTGTCTCCATCTCAGATTCCTGCAAACGACAAATTCAGAGTGATCGGTACCAGTGCCGCGGCAGACCCCCGACCTGAGGACATTATAATGTATTGAGTACACGAGGTATTATACCGCCCTACTAGGAGACCTCACAAGAACTACAGCCCTAAGCAAAGTAATGACACATTGCTACGATACTCTACTTCTTTATAATCTGGTTAGGACTGATCCCTGGGACTCCCACCGACCCTGGAGTACAAGAGGACACAGCGTGTGGGCCTGATCCCCGGGACTCCCACCGACCCTGGAGTACAAGAGGACACAGCGTGTGGGCCTGATCCCTGGGACTGCCACTGACCCAGAGTACAAGAGGACACAGCGTGTGGGCCTGATCCCAGAGTACAAGAGGACACAACGTGTGGGCCTGATCCCTGGGACTCCCACCGACCCCAGAGTACAAGAGCACACAGCGTGTGGGCCTGATCCCCGGGACTCCCACCGACCCTGGGGTACAAGAGGACACAGCGTGTGGGCCTGATCCCTGGGACTGCCACTGACCCCAGAGTACAAGAGGACACAGCGTGTGGGCCTGATCCCTGGGACTCCCACCGACCCCAGAGTACAAGAGGACACAGCGTGTGTGCCCGATCCCCGGGACTCCCACCGACCCCAGAGTACAAGAGGACACAGCGTGTGCGGCTGATCCCTGGGACTCCCACTGACGCCAGAGTACAAGAGGAACAGCGTGTGGGCCTGATCCCTGGGACTCCAACTGACCCCAGAGTACAAGAGGACACAGCGTGTGGGCCTGATCCCTGGGACTCCAACTGACCTCAGAGTACAAGAGGACACAGCGTGTGGGGCTGATCCCCGGACTCCCACTGACCCCGGAGTACAAGAGGACACAGCGTGTGGGGCTGATCCCCAGGACTCCCACCGACCCCGGAGTACAAGAGGACACAGCGTGTGGGGCTGATCCCCGGGACTCCCACTGACCCCGGAGTACAAGACGACACAGCATGTGGGGCTGATCCCAGAGTACAAGAGGACACAACGTGTGGTGCTGATCCCAGGGACTCCCACCGACCCAGGAGTACAAGAGGACACGTGTGGGCCTGATCCCTGGGACTCCCCCCGACCCCAGAGTAAAAGACACAGCGTGTGGGCCTGATCCCCGGGACTCCCACTGACCTGCATTCATTCCCAGATCCCCTATATGTGTAGCAGTCGCCCAATACTTGCTACGTTTTCCTGCACAGCTGGACCTCTGCTGCACCTACAGACCCCTAGATCACAAGGACAGACCCACCACCTATTCCAGAACATTCAAAGTCCCCATAGAGTGTTACCTCCTCCCGACATGATGATCGTGGGTGAACAGAGTGGGCTCAGGAGCTGAACCCGCCCGGCCTCCAGCAGCAGAGCTCTGGTCTCTGCTGCCAGTCTATGAAGCTGCCCTAGGACAGATCGTTGCGGCTTGGGCCGGCAGGTTGTGATGTGTTCCCTACGGTCGGACCCCAATTGTGTCTGATGCCCTCGATTACTGCGATACTCCCCCCGTGTTCGGAGCAGTCGCTCACCTCGTGGTGTATTCTCTGGTAAACTTTCTGCTCATTGTCTAGGACTACGAACGACTCGGAGGGGACGGCGTCTCCATTGAAGATGAAGCTGAGGTCACCTCGTTGGCACTTCATGTCTGTGAAGTCTATGAGAGTAGTGTCGAGCCTGAGGGACAGAGCGATAATACAGAAAGATTAGGACCACCATAATGAGCGGCAGAAGTCTGCTAGGGTGGGTGTCATCATGGAGCAGGGATCTCCCCCAGCAATCAGGATCTACCTGGGGGAAGGGGCACATGCACATCGACAGGGGGATCAATTCTTACCCCTTCCCCTCCTCTATCTGTGACGTCATTGTTTCTTGAACAATGTTTCATTGAATGAACAACGTGAACATCACTTCAGGATCCCCCCAACATCCTCAGCAATGCGACTGCGGCTAGGTCCTTGCTCCGTCACAGAACGTGGTATCTCCAGTTATCACCAAATCCATTTGGGGCACAGGCCATGCCCCATGACATCACCGCTCAGCACACTGCAGAGCTGCTGGCTGAGGATCACAGGCCACGCCCCATGACATCACCGCTCAGCCAGAAGCTGCTGGCTGAGGATCACAGGCCAGCCCCCATGACATCACCGCTCTACGCAGAGCTGCTGGCTGAGGATCACAGGCCATGCCCCATGACATCACCGCTCAGCACACTGCAGAGCTGCTGGCTGAGGATCACAGGCCACGCCCTCCATGACTCACCGCTCAGCAGAGCTGCTGGCTGAGGATCACAGGCCATGCCCCCATGACATCACCGCTCAGCAGAGCTGCTGGCTGAGGATCACAGGCCATGCCCCCATGACATCACCGCTCAGCACACTGCAGAGCTGCTGGCTGAGGATCACAAGGCCACGCCCCCATGACATCACCCTCAGCACACTGCACGAGCTGCTGGCTGAGGATCACAGGCCACGCCCTCCATGACATCACCGCTCAGCACACTGCAGAGCTGCTGGCTGAGGATCACAGGCCACGCGCTCCATGACATCACCGCTCAGCACACTGCAGAGCTGCTGGCTGAGGATCACAGGCCATGCCCCCATGACATCACCGCTCAGCACACTGCAGCAGCTGCTGGCTGAGGATCACAGGCACGCCCTCCATGATATCACCGCTAAAGCACACTGCACAGTGTGGCTGAGGATCACAGGCCACGCCCTATGACATCACTGCTCAGAACACATGCACAGCTGCTGGTGAGGATCACAGGCCACGCCCTCCATGATATCACCGTCAGCACACTGCAAGCTGCTGGCTGGGATCACAGGCACCCTCCATGACATCACGCTCAGCAAGCTGCTGGTGAGGATCACAGGCCATGCCCCCATGACATCACCGCTCAGCAGAGCTGCTGGCTGAGGATCACAGGCCATGCCCCCATGACATCACCGCTCAGCACACTGCAGAGCTGCTGGCTGAGGATCACAGGCCACGCCCTCCATGACATCACCGCTCAGCACACTGCACAGCTGCTGGCTGAGGATCACAGGCCACGCCCTCCATGACATCACCGCTCAGCACACTGCAGAGCTGCTGGCTGAGGATCACAGGCCACGCCCTCCATGACATCACCGCTCAGCACACTGCACAGCTGCTGGCTGAGGATCACAGGCCATGCCCCCATGACATCACCGCTCAGCACACTGCACAGCTGCTGGCTGAGGATCACAGGCCATGCCCCTATGACATCACTGCTCAGAACACACTGCAGAGCTGCTGGCTGAGGATCACAGGCCACGCCCCCTATGACATCACTGCTCAGAACACTGCAGAGCTGCTGGCTGAGGATCACAGGCCATGCCCCCATGACATCACCGCTCAGCACACTGCACAGCTGCTGGCTGAGGATCACAGGCCATGCCCCCATGACATCACCGCTCAGAGCACACCTGCAGCAATTCTGAGAATAGGTGATAAAGGATTTTGCTGGATATCCCTTTAAATAACTAGATGTTACAATACACAGGAGAATCAATGCTGAACATACCTGCAGGTCCAGGGAGAAGCAATGGCACCCACCTGATATTAATACCTTGTTTATAGATCTTGCATGCATCAGAAGGCAGGATACGGGATAGTAAAGGCACTGGACGGAAAGAGACAGACAGTCAGCATGGTGTAGACACACGGACATCAATACACAGGGGGGAAGAGACCTGACCTCTGAAGGACAGGAGTACCCCCAGTGCACCCGCTAAGATCTATCACTACAGGGACAACTCATTAACCAGGGATATTTAAGTCCTTTTCATAAGAAAACTTCCATCACTAGTAATCAGTGCAGGATTCCTACAGCAAACATTAAATATCCCTACAGCGCCCCCACAGGGGAAACAGAGATACACAGTGTAATCACAGATGTGTTGAAGCATGTGGGGTCCTCCAGAGAGTAGAGGGGAGGAGTCTCGTACCCGGGGCAGGGGCCGCACTCCGGCAGTTGGTGACCACCTACCCCAACTTTGAAAATCCCAGTGAAGCTCCAGGTAGAAGTCTCCGAGCTGTAGGCAGAGAAGGAGCAGGTTATAACAGCCGGCAGATGCTGTACATAGACACCACATATGATGGCGCATTACCTCTTTAAGGGCACTGAGCAGGCGAGGTCTCTTCTCTTCCACACTCTCCCTGGATTGCTGCTTCAGTTTTCTCAGTAGCGCAGTGACTGGAAGATAAATGAGGACTAAGCGTTAGTCGGGATCAGGATCTACCACAGCCCCAAGTTATATCACAGCTCCCCCTGGAGAGCGCCCCTCATCTGCCATCAATACAGTCCAGGACCAGGACGTCCCAGCTAACTCCTCCCTTCACAGTGCTGTCACCACTGCTTCCCAGATAACTCCTCCCTTCACAGTGCTGTCACCACTGCTTCCAGATAACTCCTCCCTCACAGTGATGTCACCAACTGCTTCCCTGATACTCCTCCCATTCGTCCTTCAGTGATGTCACCAGTGTTTCACAGACAACCTCTCGTCCTACAGCTCAGGACCTTACTGTCAGCCAGGATCAGAGCGCTCCGCTCCCCTCAGGACCTTACTGTCAGCCTAGGATCAGAGCGCTCCGCTCCCCTCAGGACCTTACTGTCAGCCAGGATCAGAGCGCTCCGCTCCCCTCAGGACCTTCCTGTCAGCCAGGATCAGAGCGCCCAGCTCCCCTCAGGACCTTAATGTCAGCCAGGATCAGAGCGCTCCGCTCCCCTCAGGACCTTACTGTCAGCTAGGATCAGAGTGCTCTGCTCCCCTCAGGACCTTAATGTCAGCCAGGATCAGAGCGCTCCGCTCCCCTCAGGACCTTACTGTCAGCTAGGATCAGAGCGCTCCGCTCCCCTCAGGACCTTACTGTCAGCTAGGATCAGAGCGCTCCCCTCAGGACCTTACTGTCAGCCAGGATCAGAGCGCCCAGCTCCCCTCAGGACCTTACTGTCAGCCAGGATCAGAGCACCCAGCTCCCCTCAGGACCTTACTGTCAGCCAGGATCAGATGCTACTGCTCCCCATCAGGACCTTACTGTCAGCCAGGATCAGAGGCTCCGCTCCCCTCAGGACCTTACTGTCAGCTAGGATCAGAGCGCCGCTCCCCTCAGGACCTTACTGTCAGCCAGGATCAGAGGGCTCCGCTCCCCTCAGGACCTTACTGTCAGCTAGGATCAGAGTGCTCGCTCCCCTCAGGACCTTACTGTCAGCTAGGATCAGAGTGCTCTGCTCCCCTCAGGACCTTACTGTCAGCCAGGATCAGAGCGCTCCGCTCCCCTCAGGACCTTACTGTCAGCCAGGATCAGAGCGCTCCGCTCCCCTCAGGACCTTACTGTCAGCCAGGATCAGAGCGCTCCGCTCCCCTCAGGACCTTACTGTCAGCTAGGATCAGAGTGCTCTGCTCCCCTCAGGACCTTAATGTCAGCCAGGATCGGAGCGCTCCGCTCCCCTCAGGACCTTACTGTCAGCTAGGATCAGAGCGCTTCGCTCCCCTCAGGACCTTACTGTCAGCTAGGATCAGAGTGCTCCGCTCCCCTCAGAACCTTACCGTCAGCCAGGATCAGAGTGCTCCGCTCCCCTCAGGACCTTACTGTCAGCCAGGATCAGAGGGCTCCGCTCCCCTCAGGACCTTACTGTCAGCTAGGATCAGAGCGCCCAGCTCCCCTCAGGACCTTACTGTCAGCCAGGATCAGAGCGCTCCGCTCCCCTCAGGACCTTACTGTCAGCCAGGATCAGAAAGCACCCTGCTCCCCACAGGACCTCAGCCGAGTAGACGAGCGTCCCGAAAATGATGAACCATGGGTGAGCCGCTTACTCATCTGTCTGTCTCCATAGCTGATGGCCTCCGCCAGCGGGCTCCAGCCCTGCGCGTTCTTCACCTTCACCGGGGCGTTGTGCGCCAGCAGCAGATGAGCGCACTCTGCAAAAACCCAACATTTACCCAGTCAGATATTTTCTCTTCGTCGTCTTCACATTGCGACTCTCTCACCTCCAAATGCAACAAAATTCCACAGATTTCCAAATAAATATATTTTGCATTTCACTAAGACAAAGCTCCGAACCCTCTGCACGTTCATAATTCAATAACATTCCTGCTGCCACTAGGGGGAGCTCACTACAGGACAGGGTAATAGTCCGGCTGCAATGAGGAATATCACTGCTTTAGGACATTGCATGACTTGGATCCTGGATTTTTCAGTCATCTCTGAGCTAGTGGAGACTGGAAAAGCTTTAAGGAGTGATATAGCGCGCCTCCTGGATAATGCTCTCTGCCACATGGGGGCCGGCAATGTAGGGGATATGTGGGGGGGGGGGGTTCATTATTTGGCTCACCCTTAGCTCTACTATTCCCAGGGACATCGCAGAAATTAACGTTTAATCTATTCAGTGACATGAGGGGTAAAGTCTGCTGTCACTGGAGAGGAACGCGCCTCCTCCACCCCACATTTGCTGACTCAGAGAACGGGATCACAAACCACGACCCTGTATGACCCTTGTATTAACTTCCTCCAGAACCAGCGCCAACCCCGTCCATGGGTCGTGTCACTTTTAATTGATCTGAGGCTGCAATACCAGACACAAGCAGTAGACCGGGGTGGCGCTGCTGTGACACACCACAGGACTGGCATCGACAGCAATGGAGAATTTCATCCATTTACAATAGAGGAGGCTACTCTGCCTGCAGAAGCGATGGCAGAACTACAACCTCCAGCATGCACTGATTGACAAAGGCTGGGGGTCATAGTTCTGCAACAGATACAAAGCCATAAAAGAGAGACCAAGTACTGTGTATATATATATCGGCACGTACCTTTATGGCCCAACATCACAGCGAGGTGTAACGGGGTGTTACCTGGAAAGAGAAAAGAGGAGACGAGTCAGCTAAAGCATCGACCAGGACACAACCGTGCAACTACAATGCCCAACGTGGGATGTCCGAGTAATGTGGAGGCCATCAGTGGAGATCAGGACGCTACAGGATGTCAGGACATGCTGGGAGTTGTAGTCTGCAGAGCTCCCTGTACAGGATGTCAGGACATGCTGGGAGCTGTAGTCCGCAGAGCTCCCTGTACAGGATGTCAGGACATGCTGGGAGTTGTAGTCCGCAGAGCTCCCTGTACAGGATGTCAGGACATGCTGGGAGTTGTAGTCTACAGAACTCCCTGTACAGGATGTCAGGACATGCTGGGAGTTGTAGTCTACAGAGCTCCCTGTACAGGATGTCAGGACATGCTGGGAGTTGTAGTCCGCAGAGCTCCCTGTACAGGATGTCAGGACATGCTAGGAGTTGTAGTCCACAGAGCTCCCTGTACAGGATGTCAGGACCTGCTGGGAGTTGTAGTCTGCAGAGCTCCCTGTACAGGATGTCAGGACATGCTGGGAGTTGTAGTCCGCAGAGCTCCCTGTACAGGATGTCAGGACATGCTGGGAGTTGTAGTCCACAGAGCTCCCTGTACAGGATGTCAGGACATGCTGGGAGTTGTAGTCCGCAGAGCTCCCTGTACAGGATGTCAGGACATGCTGGGAGTTGTAGTCCGCAGAGCTCTCTGTAGAGGGATAACTCATTTCCTTTATCCCGCTGATAACACATTATGGGAATAACGAGCTCTAGGGCCTCCTGTGATGCCGATGTGTCGGTGGGAGCAGCGCACGTCCCCATTAATGGGTCATCACCACTTACAAAGGAAATGAGAAGATCTTATGGAAGGAACAAGAAAGAAAGCTGCGAGGATGATCGGCAGATTGAGGCTGACAGATCTGGGGCAGCAAACACACAGCGCACCCTGATCAAACTTTAATCAGATCTTTATATGAATATTTCAGGTGGGGAAATTCAGACGTCACCGGCGTCATCGTGAGCACAAGACAAGGCTCACACTGCAGGGCCCCGTGGTGGAAAAGGGGCCAACTCAAGGGGCACAATAAAGGGGCTGTGTGCATTACTTTACACCGGCTTAATAAAAGGGCTGGAGGGAGGGGGGTGGGGGGAAGAGAAGGGGGACACCCCCATAACAACATCCTGACCTCCAGGTGCAGAGAAAAAATACAAAAACAGCTGTAAAGATCTGCAGCTATAAGGGATTGTCCACTACCGGGACGACGCTCTCGATGCTTATGTAAAATAATAACATACACTCACTCCCGGTGTCGGCACAGACTGTCCTGGGAATCATTAACATTGTCAGCTCTTCTGTCCTTTCCTACATAAGTAATTGACATCCAGAAGATGGGAGAGGGCAGCGGCCACAGCTGGAGCAGAAGCGTGAAGAGGAGAAAGTGAAGAGGCTGCAGAAATCATATGAAAATGTCACACATCCCCAGGAGAGTCAGTGCTGACACCAGCGGTGAGTATAAGCGTTATTAGTGATGAGCAACCACAACTATACTCGCGAGACGCTACGCACGGCAGCGGTCGGAGCGCTCAGACGGGCACGGGCAGGTGGCGTAGGACGGCTCGACGTCAGGCCACGGGCAGGTCGGACGCTCAGGCGGGCACGGGCAGTCAGTCGGCGCTCAGCGGGCACGGGCAGGTCGGACGCTCAGACGGGCACGGGCAGGTCGGACGCTCAGGACACGGGCATCGGCGCTCAGGTCGGACGCTCAGACGGGTCACGGGCACGGTCGGGTACAGCTCAGCAGGGCACGGGCAGGTCGGACGCTCAGACGGGCACGGGCAGGTCGGACGCTCAGGCGGGCACGGCAGGTCGGACGCTCAGGGCACGGGAGCGAGCTCAGGCAGGCAGTCGGACGCTCAGGCGGGCACGAGCAGGTCGGACGCTCAGACGGGCACGAGCAGGTCGGACGTCAGGGACGGCATCAGTACAGGGTCGACCTAGACGGGCACGAGCAGGTCGGACGCTCAGACGGGCACGAGCAGGTCGGACGCTCAGACGGGCACGAGCAGGTCGGACTAGACGGCTCGAGCACGGGCCACGGCACGAGCAGGTCGGACGCTCAGACGGCGCACGAGCTAGGGCCCGAGCGCCAAAACCAGGGGGAGCCGAGTGTAATGGAAGTCAATGGGGAACTCTAGCATTTTTCTGGAAGATTTCCCAGAAAAATGATCACATTCCCCATTGACTTCCATTATACTCGGTCTCCCCACCCGTCCGAGCGTCCGAACCTGCTCGTTTCAAGTACTGAGCACCCGAGCATGGTAGTGCTCACTCATCACACAGGGACTAAAAAGGGGGCTTTTGAGTAGTGGACAATCCCTTTAAATCAATAGACGTCTGCTCTTCAGCTCATGTTCTGCTGTAGACGTTTCTGCTGATAATTTGCACCGCAGTTGATTTACCACTGACAACGAGAGGAGCTACGGATGTGACATCCAGACTGCCGGTCATGTTAGGCCACGAGAGGAGATTTCACGGATTCCCATTTACTATACTGGACTGTAACATCCAGAAAATCTGCAGGAATTTGGTCTGGCATCATGGCACGCTGCACCCGCGGCGTCCTGCAGCAAAACACGCAGCGGTAATTGCAGGATTGTTATGAATATGATGTTTGTAAGAGTCCAAAAAGCTCTATCAGCCTGACATAAAGCTATTGCAAAGCTATAACCCCACTGCTCAGTCACTAGAGCTTTAGAGCTGCAGGTAAAGAGCATTGCTCTATAAAGATGGCAGCAGGACTGCAGGCTGTCAGGACATGCTGGGAGTTGTAGTTCTGTATCAGCTGGGCGCAGTGCAGGACTGCTGGACATGCTGGGGTTTGTAGTTCTGTATCAGCTGGGGGGCAGAACTGCAGGCTGCCTGGACATGCTGGGGTTGTAGTTCTGTATCAGCTGGGTCGCAGGACTGCAGGCTGTCTGGACATGCTGGGGGTTGTAGTTCTGTATCAGCTGTTGGGGGGCAGAACTGCAGGACGTCAAGGAGATGCTGGGGGTTGTAGGTCTTATCACGCAGGTGCGGTAGGAGATCTGGGGGTTGTAGTCTGTATCAGCTGGGGGGCAGGACTGCAGGACGTCAGGAGATGCTGGTGGTTGCAGGTCTGTATCAGCTGGGGGGGCAGGACTGCAGGACGTCAGGAGATGCTGGGGGTTGTAGTCCTCAATCAGCGTGGGCTGGGGTAGGACAGCTGAGGCTGGTCAGGACATGCTGGGGGTTGTAGTTCTGCATCAGCTGTAGGGGCAGGACTTTCAGGCTGTCAGGACATGCTGGGGGGTTGTAGCTTTGCATCAGCTGTGGGGCTAGGAGCTGCAGGCTGTCAGGATATGCTGGGGGTTGTAGTTCTGCATCAGCTTAGGGGCAGGACTTCAGGCTGTCTGGACATGCTGGGCGTTGTAGTTCTGTATCAGCTGCTCACAGCGTAAGGCTGGAGCTGGACGTCACTTATGGTTAGGTAATGCCTGCCGTGTGAGTGCGGCCGCTCCGCCATGTGCGCACTTCCTCTGTGGCTCGTGTAACTTCCATTACATTACAATCTGGAGGATTCCCCGCGGGACCCTCCCAGCTATTGACTTTCGTAGGCCGGCTCCTCTCAGGGGTACTGCAACCCCCAACAACTTAATTAGCCGAAATAAGAAATAACTAAACGGCTGTAACGCGGCCAGTAGATAAAATTAGCGGCATGGATTCAATGGGAACGTGGGAGCGCGGCCCGGAGAGCAAAGCCTTGAATGAACAGAAGGTTTTGACAGACAGGGGAGGATATAAAAAGACTGACTAATCCTGGCATCCAGAAATAATGCACTAAATACATCGTTCATCGAGGGGCCGGAAACTACTGGAATCCAGTGGCGGACGGACAAACAGATTGTCGAAGGCTGCGGCAAAGCGGATCCAGATCACAGACATAAATGATGATTCCGGGTGCCACCACTAGAGGGAGCTCTGCACATCATTCAATAACAGAGTAAGCGGCTCCCCCTAGTGGTGACATCAGGTAGCAAAAAATTTTATTTTTACACAGACGATAACTCAGCAATTATCAACAATTCCATGAAAATTAACGTGGGGACGGCACCTGCGCGGCTATCACACCATTTCCATTACCAGGCACCTAGTCCCATCTACAAGCCAGAGATGATATACAACAAGCATCGATTTTGGAGAACACAGGTGATCACCCCAAATCTCACAGCACCCAACAGACAACTGGGCGGAGCAGAGGCCAGCCAGGTGTGTATACAGCTCCTATGCAGAGCCATGCAGCTCCATGGTTATAGGCTACAAGCACCACCTGTGCATGGACCGATGGTGGATTTGTGGGTTTTTCAACTCCCTCTAATAATAAGAAATCTCTGTGCAGTGCTCAAAGGGTTCTGTACTGTACAAATGACAGTTCTTACGGTGTCCTATGAAGTCAGCCATGAGTTACATGGTGGTCAGCCGTGCCGCCGGTGGGGGGTGAGGGGGGTCAGCTATGCCGCCGGTGTGGGGGAGAGGGGCGGTGGTTTTCATCCGTGCCGGTGAGGGATGGGGGGCCAACCATGCCACCAGTGAGGGTCGGGGGAGGTCAGCCCTGCCACCAGTGAGTGATTGGGGGGGGGGGCAGCCGTGCCACCAGTGAGTGATGGTGGGGTAGGGTCAGTTTTGCTGCTGGACAGTGTAATGTTGCACACAACCAATCCTGCACCAGATCAGTGCCGCCTCTGGCAGCTGCTGATCCCCTGGATCAGGTGTCATAATTCAGGAAGCTGAAATCCACCCAATTGGTTGTTTCCTTTGGAGATAAGCGGTGGCCCCCGGCGTCCTCACTGACACCCGCTACAGGGGCAAAGTCGCGAGCCCCCCATACACAGTCTCACGTTTAAGCCAAAATCAGAAGGTTTGGCCAATATATTGCAAAGGTCAAAGCAGAACTTTCCAATCAACATCGATGCAAATAGATGTGATTTATTCTACTGTTTTCTGTTATTTCAGTAGTGAGAGAATGATTGTGTGATCCATCAATGCAACAACTGAATCTCTGCCCGCGCCCCATATATCTCCACCCATGGGTGTGACGGGCCCCAGCACCGCCGCACAATGTTTAGTGTCCGTTCCCATAGCAGCCGCTGTACTTTTACCTGCGGGGCCCGGATGAGCTGCCCGTCCCCGGATACTTTCTTGCCACTTCCCTCTATTTCTACATGTTCAGCTCCAGCCAAAAACAAAAACACCTGCAGCTGCTGCGGCTCCTCTTAGGAGGCCGATATCAGAGGATGGACAGAAATCTTCGGCAGCGGAGGCTAAAATAGTTAATAGAGCAGTGGGTGTCCGCACCAGGAGACCCCTGTAACTATGACATTTAGTCTGACATCTTGGATTTTTACCCTCTGACGAAATCTCAAACACTGAACGGTAAAACGAAGAATTGTCTAAAGTCAGCCTGCGCCGCTGATGGACTCCATACCAAAAACCCGCTGCACCAGGGTCCATCACAGAGAGAGATGTCCCCATCCTATAATAGGAGCCCCCCGCTATGTGACGAGCGCCTCGTACGGGTCCACTCCCACCCAGGCGGGCCCAGCGTTGGCCGCCATGTAACCCTATAACATCACATAATGTCTCCTGATGTGAGGAGCAGCACTTGGGACACATCAGGGTGTAACGTCGCTGGCTATTCCTCCCAATCTGCCCCCCAAACCCATGCAGAGGGGTAAGGATGACCTCAGGGCCCTATTCAGACTCCCCCAGTGGCTGGCTATCAGCCTAAAATCCAACATCCCGATCCCCTCCTCCCTGCGATATTCCATATATATCATGGTCAGACTGGCATAAATCAAATATAATGTGCATGGGAACATAGAATACTTAGACCTGGAAAACCTTTTTAACGGGGTGTTCCAGCCCCTCTCGCTTCCAAATCAGCGGCCGTTGTAGATGTGGTGTCTGTGAAATGCCCGCCAGTCCGCATGATAACAACCTATACCTGACAGTGGGCGAGGACGCCAACATCAGAAAGGGGAAGCGAGAAGCGCTGGACAATCCCTTTAAAGGGAATCTGTCAACAGGTTTTTGCTTTGTAAGCTGAGGACAGCATGTTTTAAGGGTAAAAGACAAAAAGCAACTGTGGTTCTATCATCTGTGTGTGTGTGTTATTGTTTACCTAAATTAATGGATATTTTACAATGTAATAATAATAATAATAATAATTTTATTTATATAGCGCCAACATATTACGCATTACCATTACAAGACTACTTTGTCACGTGCACGGCAGTCCAACACACCCCCTGCTGTGATTGATATCTCATTGTCAATTTCTATACAGAACCTGGTGTTGGAATTGGCAACTCTCTGTCTATACCAATTGTACATACAGAGCCTGATGTGGGTGGGGGCAGCTCTCTGAATATAGACGTTGTATATAAAGAGCCTGGTGTGGGCGGGGGCAGCTCTGTCTATAGACATTGTATTAAAGAGCCTGGTGTGGGCGGGGGCAGCTCTCAGTCTATAGACATTGTATATACAGAGCCTGATGTGGGTGGGGGCAGCACATTATCTATACCAATTGTACATACAGAGCCTGGTGTGGGTGGGGGCAGCTCTCTGTCTATAGACATTGTACATACAGAGCCTGGTGTGGGTGGGGGCAGCTCACTGTCTATAGACATTGTATATACAGAGCCTGGTGTGGGAGGGGGCAGCTCTCTGTCTATAGACATTGTACATACAGAGCCTGGTGTGGGTGGGGGCAGCTCACTGTCTATAGACATTGTATATACAGAGCCTGGTGTGGGAGGGGGCAGCTCTCTGTCTATAGACATTGTACATACAGAGCCTGGTGTGGGTGGGGGCAGCTCACTGTCTATAGACATTGTATATACAGAGCCTGGTGTGGGCGGGGGCAGCTCTCTATCTATAGACATTGTACATACTCTTCATCTGCCTCTCATCTTTTAACCCTAACCTCCTCTCTCGGCCTTTCACACCTTACTAACTCTGCCACACATGTAGATGGGAATACTCTGGACCTGATCTCCTCCCGCCTCTGTTCAGTGGATGATTTTACTAATTTCCCTCTTCCGCTCTCTGACCACAATCTTCTTTCATTCTCAGTTAAGTACTGTCAACCCATCAATTACATCCCGAACTCCTTCACCTATAGGAATATACGGGCCATTAACATCCAGAATCTCTAAGAATTTACCGTCTTCTTTGGCCCCAATCTCCTCCCTCTTGTCCTGACTCTGCTCTAAAACTCTATAATGAAGCTGCACCTCCTACACTTAAAACATCTCAGCACCGACAGCGGCAGCCCTGGCACACACTGCAGAGCCCTGGATGAAGCTGCACCTCCTACACTTAAAACAACTCAGCACCAACAGCGGCAGCCCTGGCACACACTGCAGACACTGTTTCTCCAGCGGGGCTCCAGGTGTGCAGAACGCCTGTGGAGAAAATCAAACCTGGCCGAAGACTTCATCCATTATAAGTTTATGCTGAAAACATATAAACCGCCCTTCACCTCCCCAAACAACTACAACACCCTCATCACATCACTAGCTTACAATCCTAAACGATTATTTGACACTTTCCACTCCCTCCTCAGTCCAGGAGTACAGACCCCAACCACCAGCCTCACAGCTGATGATCTGCACAGAGTACAGGCCCCAACCACCAGTCTCAGCGCTGACGATCTGGACAGAGTACAGGCCCCAACCACCAGCCTCAGCGGTGACGATCTGGACAGAGTACAGACTCCTATCACCAGCCTCACAGCTGACGATCTGCACAGAGTACAGGCCCCAACCACCAGCCTCACAGCTGACGATCTGCACAGAGGACAGGCCCCAACCACCAGCCTCACAGCTGACGACCTGGACAGAGTACAGACCCCAACCACCAGCCTCACAGCTGACGATCTGCACAGAGTACAGGCCCCAACCACCAGCTTCACAGCTGACGATCTGCACAGAGTACAGGCCCCAACCACCCAGCCTCACAGCTGACGATCTGCACAGAGTACAGGCCCCAACCACCAGCCTCACAGCTGACGATCTGGACAGAGTACAGGCCCCAACCACCAGCCTCACAGCTGACGATCTGGACAGAGTACAGGCCCTAACCACCAGCCTCACAGCTGACGATCTGGACAGAGCACAGGCCTCAACCACCAGCCTCACAGCTGACGATCTGGACAGAGTACAGGCCCCAACCACCAGCCTCACAGCTGACGATCTGAACGGAGTACAGGCCCCAACCACCAGCCTCACAGCTGACGATCTGCACAGAGTACAGGCCCCAACCACCAGTCTCACAGCTGACGATCTGCACAGAGTACAGGCCCCAACCACCAGTCTCAGCGCTGACGACTTGGACAGAGTACAGACCCCAACCACCAGCCTCACAGCTGACGATCTGAACGGAGTACAGGCCCCAACCACTCAGCCTCACAGCTGACGATCTGGACAGAGTACAGACCCCAACCACCAGCCTCACAGCTGACGATCTGCACAGAGTACAGGCCCCAACCACCAGTCTCAGCGCTGACGACTTGGACAGAGTACAGACCCCAACCACCAGCCTCACAGCTGACGATCTGGACAGAGTAAAGACTCCTACCACCAGCCTCACAGCTGACGATCTGGACAGAGTACAGGCCCCAACCACCAGCCTCACAGCTGACGATCTGGACAGAGTACAGGCCCCAACCACCAGCCTCAGCGCTGACGATCTGCACAGAGTACAGACCCCAACCATCAGCCTCAGAGCTGACGATCTGGACAGAGCACAGGCCCCAACCACCAGCCTCACAGCTGACGATCTGGACAGAGCACAGGCCCCAACCACCAGCCTCACAGCTGACGATCTGGACAGAGCACAGGCCCCAACCACCAGCCTCACAGCTGACGATCTGGACAGAGTACAGGCCCCAACCACCAGCCTCACAGCTGACGATCTGGACAGAATTCAGGCCCCAACCACCAGCTTCACAGCTGACGATCTGCACAGAGTACAGGCCCCAACCACCCAGCCTCACAGCTGACGATATGGACAGAGTACAGGCCCCAACCACCAGCCTCACAGCTGACGATCTGGACAGAGTACAGGCCCCAACCACCAGCCTCACAGCTGACGATCTGGACAGAGTACAGGCCCTAACCACCAGCCTCACAGCTGACGATCTGGACAGAGTACAGGCCCCAACCACCAGCCTCACAGCTGACGATCTGGACAGAGCACAGGCCTCAACCACCAGCCTCACAGCTGACGATCTGGACAGAGTTCAGGCCCCAACCACCAGCCTCACAGCTGACGATCTGCACAGAGTACAGGCCCCAACCACCAGCCTCACAGCTGACGATCTGCACAGAGTACAGGCCCCAACCACCAGCCTCAGCGCTGACGATCTGGACAGAGTACAGGCCCCAACCACCAGCCTCAGCGGTGACGATCTGGACAGAGTACAGACTCCTATCACCAGCCTCACAGCTGACGATCTGCACAGAGTACAGGCCCCAACCACCAGCCTCACAGCTGACGATCTGCACAGAGTACAGGCCCCAACCACCAGCCTCACAGCTGACGATCTGAACGGAGTACAGGCCCAACCACCAGCCTCACAGCTGACGATCTGCACAGAGTACAGGCCCCAACCACCAGTCTCACAGCTGACGATCTGCACAGAGTACAGGCCCCAACCACCAGTCTCAGCGCTGACGACTTGGACAGAGTACAGACCCCAACCACCAGCCTCACAGCTGACGATCTGAACGGAGTACAGGCCCCAACCACTCAGCCTCACAGCTGACGATCTGGACAGAGTACAGGCCCCAACACCAGCCTCACAGCTGACGATCTGGACAGAGTACAGGCCCCAACCACCAGCCTCAGCGCTGACGATCTGCACAGAGTACAGACCCCAACCATCAGCCTCAGAGCTGACGACTTGGACAGAGTACAGACCCCAACCACCAGCCTCACAGCTGACGATCTGGACAGAGTACAGACCCCAACCACCAGCCTCACAGCTGACGATCTGCACAGAGTACAGACCCCAACCACCAGCCTCACAGCTGACGATCTGCACAGAGTACAGGCCCCAACCACCAGCCTCACAGCTGACGATCTGCACAGAGCACAGGCCCCAACCACCAGTCTCACAGCTGACGATCTGCACAGAGCACAGACCCCAACCATCAGCCTCAGAGCTGACGATATGGACAGAGCACAGGCCCCAACCACCAGCCTCACAGCTGACGATCTGGACAGAGCACAGGCCCCAACCACCAGCCTCACAGCTGACGATCTGGACAGAGTACAGGCCTCAACCACCAGCCTCACAGCTGACGATCTGGACAGAGTACAGGCCCCAACCACCAGCCTCAGCGCTAACGATCTGGACAGAGTACAGGCCCCAACCACCAGCCTCAGTGCTGACGATCTGGACAGAGTGCAGACTCCAACCACCAGCCTCACAGCTGACGATCTGGACAGAGTACAGACTCCTACCACCAGCCTCACAGCTGACGATCTGGACAGAATTCAGGCCCCAACCACCAGCCTCACAGCTGACGATCTGGACAGAGTACAGGCCCCAACCACCAGCCTCAGCGCTGACGATCTGGACAGAGTACAGTCCCCAACCACCAGCCTCAGCGCTGACGATCTGCACAGATACAGACTCCTACCACCAGCCTCACAGTTGACGATCTGGACAGAGTACAGACTCCTACCACCAGCCTCACAGTTGACAATCTGGACAGAGTACAGACTCCTACCACCAGCCTCACAGTTGACGATCTGGACAGAGTACAGGTCCCAACCACCAGCCTCACAGCTGACGATCTGCACAGAGTACAGGCCCCAACCACCAGTCTCAGCGCTGACGACTTGGACAGAGTACAGACCCCAACCACCAGCCTCACAGCTGACGATCGGGACAGAGTACAGACCCCAACCACCAGCCTCACAGCTGACGATCTGCACAGAGTACAGGCCCCAACCACCAGTCTCAGCGCTGACGACTTGGACAGAGTACAGGCCCCAACCACCAGCCTCACAGCTGACGATCTGGACAGAGTACAGGCCCCAACCACCAGCCTCAGAGCTGACGATATGGACAGAGTACAGGCCCCAACCACCAGCCTCAGCGCTGACGATCTGAACGGAGTACAGGCCCCAACCACCAGCCTCAGCGCTGACGATCTGAACGGAGTACAGGCCCCAACCACCAGCCTCACAGCTGACGATCTGAACAGAGTACAGACTCCTACCACCAGCCTCACAGCTGACGATATGGACAGAGTACAGGCCCCAACCACCAGCCTCACAGCTGACGATCTGAACGGAGTACAGGCCCCAACCACCAGCCTCACAGCTGACGATCTGAACAGAGTACAGACTCCTACCACCAGCCTCACAGCTGACGATCTGGACAGAGTACAGACTCCTACCACCAGCCTCACAGCTGACGGTCTGGACAGAGTGCAGGTCCCAACCACCAGCCTCAGTGGTGACGATCTGGACAGAGTGCAGGCCCCAACGCTAACGATCTGCACAGAGTACAGACTCCTACCACCAGCCTCACAGCTGACGATCTGGACAGAGTACAGACTCCTACCACCAGCCTCACAGCTGACGATCTGGACAGAGTACAGACTCCTACCACCAGCCTCACAGTTGACGATCTGGACAGAGTACAGACTCCTACCACCAGCCTCACAGTTGACAATCTGGACAGAGTACAGGTCCCAACCACCAGCCTCACAGCTGACGATCTGCACAGAGTACAGGCCCCAACCACCAGTCTCAGCGCTGACGACTTGGACAGGTCAGACCCAACCACAGCCTCACAGCTGCAGATCGGGGCAGAGTACAGACCCCAACACCAGCCTCACAGCTGACGATCTCCCACCAGAGTACAGGCCCAACCACCAGTCTCAGCGGTGACGACTTGGTGACAGAGTGTCAGGCCCCAAACAACAGCCTCGCGTTGACGACTTGGACAGAGTAAGGCCTAACACCAGCCATCAGCGCTGACAACGACTTGGACAGAGTGCAGGCCCAACCACCAGCCTCTCAGTGACGTCAATTGGCAGTACAGGCCTCCAACCACCAGCCTCAGCCTGCATGACCGATTGAACAGAGTGCAGGCCACCAACACCTGCCTACAGCTGACGATCTGACACAGTACACGGCCCAACCACCAGCCCTCAGCCGCTGACGATCTGGAGAGTACAGGCCCCAACCACCAGCATCAGAGCTGACGATATGGCACGAGTACAGGCACCAACACTCAGCCTCAGCGCTGACGATTTCTGAACAGGACGTACAGGCCCCAACCCCCAGCCTACAAGCTGACGATCTCTGAACACGAGTAAGATCCCTTACCCACCAGCCTCACAGTTGACGATCTGGACAGATGTACAGACTCCTTCACCTAAGCCATCACAGCTGACGATTATGGACAGAGTACAGGCCCCAACCACCGCTCTCACTGCTGACGATCTGAACGGAGTACAAGGCCCCAAACCACAGCCTCACAGCTGACGATCTGCAACAGAGACAGATCTACCACCAGCCTCACAGTTGACGATCTGGACAGAGTCACAGGCCCCAACACTCAGCCTACAGACTGATGATCTGACAGGTTACAGACCCCCACACACACAGCCTCACACGTGACGATCTGGACAGGAGTACAGGCCTCAACCACCAGCCTCACAGCTGACGATCTGGACAGAGTACAGGCCCCAACCACCAGCCTCAGCGCTGACGATCTGCACAGAGTACAGCCCCAACCACCAGCCTCACAGCTGACGATCTGGACAGAGTACAGGCCCCAACCACCAGCCTCACAGCTGACGATCTGGACAGAGTACAGGCCCCAACCACCAGCTCACAGCTGACGATCTGGACAGAGTACAGGCCCCAACCACCAGCCTCAAGCTGACGATCTGGACAGAGTACAGGCCCCAACCATCAGCCTCACAGCTGACGATCTGGACAGAGTACAGACTCCTACCACCAGCCTCACAGTTGACAATCTGGACAGAGTGCAGACTCCTACCACCAGCCTCACAGCTGACGGTCTGGACAGAGTGCAGGTCCCAACCACCAGCCTCACAGCTGACGATCTGGACAGAGTACAGGCCCCAACCACCAGCCTCACAGCTGACGATCTGGACAGAGTACAGGCCCCAACCACCAGCCTCACAGCTGACGATCTGGACAGAGTACAGGCCCCAACCACCAGCCTCACAGCTGACGATCTGGACAGAGTACAGGCCCCAACCACCAGCCTCACAGCTGACGATCTGGACAGAGTACAGACTCCTACCACCAGCCTCACAGTTTGACGGTCTGGACAGAGTACAGGCCCCAACCACCAGCCTCAGTGGTGACGATCTGGACAGAGTGCAGGCCCCAACGCTAACGATCTGGACAGAGTAAAGACTCCTACCATCAGCCGCACAGCTGACGATCTGGCTAACTATTTTAAAGACAAAATTGACCTCATACGATGGGAAATTTCCTCTCAGCCTCAGAACATCAGGCTTTCTCCTCCCTCCTGCATTTCATCCAACTTTCGGTCTTTGATCCGGTCACAGAGGAAGAAGTCACCCGGCTTCTTGCATCTTCTCGCCCTACTACCTGCACCAGTGACCCTATTCTCTCACATCTTCTTCCATCCCTTTCTCCAGCTGTCACATCTCACCTAACTAAAATATTTAATCTTTCCTTCTCCTCCTTCACACATGCCAGAATTCACCCATTATTAAAAAAAAAACATCCCTTGACCAGAACTCTGCTGCTAACTACAGGCCGGTCTCTAATCTCCCCTTCATCTCTACACTCCTGGAACGACTGGTCCACTCCCGTATGATCCGCTGTTCTCTCTGACTATTTCGGGTGGGGTGGGGCAGCTCTCAGCTCTGCTGCATGCCAAAAACTCAATGCTTTTATTGTGTCAAAACGGCAGCAGCCAGTAATCGAAGGATACTATTTATTCAGGGTCTCTTCTGACAGATTCCCTTAAAGGGCCACACCCAGCTCAGAAAGTCTCCAGCAGAACTAAAAACATGCAACAATCCAATCAATATCTAAGACGAAGGGAAAGCTGCCAGTAAAGTCCCATTAGTGCCTCTCGACAGGAGCCCAATCCATAGACACAGGGGCCCGGGGCCCTCCTCACAAGTAACTGAACACCCAGGTGAATCAAGGGTCACAGAAGAGCCAAGGGGGAGGAGCCATAACATCCAATTCTTGTAGAGGATTCGGGGGGGGGGGGGGGGGGGTTCTTGATCCCGTTTTGTTATAACGGATTGGAGAGACGGCAGCTGTGAGATCACATTTGTATCTTTATGATATTTACATAAATATCTCTAGATTCTGATCGCAAAAAATAAAGCCTCTAATAAAGGCCCTCCAATAAAGGCCTCCAATAAAGGCCTCCATAAAGCCCTCCAATAAAGGCCCTCCAATAAAGGCCCTCCAATAAAGGCCCTCCAATAAAGGCCCTCCAATAAAGGCCTCCAATAAGGCCCTCAATAAAGCCCTCCAATAAGCCCTCAATAAAGCCCCTCAATAAAGGCCTCAATAAAGGCCCTCAATAAAGGCCCTCCAATAAAGCCCCTCCAATAAAGCCCCTCCAATAAAGCCCCTCAATAAAGCCCTCCAATAAAGCCCTCCAATAAAGCCTCCAATACCACACTGACACCTGGTGATCAGGTCAGAGGGACGGGGAGCGACTGGACACAGATCGGATCGTTTGTGTTAATCAGCAGCGATCGGAGCCGCCTCTGGTTGCTGCTCTTAGATGTCGGCTGTGTTATACAGACAAGCCCCTCACACTGCAGATCACAGCTGATGGGGGGGGCAGACTGTGATCATTTCATTATCGGAGTCGGAGGAGGGGACAAGCTATAGTTTTGGCCTTTTCTTCCCCCTGAAACAGATATCAATCCTCCAGTCGCAGCCGCGGAGTCGTCCTCCATCATCTCAGATTATTGATCTGCTGAACACTGAGCACTTACCACATCCTAATACAGTGAGGAGGGGGCGGACAGCAACCCCCATCATCCTCAGCCAATCTCTGCTCCTCCGTGATCTGGTCACTACAGTGAGGAACACAAGATCAAGAGGAAGGAGGAGATCTGTGCCGGGTCTTATTACAGAAGACATCACATGACCTGGGCGACCCTAATCATCCGCTGTATCAGTGACCTCTGACCTCTGCTTCTCCAGCTGTTATAACCAGCGCAGGCGGAGCTCATCGTGAAGTGACAGCAGCCGACATCATAAATCAGCAGCTCTGCCCTCACTGTGACTGACAGCTAAAGCCCTCAACATTTACTGACATGATTGACAGTTTCCCCATCCCCCAATAATCCGCAGCTTCTGCTCCAACATGACTGACAGCTCAGACCCAGCAGCTGACGACCCCACCGACTGACAGCTCAGACCCAGCAGCTGACGACCGCCACCGACTGACAGCTCAGACCCAACAGCTGACGACCGCCACCGACTTACAGCTCAGACCCAGCAGCTGACGACCGCCACCCACTGACAGCTCAGACCCAGCAGCTGACGACCGCCACCCACTGACAGCTCAGACCCAGCAGCTGACGACCGCCACCCACTGACAGCTCAGACCCAGCAGCTGACGACCGCCACCGACTTACAGCTCAGACCCAGCAGCTGACGACCGCCACCGACTGTCAGCTCAGACCCAGCAGCTGAAGACCGCCACCGACTGTCAGCTCAGATCCAGCAGCTGACGACCGCCACCGACTGTCAGCTCAGATCCAGCAGCTGACGACCGCCACCGACTGTCAGCTCAGATCCAGCAGCTGACGACCGCCACCGACTGTCAGCTCAGATCCAGCAGCTGACGACCGCCACCGACTGTCAGCTCAGACCCAGCAGCTGACGACCGCCACCGACTGTCAGCTCAGACCCAGCAGCTGACGACCGCCACCGACTGTCAGCTCAGACCCAGCAGCTGACGACCGCCACCGACTGTCAGCTCAGACCCAGCAGCTGACGACCGCCACCGACTGTCAGCTCAGATCCAGCAGCTGACGACCGCCACCGACTGTCAGCTCAGATCCAGCAGCTGACGACCGCCACCGACTGTCAGCTCAGACCCAGCAGCTGATGACCGCCACCGACTGTCAGCTCAGACCCAGCAGCTGACGACCGCCACCGACTGTCAGCTCAGACCCAGCAGCTGACGACCGCCACCGACTGTCAGCTCAGACCCAGCAGCTGACGACCGCCACCGACTGTCAGCTCAGACCCAGCAGCTGACGACCGCCACCAACTGACAGCTCAGACCCAGCAGCTGAGGACCACCACCGAGTGACAGCTCAGACCCAGCAGCTGACGACCGCCACCGACTGACAGCTCAGACCCAGCAGCTGACGACCACCACCGAGTGACAGCTCAGACCCAGCAGCTGACGACCGCCACCGACTGACAGCTCAGACCCAGCAGCTGACGACCACCACCGAGTGACAGCTCAGACCCAGCAGCTGATGACCGCCACAGACTGACAGCTCAGACCCAGCATATGATGACCGCCACAGACTGACAGCAACAACCCTGTCTTCTCTGATGTGACTGACAGCTCCAGAAACCCCCAATAATAGAGAGCTAGGAGCAAAAACATAACTGACAGCTCCGGTATCCCCCCTCTTTCCACTATGAATGACAGCTCCGGCCCCCTCCTCCCTCCAGGAGATTCTGCAGCAGTTCCGGCCCCTAACCCTCTGTGACCGACAGCTCTGCCCTCCCCCCTCTTTCCACTATGACTGACAGCTCTGCCCCGGGAGATTCTGCAGCAGCTCCGGCCCCTCCTCCCCTGTGAGGTTCTGCAGCAGCTCCGGCCCCCTCCTCCCCTGTGAGGTTCTGCAGCAGCTCCGGTCCCCTCCTCCCCTGTGAGGTTCTGCAGCAGCTCCGGTCCCCTCCTCCCCTGTGAGGTTCTGCAGCAGCTCCGGCCCCCTCCTCCCCTGTGAGGTTCTGCAGCAGCTCTGGCCCCTTCCTTCACCGTGAGGTTCTGCAGCAGCTCCGGCCCCTTCCTTCCCCGTGAGCTTCTGCAGCAGCTCCGGCCCCTTCCTTCCCTGTGAGCTTCTGCAGCAGCTCCGGCCCCCTCCTCCCCTGTGAGGTTCTGCAGCAGCTCCGGCCCCTTCCTCCCCTGTGAGGTTCTGCAGCAGCTCCTCCCCCTCCTCCCTGTGAGGTTCTGCAGCAGCTCCGACCCCCTCCTTCCCTGTGAGGTTCTGCAGCAGCTCCGCCCCCTTCCATCACTGTAAGGTTCAGCAGCAGCTCCGGCTCCCTCCTCCCCTGTGAGGTTCTGCAGCAGCTCCGCCCCCTTCCATCACTGTAAGGTTCAGCAGCAGCTCCGGCCCCTCCTCCCCTGTGAGGTTCTGCAGCAGCTCCGGCCCCCTCCTCCCCACTGGAGGTTCAGCAGCAGCTCCGGCCCCCTCCTCCCCTGTGAGGTTCTGCAGCAGCTCCGGCCCCCTCCTCCCCTGTGAGGTTCTGCAGCAGCTCCGGCCCCCTTCTCCCCACTGGAGGTTCAGCAGCAGCTCCTCCCCCTCCTCCCCTGTGAGGTTCTGCAGCAGCTCCGGCACCCTCTTCCCCTGTGAGGTTCTGCAGCAGCTCCGGCCCCCTCCTCCCCACTGGAGGTTCAGCAGCAGCTCCGGCCCCCTCCTCCCCTGTGAGGTTCTGCAGCAGCTCCGGCCCCCTCCTCCCCTGTGAGGTTCTGCAGCAGCTCCGGCCCCCTCCTCCCCTGTGAGGTTCTGCAGCAGCTCCGGCCCCCTCCTCCCCACTGGAGGTTCAGCAGCAGCTCCTCCCCCTCCTCCCCTGTGAGGTTCTGCAGCAGCTCCGGCACCCTCTTCCCCTGTGAGGTTCTGCAGCAGCTCCGGCCCCCTCCTCCCCCTGTGAGGTTGTGCAGCAGCTCCGGCCCCTCCCTCCCCCTGTGAGGTTGTGCAGCAGCTCCAGCCCCCTCCTCCCCCTGTGAGGTTCTGCAGCAGCTCCGGCACCCTCTTCCCCTGTGAGGTTCTGCAGCAGCTCCGGCCCCCTCCTCCCCACTGGAGGTTCAGCAGCAGCTCCTCCCCCTCCTCCCGTGAGGTTCTGCAGCAGCTCCGGCACCCTCTTCCCCTGTGAGGTTCTGCAGCAGCTCCGGCCCCCTCCTCCCCTGTGAGGTTCTGCAGCAGCTCCTCCCCTCCTCCCTGTGAGGTTCTGCAGCAGCTGTGTCTCAGTACTGACCGTGGTTGTCCTTCTGGCCGATGCTGTGGCTCCGGATGAGGGAGGACAGGCGGCGGATGTCGGCCTTGTACACGCACTCGTGCACCGGGTGTCCGCTCTCCCGGTCGCCGTCTCCGGGGGCTATGCTAGGGTTGGAGGGGGCGCGGATCAGCCGGTGGTTGCTGAAGCTGCGGCTGCTCCGGTTCTTGCGGGTGAAGGTGCCCCCGGCCGTCGCCTCCTCGTCCGGCTCCAGCAGCTCCTCATCTTTGCTCGGTTTGTGGTCCCGGCGGAGGGAGCGGATCTTCTCTCCGGTCATTGAGGCAGCGGAGACGGGGAACAACAAGGGACGAAGCGCGGTCCGCCCGGAGCCTGAGGCTCACACCGGGGATCTCCGCCCGCGGTCACCGCGCATCCTCCTCATACACAAACACCGGCGGCGGCACCGACAACTCGGCTACATCGGGGGGCGGGGACTACAACCAGTGACGTCAGCACCCACGGCGGCGCCTGCGCACTGCGCTCCCACACACAGTGACAGGGGGCGGCGCGTTCTAGTGACGTCATACGCATGCGCAGTCCGCTGTGGAGTGGGCGGTCGCAGATTACTGACGTCACAGGATGTGGTGATGGTGAGTGACGGTCATTGACGCTGTGCGGTGCACATTCCTGTGGTCTGCACATCTGCTGAGGATTCAGGGTCATCTACAACCGACCACAGGCAGAGGGCGGCATAATGGGCTGTAAACAACATGTGACCCAGAGCAACCAATCAGATTACAGCTCTTATGATTACAGCACCAGTTCACAATGAAAGCAGTGATCTGATTGGCTGCGCGGGGTCTGAGGCTCCATCACTGCGGGAGCAGATCTCCCCGGACGGTGGACGGAAAAATGGGAACACAACGTCCGCCAGTGTGAGGAACACGACAGCCGCCAGTGTGAGGTGCTGGGCTTATTTATGACCCAGAAACATAAATCTCCGGGTCAGAACGGCCATAACTGGCGTGACGCCTCTCCCACTGACTGCGCCATCTTACCCTCACCACTGACTGCAGCCATCTTACTCCTCTCACCACTGACTGCAGCCATCTTACTCCTCTCACCACTGACTGCAGCCATCTTACTCTCTCACCCCTGACTGCAGCCATCTTTACTCCTCTCACCACTGACTGCAGCCATCTTACTCCTCTCACCACTGACTGCAGCCATCTTTACTCCTCTCACACTGACTGCAGCCATCTTTCCTCTCACCACTGACTGCAGCCATCTTTACTCCTCTCACCACTGACTGCAGCCATCTTTACTCCTCTCACCACTGACTGCGCCATCTTTACTCCTCTCACCACTGACTGCAGCCATCTTACTCCTCTCACCACTGACTGCGGGCCATCTTACTCCTCTCACCACTGACTGCGGCCATCTTACTCCTCTCACCACTGACTGCGGCATCTTACTCCTCTCACCACTGACTGCGGCCATCTTACTCCTCTCTGAGACTAGTGACATGGTACTCATGTAGTATCCATTACTCAGTGAGTAGTGCACATTAGGTTACTGTACAGTGAGGTTAGTACACATTAGTTACATGTACAGTGAGGATAGTGCACATTAGGTTACTGTACAGTGAGTTAGTGCACATTAGGTTACATGTACAGTGAGGTTAGTACACATTAGGTTACTGTACAGTGAGGTTAGTGCACATTAGGTTACATGTACATGTTGATGGTTACTGTACAAGTTAGGCACATTAGGTTCATGTACATGAGGTTGCACATTAGGTTACTGTACAGTGAGGTTAGTGCACATTAGGTTACTGTACAGTGAGGTTAGTGCACAGTTACTGTACAGTGAGGTTAGTCACTTAGTTATGTACAGTGAGGTTAGTACACATTAGGTTACTGTACAGTGAGGTTAGTGCACATTAGGTTACATGTACAGTGAGGTTAGTGCACATTAGGTTACTGTACAGTGAGGTTAGTGCACATTAGGTTACATGTACAGTGAGGTTAGTGCACATTAGGTTACTGTACAGGGAGGTTAGTGCACATTAGGTTACTGTACAGTGAGGTTAGTGCACATTAGGTTACTGTACAGTGAGGTTAGTGCACATTAGGTTACTTGTACAGGGAGGTTAGTGCACATTAGGTTACTGTACAGGGAGGTTAGTGCACATTAGGTTACTGTACAGGAGGTTAGTGCACATTAGGTTACTGTACAGGGAGGTTAGTGCACATTAGGTTACTGTACAGTGAGGTTAGTGCACATTAGGTTACTGTACAGGGAGGTTAGTGCACATTAGGTTGTACTGTTAGACATTAGGTCTGTTAGGTGTCACATTAGGTTACTGTACAGTGAGGTTAGTGCACATTAGGTTACTGTACAGTGAGGTTAGTGCACATTAGGTTACTGTACAGTGAGGTTAGTGCACATTAGGTTACATGTACAGTGAGGTTAGTGCACATTAGGTTACTGTACAGTGAGGTTGTGCACATTAGGTTACATGTACAGTGAGGTTAGTGCACATTAGGTTACATGTACAGTGAGGTTAGTGCACATTAGGTTAATGTACAGTGAGGTTAGTGCAATTAGGTTACTGTACAGTGAGGTTAGTGCACATTAGGTTACTGTACAGTGAGGTTAGTGCACATTAGGTTACTGTACAGTGAGGTTAGTGCACATTAGGTTACTGTACAGTGAGGTTAGTGCACATTAGGTTACATGTACAGTGAGGTTAGTGCACATTAGGTTACTGTACAGTGAGGTTAGTGCACATTAGGTTACTGTACAGTGAGGTTAGTGCACATTAGGTTACTGTACAGTGAGGTTAGTGCACATTAGGTTACTGTACAGTGAGGTTAGTGCACATTAGGTTACTGTACAGTGAGGTTAGTGCACATTAGGTTACTGTACAGTGAGGTTAGTGCACAGTTAGGTTACATGTACAGTGAGGTTAGTGCACTTAGGTTACTGTACAGTGAGGTTAGTGCACTTAGGTTACTGTACAGTGATGAGTTAGTTTCGTAGTGGCACATTAGGTTACTGTACAGGGAGGTTAGTGCACATTAGGTTACTGTACAGTGAGGTTAGTGCACATTAGGTTACTGTACAGTGAGGTTAGTGCACATTAGGTTACATGTACAGTGAGGTTAGTGCACATTAGGTTACTGTACAGTGAGGTTAGTGCACATTAGGTTACTGTACAGTGAGGTTAGTGCACGTTAGGTTACATGTACAGTGAGGTTAGTGCACATTAGGTTACATGTACAGTGAGGTTAGTGCACTTAGGTTACATGTACAGTGAGGTTAGTGCACATTAGGTTACATGTACAGTGAGGTTAGTGCACATTAGGTTACATGTACAGTGGGGGTTAGTGCACATTAGGTTACTGTACAGTGAGGTTAGTGCACATTAGGTTACTGTACAGGAGGTTAGTGCACATTAGGTTACATGTACAGTGAGGTTAGTGCACATTAGGTTACTGTACAGTGAGGTTAGTGCACATTAGGTTACTGTACAGTGAGGTTAGTGCACTTAGGTTACATGTACAGTGAGGTTAGTGCACATTAGGTTCACTGTACAGTGAGGTTAGTGCACATTAGGCTTACATGTACAGTGAGGTTAGTGCACTTAGGTTACATGTACAGTGAGGTTAGTGCACATTAGGTTACTGTACAGTGAGGTTAGTGCACATTAGGTTACTGTACAGTGAGGCTAGTGCACATTAGGTTACTGTACAGTGAGGTTAGTGCACGTTAGGTTACATGTACAGTGAGGTTAGTGCACGTTAGGTCACTGTACAGTGAGGTTAGTGCACATTAGGTTACATGTACAGTGAGGTTAGTGCACTTAGGTTACATGTACAGTGAGGTTAGTGCACGTTAGGTTACTGTACAGTGAGGTTAGTGCACGTTAGGTTACATGTACAGTGAGGTTAGTGCACGTTAGGTTACATGTACAGTGAGGTTAGTGCACATTAGGTTACTGTACAGGGAGGTTAGTGCACATTAGGTTACTGTACAGTGAGGTTAGTGCACATTAGGTTACTGTACAGTGAGGTTAGTGCACGTTAGGTTACTGTACAGTGAGGTTAGTGCACATTAGGTTACTGTACAGTGAGGTTAGTGCACGTTAGGTTACTGTACAGTGAGGTTAGTGCACGTTAGGTTACATGTACAGTGAGGTTAGTGCACGTTAGGTTACATGTACAGTGAGGTTAGTGCACGTTAGGTTACTGTACAGTGAGGTTAGTGCATGTTAGGTTACATGTACAGTGAGGTTAGTGCACATTAGGTTACTGTACAGGGAGGTTAGTGCACATTAGGTTACATGTACAGTGAGGTTAGTGCACATTAGGTTACTGTACAGGGAGGTTAGTGCACATTAGGTTACATGTACAGTGAGGTTAGTGCACATTAGGTTACTGTACAGTGAGGCTAGTGCACATTAGGTTACTGTACAGTGAGGTTAGTGCACGTTAGGTTACATGTACAGTGAGGTTAGTGCACATTAGGTCACTGTACAGTGAGGTTAGTGCACATTAGGCTACATGTACAGTGAGGTTAGTGCACATTAGGTTACATGTACAGTGAGGTTAGTGCACATTAGGTTACATGTACAGTGAGGTTAGTGCACATTAGGTTACTGTACAGTGAGGCTAGTGCACATTAGGTTACTGTACAGTGAGGTTAGTGCACGTTAGGTTACATGTACAGTGAGGTTAGTGCACGTTAGGTCACTGTACAGTGAGGTTAGTGCACATTAGGTTACATGTACAGTGAGGTTAGTGCACATTAGGTTACATGTACAGTGAGGTTAGTGCACGTTAGGTTACTGTACAGTGAGGTTAGTGCACGTTAGGTTACATGTACAGTGAGGTTAGTGCACGTTAGGTTACATGTACAGTGAGGTTAGTGCACGTTAGGTTACTGTACAGTGAGGTTAGTGCACGTTAGGTTACTGTACAGTGAGGTTAGTGCACGTTAGGTTACTGTACAGTGAGGTTAGTGCACGTTAGGTTACTGTACAGTGAGGTTAGTGCACGTTAGGTTACATGTACAGTGAGGTTAGTGCACGTTAGGTTACTGTACAGTGAGGTTAGTGCACGTTAGGTTACTGTACAGTGAGGTTAGTGCACGTTAGGTTACATGTACAGTGAGGTTAGTGCACGTTAGGTTACATGTACAGTGAGGTTAGTGCACGTTAGGTTACATGTACAGTGAGGTTAGTGCACATCAGGTTACTGTACAGTGAGGTTAGTGCACGTTAGGTTACTGTACAGTGAGGTTAGTGCACGTTAGGTTACTGTACAGTGAGGTTAGTGCACGTTAGGTTACATGTACAGTGAGGTTAGTGCACATTAGGTTACATGTACAGTGAGGTTAGTGCACGTTAGGTTACTGTACAGTGAGGTTAGTGCACGTTAGGTTACTGTACAGTGAGGTTAGTGCACGTTAGGTTACATGTACAGTGAGGTTAGTGTACGTTAGTTTACATGTACAGTGAGGTTAGTGCATATTAGGTTACATGTACAGTGAGGTTAGTGCACATTAGGTTACTGTACAGTGAGGTTAGTGCACGTTAGGTTACTGTACAGTGAGGTTAGTGCACGTTAGGTTACATGTACAGTGAGGTTAGTGCACGTTAGGTTACATGTACAGTGAGGTTAGTGCACGTCAGGTTACTGTACAGTGAGGTTAGTGCACGTTAGGTTACTGTACAGTGAGGTTAGTGCACGTTAGGTTACTGTACAGTGAGGTTAGTGCACGTTAGGTTACTGTACAGTGAGGTTAGTGCACGTTAGGTTACATGTACAGTGAGGTTAGTGCACGTTAGGTTACATGTACAGTGAGGTTAGTGTACGTTAGTTTACATGTACAGTGAGGTTAGTGCATATTAGGTTACATGTACAGTGAGGTTAGTGCATATTAGGTTACATGTACAGTGAGGTTAGTGCACATTAGGTTACATGTACAGTGAGGTTAGTGCACATTAGGTTACATGTACAGTGAGGTTAGTACACAGGTTACTGTACAGTGAGGTTAGTGCACATTAGGTTACTGTACAGTGAGGTTAGTGCACATTAGGTTACATGTACAGTGAGATTAGTGCACATTAGGTTACATGTACAGTGAGGTTAGTGCACATTAGGTTACATGTACAGTGAGATTAGTACACATTAGGTTACATGTACAGTGAGGTTAGTGCACATTAGGTTACATGTACAGTGAGGTTAGTGCACATTAGGTTACATGTACAGTGAGGTTAGTGCACATTAGGTTACATGTACAGTGAGGTTAGTGCACATTAGGTTAATGTACAGTGAGTTTAGTGCACATTAGGTTACTGTACAGTGAGGTTAGTGCACATTAGGTTACATGTACAGTGAGTTTAGTGCACATTAGGTTACTGTACAGTGGGGTTAGTGCACGTTAGGTTACATGTACAGGGAGGTTAGTGCACATTAGGTTACTGTACAGTGAGGTTAGTGCACATTAGGTTACATGTACAGTGAGGTTAGTGCACATTAGGTTACATGTACAGTGAGGTTAGTACACATTAGGTTACATGTACAGTGAGGTTAGTGCACATTAGGTTACTGTACAGTGAGGTTAGTGCACATTAGGTTACTGTACAGTGAGGTTAGTGCACATTAGGTTACATGTACAGTGAGGTTAGTGCACATTAGGTTACTGTACAGTGAGGTTAGTACACATTAGGTTACTGTAAAGTGAGGTTAGTGCACATTAGGTTACTGTACAGTGAGGTTAGTGCACATTAGGTTACATGTACAGTGAGGTTAGTGCACATTAGGTTACATGTACAGTGAGGTTAGTGCACATTAGGTTACATGTACAGTGAGGTTAGTGCACATTAGGTTACATGTACAGTGAGGTTAGTGCACATTAGGTTACTGTACAGTGAGGTTAGTGCACATTAGGTTACATGTACAGTGAGGTTAGTGCACATTAGGTTACTGTACAGTGAGGTTAGTGCACATTAGGTTACTGTATAGTGAGGTTAGTGCACATTAGGTTACTGTACAGTGAGGTTAGTGCACATTAGGTTACTGTACAGTGAGGTTAGTGCACATTAGGTTACTGTACAGTGAGGTTAGTGCACATTAGGTTACTGTACAGTGAGGTTAGTGCACATTAGGTTACTGTACAGTGAGGTTAGTGCACATTAGGTTACTGTACAGTGAGGTTAGTGCACATTAGGTTACATGTACAGTGAGGTTAGTGCACGTTAGGTTACTGTACAGTGAGGTTAGTGCACATTAGGTTACTGTACAGTGAGGTTAGTGCACATTAGGTTACTGTACAGTGAGGTTAGTGCACATTAGGTTACTGTACAGTGAGGTTAGTGCACATTAGGTTCTATGTTGGATGTACACAGAGATTTTAGAAATAGCCCGGACAGCCCCTTTAATGGTAATAGTCAAGCAATGTTACCCCCAGGGATCTATATGACATCACGTTGTGAAAATTACAGAAGAAAATGGGCATAATGAGAGGCAGATTATGTGGGCAATCAAACTGCTAAGAAAGGCTCCTGGCAGCGGGCGCAGGCAGGTGTCACTGTTATATATGTGCAAACACATTTACTGAGATATCACGAGACATGAGGGGAGAAGGTGGCAGCGCTGGGTAAGCAGCAGATGGGCAGCAGGCGGCAGCTTCCGCAAACCTTTATTCTTCCCGCATGAAAAGACGACGGAGGAGTTTACTGAGGCAGAAGAAGACACGGGGCCCCTGGAATCAGCGAGAGACGCCATCTGTAGTGACGCACGCGGGAAACAAATGTATCGTAGTATGAACGGTCGTGGTATATTCCATACATGCACATATCGGGGAGGACGCAAGTCATATCAGCTGTATCTTCTTCTATAATAATCATGTACGGTCATGGACAAACGTGTTGACACCCTTGAAATTGTTCCAGAAATTGAAGCATTTCGCCCAGAGAGTTATTGCCGTTACACGAGTTTTGTTTTACACGTTTATTTCCTTTGTGTGTAACAAAACAACACCAAAAAATCTGGAAAAAAGGACAAATTGGACATAATTTAACAGAAAGCCCAAAATGGTCTGGACAGAATTGCTGGCACCTTAGGCCGGCTTCACTCTATGTTTTTGGGCTGTCCGTGGGGATCCTTGTGTTGTCAGGATCCCCACGGACAGCCACGGATCCACACGGATCCCTGCAATCGGATGGCAAATAGCCATCCATATCCAATCCGATGCAGGATCCGTGTGGATCCTGTTCTCTCTGCCTGTCCCTGCATCTTCTCTATCTGTCCCTGTCACTCCCTGTCTGTCCCTCCTCTCTCTCTGCTCTCCTCTATCCTCCCTCCTGTCCTCTCCCCTCTGTTATGTGAAAAATAAAAAAAAACTCCTCCCAGAGGATACTTTACCTTTCGCCGGCTGCGGGGATGTGACAGTTACCATCTGGTGGCAGAAAGGACCTCTCGTGATGTCACTGAGCCGGTCACCTGACGTGTCAGCTGATCGGCTCTGTGACATCAACACAGGTCCCTGCAGCCACCAGATGGTGACTGCCACATCCCCACAGCCGGCGGAAGGTAAAGTATCCTCTGGGAGGAGTTTTTTTATTTTTCACATACCGGAGGGAAGAGGACAGGCCGAAAGATAGAGGAGAGCAGAGATAGAGGAGGGTCAGACAGGGAGACACAGGGAGTGACAGGGTTATGCACTGAGCACTGCCTCTGGGCATGCTCAGTACATAATCACGGAGCAGACATCGGATCCGATGTCCATAGGCTCCCATTGTGTAGCCCTATGGACAATCACAGATCCATCACAGATCCGTGGTGTCCGATTTTAGTCACGAACACCAAAATCGCAGCAGACTACGGATTGTGTATAAATCGGATGGCAAAAAGGACACATCCGAGCACAATCCGAGCCCATAAGGATACATAGGAGCAAAAATCGCATCCGAGTCTATCCAATTTAACACAGATAGACTCGGATGCATCATAAGCGCAGTGTGAAGCCAGCCGTACCTGACAGTTAATCAGGGGACTGTATGGGTGAGATGTTCCGGTCCATCGGCGTCAAGGTTCAGACAATTATCGCATCTTTCCTTATGTATTTGGCCAATTTTTGAAATGATTGAAAACCCCTTTAATTACTTTATTTTATTATTTTTAAAGTATGAATTTACTAAAGCTGACCAAGTGAAGGATTTTATAGCAATGAAGTATGATCCATAGTATCATAGTATCATTATCATAGATACATAGTATCAATCAGTGGCGTAACTTGAAGTTCAGGGGCCATGATGCAAAGGCTTCAATTCAGGGGCCCCCAATTATTGTATCTTTAATAGCATTGGTCTTTTTCTATAGGCCAAAGAGACTTTTGGGGCCCCTAGGCTCCAGGGCCACGCTCGTGCCTGTTGTAGTTACGCCCCTGGTATCAATGTATGATCGGTTCGACCCCGGGACGTCTGTTCTGCTGATTGCTGGGATACAGAGGATGAACCCAATCAATGGCAAGTGAATGTTGCCTTCCTGGAAATCCTTGTAAAGTATCATGGCCATAAAGATTGTGAAAATCATTAACGACTGACCCTGCGGCTGTTGTCACCTGCTATGGATTGCTTTGTGTTACTTATACATTGATGTGCAGTATGTGCAGACCCCTGACAGCCATCGGTTTGGCCGGATCTCAGGATTTGGACTATCCCTATAAAACCGCCATGTCTTACGTTATGATGGTGACGGCTGACCAATCCTATTATCCTCCATCAGTGCCACAATCATTACAGATTAATGCATCTCAATACATGAATGGTTAAATCACAGCCGTGGGTAATCCTGCTGGCACAGCATTTGTGCCCGCAGGAACGTTCAGGATGATGCAATGTGTCCAAATGTATTAACTGGTCATAGAAGTTTCAATAAACGTTACATAAATCATTAATAACAGAAATTAAAAGAAACTATGTGATATTTCTGATCAGAGAAATCTACTTGTTTCTCCACTTAGAAGCCACTTCTCCCCAGCACTCTCCTATGAAAAATAATCTAATAAAGTCCATGAAGATGGGAGGAGGATGAGCTCGGAGCAGAGTGCAGGGGAGGCACAGATTGTGTTGCTTTTTATCAAGTGTTTATCTCACCCCAGAGCTGGATTCACAGCTTCACTGCTCAGTACTGCTGAATAATGTCCTCTGTGTTGCTGCAGAATAGTAAGTGTTTAATGTGAGTCCAGTGATGTATTTACAGCTACACTGCTTAGTACTGCTGTGTAATGCTTTCAATGCTGCTGGACAATGATCTAATCCAGAACTGGATTCACAGCTACATTTCATTCCATATCCTCCATCCTGCTAGTAATTTATCTTACCCCAGAATTGCACCCAAGCATTAGATTCATAGCTACACTACTCAGTACGGCTGTATAAAGTTCCCCATGTTGCCTTTTTTCTGACAAAGCCAGTGCTCCACGAAGCCAGCGCTTCTTTACAAAATTCTTTATTTCACCATTCTCCAGTGCAACGTTTTGATCTTTATAATTGAGGTCTTTCTCAGGGTGGGTGCACACATCACTAGGGGGACACAAAGCACTGGTGGAGGGCACACAGCACTGGGGGCAAATGCATCACTGGAGGGTACAGGAATCACTGGGGGGTCACACAGTACTGGGGGGGGGCACACAGTACTGAAGGGCCCACAGCACTGTGGGGCACAGGCATCACTGGGTGGGGACAGGAATCACTGGAGGGCACACAGTACTGGGGGGGGGGGGGCGCACACATCACGGGAGACACACAGTACTGAAGGGCACACAGCACTGGGGGGCACACGTCATTGGGGGCACACATCATGGGGGGCACTCATCACTGGAGGGGCACACATCATTGGGGGGGCACATAGTACGGGGGGCACACAGTACTGGGGGGACAGGAATCACTGTGGGGCACAGGCATCACTGGGGGGACAGGAATCACTGTGGGGCACAGGCATCACTGGAGGGACAGGAATCACTGTGGGGCACATGCATCACTGGGGGGACAGGAATCACTGTGGGGCACATGCATCACTGGGGGGACAGGAATCACTGTGGGGCACATAGTACTGGGGGGAATAGTCATCACTCGGAGGGGAAGAGGAATCACTGGGGGGCACAGAGAACACCAGGAGGCACATGTAAGTACTTGGGAACTCAGGCATCACTGGAGGGCACATGCAGATACCGTCGGCCACTGCTGCAGCAGCCACTTCTCTCTAGTACGGAGCCGCGCATTGTGCGCTAACCCCGCCCACAAAGTGCATGCTCACAGCTAGCGTAAGGTCGTAATCCTTCAGCATTGGACCCTGCACTTGGGGATTAAAGGGCCGGCAGCCAGGAATACACGGCTAATGCCCGAGCACTGCAGACCCCCGAAATCAGCCCGGGGACCACATAAAGGTTCCTCACCCCTGATCTAGAGACAAGACGCGAATGCTACAATCATGGACGCCTCTTGCGTGTGCAAGTTCCTTGCGAGATCATGATTTATTTGAAGTTTTGTAAACGCCGGAGGCACCGGTGGAATTTCAACCCGAGACGTTCTCAGAAATAAACCATTAATATTCAAGTATTTACATGCACATAAAATGTAAGAAACAATCAACAGTATATGAAGATAACTAGTTTTATTTTTTGCATTGTATCTCTAATGGTACCTTTACACGCCGCAACGGCAGGCTGGATACATCCCGCTACAGGCTACAAATGTAGCTTGTAGCGCCAATATCGCCCGTCGTAGCGGCGTCTGAAGACGTGACGCTGCAGCCGGCAACAGATACATCTGTTTCCTAGGTCTGCTCGAAAACTGATGGCTACAACGCCGATGGTAGCGAGCTGTATCGGCGTGTAAAGAGGCAATGGAAGGGAACTCTGGACACCCGGGGCTGTAGCTGCAATGTAGCTAAGGCGTGACCCAGGCTCTGGGATACCGCGCCCCATCAGCGATCATTGGTGGAAGCTCCTGCATGACGATTGGTAGTCACTGCCTAGGGCGGCATATTTAAGGAGCTGACCAGTCACACTACACAATCGCTCGAGCGTGCTGTATTAACCAGCCTCCTGCGATGCCTGGCCAATCAGGATGATATTGCGCCGTCCTATCATCGTACGGACAGCTCGTAAGCCAAGATTGTGGCACGCCTATGTGCTGTCCCTGCTGTACCAGGTCCGCCCATATTAGCTTGTTGTAGCGCTGTGTAAATGTGGTACGCTAAGCTACAGATACATCCGGCGATGTATCTAGCTATAGATGTAGCGTAGCGTAGCGCACCTTATGGCGGCGTGTAAAGAGGGTGCGTTGACCGTTTGTAGCCGTTTGAGCGTGCTCGTGCACGTGAAGTAGCGGGATGTATCCAGCCTGCCGTCGCGGCGTGTAAAGGTACCTTAAAGGTACCGTCACACGGGGAGATATCGCCGGCGATGTTGCCGGCAACTGAGGGGCGTGGCCAGGTTGCTGTGACATCGCCGGCGAATTGCCGCGTGTGACAGGGCGATAATCAGGCGATGAATCGCCTGAGTAACATCGCCAGGTTTCCCAACAACGTTGGGAAACCTGGCGATGTTGGTCAGGCGATCATGCCTGATCGCCCTGTGTAACGCGGCAACCTGCAATGTTGCGGGCGATTCCGCCTATTTACAACATTGCGAGCGATAGCCGCGGCAACTAGCCGGCGACATCGCCGTTAAGTTGCTCAGTCTGACATCTCACCGGCGATGTTGTCAGGGATGCGCGCTCCCGCGATCGCCGGCAACATCACCGGCGATATGTCCCCGTGTGACGGTACCTTTATAGGCGGCCGTCACACGGTTCAATATTGCGAATGATATCGTTTAAGTGATCTGCTTTTTGATCGCTAAGCGATATCGTTTGTGCATCGCTGCGTGCAATCAAGCGATTTTACAATGTAAAATCGCTTGATCGCTAGATCGCAGATATGAGAGCCGGAGCTCAGATCTAGCGATGAACGCTTGAACAATCTGCTTCATCGTGGTGTATGACACCACGATGAACGATCTCCCAGCAGCAGAGCCTATGCTGGGAGATGGTATCTATGGTAAACGTCGGGTTACTAAGCGCCGCGCGGCACCTAGTAACCCGATGTGTACCATAGTTACCAGCGATCTCGCTGGCCCACATCGCTGGTGAGTCTGTCTGTGTAACATCTCACCCGCGATGTGAGCGATATCGTTAGCGATCGCGCGTGCACGTGATCGCTAACAATATCGCTCACGATATAGATACATGTGACGGCCGCCTTATACTGTATTTTATTGTTACATTGTATCTCTTAAGGCCGGTTTACACGTTGCGATGTCCCAGCGATCCGACCAACGATCGAGATCGCTGGGGCATTGCTATCTGATCGCTGGTGAGCTGTCACAAAGGCAAAATCACCAGCGACCCGTGTAACGACCTCAACATCGTGGAAAAGAATATAAACTATTTTTTCCACGATATCGAGTTCCCGCTACACTGGGGTAAGCAGGAGAACGCTGGTAACCAAGGTAGACATCGGGTTGCTAAGCGGGAGAACGCTGGTAACCAGGGTACACATCGGGTTACTAAGCGGGAGAACGCTGGTAACCAGGGTACACATCGGGTTACTAAGCAGAGCGCTGCGCTTAGTAACCCCGATGTTTACCCTGGTTACCAGAGTTCTCCCGCTTAGTAACCCGATGTGTACCCTGGTTACCAGGGAACACATCGGGTTGCTAGTTGCTGCCCCTGTCACACATGGCAATGCATGCGTAACAGCGGCAGACCAGGGACCGAAAAACGTCCCTGGCCATTCTGCAACGATCAGCAATCAGGGAGGTGATCACTAATCGTTGCGGGATGTCACACGCAGCGACGTCGCTGCAACTTCACAAGTTGCAGCAACATGGTTAGCGATGTCGCTACGTGTAAATCGGCCTTTAGGCTATGTTCACACTGGGCATTTTTCCTTTAGTTTTATGCAAATCCATGCTAATACACAAACAGAATTTTCATTCCTAGCAAAACCCGTGTGATTCTGCAGCAGTCGTGCTCACACATTATTTTTTTTCCTAATGGAAATGCTTGATTTTTGCTACGTTTTTGAAAGTATGAGTGTCAATTCTTTCAGTATTTTTGCAGCGTTTTCCACTTATATTAATTAATGAGTGCAAAAATGCAGAAATGACCCACAACAAAAATGCACAAGATAATGCAGGTTATTTACTGCCAAGAAATGTTTATTTAATAACAAAACGTCAAGTTTTGATGCAGAAAAAAATGCAACAAAAATACCCCATGTGAACATATCCGGCGTAGCAGCTCAGTGGTTAGCACTGTATATGGTGGCTCAGTGGTTGGCACTGTATACGGTGGCTCAGTGGTTAGCACTGTATACGGTGGCTCAGTGGTTAGCACTGTATATGGTGGCTCAGTGGTTAGCACTGTATATGGTGGCTCAGTGGTTAGCACTGTATGGTGGCTCAGTGGTTAGCACTGTACACGGTGGCTCAGTGGTTAGCACTGTATATGGTGGCCCAGTGGTTAGCACTGTATATGGTGGCTCAGTGGTTAGCACTGTACATGATGGCTCAGTGGTTAGCACTGTATACGGTGGCTCAGTGGTTAGCACTGTATACGGTGGCTCAGTGGTTAGCACTGTATATGGTGGCTCAGTGGTTAGCACTGTATATGGTGGCTCAGTGGTTAGCACTGTATATGGTGGCTCAGTGGTTAGCACTGTATATGGTGGCTCAGTGGTTAGCACTGTATATGGTGGCTCAGTGGTTAGCACTGTATATGGTGGCTCAGTGGTTAGCACTGTATATGGTGGCTCAGTGGTTAGCACTGTATATGGGGGCTCAGTGGTTAGCACTGTATACGGTGGCTCAGTGGTTAGCACTGTATACGGTGGCTCAGTGGTTAGCACTGTATATGGTGGCTCAGTGGTTAGCACTGTATATGGTGGCTCAGTGGCTAGCACTGTATATGGTGGCTCAGTGGTTAGCACTGTATATGGTGGCTCAGTGGTTAGCACTGTATATGGTGGCTCAGTGGTTAGCACTGTATATGGTGTCTCAGTGGTTAGCACTGTATACTGTGGCTCAGTGGTTAGCAATGTATATGGTGGCTCAGTGGTTAGCACTGTATATGATGGCTCAGTGGTTAGCACTGTACACGGTGGCTCAGTGGTTAGCACTGTATACGGTGGCTCAGTGGTTAGCACTGTATATGGTGGCTCAGTGGTTAGCACTGTATATGGTGGCTCAGTGGTTAGCACTGTATATGGTGGCTCAGTGGTTAGCACTGTATGGTGGCTCAGTGGTTAGCACTGTATGGTAGCTCAGTGGTTAGCACTGTATACGGTGGCTCAGTGGTTAGCACTGTATACGGTGGCTCAGTGGTTAGCACTGTATATGGTGGCTCAGTGGTTAGCACTGTATATGGTGGCTCAGTGGTTAGCACTGTATATGGTGGCTCAGTGGTTAGCACTGTATATGGTGGCTCAGTGGTTTGCACTGTATATGGTGGCTCAATGGTTTGCACTGTATATGGTGGCTCAGTGGTTAGCACTGTATATGGTGGTTCAGTAGTTAGCACTGTATATGGTGACTCAGTGGTTAGCACTGTATATGGTGGCTCAGTGGTTAGCACTGTATATAGTGGCTCAGTGGTTAGCACTGTATATGGAGGCTCAGTGGTTAGCACTGTATATGGTGGCTCAGTGGTTAGCACTGTATATGGTGGCTCAGTGGTTAGCACTGTATATGGTGGCTCAGTGGTTAGCACTGTATATGGTGGCTCAGTGGTTAGCACTGTATATAGTGGCTCAGTGGTTAGCACTGTATATGGTGGCTCAGTGGTTAGCACTGTATATGGTGGCTCAGTGGTTAGCACTGTATACTGTGGCTCAGTGGTTAGCAATGTATATGGTGGCTCAGTGGTTAGCACTGTATATGATGGCTCAGTGGTTAGCACTGTACACGGTGGCTCAGTGGTTAGCACTGTATATGGTGGCTCAGTGGTTAGCACTGTACACGGTGGCTCAGTGGTTAGCACTGTATATGGTGGCCCAGTGGTTAGCACTGTATATGGTGGCTCAGTGGTTAGCACTGTACATGATGGCTCAGTGGTTAGCACTGTATACGGTGGCTCAGTGGTTAGCACTGTATACGGTGGCTCAGTGGTTAGCACTGTATATGGTGGCTCAGTGGTTAGCACTGTACATGATGGCTCAGTGGTTAGCACTGTATACGGTGGCTCAGTGGTTAGCACTGTATATGGTGGCTCAGTGGTTAGCACTGTACATGATGGCTCAGTGGTTAGCACTGTATACGGTGGCTCAGTGGTTAGCACTGTATATGGTGGCTCAGTGGTTAGCACTGTATATGGTGGCTCAGTGGTTAGCACTGTATATGGTGGCTCAGTGGTTAGCACTGTATATGGTGGCTCAGTGGTTAACACTGTATGGTGGATCAGTGGTTAGCACCGTATATGGTGGCTCAGTGGTTAGCACTGTATATAGTGGCTCAGTGGTTAGCACTGTACATAGTGGCTCAGTGGTTAGCGCTGTATACGGTGGCTCAGTGGTTAGCACTGTATATGGTGGCTCAGTGGTTAGCACTGTATACGGTGGCTCAGTGGTTAGCACTGTATATGGTGGCTCAGTGGTTAGCACTGTATATGGTGGCTCAGTGGTTAGCACTGTATATGGTGGCTCAGTGGTTAACACTGTATGGTGGATCAGTGGTTAGCACTGTATATGGTGGCTCAGTGGTTAGCACTGTATATAGTGGCTCAGTGGTTAGCACTGTACATAGTGGCTCAGTGGTTAGCACTGTATATTGTGGCTCAGTGGTTAGCACTGTATATGGTGGCTCAGTGGTTAGCACTGTATACGGTGGCTCAGTGGTTTTCACTGTATATGGTGGCTCAGTGGTTAGCACTGTATACGGTGGCTCAGTGGTTTTCACTGTATATGGTGGCTCAGTGGTTAGCACTGTATATGGTGGCTCAGTGGTTAGCACTGTATATGGTGGCTCAGTGGTTAGCACTGTATATGGTGGCTCAGTGGTTAGCACTGTATATGGTGGCTCAGTGGTTGGCACTGTGTATGGTGGCTCAGTGGTTAGCACTGTATATGGTGGCTCAGTGGTTAGCACTGTATATGGTGGCTCAGTGGTTAGCACTGTATATGGTGGCTCAGTGGTTAGCACTGTATATGGTGGCTCAGTGGTTAGCACTGTATATGGTGGCTTAGTGGTTAGCACTGTATATGGTGGCTTAATGGTTAGCACTCTACAGTTGTGGCCAAAAGTATTGACACCCCTGCAATTCTGTCAGATAATACTCAGTTTCTTCCTGAAAATGATTGCAATCACATATTCTTTGGTATTATTATCTTCATTTAATTTGTCTTCATTGAAGACAAATTAAATGAAGATAATACCAAAGAATAAAGAATTTGTGATTGCAATCATTTTCAGGAAGAAACTGAGTATTATCTGACAGAATTGCAGGGGTGTCAATACTTTTGGCCACAACTGTATAACATTGTATCTCCTCTGTATCGTGCTCTATTATAACATTGTATCTCCTCTGTATCGTGTTCTATTATAACATTGTATCTCTTCTGTATCGTGCTCTATTATAACATTGTATCTCCTCTGTATCGTGTTCTATTATAACATTGTATCTCTTCTGTATCGTGCTCTATTATAACATTGTATCTCCTCTGTATCGTGCTCTATTATAACATTGTATCTCTTCTGTATCATGTTCTATTATAACATTGTATCTCCTCTGTATCATGTTCTATTATAATATTGTATCTCCTCTGTATCATGTTCTATTATAATATTGTATCTCTTCTTTATCACCCTCTATTATAACATTGTATCTCCTCTGTATCGTGTTCTATTATAACATTGTATCTCCTCTGTATCGTGCTCTATTATAACATTGTATCTCCTCTGTATCGTGTTCTATTATAACATTGTATCTCCTCTGTATCGTGTTCTATTATAACATTGTATCTCCTCTGTATCGTGATCTATTATAACATTGTATCTCCTCTGTATCGTGTTCTATTATAACATTGTATCTCCTCTGTATTGTGCTCTATTATAACATTGTATCTCCTCTGTATCGTGTTCTATTATAACATTGTATCTCTTCTGTATCGTGCTCTATTATAACATTGTATCTCCTCTGTATTGTGCTCTATTATAACATTGTATCTCCTCTGTATTGTGCTCTATTATAACATTGTATCTCTTCTGTATCGTGTTCTATTATAACATTGTATCTCTTCTGTATCGTGCTCTATTATAACATTGTATCTCTTCTGTATCGTGCTCTATTATAACATTGTATCTCCTCTGTATCGTGATCTATTATAACATTGTATCTCCTCTGTATCGTGTTCTATTATAACATTGTATCTCCTCTGTATTGTGCTCTATTATAACATTGTATCTCCTCTGTATTGTGCTCTATTATAACATTGTATCTCTTCTGTATCGTGTTCTATTATAACATTGTATCTCTTCTGTATCGTGCTCTATTATAACATTGTATCTCTTCTGTATCGTGCTCTATTATAACATTGTATCTCCTCTGTATTGTGCTCTATTATAACATTGTATCTGTTCTGTATCGTGCTCTATTATAACATTGTATCTCCTCTGTATCGTGTTCTATTATAACATTGTATCTGTTCTGTATCGTGCTCTATTATAACATTGTATCTGTTCTGTATCGTGCTCTATTATAACATTGTATCTCTTCTGTATCGTGTTCTATAACATTGTATCTCCTCTGTATCGTGTTCTATTATAACATTGTATCTCCTCTGTATCGTGCTCTATTATAACATTGTATCTCCTCTGTATCGTGCTCTATTATAACATTGTATCTCCTATGTATCGTGTTCTATTATAACATTGTATCTGTTCTGTATCGTGCTCTATTATAACATTGTATCTCTTCTGTATCGTGCTCTATTATAACATTGTATCTCTTCTGTATCGTGCTGTATTATAACATTGTATCTGTTCTGTATCGTGTTCTATTATAACATTGTATCGTGCTCTATTATAACATTGTATCTCTTCTGTATCGTGCTCTATTATAACATTGTATCTCTTCTGTATCGTGCTGTATTATAACATTGTATCTCTTCTGTATCGTGTTCTATTATAACATTGTATGTCCTCTGTATCGTGTTCTATTATAACATTGTATCTCTTCTGTATCGTGTTCTATTATAACATTGTATCTCTTCTGTATCGTGTTCTATTATAACATTGTATCTCCTCTGTATCGTGTTCTATTATAACATTGTATCTCTTCTGTATCGTGTTCTATTATAACATTGTATCTCTTCTGTATCGTGCTCTATTATAACATTGTATCTCCTCTGTATCGTGTTCTATTATAACATTGTATCTCTTCTGTATCGTGCTCTATTATAACATTGTATCTCCTCTGTATCATGCTCTATTATGACATTGTATCTCCTCTGTATCGTGTTCTATTATAACATTGTATCTCTTCTGTATCGTGTTCTATTATAACATTGTATCTCCTCTGTATCGTGTTCTATTATAACATTGTATCTCTTCTGTATCGTGCTCTATTATAACATTGTATCTCTTCTGTATCGTGTTCTATTATAACATTGTATCTCCTCTGTATCGTGCTCTATTATAACATTGTATCTCCTCTGTATCATGCTCTATTATAACATTGTATTTCTTCTGTTTCTTGTCTCTTATGTGGTTACACTCCAGTGACATCACAGGACTGGGCGTCCTCTCTCCTCCCAGTGATGATGATGGTGACAACGCCTTCATCCTCCACCAATACCCTGTGGCCAGATTTTACTCATTAGTAGGAGTCACTGAGGCCAGGGCCACAGTCAGCAGCATGCAGGGGCAGGAGGGCCAGCACTGCCTCACTCAGGGCTACCTGGAGGCTTTTAAACACTTTTCCACTGAGGCTATCCACACTGGGCAGGAGCCTGAGCAATGGACCTCCATGGCGGTGGTGCCCCCCATCTCCCTGTCCACCACCTTCAAGCAGCATAGTCCTGGAGAGCATGCGGTGAGTCTGCTGACAATGGTCATTGTTCTTAAATAAAAGTATGTAACAACCTCCCTCCAGAGCAGCTCATCGTCCCCGCAGGTTTCTGCGAGTTGTGACCTGATGCTATAATCTTTAATTTATAGGTCCCCACAACTTATAAAATTGCCCTAGGTGACCGTGAAGAGGTTCTGCAGCAGCACCTGCCTCGTCCGCCCCCTTTGTGTAGAGCGGAGATGTCCGGCAGGTTCCACGGCTTTTGGGCTTTTGTAATTCATGAAGGGGGGGGGGGGGCAGATGATGAAATGTGACATGAAGTTGCTTAGTCATTGGGAATCAGCACTTTCCAGGAGCAGCGTCCATGGGGGTGGGGGGAGGGGAGGCAGGGGTACTGAAGGATTTGGGACTTTTGTCAGGTTTTTATTATAATGAACAGCGTCTGGCGGACTACAGATCCCAGCATAGAGCAGCCTATATATTATACATTATAAGATATTTAGTATAGTTCTGATGGAATCTCCAGATACATTAATATTCGACATCTCAAAGAGAATGACAATCCTATAGGTCCGAGAATTAACCCCTCAGCAGTGTGTAACTTTAAGCTCAGGGGCCCCAATGCAAAAGCTCCAACGGGGCCCCCAATTACTGCAAATCTTTAATAGCAATAGTCTTTTTCTTACAGACCTAGGCTGCAACCCCTGCACTTATTGTAGTTATGCCCCTGGACCCCATATTCATCTGCACACGCCATATTGGTGATCCGCGCTGTAGGACGGCACAAATAACGCGCCTGCAATCTCGTATTTTGACCAAAATCATTCAGAATCATAAGAAATGACGTGTGGGGTTTTCTGTAGGATTTCGCCTTGTCGGGAGCATTTTTGTAGGGAGTGAATAGAGGATTATGGACGCCTGTGACGCCCAAAGGATGAGAAGCCGCCAGTTATTAAACATTGACAGTGCGACGCTATTTCAATCGCTGCCGCCGCGTTTCTTCACCATCATTGTGGGCGTTCCTGATGCATAAACCCTTGTGAAATCCTCACCCTCATAAACAGCTGACAATCCGCTTTATCTTAACTTGGAGATTTGCCCAAGGCTCCGACAAGTCAAAGTTTAACTACAGTCCGACATTGGTGACTGTTTATTACAGGTCACATCAGGGAAGGTGAAAGTAATCATTAGTGGAGGATCACAAGTCTGGTGATCAGACGATCCCCCGCCACTCCGGCTCTTTCCTACTGAGATTAGCATGGAAAGATGCAGCTGGTCACATAAGTGTTACAAGACGGCCATCCCATTAATGGCCAGGCCAAGACCTCCGACCAGGGGCGTAATTACAACAGGTGCAGGAATTGCAATTGCACCCGGGCGCTGGAGCCTAGGGGGCCCCAATTGTCCCTTTGGCCTATAGAAAAAGACTAATGTTATTATAGATTTGCAATAATTAGGGCCCCATTGAACCTTTCGCATTAGGACCCATGAGCAGAGGCATAACTACAATAGCTGCAGGAGTTGCAATCGCACCTGAACCCTGGAGCCTAGGGGGCCCCAAAAGTCCCTTTGGCCTATAGAAAAAGACTATTGCTATTAAAGAGTTGTAATAATGGGGAGCCCCATTGGAGATTCTGCATTGGGGCCCATGAGCTTCAAGTTACGCCACTGTCTTCAATACATTAGCCTACAAGGGAGTAATGAGTGGATGAAGATTGGGGCACATGGACGAGGGTGGTGGTTGTGATATAGCCGCCATATTTGCCCCCTTTAAGATGATGGTTCTCAAAGTCGCTCCTTGGGCATCTCCCCATGAGTAACCAGAAACATTAACTTCATTGTTGAAACTTTATGTGCCGGTCACAAAGTGAGAGGTCATTCTCTCTCGCTGGGACCTTAATGCTGTAAAAGCAGTGAAAAATTTGAGACCGTCTGAGGTTAAAAGGAGTTTTCTTCTCGGAGACGACCCCCTTCCACAATGCAGTCCCAGGGGTGATCAGCTAAATGCCCCCAATCCTGCCCCGACACCGCGAGCGGGCAGATATTTCCAGAGTAAATGTGGTATGACATAGTGGCCCTTCAGGAAAATCAGTGGCCGTTCTCTAGGATGGGAGCCGTGTGCACCTGGTGACCCTACATTCCAGCTCATATAGGGGGGCCCTAATTGAGGGACGGGACTATCTGTGCTCTAGTAGAATAGAAAGTCAGCATTTTTCATAAGAAATAGCAATAGTAAAAAATAGTGATGAGTGAGCACTACCAGACTCGGGTGATCGGTTTTGTAACGAGCAGGTTGGACACTCGGACTGGTGCAACTCAGTACCGAGTATAATGGAAGTCAATGGGAAGATCTTCCGGTAACGTTGAGTTTCCCATTGACTTCTACTTTACTCGGTACTCGAGCTGCGCCCGTCTGACCGTCCACGTGCTCGTTACGACAGCCGAGCGCCCGAGCATGGCAGTGCCCGCTCATCACTAATAACAACTATTTCTAACATATTATTTTATCTTTTAGGGCTACGAGTACAGCCGCAGCGGAAACCCAACAAGAAACTGCCTGGAGAAAGCAGTCGCTGCCCTCGATGGAGCCAAATACTGTAAGACGCCCGATACTGACGGCTCCATTGTCTTTCCAGATTTATTACCGCCGTTCATTTTCTAGTCTTACTCAATATAAAATTAGCAAAACAAACCTTACTGACCCCCCCGGGGCGCCATTGAAGGGAGGGGACTGCTGCAGCGAACTTCCGGGCTCAGCACAAACAAAAGAGCCGCTTCCAGGTCACTAAAGAAGCTCCGATCACATATATAAAGGGCGATTGCAGCTTAGTTTGCCTTCGCTTACACAAACCGGGATTGACCACAATCCGTTCAATGGCACCTCCCAAAAAATCCCATCCTTGTGTGCACGCCAAAACCTCATTTCCTCCTCAAGCCGGGGAGCAGGACAGTCACTGACGCACGTTCCGTCCCCTGCAGCATCATGTTATCGGCAGCACATGTCCTGTTTACACCAGACGATGTGCTGCCGATAGAGCACGAAACGATGCAGACCGAGCCTGTCCACAAATTACACGCGTGGCCGGCTCTGTGTGCAGCTCGCTGTGTAGCCACCTGCTCTTTGTGCAATATTGCTGGAATGTTCCTTTATTTTTCCTCTTACATTTGATCCAATTGTGAAAAATCTCCGGTCTGCAGTCACACATTGGCAAATCCTGGTGGATGCAGTCCAAACCAATGCACAAACATATATTGTCCGATCACCTGATGAACGAGCGCTTTGCCTGCTGGTCACATGACTGCCGGCATGAGAGAATCCATCAGTATTGCTGCTATCATTTTTTACCTTGCATTCTGAACATTTTGTAAAAATTCTTATTTTTTAGGCAATTTTGTAAATTGGGACAAAGCTGTTTTACTATCTGGGGAGCGGCCTGGGAGGCAAATGCATCTTTGCCCCCCGGCCCAGCCTGCCCCAGACTAAAGCTGATGAAATGTTGTTTCTTTCGCTCCAGGTTTGGCTTATTCGTCCGGTCTGGCGGCGACACTGAACGTCGCTCACCTGCTGAAAGCCGGAGACCAGGTCATCTGCACCAGCGACGTGTACGGAGGTAACAGCTCAGGACGACCGGAAATAACACACGATGATGACAGTGAACCGAGGTCACTATAGTCTGCATAAATCAATAATACACGCTAAGATAAGAAAGGAAGAAATCTTCTTTCTCCACATATGAGCCCCTTTCCTCTCCTCTTTGATGCTTGAACACATCAGATTCTCGGCAGAGACGCCCTACCCTCCGCAATACATATGCATGCGCAGCTTGGCCGAGTGTGCATGTTCTCTCTATGGGGAGAGGAGAATAAGCAGCTTCCCGACCTTCTCCTGACACATCAGAGGATCAGGCATGTTTAATGCCAATATGCCACATCCTTCTATCCCCATATACACAGGATGGTGGGCAGATCACCCTGAAATCTGTGACCTTGGCTGGCATTCTTCCGATGTTTTCAGACCTTCGTGGGAAGCAGAGATCTGATTAACCTCATCTCTCATTCCTGTATTTGATCACATGAGATTGGTGACTCTATAATTTCCATTTCCCGGCAGGAACGAACCGATATTTTCAGAAAATTGCGACAGAAATGGGCCTGAAGGTAAAATTGGTCGACTGCTCTGATCTGAAATATTTGGAAGCGGCCATCACCACAGACACAAAGGTGAGAGACGCCGAGACCCAGGGCCGTGCTGACGTCTTAGGGTGGAGGAGCTCACGGTGTAGGGACACACTGCCGTTTTATTGCGGAGGAGTTCATGGTGTAGGGACGGGCTGACGTCTTAGGGTAGAGGAGTTCATGGTGTAGGGACACACTGACATGTTAGGGCGGAGGAGTTCATGGTGTAGGGACACACTGCCGTTTTATTGCGGAGGAGTTCATGGTGTAGGGACACACTGCCGTTTTATTGCGGAGGAGTTCATGGTGTAGGGACGGGCTGACGTCTTAGGGTAGAGGAGTTCATGGTTTAGGGACACACTGACATGTTAGGGCGGAGGAGTTCATGGTGTAGGGACACACTGCCGTTTTATTGCGGAGGAGTTCATGGTGTAGGGACACACTGCCGTTTTATTGCGGAGGAGTTCATGGTGTAGGGACGGGCTGACGTCTTAGGGTAGAGGAGTTCATGGTGTAGGGACACACTGATGTCTTAGGGTAGAGGAGTTCATGGTGTAGGGATACACTGATGTCTAAGGATGGAGGAGTTCACGGTGTAGGGACGGGCTGACGTCTTAGGGCGGAGGAGTTCATGGTGTAGGGACACACTGACATTTTATTGCGGAGGAGTTCATGGTGTAGGGACACACTGACGTCTAAGGATGGAGGAGTTCACGGCATAGGGACACACTGACGTCTTAGGGTAGAGGAGTTCACGGCATAGGGACACACTGACGTCTTAGGGTAGAGGAGTTCATGGTGTAGGGACACACTGATGTCTAAGGATGGAGGAGTTCACGGTGTAGGGACTGGCTGACTTCTTAGGGTAGAGGAGTTCATGGTGTAGGGATACACTGATGTCTAAGGATGGAGGAGTTCACGGTGTAGGGACGGGCTGACGTCTTAGGGCGGAGGACTCCTTGGTGTAGGGACACACTGACATCTTAGGGCGGAGGAGTTCATGGTGTAGGGACACACTGACGTCTAAATATGGAGGAGTTCATGGTGTAGGGACACACTGACGTCTTAGGGCGGAGGAGTTCATGGTGTAGGGACACACTGATGTCTAAGGATGGAGGAGGTCATGGCGTAGGGACACACTAACGTCTTAGGGTGGAGGAGTTCATGGTGTAGGACACACTGATGTCTAAGGATGGAGGAGGTCACGGCGTAGGGACACACTAACGTCTTAGGGCGGAGGAGTTCATGGTGTAGAGACACACTGACGTCTTAGGGTAGAGGATTTCACGGTGTAGGGACACACTGACATCTTAGGGTGGAGGAGTTCACGGTGTAGAGACGGGCTGACGTCTAAGGATGGAGGAAGTCACGGCGTAGGGACACACTAACGTCTTAGGGTGGAGGAGTTCATGGTGTAGGGACACACTAACGTCTTAGGGTGGAGGAGTTCACGGTGTAGGGACACATTGACGTCTTAGGTTGGAGGAGTTCACGGTGTAGGGACACACTGATGTCTAACGATGGAGGAGTTTACGGTGTAGGGACGGGCTGACGTCTTAGGGTAGAGGCGTTCATGGTGTATGGACACACTGACGTCTTAGGGCGGAGGATTTCACGGTGTAGGGACACACTGACGTCTTAGGGTAGAGGAGTTCATGGTGTAGGGACGGGCTGACGTCTTAGGGTAGAGGAGTTCATGGTATAGGGAAACACTGACATCTTAGGATGGAGGAGTTCACGGTGTAGGGATGCACTGACGTCTTAGGGCGGAGAGTTCATAGTGTAGGGACGGGCTGACATCTTAGGATGGAGGAGTTCATAGTGTAGGGATTCGCTGACGCCATCCTGAGCCCAGGCGTAGTGAGGGATCAGTCGCAGGGTGGATTCAGCGGGAGCGTGTTGTGTTCCCCCCTTAAGTCCATATACATTTTTCGCTGATAGTCAGTGACTGTTTGCCAGTCCCAGGCCAAATATCTAGTATAGATTTTTTCCATAAAATCCTTTTTAAAGGGATGTCATCATCACAAGCTGCTCAGTGATTGGCTGCAGCGGTAATGTGTTCTGTAGATGTGATGTCACCAACACTGAGACCAGGGCAGTGGAGGGGAACAGGCACTGGACCTGGGGAGGGAGAGCACTGTCCATATCTTGTCTTAAAGGTCTGCAATCATTTGGGGAGTTCCTTTAAGGTGGAAAACCCCTTTAAGGGGTGCACATGTTAAAAGTCCAGATGTATATATAAAAAAAATAATTGTAGTCACCAAAATTTGTACCAGTGGGCAACCATTATTTACAGCACAGTTGGGTGCGGACCCTCATATGATGGGCCCATATAAAAAAGCCGATCTATTGAATGGCCACACCCCCAATGCACTTCCAGCCTAATTTGCATATGGCTTGTATTCTAGATTTCTTATGACTGGTTCATCGGATCTTTATGATAAAAGGTGTCATTTGTTATGGGGCGAGCGCCTCCATGAGTGCCCATTATATAATGGAGTAGATAAAGTGATATATTAAGAAATAAGATCAGCTGAACCCTGCGGGATATTGCAGCTGAACTGATTACTGATGCTCACAGTGGATTTCCCCAGTGACCGGTTGAATTGTCTTTTGCACCTCAGCTCATCTGGATTGAGACCCCAACGAACCCGACCCTGACGGTGATCGATATCCAAGGCTGCGCGGACGTGATCCACAAGAAGCACAAGGACGCCATCCTGGCCGTGGATAACACCTTCATGTCCGCATATTTCCAGGTAACAATAACATCCAAGACAATAAACTGGACACATGTGAAAGGGGCGAAGACAGAATCATTGGTAGCGAATCTCTGTGATGGCGACAATCGATAAATCAATAAAGGGCAATAAATCTCCAAGGTTCCAGAAGAGTTCACATTGTGCTACAAATCTAAAGGTCAGGAACAAGTGGAAAAGAATTATAGTGTTTATAAATCTTCCCACAATGTTACTTCTTTTAGGCTATGGCCCCTTCACATCACATTTTGCTCCTGTCCAGGGGGATCCTGTTTTTTGCAGGACCGGACAGGCCCGGATTTGTTACTCCAGGTGCCATTTCGGTGTCCGGATCTGGGATTTTGGCAGATCCAAAAACAGAAAGAGCTGGAGGAGCCCGAGCCGGCAGAGTGCAGCAAGTGGTGTCGGGGCTGACTTTCACTTACACAATGTATCTACACACACTATCTACACACACTATCTACACACACTGCTAAAGTGAAATTAAAGTGCAAATGCTCACCTCTCCGCCGACTGTTCCGTGCTGCGAGGCGTCCACCTCCGATGGCTGCAGGACCTTAATCAGCTGACCAGATGGGGCAACCCAATCAGCTGATGTGTCACATGACAGCATCAGCTGAGTGGTTTAAATCGCTCACCCCGCCCGGTCAGCTGATTAAGATCCTGCAGCCATCGGAGGTGGACTCCTCGCAGCACGGAACAGTCGGTGGAGAGGTGGTGAGCATTTGCACTTAGCACTTTAATTTCACTTTAGCAATGTATGTAGACAGTGTATGTAGATACACTGCTAAAGTGAAATTATGGGAACAGAGCAGTTTTCGTGTACAGAGCATGCTCAGTGCACTAACACCGGATCCGGGAAACAGTCCTGTTTCTTCCCAGATCCGAGCTCCATAGTCCCCCATATTATTTGAATCGGACAGAGTCGGACCCAATGATGTCCGATTGTGTCCGCTAAGCCCAAAATCGGAGCAGTCTTCGATTTTGGGGACGTGAAAAAAATCAATCGGATCCCTGCACGCACGGATGGCTATTAAGCACCAATCCGTGCCCATAGGGAACATGGGGGCCAAATCGGATCCGTACCCACTGATACACAAAAGGGGCCTAAGTGTCTTTTTGCTGGGTTCTGAAGTGGAAACAAAGTTTTTTTCAGAGTTTCTGCGCCAAACGTTCATCAAACATCTTATGTAAAGGGAATCTGTCAGTGAGTTTTTGCTATGTAAGCTGAGAACAGCATGATGCAGGGGTTAAAGTCAACTACGCGTCTCTTATCAGCCTGTGTGCTATTGTATACTTAAATTAAAGACTTGTACGTACAGAGCTTGGTGTGGGGGGGCAGCTCTCTGTTTATAAACATTGTATATACAGAGCCTGGTGTGGGGGGGCAGCTCTCTGTCTATAAACATTGTATATACAGAGCCTGGTGTGGGTGGGGGCAGCTCTCTGTCTATAGACATTTTATATTCAGAGCCTGGTGTGGGCAGGGGCAGCTCTCTGTCTATAGACATTGTATATTCAGAGCCTGGTGTGGGCGGGGGCAGCTCTCTGTCTATAGACATTGTACATACAGAGCCTGGTGTGGGCGGGGGCAGCTATCTGTCTATAGACATTGTACATACAGAGCCTGGTGTGGGGGGGGCAGCTCTGTCTATAGACATTGTATATACAGAGCCTGGTGTGGGCGGGGCAGCTCTGTCTATAGACATTGTATATACAGAGCCTGGTGTGGGCAGGGGCAGCTCTCTGTCTATAGACATTGTATATACAGAGCCTGGTGTGGGCGGGGGCAGTTCTCTGTCTATAGGCATTGTATATACAGAGCCTGGTGTGGACGGAGGCAGCTCTATATCTATAGACATTGTATACACAGAGCCTGGTGTGGGCGGGGGCAGCTCTCTGTCTATAGACATTGTACATACAGAGCCTGGTGTGGGCGGGGGCAGCTCTCTGTCTATAGACATTGTATATACAGAGCCTGGTTTGGACGGGGGCAGCTCTCTGTCTATAGACATTGTATATACAGAGCCTGATGTGGGCGGGGGCAGCTCTTTGTCTATAGACATTGTATATACAGAGCCTGGTGTGGGTGGGGACAGCTCCCTGTCTATACATATTGTACATACAGAGCCTGGTGTGGGTGGAGGCAGCTCTCTGTGTATAGACATTGTACATACAGAGCCTGGTGTAGACGGGGGCAGCTCTCTGTGTATAGACATTGTATATACAGAGCCTGGTGTGGGCGGGGGCAGCTCTCTGTCTATAGACATTGTATATACAGAGCCTGGTATGGGCGGGGGCAGCTCTCTGTCTATAGACATTGTATATACAGAGCCTGGTGTGTGTGGGAGCATCGCAGCTACATGCCTATAATGCTTTGATTGTGTGAGAACGGCTGCAGCCAGTAATCCATGTGATACATTGATGGATTCAGGGTTTCTTTACCTACATTATGTTGCTGTCAGATGAGGTAGCAAAAACCTGCTGACAGATTCCCTTTATGTTGTATATTTTGGATAATGAATATTGACACTTCTGATAACCTTTTCTTCTTTTCTCAGCGGCCGTTATCTCTGGGAGCAGATATCTGTATGTACTCGGCAACCAAATATATGAACGGTGAGCAAATGGCAATATGGTCTTCATCCACCAGGGGGCAGTGTGCGTGTGTAATCAATGTGATCATTTAGGGAATTGATAAGTCAATTTTCCAAAACTGAACAAAAAGCACCTGTAAAAATGTGTAATTCTGAATATTCTCTAACTTTCCCCATGACAATGTTGTATTAATAACTTAACTCTTGGTGTTTCAGGTCACAGTGATGTCGTCATGGGATTGGTTTCTGTGAACTGCGACAAATTGTACGAACGGTTAAAGTTTCTCCAGAACGGTGAGAGATGAGGGATTTGTAGCGGATTATGGATTGTTTGGAAACTTTACTGTTCTGATAATTGTTTGATGAAGTTCATATAATCGGCCACTAGGGGCGCTAGAGATGAGAATCATTGGGGATGGTAAGGTCATGGTGCTCTTGTAATAATTGGGGTCGTAGTCGTCCGATCCGCATGTTTGGGAAACACATTTTTCAATTTATTTTATTTTATTTTTTTTACCTGATTATTGTAGATCTTCTTGTGTGTTGCAGCTCTGGGCGCCATTCCTTCCCCGTTTGATTGCTATCTCTGTAACCGCGGACTGAAGACTTTACCGCTCAGGATGAAGCAGCATTTCCATAACGCTCTGGCGGTGGCCATGTTTCTGGAGAGAGACCCTCGTGTGGATAAAGTCCTGTTCCCCGGTAAAGCTCTGCTGCCATCTCTGGGGTCATACAGGGAAGCTGCCTATAGGGGGCGCTGTATATACACAGCTTTGCTCCACCTGGACAGGAGCTCATTTGCATACTCGCCCCCAGAGATGACTGGGTGCAGATCTGAGGAGTGACCTGGCGTTTAGGTTTTATGGCCCCTGTACCCGGGGGAGCCGCCTGCACAGCAGGGGCCCCTACAGGTCACACAGGTATCACATCCTTGGGCCCCTCCCATGGGGGCTGTATCCAATCTCTGGGGGATACCAGGGCAGCAGCCGGACAGATGCCAAGAGAAAGGCGGACACTGGCTACAAGGGCAACCGTTCATCTCTCCAGGATAGGGAAGGTTTATAGGGCTCCTCCTGCTGGTGAGGTGTAGACTGAGCTCTCTACCCAGTCTGGGGCTTTTTTTTCTTTCCTTTTTTCATGTGTTCATTTCTTTTTCTCTTTTCCTCTCTTTTTGTTCCTTTTTTCCCTTTTGTGTTCCTTTCTGTCTTTTCCCTCCTTATTCTTTTTCCTCTTTTCTTTTCTGTTTTTCCCCTCTCCTTTCTCTTTTTCTTCTTTCCCCTCTCCTTTCTCTTTTTCTTCTTTTCCCTCTTTTCCTTTTTCTTCTTTTTCCTATTTTCCTATTTTCCTTCTCCTTTCTTCTTTTTCCTTTTTTCCTTCTCCTTTCTTCTTTTTCCTCTTTTCTTCTTTCCCCTCTCCTTTCTCTTTTTCTTCTTTTCCCTCTTTTCCTTTTTCTTCTTTTTCCTATTTTCCTTCTCCTTTCTTCTTTTTCCTTTTTTCCTTCTCCTTTCTTCTTTTTCCTCTTTTCTTCTTTTCCCTCTCCTTTTTACTCTTTTCTTCTTTTCCCTCTCCTTTTCTCTTTTTCTTCTTTTCCCTCTTTTACTTTTTCTTCTTCTTTTTCCTCTTTTCCTTCATGTTCTTTTCCTTTTTCCTCTTTTCTTCTTCTTTTTCTTCTTTTCCTTCTCCTTTCTCTTTTTCCTTTTTTCTTCTTTTCCCTCACTTTCTCTTTTTCTTCTTTTCCTTCTCTTCCCTCTTTTCCTCTTTTCTTCTTTTCCCTCTCCTTTCTCTTTTTCTTCTTCTCCTTTCTTTCTCTCAGGGCTTTTCACTTTGTTCTCTTATTTCAGGGCTTCCCTCTCACCCGCAGTACGCACTCACGAAGCGTCAGTGTACGGGCGTGCCGGGGATGGTCACGTTCTACATTAAAGGCGGCCTGGAACACGCCAAGATCTTCCTGAAGAGCATAAAGGTAAATGTGGCCATCGAGGTCCGACACGACGCGTCTTCTCTCCCGGAATCGTCACCTGAGACACAGATTATTATTTTCTTTTTGTAGTCTTGATTTCATTCTGTCCCTTTTATCTTAGAACTAGATGTGAGCCCATTGCTATCGCATCGGGTGGGCGGTGACATCACAATGGGGGCGGGCTCTGTGGTGCTGGGGGCGGCGGCTGTCTCTCCCCTCTTTGCTGTCTCTCCCCTCTGTGCTGTCTCTCCCCCTCACTCTCTGCCCCCTGTGCTCACTCCTATGTGGCGGCAACGTGAGGAACTGGCACAGTTCCTAATGCGGGGTGAGCGGGCTACGGACAATGCGTTACAGGACCTGTAGTGATGTCACGGTTGTGTAAACAGTCACATGAATCTGGCTCTGCTCATGACCGTGACATCACCACAGGTCCTGTAGGTCAGTCTAAGCTTATCGGTGGGGGGCAAATGGTTGGCGTCGGGTTGTGGCGAGGGGTTATTGTGAGGCGGGGGTGTTTTCAGGTGGTGTCGCTATTGGCTGTAACACCAATGGTCCTATTATGCCAGCGGTTGCCATAATAGGGCACCCATCACTTGGGTGTGCAAATATGGCAACCGAAACTTGTTTTGGCCAATCAGAGAGACAGGAGGACACCCTGACGGCGGAGGTTGATGGACGGGACAGGGTAAGTTATAGAGATTGTTCTGGAAAAATGGGAAGTGACTCAAATTGGGGTAAAATGACATAAAAACAAAACCCCAAAATCAGTGGTGGGTTTGCTGAGGGATTTATTTTCTCTCCCTACATTCACTTTGCAGTAATATGACGGGACTCTGTTACTTATTTTCTATTTTAAGAGGCAAAGCCATACTTTTTAGCTCTTAATTTAAGGCAATTCCCTCCTCCCCCATGAAATAAAATTATATCAGGGTTTGAGGTCCCTTTTACATTCATCTAGACCTAACATTTGGCTGCAGAGGGGGCGCCATGTCTGAAGGGTAAAATGCAACCTTTGGCTGCAGAGGGGGCGCCATGTCTGAAGGGTAAAATGTAACCTTTGGCTGCAGAGGGGGCGCCATGTCTGAAGGGTAAAATGAAACCTTTGGCTGCAGAGGGGGCGCCATGTCTGAAGGGTAAAATGTAACCTTTGGCTGCAGAGGGGGCGCCATGTCTGAAGGGTAAAATGAAACCTTTGGCTGCAGAGGGGGCGCCATGTCTGAAGGGTAAAATGTAACCTTTGGCTGCAGAGGGGGCGCCATGTCTGAAGGGTAAAGTGTAACCTTTGCCTGCAGAGGGGCGCCATGTCTGAAGGGTAAAGTGTAACCTTTAGCTGCAGAGGGGGCGCCATGTCTGAAGGGTAAAATGTAACCTTTGGCTGCAGAGGGGGTGCCATGTCTGAAGGGTAAAATGTAACCTTTGGCTGCAGAGGGGGCGCCATGTCTGAAGGGTAAAATGTAACCTTTGGCTGCAGAGGGGGAGCCATGTCTGAAGGGTAAAACGTAATTTTTGGTTGCAGAGTTGGCGCCATGTCTGAAGGGTAAAATGTAACCTTTGGCTGCAGAGGGGGCGCCATGTCTGAAGGGTAAAATGTAACCTTTGGTTGCAGAGGGGGCGCCATGTCTGAAGGGTAAAGTGTAACCTTTGGCTGCAGAGGGGGCGCCATTTCTGAAGGGTAAAATGTAACCTTTGGCTGCAGAGGGGTGCCATGTCTGAAGGGTAAAATGTAACCTTTGGCTGCAGAGGGGGCGCCATGTCTGAAGGGTAAAATGTAACCTTTGGCTGCAGAGGGGCGCCATGTCTGAAGGGTAAAGTGTAACCTTTAGCTGCAGAGGGGGCGCCATGTCTGAAGGGTAAAATGTAACCTTTGGCTGCAGAGGGGGTGCCATGTCTGAAGGGTAAAATGTAACCTATGGCTGCAGAGGGGGCGCCATGTCTGAAGAGTAAAATGTAACCTTTGGCTGCAGAGGGGGCGCCATGTCTGAAGGGTAAAATGTAACCTTTGGCTGCAGAGGGGGCGCCATGTCTGAAGGGTAAAATATAACCTTTGGCTGCAGAGGGGGCGCCATGTCTGCAGGGTAAAATGTAACATTTGGCTGCAGAGGGGCGCCATGTCTGAAGGGTAAAATGTAACCTTTGGCTGCAGAGGGGGCGCCATGTCTGAAGGGTAAAACGTAACCTTTGGCTGCAGAGTGGGAGCCATGTCTGAAGGGTAAAACGTAATTTTTGGCTGCAGAGTTGGCGCCATGTCTGAAGGGTAAAATGTAACCTATGGCTGCAGATGGGGCGCCATGTCTGAAGGGTAAAACGTAACCTTTGGCTGCAGAGGGGGAGCCATGTCTGAAGGGTAAAATGTAACCTTTGGCTGCAGAGGGGGCGCCATGACTGAAGGGTAAAATGTAACCTTTTACTGCAGAGGGGGCGCCATGTCTGCAGGAAAAGTTTTTTTTCTCTTATATTGGACTTCCCCGCCTTTCCTGCCTTTGACATGGGTTTGACCTCGGTACTTTCCTTCACCCTGTTGCTTCTAATTTGGAAACCCTCGGCGTCTCCTGTTGTGTTTTTATCATTCCCACCTGTAACCTCCCTCTACCCTCTGATCCCACAGTTGTTGGCACTCGCCGAAAGTCTTGGTGGATATGAAAGTCTGGCCGAGCATCCGTAAGTATTCCTGACACTCCCTAAACCCGCCATTGTCTCTCCAAATTCAATATTTTTGCAGCAGCTGGTGAACACTGGATTAATGGCTTAAAGGAGTTGTCCATCTTTGGGGACACTTTATCTTTTTTCCACTTAGCAGTCCCGTCTTGCATTTACAGGCTCTGATTTCCTGCACTTCTGATGTGTTGTGCTGTCATAAATAAGAAAACAGATGACACAGTTACAAACTCCAGAACAAGCTCACTGATGGGTCCTCAGTTTGCTCATTCTGCAGCCATCAATACAACACTGAGGCTACAGAAGACAATCTGTGGAATATTTTTTAATGAAACCCAATTGCAAGAATAACTTTTAGCCCCAAATATATGCAAATATAAGCGGTGATGTCACTGCAGTAGGCGGGGCGGCCAGCCTCCTGCTCTGACATCACCGCCTTTCCCCACCCTGCCCCATGTTAACCATAGAGCAGGGCGGGTATAAGCGGTGACGTCACCGCAGGGGGCGGGCTAAGCAGCCATTACTGCAATAAGCTCTGTGTTATGCTGCAGGCGAGGGAGACAATAATTGGCATCAGGGAGGCAGCGTGGGCAGATTAAACATGCAGGGGTGTGAATCTGCCCTTCGGCTCCAGCCTCTAGCCACCTCCTATTTGGCTCCACAATGTAAGTTTTCAAAGTCTATTATCTCGGGGTACAGGGGGCTCAAGTGCTGGGGGACCCCTTGCCTGGATGCGGCAGACATGCTGCATCCAGTGCTGTAATTAGATCACCATGTGTGGTTGGTGACAGGTCCTCTTTAAGCTTTTTGCAGAATCTTTTGTGCAGTTTTTAGTGGCATTCAGTTATTTCTCCCGTTTGCTCAGCCAGCATTTCGCACTTTGTTATTCTCCCATTTTCTTGGCCAGCAGTTTAGCACTTTGTTATTTCTCCCATTCGCTCGGCCAGCAGTTTAGCAGTTTAGCACTTTGGCTCCTGATGCAGTAGATCCCAGAGAGCGGAGAAACACATGCGCTTGTACGCGACTTATCTCTCTCCAGCACTTTATGGCCCGTGTAATAATTCTCGCCGCTTTCCTCCTGTTTAGCGCCATCATGACTCACGCCTCTGTGCCGGAGGAGGAACGTGCCGTCCTGAACATCAGCGACACGCTCATCCGCCTCTCTATAGGACTAGAGGACGCAGAGGACATTATACAGGACCTGGACCGAGCACTGCGGGCGGCGGTGAGTACTGTCAACTACAACTACCCCAAATACCAAAAAAAGTCATCATAGCTTATTAAAGGGAAGTCACATCAGAAGGTCTGCTGAATCCAACGATCTTCCCATCATTGCAAATAATGATCACAACAAAACATAAACAAAAGCAACCAATCTCCACCAATAAAAACAGTTACCGTAAAATGCCAGATAAAGGCGTTTTAGACTTAAAGTAAATGACATTTCATTGTAAAAAAAGGAAAAAAAAAACAATCCTGCACTGGTTGTTAATGAAGGGTCACATAGCAGCTAAGATGATGCTTTTTTTGTGCCATATGACTTATTTTCTCACATTTTTCTGTGCTCTTTTAAACACTGCATTTTATGGCTGTATGGGCAAGACCAACAGCAAATAAGGAGCAGTGCAATGTGCCAGCAGAGAAGGGGTTAACAGAGATAATAACTGAGCTGTGTGGAGCCAGATTACAGATGAGAATCTTGTGCCAAGGCATGAGGAGTTTGCAGTGATCTTGACCTTCTGACATTACTCAATACTGTGCTGTCATCTGATACATTGTTTCCTCATGAGCTGCAGTCAGCAGTGTAGGCCACACCCCCTCCCTTATATGGTTACATGCCCTGTATTCAGCGTGAAGATGGTTCTGACTGATAATGAACATATGTCTGCTTCACACACAGTGCAGTGGGGACACCTTGTGGAAGGTTTATGAATGGTTTTCAACCAGAATTCTCTTATAAAGTATATTTGAAAGTTTATAAATAATCACTTGGGGATTGGTTGCTTTTGCTTATGGCTTTTGGAATTTTTGCCTAATTTTTGGAACTTTCCAGCTTCTGCTTTTTTTCTTCTCTTGCACTGCATTGCGGTATATCAGTGATTCGCCCGTCCACACTGTACACAACCGCATACTTAATTCCCCTTGTACCGTGAAGGGGTCTGAATAAGTAACATGTTCTGTCCTCTCTTGCAGCACCCGGATCTCACAAACCCGACCAAGGTGCAGGAATTGTTGCAGCATCTGAAGTCCAACTGTTAAATATTGATCCATTAACCCTTCCCAAGCCAATTCCCCCCTAATAATAAATCCTGACATTGAAGAAAAATCTGTGAAATCTCTGACCAGGCACAGAGCACTTTGTAATTATTACACATTGTATCATTCATGTCACAATAAATAAATGACATTGTCATAGGTGTAAAGTATAATTAATTCATATAAAGATACTATCTACATAGAAAGCTGAGTCACTGAGTGCAGATCTGTGTAATGTATGTACACAGTGACTCCAACAGCAGAATAGTGAGTGCAGCTCTGGAGTATAATACAGGAGGTAACTCAGGATCAGTAATGTAATGTATGTACACAGTGACTGCACCAGCAGAATAGCGAGTGCAGCTCTGGAGTATAATACAGGAGGTAACTCAGGATCAGTAATGTAATGTATGTACACAGTGACTGCACCAGCAGAATAGTGAGTGCAGCTCTGGAGTATAATACAGGAGGTAACTCAGGATCAGTAATGTAATGTATGTACACAGTGACTGCACCAGCAGAATAGGGAGTGCAGCTCTGGAGTATAATACAGGAGGTAACTCAGGATCAGTAATGTAATGTATGTACACAGTGACTGCACCAGCAGAATAGTGAGTGCAGCTCTGGAGTATAATACAGGAGGTAACTCAGGATCAGTAATGTATGTACACAGTGACTGCACCAGCAGAATAGTGAGTGCAGCTCTGGAGTATAATACAGGAGGTAACTCAGGATCAGTAATGTAATGTATGTACACAGTGACTGCACCAGCAGAATAGCGAGTGCAGCTCTGGAGTATAATACAGGAGGTAACTCAGGATCAGTAATGTAATGTATGTACACAGTGACTGCACCAGCAGAATAGTGAGTGCAGCTCTGGAGTATAATACAGGAGGTAACTCAGGATCAGTAATGTAATGTATGTACACAGTGACTGCACCAGCAGAATAGGGAGTGCAGCTCTGGAGTATAATACAGGAGGTAACTCAGGATCAGTAATGTAATGTATGTACACAGTGACTGCACCAGCAGAATAGTGAGTGCAGCTCTGGAGTATAATACAGGAGATAACTCAGGATCAGTAATGTAATGTATGTACACAGTGACTGCACCTCTGGAGTATAATACAGGAGGTAACTCAGGATCAGTAATGTAATGTATGTACACAGTGACTCCACCAGCAGAATAGTGAGTGCAGCTCTGGAGGATAATACAGGAGTTAACTCAGGATCAGTAATGTAATGTATGTACACAGTGACTGCACCAGCAGAATAGTGAGTGCAGCTCTGGAGTATAATACAGGAGGTAACTCAGGATCAGTAATGTAATGTATGTACACAGTGACTGCACCAGCAGAATAGTGAGTGCAGCTCTGGAGTATAATACAGGAGGTAACTCAGGATCAGTAATGTATGTACACAGTGACTGCACCAGCAGAATAGTGAGTGCAGCTCTGGAGGATAATACAGGAGGTAACTCAGGATCAGTAATGTAATGTATGTACACAGTGACTGCACCAGCAGAATAGTGAGTGCAGCTCTGGAGGATAATACAGGAGTTAACTCAGGATCAGTAATGTAATGTATGTACACAGTGACTGCACCAGCAGAATAGTGAGTGCAGCTCTGGAGTATAATACAGGAGGTAACTCAGGATCAGTAATGTAATGTATGTACACAGTGACTGCACCAGCAGAATAGTGAGTGCAGCTCTGGAGTATAATACAGGAGGTAACTCAGGATTGTAATGTATTTGGACTCACCTTTTTATGTAGGTTACACTTATATTGTGTCATTAAACACTTTCCCACTGGGGTCAGGATCTAATGTTGGGCATTATATTATTAATAATTTTTCCTTTTTCTCAAAGTTGTAAAGATTAAGAATACATTGTATCTCTTCACCCCATAAAGTGCTGCTTAGGGTCGAATTTATCGGAGAATGTAGTAAATGAATCCAATGTCTCCACTGGATTACTCTATGCCCCGACCAATTAAATCTCACTATTTTTACAATACCTGTTTACTGTATTTCTTATTGCAGAAGTTGCTGTATTGGGGGGGGACGGGGAATCAGAGATGAATGCGGCTGTGATGGATGTTGCCTCCGCTGTAGTTCGGGGGGGAAGGTTAAGCCTTATATTCTGTATCGGTCGTGGGGATGGATTCTGTTAGTTTTCTATGAGTCGGAAGCGATCACCATCGGGTTCACTGAGGCAGACGCGCCCACTGATTGTGGCTACAAGGCGGCTGCGTTCACCTGCGGCTTCATGCCGGTCCGGAAGCGCGGCGTCCTACGCACACTGCCTCCAGATCATGAGAACATGAGCCTTAAAGGGGAAGTGCCAGACTAGAAGTATTCAGCTCCCAACCCAGTGTTGTATATCTTTCCAGGCATGATTGCCTTATTACTAAACAATATGGAAGCAGCGGGAAAAAGAGCGGCTGTGCCGGTAGAGGAGGTGACGCCGAATTAGTTTCCCCTCCATGTACTTTAATGGAGTTGAGCTGCAGTACCACAAATGACCAGCAGATCCAGGTGGCGCTGTTGCTGGAGGAAGGGGTGAGGCCACCATTGACACAGTGCAAGGGCCCAGTGGAGACCTGTCTATATGGATATGTCATTCCATGTATGGAGGCACGTGCCTGGCATGACAATGACCGTCCGCACCGTGGAGGACATTGATTTCCATTCTGTATCCTGTATACATTAAGGAAGGACTGGGGTTAATGGATATTAATGAGAATGATAAATGTACCCATAGAAAGTGAAGTGATGGGGCCGGGTGTGGGGTCAAAGGGCAGGAGCCATTTATTTCTGCGGCCCCCGGAGATGGGGGGGATCATTATCATCACGTGGATGGATGGATGGATGGATGGATGGGCCGCTAAGATCTATTATGGTGCAGTCACTCGTGGAGAACACGGACGTTTGCTGCGATCACATGAATTGGCGCAGATTTACATTTGTCCTTCTTTAATATGTCCAAGAAAATGACGATCACATGGAGGACCCGATGGGCAAGATCATAAGCAGTAGAGTTTATTGGGGGCCGCCAGCGTTCACCGTACAGCAAATTCAACAATGTTATAGACAGTCACCATCAAACACAACCATGTTATAGACAGTCAACATCAAACATAACGTTATAGACAGTCAACATCAAACACAACAATGTCATAGACAGTCACCAAACACAACCATGTTATAGACAGTCAACATCAAACACAACAACGTCATAGACAGTCACCAAACACAACCATGTTATAGACAGTCAACATCAAACATAACATTATAGACAGTCAACATCAAACACAACAACGTTATAGACAGTCAACATCAAACACAACAACGTTATAGACAGTCAACATCAAACACAACATTATAGACAGTTGACATCAAACACAACATTATAGACAGTCAACATCAAACAACAACGTTATAGACAGTCAACATCAAACAACAACGTTATAGACAGTCAACATCAAACAACAACGTTATAGACAGTCAACAAACAACAATAGACAGTCACCATCAAACATAACGTTATAGACAGTCACCATCAAACAACAACGTTATAGACAGTCACCAAACACAACATTATAGACAGTCAACATCAAACAACAACATTATAGACAGTCACCATCAAACAACAACATTATAGACAGTCAACAAACACAACATTATAGACAGTCAACATCAAACAACAACGTTATAGACAGTCAACAAACACAACGTTATAGACAGTCAACAAACACAACATTATAGACAGTCAACATCAAACAACAACGTTATAGACAGTCAACATCAAACAACAACGTTATAGACAGTCAACATCAAACAACAACGTTATAGACAGTCAACATCAAACAACAACGTTATAGACAGTCAACATCAAACAACAACGTTATAGACAGTCAACAAACAACAATAGACAGTCACCATCAAACATAACGTTATAGACAGTCACCATCAAACAACAACGTTATAGACAGTCACCAAACACAACATTATAGACAGTCAACATCAAACAACAACATTATAGACAGTCACCATCAAACAACAACATTATAGACAGTCAACAAACACAACATTATAGACAGTCAACATCAAACAACAACGTTATAGACAGTCAACAAACACAACGTTATAGACAGTCAACAAACACAACATTATAGACAGTCAACATCAAACAACAACGTTATAGACAGTCAACATCAAACAACAACGTTATAGACAGTCAACATCAAACAACAACGTTATAGACAGTCAACATCAAACAACAACGTTATAGACAGTCAACATCAAACAACAACGTTATAGACAGTCAACAAACACAACAATAGACAGTCACCATCAAACATAACGTTATAGACAGTCATGTGACCAACACCAAACAATCCATGACTTCTACTCGTTACTGAAACTGTTCAGATATAAGAGGGACAGGAAATCATTTTGGAATCTTGGCAATGATGAATGGAAGAAAACAGAAGTGTGATGGAGAAGTATGACAGTCTGGAGAGTAATGATCTAGAAGTCATAGTAACAAGAGATTTAGAAGTGTATAATAGTAGTAATGTGATACATGGTGGAGACGTACAGTCGTAATGTAGAGTAGTGACATGTAGCGGGTGATGGGGTGACGCTGCACCTCGTACAGACGTCTCCGCACGCTCACATAGACCGCGATCGCTGCACTGTGCCTACATACAGGAGCAGCTCAATGTATGACAAGATCAGCAAAAAGTGACTTTATTTAAGTAAACAAAACCATAAAGTGACACACATCTATTATATAGAGTCATTACACAATACAAACTGTGTGATTTGTTCTGCTAGCAAGTATCCACTTTGCCTGATCATCACTTGTGTCGGTGGTTAACCATGTGTTTGCTGATCATCTACATCTATCAATTTGCTGATAGCAACTCTGCCATTAACTATTTGTTTGCTGCACATCTTGGACTGCCTGCTGTGAGGTCGCGTACACCTAGGGCCTCGCTCGGCAGCGCAAGTGACACCAACAAACACGTTGATCATAAACAGCGGTTTATTATTTTTTGGCATAAACCTGCTTATTACTCGCATATCTTGCAACGTAAATGATAAATCATACAGTTAACATGTCATACGACCATTAAACACAGTTCACATTTGTTCTGTACCCCGGAGCATAAATGACAGCTCCATGGAGGATCAGGAGCACTAACTGTAGCTCCTTTGGCGGTTACGGCCTTTGCAGTATAGACACTTCACACGTTATACATAGTATACATATTCTGCAGAACATTAAGGCGTCCCTCACTGATCCTTACAGACCCCGTCTGGCTCTAAACGGCGGCTATGCCCGCCTGGCATTCATAATAGCGTCCGTGTCCCCACCTTATGAAACACCAGAGACCTCACCAGTGTCACACACCGGCCTTTACACATGACGCCGGTCAGAACCAGGCCCAGAGCCGGGTCCAGCCACCTGAGCTCCAGGTAAGCCAGGTATCCCTGAGGACTCCTCAGCACGTCACAGGCTCAGACCTCCAGGACAGCGGCTGCACCAGGCACTCCATCGCGAGCTCCTCCAGGCTCAGCCAGTCTTATCACCTACAGGTGCTGCCAACCCTCAGCCCTCTGACCTCATGGTTCCGTTCATCTCTCGTAATCTGGCTTCATCTATCTGCTCACAACATACAGTCAGTCTATGGGACCCTCACATGGTCGGTCCCTATAGCAGTTATGGCCGCCTGGCCTTCATGGGCTCCGGCTCCTCACAGGATCCACACACACATCCACAGTCCCTCATGGACTTCTATGGACATAAGCTTTGTCAGGCCCAGACCACACACACCAGCACAGTCCAGCATAGCCTACAGCCCTCTAGGCCCAGACCAGGTCCGGAGCCACCTGAGCTCCCGGGCAGTTACAGCGTCCCCCAAGGTCTCCTCACCCTGCCCATGATGCCCGGCTGTCTCCAAGCCTTACCAACACAGGCAGAGATCCCGGATGGCACCTCACCACCATGGACAGAGTGAGCCCCCTACAAGTTCAGCCAGGACCCCCCATACACTCCACTAACCTCTCGGTCTGGCCACAGGCTCTACACGGCTCAGAAGGACCGACGTCTCCGGCATGGAGAGCCAGGCGTCCTGCCTCATCCCCCAAAGGGAACAGGACCCCCCTGAGCCACGTCCTCTCCCTCAGAGGATCAAGTCTGGTCTCTCTCTCACACACACTGAATCTCCCAATCTCACAGCTCTGGGCAGCTTTATCTCACCTGCCACACCCACCTGCCACACCCACACCTGCCACACCCACACCTGCCACACCCACCTGACACACCCACACCTGCCACACCCACCTGCCACACCCACACCTGCCACACCCACACCTGCCACACTCACCTGCCACACCCACACCTGCCACACCCCACCTGCCACACCCACCTGCCACACCCACACCTGCCACACCCACACCTGCCACACCCACCTGCCACACCCCACACCTGCCACACCCACACCTGCCAAACCCACACCTGCCACACCCACACCTGCCACACCCACCTGCCACACCCACACCTGCCACACCCACACCTGCCACACCTGCACACCTGCACACCCACACCTGCCACACCCACTTGCCACACCCCACCTGCCACACCCACTTGCCACACCCACCTGCCACACCCACACTGCCACACCCACACCTGCCACACCCACTGCCACACCCACACCTGCCACACCCACTTGCCACACCCACACCTGCCACACCCACACCTGCCACACCCACACCTGCCACACCCACCTGCCACACCCACACCTGCCACACCCACACCTGCCACACCCACACCTGCCACACCCACCTGCCACACCCACACCTGCCACACCCACCACACCCACACCTGCCACACCCACACCTGCCACACCCACCTGCCACACCCACCTGCCACACCCACACCTGCCACACCACTGCCACACCCACCCTGCACCCACTTCACACCACACCTGCCCACCACTGCCAACCACTGTCCACCCACATGCCCACACACCTGCCACACCCACCGGACCTGACACAGACAAGACCAAGAACGCTGGGCTAACAACCAATGTGCAGGACAGCATGAGCAACCTGGCTCAACGTCCACGTCTCCAACCACCGAATGTCCATATCACCGTGCGCCATGCACAAGAATGTAAAGCCCTGTCACTGAGCAACCTCCAATGTGGACGGAAACAGAAAATTGACGCACGAGATATTCAACGCAGATTGTGCGCGATGGTGATAAAGAACCTCGACTAACCATCCTAGAGTACAAGTTAAGTGCACTGAGATTATTTTTTCAGCAATGTTAGCAATGTGGATAACACGCTACCTTGCTGACAGCCAGCACTAAGTGGTCATGCTGCCACTGTGCCATGCATTGTCATATTCTCTGAGCAATATGCATCTTCATGAGAGTAATATCTTTATACAGTGTCATATGGTTTCGTAATTAATTATGATAAGTGAAACCGTTCTGACAAGGTCACCGTGGCGAGGTGGAACGGCTTACGTACATTTTTTGCAAAACACGTATTAACTAAGTACCCTGTTTTTGATACCGTTTTCTTTACTAAGCACTTGCTTTTTATTATTACCTTTTTATAGCAGTGTAGTTCCACACGTTTGTTATACTGTTTTTTTTCTGTGGTCTAGTTATGTGGTGGTGTGAACGCAGTCCTACATTGTGCCCTGGCTCAGTTGCAGTTTTTCATTATTGGTTTGTGTGTTGCAGTTTATATATTCACCACTAGGTGGCAGTAGTGAGCTGCAGTTATAGTTTTTGCAAAGTTCTACAGAAGTTACAAGATCTTACTCACTTTAGGCTGCTTTTCACATCAGCGATTCTCGGCATGTTGCCTGATGGATCGATTGCGGCAAGACTGCGTTCTGCCTAATGCATTCCCTTTGGGACTTGCGGACATGTGCAGCACTTGTGGTTTTGCACTTGTGGCTGTTAGCAGTGTTTTTCTTCCGTTGCCACAACTGCAAAATTGCAAGTGCCGCACACGACCGCAAGTCCCATAGGGAATGTATTAGGATCGCTGCAATTGATCCGTTAGGCGGCAGATCAGGCAAAATGCAGAGAATCGCTGATGTGAAAGCCGCCTCAGCGGAATCCGACCTTGGTATCTCTGGGGGTCCAAACCCCCCTGTACCACATACTCACATGCCAGTAGGATAAGTAGCACATGCTAGGTGGGGGCCCGGTTACAGATTTTGCATTGGGGACCACAATCCCATATTATGCCCCTGTCAGTGACTGGAGGACCGGACACTTGAGTAGGTGAAGTATATGTTTGTACTGTGTTCGCCAGTCAATAGAAAACCATTAGAATCTTCCAGTCCTCGGGGTTGATACCGTTTAATGGCGAACTGAAAAGATGGTAAGAAAAAGCAGCTGTGGAGACAACTCAGGTCTCTTCATAAGACTCAGTATAAGACAAAATCTGATGTGCAACATATGTATTCACAACATGACATGGAATACTGCAGCTGTGAAAGGGAACCTGTCACCTGGTTTAGCCCCCCCAACCTATCACTACCTGTCCCTGCAGCTTCCTACTACATTACTAACCATCCCTGTCTGACCTTATACTGAATTATACTGAGGTCCTGCACAGGGTGGTGTAGGTTTCGGGTGCACGGGCCAGCTTCAGAATACACACTGCGCATGCTCTGGACCCGGTCTGCACGCCAATATACCCCCACACTGTGCATGCTCCAGAGCCGGCCTGTACACCAATACACCCCTACACTGTGCATGCTCTGGACCCGGCCTGTACGCCAATACACCCCTACACTGCGCATGCTCCAGAGCCGGCCTGTACGCCAATACACCCCTACACTGTGTATGCTCCAGAGCTGGCCTGTACGCCAATACACCCCTACACTGCGCATGCTCCAGAGCCGGCCTGTACGCCAATACACCCCTACACTGTGCATGCTCCAGAGCCGGCCTGTACACCAATACACCCCTACACTGTGCATGCTCTGGACCCGGCCTGTACGCCAATACACCCCTACACTGTGCATGCTCTGGACCCGGCCTGTACGCCAATACACCCCTACACTGCGCATGCTCTGGACCCGGCCTGTACGCCAATACACCCCTACACTGTGTATGCTCCAGAGCCGGCCTGTACGCCAATACACCCCTACACTGCGCATGCTCCAGAGCCGGCCTGTACGCCAATACACCCCTACACTGTGCATGCTCTGGACCCGGCCTGTACGCCAATACACCCTTACACTGCGCATGCTCCAGAGCCGGTCTGTACGCCAATACACCCCTACACTGCGCATTCTCTGGACCCGGCCTGTACGCCAATTCACCCCTACATTGCGCATGCTCCAGAGCCGGCCTGTACGCCAATACACCCCCACACTGCGCATGCTCTGTACCTGGCCTGTATAGCCAATACACCCCTACACTGCGCATGCTCCGGAGCTGGCCTGTACGCCAATACACCCCCACACTGCGCATGCCCTGGACTCAGCCTGTATAGCCAATACACCCCTTTCACTGCACATGCTCCGGAGCCGGCCTGTACGCCAATACACCCCCACACTGCACATGCTCCGGAGCCGGCCTGTATAGCCAATACACCCCTACACTGCACATGCTCCGGAGCCGGCCTGTACGCCAATACACCCCCACACTGCACATGCTCCGGAGCCGGCCTGTACGCCAATACACCCCCACACTGCACATGCTCCGGAGAGGGCCTATACGCCAATACACCCCCACACTGCACATACTCCGGAGAGGGCCTGTACGCCAATACACCTCCACACTGTACATCCTCTGGACCCGGCCTGTATAGCCAATACACCCCCACACTGCGCATGCTCCGGAGCCGGCCTGTACGCCAATACACCCCCCGGACTGCGCAGTACCGGAAATGACGCGCTGACAGCTGTGTTGCCAAGAGGTCATGTCACCCTTGGAAAGCGCTGCGGTTACAATGGCAACGCCTTCAGGTTTGGCTTAGCTACAGTACACTATCCTTGCCGGCTCATTCATTCAGTGTGGCTGGCGTCCGGGTTACTTAGCTCACCCTGACAGCGTTGCCATAGTAACTGCAACACTTTCCAAGGGTGACATCACTGCCTACAGCACAGAATGATATCGGAGCACAGGCGTGAGAGAAGCGCTTACTTTACAGCTGGCTCCGATGTCATTCTGTGCCTGCTCTCTGCCAGTAGACGGCGTTTGATGGCAGAGAGATGTAGCAGAACTGAAGAAGATAAGGAGACGTGGATTATGTCAGATTTTTATTTTTAAATAAAGATGAAGTTCCTAAATGTGTTTTGTATTTTATGTCTAATAAAAATGTTTTCTATGTGTTTTTTAATGTTTACTTGAAATTCATGGTGGTCGTGTCTAATTTGGCCTGACATCATGAATTTAGGACTTAGTACCAGCTGACATTACAAAGCTGGTATTAACCCGATTATTACCCAGGGTGCCACCCCACACCAGGGCCGCTGGAAGAGACGGGTAAAGCGCCTGGAAATGGCACTATGATGAATGCACCATTTCCAGGGGCAGCTGCAGGCTGTAGGTTTCAGCGTGGAGGGCCCAGTATGCTTGGGCCTTACCATGTTGAGAATCTCAGCCCCCAGATCTTCCTCCACGGACTGTTCAGGCTGAACAGAGAAGTTCACAGCTCCGACACATTGTAACAGTGCCAGGGGCGATAGTCGTAGTTGGACACTCACAATTTCTGGCTGCATCAGTACTTCTAGGCCATAGGAGCGTTCACACTGTGCAGTTGGTTCCTGGTTTCAGGTCACCAAGAAAGAGTCCACCACAGCTTAAAACTTTGTGCACTTGCAACATAGTCCACACACCGGACCACAATACACTGGATAGGGCACAGACACAGTCATTCTTTTGACCTCCAACAGAACGGCCCTTCCATTGAGCTGCAGGCCAGATCCGGCCAGCTATCTGGGGAAATGGGAGGATTGGCGCGTCTCTACACCCACCTGTCCCACCACATGTGTCAATATATAATGTTGTGGTTGGGACACTTTACACAGCTAAGCTTGTCGGGGTCTGTGGACATCGACCTGGAAAGCTTTTCTTGCTAGCACCACTATCCACAGAGTTCACTTAATTTGCTGGGTATGTGATTGCCTTCAGTTCGTCACCTGGCCTCCTTCATCTTGGGCCCGATCGCCTCCAGATCCCTCCTGCACGGCACTCCTGCTTTCATCCACCTTCTTTCGCTTTTCCTCTTTTCCCTAAAACCAGGAAACACACTACTTTATATACCCCTTCCTTATGGGCCGGCTTCACCTTAACTCTTCCAGCTATGTCTTCTCTAAGCCCTAGGTTCCCCCTAAAACTCAGACAGCTAACACTACTGACACCTAGGGGTGCGTGTCAATACTGCACCCATTCCCAGGAAAAGAACATATTATTATAACTATAGACATAAATAAATATAAAATATACATCTTATAAAACCAGCAACATTTTCAGGGCAGAAATCCTCTAACAACATTATAGGTGTTGCTCTTTGCACCAAGTGGAAACGACACTGCTCTTACTATAAAGAACTCTTTCCTATACTGATGGCAGGAGAGTTTTTCTTTTATTTGCCCCTAGCAACAGGAGGTGGAGAATTGGTTGAATTACCTTAAGACCTAGCCTCTGGGGGGACCCTAGACTGCCATGGCAGGGCCACCAGTAACATTGACTCTGGGGGCCACTGATTAACTACATGCAAGTATTACATTCACAAATTTACCAAAGGGGCCCACCGGAGGATTTCCCGACTCTCCCGCCGGCCAGTCCAAGCCTGATTAGAGCCCATTTATCCCATAAGAATATAAGTGGCACATTATATTGAAGGGTCTGGTTACAAATTTTGCATTTAGGTCCAGGTGTGAGAATATGATACATGTTCATTCCGGTAAATTAACTAATTACTGATCTCCACTCTCCAGCGGCTCCTGAACTCTCAGAAATGCAAAACACAAAACTTCAATTTTGTCTAAAGACGGAAACCGCAGAAGCAGAAGATGTTTGTTTTTGCTGCAGGTCAAAGACCTTGGAAGCATTGGTGGCGTGCCCAATCATAGATGGCACCTGATGGAGCCGCGGGTCACCGGTGCAGAAAAACAACTTATTTGTACAGTGTTTGCTCTTGTACTTGGAGCTTCATGGGTTCATGTTAGGGCAGCTCTTCTGCAGCCGGAGATGTAAAGGATAAGATAACTCTCACCTATGAGAACCACAAGTAATATCTTGTGCGGATCAGTACACTCAGCATCCTTCACGATGGGGTTATGATTAATCTGCACCCACACGGTGTGCACAGAAGATGATGTGCCGGACTGTACGAAGCCTGAAAATAGGAAAAACGTCATGAAACTGAGAGAGGTCACACGTCGTGTATACGACACAGTCCAGGCATTATAGACACAATCCAGGCATTATAGACACAATCCAGGCATTATAGACACAATCCAGGCATTATAGACACAATCCAGGCATTATAGACACACACAATGCAGGCATTATAGATACACACAATCCAGGCATTATAGACACAATCCAGGCATTATAGACACAATCCAGGCATTATAGACACACAATCCAGGCATTATAGACACAATCCAGGCATTATAGACACAATCCAGGCATTATAGACACAATCCAGGCATTATAGACACACAATCCAGGCATTATAGACACAATCCAGGCATTATAGACACAATCCAGGCACTATAGACACAATCCAGGCATTATAGACACAATCCGGGCATTATAGACACAATCCAGGCACTATAGACACACTCAATCCAGGCATTATAGACACAATCCGGGCATTATAGACACAATCCAGGCACTATAGACACACTCAATCCAGGCATTATAGACACAATCCGGGCATTATAGACACACACAATCCAGGCATTATAGACACACACAATCCAGTCATTATAGACACACACAATCCAGGCATTAATTATAGACACACACAATCCAGGCATTATAGACACACACAATCCAGGCATTATAGACACAATCCAGCATTATAGACACAATCCAGGCATTATAGACACACGATCCAGGCATTATAGACACAATCCAGACATTATAGACACAATCCAGGCATTATAGACACAATCCAGGCATTATAGACACACAATCCAGGCATTATAGACACACACAATCCAGGCATTATAGACACAATCCAGGCATTATAGACACTCACAATCCAGGCATTATAGACACAATTCAGGCATTATAGACACACACAGTCCAGGCATTATAGACACAATCCAGGCATTATAGACACAATCCAGGCACTATAGACACACACAGTCCAGGCATTATAGACACAATCCAGGCATTATAGACACAATTCAGGCATTATAGACACACACAGTCCAGGCATTATAGACACAATCCAGGCATTATAGACACAATTCAGGCATTATAGACACACACAGTCCAGGCATTATAGACACAATCCAGGCATTATAGACACAATCCAGGCACTATAGACACACTCAATCCAGGCATTATAGACACAATCTGGCATTATAGACACACACAATCCAGGCATTATAGACACACACAATCCAGGCATTAATTATAGACACGCACAATCCAGGCATTATAGATACACACAATCCAGGCATTATAGACACAATCCAGGCATTATAGACACAATCCAGGCATTATAGACACACAATCCAGGCATTATAGACACACATAATCCAGGCACCATAGACACACACAATCCAGGCATTATAGACACAATCCAGGCATTATAGACACTCACAATCCAGGCATTATAGACACAATCCAGGCATTATAGACACACACAATCCAGGCATTATAGACACACACAATCCAGGCATTATAGACACACACAATCCAGGCATTATGGACACACACAATCCAGGCATTATAGATACACATAATCCAGGCATTATAGACACGGTCCAGGCATTATAGACACACTCAATCCAGGCATTATAGACACAATCCAGGCATTATAGACACACATAATCCAGGCACCATAGACACACACAATCCAGGCATTATAGACACAATCCAGGCATTATAGACACACATGTGGTGCCCCCATAGCAAGGCGCCCCAGGGAGGTGCTGAACCCCAAACAGCAGGTGTAGTGCCTCTGTAGCTGTGGATATGGAGGGCCCTGCAGAGTCTGCACCCTGCATCCATACAGGAGGCCACTTTAAAACTAATGACCAAGAACATGTACAATCAGGAGCTGTCCACACCCGGGGCCTTGGGGAAATCTTCAGTTCTTCGGAGCCCGGGTCTGTCACCTTTATGCCTCATAGGAAGGAGTTATAGGAATGGAACAAATTCAGTATCCAGAGTTCTCCATGGTCAAAAGTTCAGAAATGACCGGTTATAAGTTTGTGTTTGGTGAAGGGTCATCGCCAAGGAGGACTGGACGGGCTGCACTTTAGTAATCGGCCTCAAGAATTCCTGTAGCGGTGGCTACTGGGATAGGGATGATGGAAGATATAAGAAATGACCATAAAGTCCCAGAAAGGTCATGAATCCGGGTGATGAGAAGTGGAGGATCAGGAATAAACAAGACTTATCCACAGCCTAATGATTGCAGGAGGATACAGCGAGTCCTAAACTGTCCATGAAGCTTTGGTCCTCATGAAGTTCTATTAAGGATATAATTTCCAAACTCTATGAATCCTTGCCAGATTTGTTCCCATCCTGGGGAATCCACACAGTCATCCCATTTGGTCTAGAAAAAGTCATCAGTCCTGACGTGTGTCTACCGGTGTCACGCTGTGGACTTGGATGTGTCTGGATACAGTGCGTGACAGTGGAGCACAGACCACCGGTGTCCGGTGCACCACACACAACAACAGACAGGGGAAAACCGGGGTGAGGACAAATACAACGGAGGGTCCTGCTCAGAGGCAACAGGGAATGGAGACCTACTGCTCTTACCTGCGCCCTGATCTCCCTACTGTCCCTATACAGGTGTTCACCCTGTCGCTGAGCAGGATACCTAGTTCCTCGCTGGCCCTGATGTTAGCCCTCAATAGGGAGATGGTCGGTGGGAGCACTAGTCCCAACCACTGCACTAATAACAAAAAGAGGGGAAGGTGAGACAGACAGGGAAACGACAAAACAACTTCACGCCTACTGCCACACTCCTAGGCAGCAGACGGCCTGGCAACAGTCAGGTTCTCCAGAATAGTCTCTTCACCTCAGGTAAGCAGACCAGGAATGCTTGATCATGTGACCATATTAAAGAGATGGGAGTGATCACAAAGTCACCACACCTGTGAAGAGAACTAGAAGCATTGCAGCAACAGAATCTGACACTAACTCCTGCACTGTCAAAGGAAAGAAACACATTTAAAATGAAGTCTCAATACAAGAATGAGATACAATACAATTCAATACAGGAATTAGTGAATTTGAAATGTTAATGTTTCGCTCATCCGTTTGCTTCCTCAGGGACCTTTTCATACATTTCACCGAAAGCTTCAGTCCATAATGTAATTTGCATTTAAAGATACTTAATTTAGTGACCTTTTATTTTTGATGAGAGAATGTGAGTGACAGCAGATCCCCCGGAGCAGAGTGCGGGGTCCGAGGATGAAGTCAGGGACGTGAATGAGAGAAGCCGCTCACCGCCGGCTGGAATGTGTGTCCTCGTCCTCATCTAATGGGAAATGTCAGGCCTCTGTAGAACAAGGCGAAAATTACATTCATTACAATTAATTTGTCATCTGGTTTCTGCAATTTTACTTTTTTTTCCTTAATGAAGAAAATGATTTAGTTGAATTGAAACTTTCAAAGATCCATAAACTCCAGATACAAATACTGGAAATGAAATCCACCCACATGGCTCCATGGAAGGCAATGGGCAAGTCCCGCAACCTCTTCCAATGTTTCATTTTTGCTCTTTCATCTTTTCCTAGTCTCATTCCAGAAGATATTTTTTTTCATTGACATATTGTGGCAACAGTCACTACTTACATATAGTATAGTTAGCAGGGAAGTCAGGTGATCCGAGGTCAGTTCCAGGAGAGCTTGCAGTATTCAGGAGTAGACAGAGACATAGTCTGCAATGATCCAGGGTCAGGTTTAGAAGAGCTAATAGTATTCAGGTAGTAGACAGAGGTAGTCATGTAATGATCCAGGTGAGGTCAGAGCCATAGTATTCAGGTAGTAGACAGAGACATAGTCATGTAATGATCCAGGGTGAGGTTCAGAAGAGCTCTAGTATTCAGGAGTAGACAGAGGTGTAGTCATGCAATGATCCAGGGTCAGGTTAGAACCATAGATCAGTAGTAGCAAGTGTTCTTTAAATGTAAGGGGAGTTCAGAGAGCCTAGATTAGGAGTAGACAGAGATGTAGTCATGTAATGATCCAGGGTGAGGTCAGAGATCTTAGTATTCAGGGAGTAGACAGAGGTGTAGTCATGCAATGATCAGGTCAGGTTAGAGAGCCTAGATCGGGTAGTAGCAAGACGTAGTCATGTAATGATCCAGGTGAGTTCAGAGAGTTTAGATTCAGGGAGTAGACAGAGGTGTAGTCATGCAATGATCCAGGGTCAGGTTCTAGAAGAGCCCTAGTATTCAGGTAGTAGACAGAGCGTAGTCATGTAATGATCCAGGGTGAGGTTCAGAAGAGCTCTTAGTATTCAGGGAGTAGACAGAGGTGTATCATGCAATGATCCAGGGTCAGTCCAGGAGAGCTCTAGTATTTAGGGAGTAGACAGAGGTGTAGTCATGTAATGATCCAGGTCAGGTCAAAAGAGCTTGTAGTATTCGTAAACATGGGTAGGTAATGACCCAGGGTTGTCAAAGACTGTATTATCAGGAGTAGACAATTGTAATCATGTAATGACAGGGAAGTTCCAGGACACTTGCAGTATTCAGGATAGACAGAGGCTAATCATAACAGTCAAGGTCAGGGTTCAAAATGCACAAAGGATCAGGAGTAACTGAGCATATTAGACGTGCCCTGGGGAGCAGACAAAAGGGAAATCAAGCAACAGTCCAGGGTCAGATAAAGATCAGAACAGACACAGGAACGCAGTTAATTTCTGCAACCAAAGTGTAGATTTTTCTGCACCAAATCTGCAGCGTGCGCACAGGGCCGATCTCTGAATTGAGACTCATTGTCAATATTTACCGTAATATTGTGTTAAATCAAAGATGCCCCGAATCCAGTTCAGATGATTGTGCTGAAATCTAAAGAAAAATGAGTTTAGGCAGTTATGAGTTTTTCTCCTGTGGATTCCAAGATGAAAAGTTATTAACTATAGAAAAGAAAATATATCAAATCTGATATCAAACATCTCCCTGGAATGTGCACAAATTAGATACAAAGTAGTTTACATCCATGAGTTTGGGCTTTTCCAGCAGCTTTACCTTCACTTCAGGATGAAGCTTCGGTGAATGATGTGATGACGGATCTCCAAAATCTCATTTTTATGTTAAATCGACTTCATTATCATTTTCATCAAAAAAACAAAACAATTTGATACATAAGTAAACAAGTTCTCACTTCTAACAAAGCATATTCGATTAGGAAGATTGGTATAACGTGTAATCAGATTAGGATTACTCCTTCTCCTAATTCCCCTCCACAATATTGTACAGTTGTGGCCAAAAGTATTGACCCCCCTGCAATTCTGTCAGATAATCCTCAGTTTCTTCCTGAAAATGATTGCAATCTCAAATTCTTTGTATTTTTCTTCATTTAATTTGTCTTCAATGAAAAAACACAAAAGAGAATGAAGCAAAAAGCAAAACATTGATCATTTCACACAAAACTCCAAAAATGGGCCAGACAAAAGTATTGGCACCCCCAGCCTAATACTTGGTTGCACAACCTTTAGCCAAAATAACTGCGATCAGCCGCTTCCGGTAACCATCAATGAGTTTCTTACAATGCTCTGCTGGAATTTTACACCATTCTTCTTTGGCAAACTGCTCCAGGTCCCTGATATGTGAAGGGTGCCTTCTCCAAACTGCCATTGTTAGATCTCTCCACAGGTGTTCTATGGGATTCAGGTCTGGACTCAATGCTGCCACCTTAGAAGTCTCCAGTGCTTTCT